>CAEMYA010000024.1:9200709-9214514 GCA_903131615.1 Diplodus sargus
CAAAAACTCGGGGCAAACAAGAACTGATCAAAACAAAACAAATAGTTTTCAGAGGCTCCTTTTATCAGCGAAGAAAGTTGTTGTTTGAAATCTGTTTACTGGCATCTTGTTTTCTTTCTTTTGAAGAGTTTCGTGCCTTCAGACTAATACAGCAAAAAACATATATTTCCTCCCCCTCCAGTGTTTTGGAGATCATTTGAAGGTTTTCAGCACTGAATCACTGTTTGATCAATGAACCTTACTGCTAACTGTTGTCACTGGGACTAATTCTCTGGTGGAAAGTAGTTCCAACAAAAAAAAAAATAATAATAATAAGTAAATGAGTAATGAGTAAATCAACCCTTTAAGTGGAACCTTTTCCACACATGCTGCTTCTTCTTGTCTTCGCTATTTCTTTCTGTACCTACTGTGCAAAATGATAATGACCTTTGTCTTTGCTCTTCGACCAGCTGGAGGAGGAGGTGCAAGGCAAAGTGCGAGGTGAGGCGCAGGGAGACGAGACGGCTGGAGACCCCGAGTGGGCCTTGAACCTGGAGCGCGAGGAGCACCGGCGTCTGCTGGCCGAGAGCCACAGCGCCTCCCTGGACCTCCGCTGGAAGCTGCAGCACGGGGAGAAGAGGTGGGGCCGCGAGAGGGCCGAGCTGCTGGAGCGCTTCGACCGGGAGAAGCAGGAGTGGGACGGCAGCATGAGGGAGCTCCACCGCAAGATGGAGAGGGTGAGAGAAGGGATGGGAAAACCACTGGAAAATGTGCGTTTGGACAATCTTCTGGATTGTTAATGAGACAAGAGAAGACCTCACCTTACGTTGTAGGACTTTAGGACAACTGTCACATTTTACCGATAGGTGATCAATTGAAGTATCATGACCAGTATAATAGGGGTGGGCAAAAATATCGATACGGCAATATATCGCGATACTTTGCCGCTCAATACAATATCGATTTTTCAACTCCAAATATCGATATATCGCCGAAGAGCGACTCTGCTGTGCGGCGGGTGTATTTCTGTAGTAGAGAGAGTGGCTGAGGTCTTTGCAAAATGGATGGCAAGTTAACAACGCCTCCGCAATTTAAAGTTGAGGTTTGGAAGCACTTTGGCTTCAAAGTTAAGAGAGATAGCAAGAACAACGAGCTGGACAAAGAGAATATTACTGCCTGGAAATTTCATGGAAATTAATAAAATGGAGAGGCTGTTTTGAATGAAACAGATTTGACTCAATATGTCCTTTGATCAATATCATCTGATGTACATATACAGGTACTTGTGTTTTCATCTTTATTTATATCGCAATATCGTGATACGTATCGTATCATGACCAAAGTATCGTGATACGTATTGTATCGTGAGGTTCTTGCCAATACCCACCCCTACAGTATAATGGATTATAAGACCAATCAGTAGTTGCACTAAAATAAAACCACTTTAAACTAAACTGCTCCCTCACAAACTTTATAGATCTCACTAGAAAACACCACACCACGACTATGTGTGTGTTTGTGCTCGAGTAGACACAAGAAACGGTGACAAAGCACCCGAGGCGATAAAAAAAAAAAAAATACAGAGGATTACTGAATAATTGATGCCCTCTGCGAGATTTAATTAGACGAACTGCGGCGTCTCACCTCGCTCCTGTGTGATGTTCGGGGCAGGAGGTAGGAACAAGCGCTCGTTAATATCTCATGAGTGTGAGAGTATTTACATATAAAGCAGGGGCTGGAATAATAACAACAGGGGGAAAACCCAGCGCATACAGCTAAAAGAGACTACGTTCTGCTGATGCGTCCGCTGAATAGAGACACGGAGCGGGAAGCGAAGATGCATTATTCAGCGTCGGTGCGGCAAACGATGAAGCTCTCCGTCTGACAGAGGGGAAGTGAGTGAGTGATGCGACTGCTCTCCTTTAACCCGAGCCTGAAGCGAAGAACTTAACCCCAGTTGCTGCAGGTGGATTGCTCAGTGGCTCACAGTGGAGGAGTACAGTGAGAGAAAGTACAGTGCGGTCATAATATTCAAGGAAAGCAAGGTGTTTATATGTGACACACGCCTGCAGTGTGTTTTATTATCAGTCAGTGGGTTTAAGCAACCTTCACGTCTGATCTCTCTGATTCCGGCTTTTTAAGATTGATCAGCTCATACTTGGTTGTCGTCCTTCTTGCAGTTGCAGAGAGAGCTGAACATGCGGCGGGGCGACAGCATGGACGTCAACGATGGCAGCTCAGCCTCCAGGGGTATATTTTCTCCTCAGGACAGTCCCCGCAACGCCCCCCGGTCGCCTCGCTCGCCGCGCTCCCCCTGCACGTCCACCCCTATCCAGGCCCCTCCCACGCGCTCCCACTCGGACTCCGAGGCCATGCTGGAGGAGCCGGGGGCCGCGATGAGGCTGAAGGGCCCCGCGGAGAACCTGTTCCTGGACGCGCTGTCTCTGGACCCCCTCAGCGGCCTGGAGGTCCCGCCGCCCTGCAGACTGGAGAGCGAGAAGAGGTTCCCCTGCATGAACGAGGTAACACGCACGCCACTGCTACCACAAAGCTCCTGTCTGTAAATCATCTTCAACTGGACACTTTTCCACATGATTTAATTGCTGCATCGGTTGTGTTTCAGGCTCTGAACAAGATTTCGGAGAGCGAGGGTGAGCCTGAGTACGAGGAGGAGATGGGCGGAGGGAGTCTGCTCAGGTAACCTCATGACCACGCTTGGAGTCAAACTGAGTTCAAAGAGAGTTTTTAACAGTGAAATTATTCCTTGAGAGCTGATGCATTTTCATGGACGTCAACACTGAATTCATCAGCGAGAAGTGGTCTGACCGGCTGCGCATTATTCAGCCTCCTTGCTGCATTTTTGTTGCTCATGTATACGCATGGGTCCCTCTGGAGATCGACTTTTGATTCTATTAAATGTTACTTGAAGTGACAGTCAGTTTCTCCCCACGGTGACTTTTTCTTTGAAAGTTTCTGTTATAGCGAGGAAGTGATCCAGTTCACTGCGATGTTTAATAATTCAGAGCGCTTTAAAACATTGAGAGGCATTAAATTGCTCTTCAACACGTGTGTTTAGGATGTTTTTCTGCTGTGGGAATATAAAGGGGATGAGATCATGAGTGGGTTGTGAGTGTGTTTTTGTGTGTGTGTGTGTGTCCAGGGCCAAGTCAGTGTGCTCCATGAGCGACTTCCAGCGGTTAATGGACAGCTCCCCGTTCCTCCCCGACAAGACTCCCCACGGTGACCAGGACCAAGACGACATCACCCCGCCTCTGTCCCCCGACGACCTCAAGTACATTGAGGAGTTCAACAATAAGGGCTGGGACTTCCCGTCATCCACCTCTGGTCCGGGTCCTGCCCGGGAAATGTGGACGGACAAACCCCCCGAGGCCCGGGGAGGGGAGCCCGTTCTCGATCCATTCCAGCCAGCCTCCTGGTTCCTCACCACCAGCGCCACCTTGACCACCAGCACCCTGAGCAGCCCTGAGCACTGCCACAAGTCCCCGCTGAGGGGCAATGGAGCTGCGGTGGGAGGCGGTGGGCCAGATGAGGTGTTCACCAGTGGGAGGTGGGCATGTGGGCTTCTGGAGGGTGGGGGATTGAGGACTTCTCCTAATCAGTCTCCTATCTGCCCCACGGTGGGCTTCACCTCCTCTCTGGATCTGCAGCTCTCCAGAAACTTGAGCGACGACATGAAGGAGGTGGCCATCTCTGTGAGGAACGCCATCCGCTCTCCGCCGGGGCCCGTCGTACGGGACACTGCCTGCCAGACCAATGGGTTCACCACGCGGGGTACTCAGACCACACAGACCATCAGTGTGGGTTTACAAACAGACCTGCTGAGGAACCTGACCAGCAGCCCCCATCGCTGCCTCACCCCGAAAGGTGGCGGCACGCCTATTTCCTCCCCGTCGCGCAGCATGAGGAAGGTGCAGTACTCTCCTGTCGTCCAGAGCAAGTTTGAGCGACCCTGCTGCTCGCCAAAGTACGGCTCACCCAAACTTCAGCGCAAGCTCTCCTCTTCGAACAAGGCTGATCTACCAAACAACAGCCGGGCTCCCACCCCAACCACCCCGCAGAAGGGCAACAGCGAGTCGGCGTGGGCCCGCTCCACCACCACCCGCGACAGCCCCGTCCACACCACCATCAACGACGGCCTCTCCAGCCTCTTCAACATCATTGACCACACCCCAGTGGCCTACGACTCCATGCCCAAGTTCAACAAATCCCCCAGTCGCTCTCGCCCCACCCCTCCCTCCGCCGCCGAGCAGGAGTGCTTGCGGACTGCTCGCGGGCGCTCGCCCAGCCCAGTGCAGCTGATAGTGGAGACGCAGGGGGACAAAAACCCAGAGGTGGTGAGCATACGGCAGGACCTGTCGGCCCCGCCGGGCTACACGCTGGCTGAGAACGCAGCTCGCATCCTTAATAAGAAGCTGCAGGAGCAGAACTTTAGAGAGGAGAGGAGGCTGCAGGCTGGAGGACCGAGCAGCCACAGCCGAGACAGCAGCAGGCAGGCCGACTCAGACAGAGGACAGTCTGGATGTATGGAGGTAAATATACAGACGCACTGGATTCATCGCTTCATCATTAATTTGATCGGGGGGCCATGTTTTATGACACAAAGTGATTTATGACTTTGCCTTGGATGTTGCCTTGTAATGGTTGAAGACAAACTTTAAAGCAATCAGAGAAAAAGCTAATCAACGTCGTTATGATATCACTAAAATGTGGATGCTTTTTTCTCAGATCGAAAGCACTGACTGATGCAATGGTAATGACAAAATATTTGACCTTCTTCAACAATACTGAGCTTTCCTTCACTGCTGTATGTAGACACTCTTTAAGGTCTCTTCTTCTTCTGTACTCTCTTCTTCTTTCACTGTAGTGACTTTTTCTTGTAGTGTGGCTTTTATTTCCTTGCTTAAACTCTCACTGAGGCTCGACCGAAAACCTGATTAATGTGTCAGATAACTGCAGAAGTGAAATTAATGATCTCACAGTAACTATCCAAAAGAGAGATTGTAGTTACTGAGTTACATAATTCATCATTATTAGCGCTCTCTAATTAAATGTTCAACCAGAATTTTAAATGGTTCCAGTTTTTTTGAAGTGATTTAATTCTCCCTGACGCCAAAATAAACCAAGAAGAGCGCTAATTTTTCTAGAAAGAAATCAGCGCTCTGACACGTCGGTCAGGCTCTTTTCACCACCCATTCAGCTGACCTGTGGGGAGAATAAATGACGGACCCAAAATCACCTTTCTGGTCTTGTTTAGATGAGAGGAAAAATACATTCCGTTTACTCTATAGACAGATTAACAAGTCAGAAAAGTAGGTCATGAAGTCCTAAAGCTGTACATTAAAACGATGTACCAACAACATGCTATATCTCTGAAAACATAACATGAACTGTCAGCCGCACTATCCCACATATGGTGATTGATATGCCCACTCACATTATGGATTCACCAGCAGCTGCCCACTGTGCTGCAGGACAGACAGTCAGATTAAGAGTCCGATATAGGATTTTTGCGGATGATGGGCAAGTTTGTGTTGCCCTGCAGTAATTCACTAAATGATGCCGGGACTTTTGCGCATCACAGTCGAACGATGGATTGTGACGGTACTTAAGCGCGCAGCATTTCAATATTTTAATACAGACCCGAAAATAGATTATATTCCTGTTTTTTTGTGTGTGTGTGGGTTCAACTGGATGCACACAGAGAAGCGGAGAAAAAATGAGAAAACATTCAAACCATTTGCAATTTCCCACTCTGGGTCCTGGTTGTTTACTGTTATTTTTATTCCTTCGATGTGGAAAACCAGTCAAATCTATTACGTAGTATACATAGATTACGTAATTTGCGTTTGAATTGTGTAAATGTCCAGTGCCTCTTAAATAATTTCCGTTTCTGCTCTCTCATAACGCTGGAGGGCCTTAATGGTACAAACACTAAAATGGGGCGTTAAGACAGAGGGTGAATAGAGGTGCTGCAGCAATGGACAGTATGAGAAAAATAATCTGTTTTGTAAAATTAAAGCAAACTAAGTTTTTCTAGGAGACACCCAAAATAATAATACAGCTGCAACAATTGTTGTAGATTATTTAAAATCTGAAAAATAGCGGAAAGTTTGCCCTTAAAAATGTTTTGTGACATCTTGACATTGACCAGAAGAACAAAACTAACAAAGACAGACAGCAAATGTCACATTTTCAGAAATCGATTTTGTTTGCACATTTGCTTCATAAACGAGAAATGATAAATAAAACTGTCTATTAATTAGCTGTCAGCTGACTGGCTAATACATTGATTAAACATTACAGAAATAAAAATATAATGACTGAAATATTTAAAAATAATACCTATAATACAGCACTTAGAATAATTGTAAGTTTTCCTCACACGCAGTCCTGCTCACTGATTTGCAGCAGCTCAGGTTAGCTACTTGATTATTGACTAAACTGTATTGCATCGCATCCTATCACCCAACCCTGGTTTGGTTTAATCGTAGCTGTTCACCATATTTAATGCTTGGTAATCTCCAACACTGTCCGACTGGCCTGTTTTGTATCAAGGTCAACGTTCCCCTTTTGTTTTTCCAGGTCTAAAGTGAATGGGTGTGTGTTTACTGCTGCCTGCGTGGTCTGCAAGCTGAATTATTTCTCCCGGCCAACCTCTCTACTTTGATATGCCAGACTTATTTTCCTCTTTGCCTGATTTTACAGATTAACATTTCCCGCTCTATCTTCCCTCCTCCCTCCCCTCTCTCCTCCCCTCTGGGCTTTATCTCTCCCTCCTCCTCCCTGTCCACTGTGCTCTGATCCAGAACCACACTGTCATACTAACAACTCCTTGGGGACTCTAACTCTGCTTGTCTCCGTGATGTAAGTTCCTCTTCCTCCTCCTCTTCCTCTACGACCTTTGGCGGTTGGTTCACCAGCCACACGGACCTCTCACCTCACGCCCTGCAGACCCCCCTCCCCCCCTCCTCCTCACCCTCTTCATTAATGCATGCTTCACAGGACAGCAGAGTGACAGTGTGTGAAGCCATCGGAGTGGTGTCAAAAGTTGTGCGACGGCCATCCATCTGTTTCTACGTGTAAATGCACGCATGCTCAGTTTCTTTTGTAGAGAACATCTGTTTTTTTTAAAGGACCATAATGGTGTTTTTGCATGTTGTAGCCCATTAACCATAAATCACATCTACTGATTTCCAAACCATACCTTTATAGATTCCTCAAATTAAATACTCTGCTAGCTTGGTATGAAAATCAACTTCAGGAGGGATGAGCATATGAACGATTTAATCAGTTACTGCTAATATTTATCAAACTGTGTTTGTATCAGTGACGTCCATCACAGCTGAGAGCAGGACATCTTAATAAGCCGTCGACAGGTATTCAAACATATACATTTGTAACATGAATTCATCCACCTTTCATTACTATGCACGGAATTTCAGAGTAAAGTTAGTGAGCTAGGTAGAAGCTAGCTCCTAGCCCCGTAAGTCACTAGATGATGTTGTACAATCATTTTCATTGGGATTTCCTCATACATTCACTTTAATGAATAACGGCTAACAATAGTGTTTATCAAACAATGTTTATATATTTCTCACCTTTTCACTAATGCGCTGAGGAAGTCACTAACTGTTGCAGGAAGTTGCCAAGTTGGCAACACTGAGCCAGCATGTGTTAGCTGAATACAAGCTAATGTAGGCAGCTGACAATGGCCGAGGCTAGTCCTTAGAGGCAAACCTGAAAGACATGAGTGAACATCAATTTTCTACACTAGTATGTTGGAGTTTCTGTCTTGACAGTGCATGCGATAAGATAAAGCTGCATTGTTGGAACATTTCACCTGCATTCAAGGATTAATTCTAGATAAACAACACTACAGAATGAAAAGTCACACACAATATTAAAAAGCACATTTTAACAAATGTTGCGTAACATTAGCATTAGCTTCAGTTATTGACAAATGCTAATGTAGGTAAGATGATAAGATAGAACTCAGGGCAACTAAATCACTGTGGTTAGATAACTGATCAAAACAACATAGCTAACAGTGCCATTAGCCAGCTAGCATTATCTCAGCTGATATATTATCAGCTAACATAGGCCGCTAGTTCCTAAAGACAAACTATAAGCACACATTCCTACAATAATCTGAATCTACAGGTGACTCCTATTTCAGACACAGCCATCATCTTTTTGTAAAAATAGTTTGATTTAAGCAGGATTGATTGAGCTGATATTGTCCTGAATATTTGGACAAATGTATGGTAACATTAGTTTAAGTTTTTTATCAAATGGTGGTTTAGGCTACTTGCTTTGATTAGGTAATCTTATCCACAGGGTAACTAAATTAACTCATAGTTCCACATTTAAAAGACGTGGCTCACATTGACGACAACGCCAGCTAGTGATACCCAAGCTGACATTTAGCACTTAAAATTGCAAGAACGTTAACACTCATTATTCCTGCTCTCTAGTGTGTGATGGCAGCACTTTGACAAGATCTGAAATATCATCTGTAATGGAGTACATTAATCTAAATCTGTATTCAAGTTTCAGCAAGTTGATTGTCATATTGTTTAAAAAAAACAAAACTAAATGAAACCAGTTTGGCGGCAATATAAATTACAATAATTTGATATTAACATGATAAATTGCCGGTATGGTCCTTTGAAACAAACTCACAAACTCAGTTCATGTGACTCAAAGAGTCATCAGATTGTGTCTTGATTACTGATCACATTGAATTTTGGTAAACGCAAATGTGACCCAGTAAACATGACTCGCAAGAAGACGACTCTTTTGGATGTTTCACACATTCCTCAGCGCAGGTTGTTGTTGTTGTCTTTGGGGACCTGTCCGACTCGATCTGGATGATTCTAACATGTGTTTCTACCAGGTCCTCCTCTGTGTCACCATGTGTGCGACTGGATGGACTGAGATGTTTTTCTTGTGATGTTTCACTTTTTCACTCTTTTTCTTTCCTCTTCCCCTTAACCATTTCCTCTCACACTAACAAGTCCTTCAAAGACTAACTGAAGAAGACAGCTGCTAACACTCATCACTTTCTTCACTATATTACCTGTCGGGGTTGTTTTCGATGCCTGGTGGATATTAACTGGTTACTCTGGTCCATTTTGCATGATCAAAAGGAGACAATCCACCGTTAGATGCTCTTTACACTGTTGTACAACATATTACATCCTGTCAGTTGTTTTTTTTATGATGAGTGCAGTCATTTAGTTTTCTTCAGCCTCCTCCACCTGCTTGAAATTCAGGTAGTAATTTTACTTTTCTACATTAGACAAAATGCCTTTGACAGACAAAATATGCAGACATTTATATGTGGGAGGCAAGAGCAAAGAGTTTCTTTGGACTGAGGAAAACTTGAAATGTTAGTGTCTGTATATTACAATAATGTGTTAAAGCTAAAGTCCAAATCTGAAGACAAACAATATAAAAACGTGGTTATGAAGACAAGAATAATGTGAATTTTCAAAATGCTGCTGGAGGTGACATGGGGTCCTGTTACCAATTAAGTCTTAAGATGTATAGTCTGAACACTCGATGCTGGCGGCATTGTTCACACACCTCCTCCCTGCGTGGTTTGTTCATACACGGAGAGACAAAAGACTCCAATGTCAGCGTTCATTAGCCCGTGAATAGATGGCGTAAAATAAAATAATCCTTCAGAACTTAGAAGTCTGCACAATGTAAGTGTAGCTAAACAAGTTCCATTGTTGACTGATGAGATCAGAGCAGGAAAAGCTCTACTAGTTTCTGTTAGAACTTTCTGTCATCGTCGCCAAAATGTCAAGGTGTTTTATCTCGTCCATGCCCACGAATGCTGAAACACGGTCTTGAACAGTGGTCTCTGGCTTGGCAAGTCATTTGTCACATCACCAGTATCCCCAGGATTGCAGAAATGTAACATTTCAACATTTTATTTTGGCAACTGGGCCGACTACTGACAACAGTTGATGCGGAGAGGTCAGTCCAGAAGGAAATACTCATCAGACTTGACGTCTGACAGTGATTTGCATTTATTTTATTTCATTTGCAAGGGAAAATGCTCCTTGATCAGGAGAAAAAAAAACAGTGCAAAATGTGCCCACAGATGCAATCAAATGATCTGTTTTAACAGTGTCAGAGTGTTTGACGGTGGATTTCTCCTTTAAGGTTGCAGCTACTGAGAAGTCAGGGGTTGATGTGAAGTTGTTTACGTCGCTGTCTTCAGTAGCCGCTCCTGTATACTGACTTCCTGTACACATTACTGCTGCATGATCTGTGGCATTGTGTGATCCGATGTATTAGCATCACTTGGGAACTCTTGTAATAACTCACGAGCCGTCCATTAAACAACCACTTGTGTGTGTTTCCGGTGTGTACACAGTCCATCACTTGTGCTCATAAACAAATCCTTCATCGATGGAGACACCGCCCATCCGTCTCTGGGACTTGTTTCCCGCCTGTTCAGCAGGTTGTGTGGCGCGTCACTCTCTCTCCATCCGTGTGACTTATTTTTCCTTCAGTTCATCCGCTCTCACGCCACCGCAGCCTCAATGTATTTTTAGCAGAACTAGATTGTAGCTTTGCAGGCTCGATGTCCCACCATCCTTTCAGCCGAAATCTAACGCCTGGAGATGAGCTATTTATAAATCAGGCCAGTGGTGTGATGTCCCGGTGTGATCATTCACCCAATCACACTCTGACATCATTCTGAGGGCGGAAGAAACTCACCCACAGACACTCTTTCTCTCTTGGTGTCGCCCTCTTTTCCTAGTTTTTACCTTGTCCAGGGGACAGATGCACAAAAGTCATTTTAACAGCAATTTGTGTTTATGTATCACAGCAGAATTATGCAAACACGGTCTTAAACTGGATTTATAAACCTCAATGTTTGCATTATTTTGTGTTATACATCTTAGTCGGCGAGACATTATGCCTACATACATTACACATAAATAGATGAGAACACTGTAAATCCGTGTTCGGACATAAACTAGGACAGTCTGTCCTTCACCTGACTCGAGCAGTGTCTCTTTACACGCCCGTATGTGTTCCAAGCAGTGACGGTAAATAAAGATAAACCACGTGTCTCCTCTCCCTACCGACTCGATGGTGAGTTATGGTTAACTGTCAATCCTGCCATAACACTCCCTTTTTATGGCATCAAATAACCAACTCAGACCAAATTTATTAGAAGATAGAACACTTGATCGTGCGTCATCGTATTAAAAAACTCATACCTGCCAACATCAGGCTGTAAAAAAGAGGGAGATTTTCTGGGTGACAGGAAACTGCACCGATGCAAAATGACTTTTCAGTGGTTACAGAGCTCAAGAGGACAAGCAATTGACAGAGGAGACAGGAGGAAAGACTCACACCAAGTTGAATAAAAAGTGGAGGCATTTTTCTATTTCTTGGGACCTGCTTAACTCATTTTACCCATTATCCAGCGCCAAACACATCTCCTGAGAAAAGTTTTTTTTTTTTTTTTCAATATGCCAAGTTTGTCCTCACTCGTACCGAGGGTCTGAGGACAGAGGGAGTCCTTCACTGTAAAAAATGTAAAGCCCACTGAGGCGATGTGATTGTGATTTTTAGTTGTATAAAAAAATATTTTGATTTGATTTGAATCACTATAAAATCGGGAGAATCGGGAGCACAGCAAGAGAAAAGGCAACTAAAATAACAGAAACCCTCTTCTAGAAAAAAACGATTTGATGTCTACTTCATATTAATTACGGTCATTGGTTATGAGCCCAACAGCACATTGACCGTTAAATGTTATTTCAGCTCTATTATGGTCATTTTTGAGGCTGTAGTTTTATTCTCGTGAACTTTATTGTGAGAGGCTGCTTCCCTCACGTTTCACTGAAGCTGTAGATTGTATAGATGTAGAGATGGAGATGGAAACATTCCCATGTTTATGTTTTGTTCACATCATTGCGATCATTGCAGCCCAGTTTATTTGGTTCTCAGGATATTCTGCGTTATTAAGCGTCAGGTCGGTTAAATCAGAGCTTTCAGAAAAGTCTCAGTCACAATGACTTTAAAAGAGTGAATGAACGCAACACAAGCCTTGTTCTTCATGATTATTCTCACGTTATGTCTCCACTGTTTTCCAGTTAAGCACAAGCTTCTTTGAGTTGTGTGGTTTTATTTGTTTCACAAGGTTGTGATCGCTAAACGTGGGATTTTTTCAAATTGATTTTCATGCTCGGCTTGTGATTTTGGAGCCGATTATCTCAAGTGAGATAATGACTGTAAAAGGTGTGCATCACTAGGTCTTTGAATAACTGAGTGATTGAGCACTGTCAAGGTCTGGACTGACAGGCTGAAACTATGAAACTCCCCTCAAGTTTGTGAGTGTATGTGTATGTGTGTGTGTGTGTGTGTGTGTGTGTGTGTGTGTGTGTGTGTGTGTGTGTGTGTGTGTGTGTGTGTGTGTGTGTGTGTGTGTGCTTGCACGTGTGTGCGCGCGTGTCCAAAGGTAAATGTGAGTGTCAGCAGTTAAGTGGATCCTAAATGACTGTTTTTGTTTGTGTATTATTTGCACGCCTGCACCTGTTTAGCTGACCCCATGCTTACCTGAACAGATGGTAAGTTCCAGCTAGGTGAGGCTGAGAAACTCAAATGCCCGTCGCTGCGAGGCTGTGGACTGGATTGGCTTATTTCACCTACTGAGTTGGTTGTGCTGAGGTTTGTTTTTGTTTTCAGCTCCATCCGGCGGTTGTTGCTTCGCACATCATCCCTTCATATGAGCTATCAGCGCCACATCTATTTAAATCTCTCTCTAATCCTCTGACCCCTCATTTTATAAATGAGGTGAGCAGAACATCAGAAACACGTCTGAGCATCATGCAGCCTCAACTGTTACATGTAACTGTTGATTCGGTGGTTTGGTCGACAAATGTAATCTTGAAATCATACAGTTTGTACATATTTTCCTCTTGGCTGTAGTGCTGTTTATCCATCTAGACTGTTTTGTTGGAAGTTGCAGAGTTTTCGAAATATCAGCCATAAAGATGTCGGTCTTTTCTCAAGTATGATAGAATGAGATGGCGCTCGGCTTGTTGTGCCAAAAAAATCTATTTGACAAGCGATGTCTCTTTCTTGAAATCATGACCTGGTTACTCAAGATAATCCACCTTGTTGTGAGCAGTTTCATGTAGGAAATATTTTCTTTAACGAACCACAGCCGCCAATTTTATCAAGACACAGAAGGGAGTTGCACGCCCCCCAGAAAGAGCGGCAGGCTGTGAAGCCAGAAAGGCGCTAGTGACGTCACTGACGCGCTTCCGTTTTTTTCCCGGCCTCGGTGATGATATTCGCCATATGTTTGTTTCCTGTGGAACATGTCATGCACCCACATCCTCCCAAATAAAAAACAAGCCGCAAAGGGAGAGTGTCGATCACACAGTGGTGGTTGTCAAGATATTGTTGTCATAGAGACAAGATGCAGGTGCAGGGTTCATCGCCGTGCTCCTGAATGTTTACGTCCCGTCCATGAGTCGACGCATGCTTGCTTCTGCATGGTGACACAGTTGGCAGGTGTAGTTGGCGTCTACAAGCCTCTGACTTATTGACAGTGACCTACTTGATCAGTTCCTTCTTGACAAAATAGTCTCAACCAAAGGTCCACTTACTGGTTTGACAAAGAGCTTTTGGCCCTGTGAGACGATCCTCATCAGGGTGTACTGCAGGATCAGGTTGTACAGGTGTACCCGGGCGTCACTGGTTCTCCACTGTTATAAAATGACGCTAGTAGAAAGAATCTCCTTCCTTCTTCACATTTATCAGCC
>CAEMYA010000024.1:9215915-9363201 GCA_903131615.1 Diplodus sargus
GTCAAAAAGTCTAACGATCTATAGTCTTATGTAAATAGTAAATGGTAATAAACATGAATGTGTATTTACAAGACCTCCTCCTATTCTTCTGTGTGTGTGTGTGTGTGTGTGTGTGTGTGTGTGTGTTTTATATTTCTCTCTATAAGTTTAGATACAGCCCATGATTACAAGCTCTTCTTTCATGAGACCTGAGTTTGTGCTCTTTACAGAGACTGATCATGAACCACGTGTGTGTGGGTGTGTGTGTGTGTGTGGGTGTGTGTGTGTGTGTGTGGATTACAGTTGCAGACCACAGGATTACAGAGGGGTCAGGGGGGACAGACACACAGAGAGAACGTGAATAAGAAGATTGTGTCCTCCCAGAAGTCAAATCCTCTTGCATCACGGTCATACATGAGCCACCTTACTCATGTTACTCAGCTTGTCACGCAAGATAAAGCCCAGTCATTTTAACATGCCCATCGTTGTATCTATGTATAGTGCTATTTTATACATCACTTTTGGTTTCATAAGCCAACATTCTGAGGTATCACGGCTTCCTAAACCTGTGCCGTCACACAAGAAGACCGCTTTTCACAGCAAACATCTTAACTTGTCACACAGATGTTACTCATAACATCAGCAATCACTCTGCTCCATTCAGGTGTCCCAGTAAATCTTGACAGTGTGACGGTCAGCAGCGTGATCAATACCAGGACGGTAAAAACCTTAAAGGGATCACAGATATTTTTATAGTTAAAAATAAAAAATGTCCCTAAATGTCTTTATTTGTAAAGTAGCAAGTAACTTTATCAGTAACATCATAAAGCACAGCGCTTAAAAACACTCAAAAGTACTTGATTATTTGTATTCAGGTACAGTACTAGAGTAAATCTACTTAGTTACATTCCACCAGTGTCTAGAGTTGAATAAGCAACTTTTAAAAAAAAAAAATCTAGGTGAATTGATCCTTTAATAGAATAACACATCTAAAACGTGAATGTTCAGCAGCCTCATGTTGCTGCCTGCTAATAGAGCCAAACATCGCGCTGCTCTGCTCGTTTTCAGCTTTTCGCATCCGAGCAGAAAATACAGCACCAAGAATTAAACCTGTAAAGTTAAAAACGCTTCTTCTGCCACCGGAAGACTCTGAGCTTTTATTGGCTCCGAGGGAGCGGGGCTGATTGTGTGAGGGAGGAAGAGAGGGAGCGATAAAGAGGCAGAGGCAGAGAGCTGACGGCCTCCGTATACCTTTCACAGAGTTATAACGATGAATAATTAATGCGGCCCAGCTGCACGCTGGGAGCTGCTGATGGCACTGAGCGGGTCAGCGGAGGGAAGAAGAAGAAGATGCTCTGCTTTTACTTCCATCCGCCCTGAGAGAAACCCACCGCTGCTGAATAATTTACACCAACCCCGAAGGCCTCGCGCACACACACACACTCACACACACTGCTAACTCTCTAAACACTGACTCTGCTTTAACGCCTTATGTCAGCCGCAGCAAGAAAGTGTGTGACCTCTGTGAAATAGAAGTCACAAATACAGTAGACATCCTGAAGCAAACACGGAGAAAGGACGGGTGTGCTTTCAATTAAACGTTGGACATTTTCGGAAAGTAAAGTTTCCGTAGGTGGAGTTCACGATAAACATCTGAAAACAAACCTCTGCCGCAGTTTGTGCGAGGAGGCTTTCAGCTTTCATCCTCTGAGGTGTTGAAACAGTCTGCTGGAGGACCCGATGGGCGCTCGAGGGGTTTAGATTCAACTCGTGTTCTTGTGATCACGATTGGATCTTTGTCTTTCGATGCTTTTCTTTCCTTTCAAAGATGTCGCATTGTTTGATTTTGTGAACGAATCCTGTGAAAAGGCCAAAACAACCAATACATCAGCCCTCCTGTTCTTCCATTTGTCTTCTACTGAGGATGCCCATCTTTGAAACATGGGTCACGAATATGTATAATCGGCGCAGTCGCCAGGATCTGACGTCCAGGTCACGTTTCTCTGTTTTCAGTCTGCTGGTCACTCCTCCTCCTGACTGCGCCGTCCTCTCCTCTTCTCTCCTCGTCACCCACCTGCACACCTGTTCTCAATCCCCTCATCAGCTCTCCAGTACAAACACCGCTCGGCTCACCACACTGCCAGATTGTCTCTTGTGTCATCTTAGTTGTTGTGTTCCAGCCTTTCCGGCTAGTTTTTGTGTGCTTCTGCCTTTGTGCTTGTGCAGTGTTTCCTTCTGACTTGTGACAGAGGACTTGCCTTGAAAAAGATTCAACAGACTCTGAGTGTCTGGGTGCAACATTGTGAAATATACAGGGGCTAAAAGAAAGCTCAACAAGCTGCCAAACACCTCTAGTCTCCACAACAGCTCTTCTGTGTCGTAACTCTCTCTCAATCTGTACAACTATGGCCTACGCGTCATTGTTTTTTTTGACCACTCTGTATGTGGCATCACATTGGTGAAGATGCCTTCCTCCTGTCCTCTCCTAATAAAGGAAAGCAGCGTGTTCAGTTCTTTTAGAATTACAAATCAGTTGCAGGACGGTTGAATCCCTGTTTAGATATAAATGCACAACTGTAATTACTAAACATCTAAAGTCTAAATCAAAAAAATGACCTTCTTTGTTTGGCCTCCGGTCTCATCACATGGTCCCAACTTAAATCTTGGCATTGGATGTTGCTGAAAACCACAGCTATTTTAAAACACTCGATGTCTACCCAAAAGATATAAAGTGCCAAAAAATGAAAACATCAGTTTTAGCATTGATAAGGTTGTGATGTCTTCTTGTTTCCAAAGAGGAAACAGAAGGAAGTAACTACTACATTTTACTCAAGATGTAAGATTAAGTAATTATTTGGCACTTATATTGTACTTGAGTATTTCCATTTTATGTTACTTTACACTTGACATTTCCATGGTAAACACTGGTCTTTATATCCTACTACATTTATCTGATGACCATCGCCGATTGCAGTCACATGTTATCAACATCAGTGTTGTAAAAAATACCCAAAAGTCATTCTTGAGTAAAGATAAAAATATTGTGTTAAAATATTACTTTGGTAGAGGTGAAAGTCACCCGTATGAACTGTACCTGAGTAAAAGCCTCAAGTATCTGATGTTAAATGTACTTTAGAATAAAAGTACAAGTAAAAGTAAATTAAACATACAGTCAAGTCAAGTCAAGATATCTTATTTGTCCCCGAAGGGCAATTTGCGGTGCAGTCAGCAGCAAAAACAACAATAATTGTTGGAATAATTGGAATCAATGTTTATGTTCCTGAGCTTCCGAAGGAAGTACATGCGCTGGTTGGCTTTTTTGCAAACGGCATCGACCTGATGCTCAAAGGACAGCCTGTCATCAATTACTGTCCCCAGATATTTATTCTGCTGGACAGACTCTACAGCTTGGTCATTGATTGACAGGGGAACGGTGGCTGGGCGGGTCTTCCTGAAATCAATGGTCATTTCCTTAGTTTTAGAAACATTGGTGGTGAGGAAGGACGACTTGCACCACTGGATGAAATCCTTCACTACAGGGCCAGGCACCGGGTCATCATGGCTGAGGAGGGACACGATCACTGAATCATTAGCAAACTTTACGATGTGGCGTTTCTCGTGTAAGCTCCAGCATGCGTTAGTATATATGACAAATAGAAGAGGCGAGAGAACGCATCCCTGAGGAGAGCCGGTGGAGGAGAAGAGAACATCAGACAGAACGCCATTGGCTCTGACCCGTTGTGATCTGACAGTTAAAAAGTCCAACAGCCAGTAAATCAGACCCTTGTCGATATTACAATTTAAGAGACGCTCGGCTAAAATATTGGGCTGGATACAGTTAAAAGCAGATGTAAAATCAATAAAAAGCAGACAGACAAAGTTTTTGGCCCCTTCTAAGTGCAACACAGTCATATTAAGAAGAGTGATTATTGAATCATCAACACCCCTCCCTGCCCGATGCACAAACTGAAGAGGGTCCAAGTTTGCCTGAACAGTGTTCATGAGCTCGTCTTTCACGATCCTCTCAAAAGACTTCATTACCAGGGAGGTAAGAGCCACGGGTCTAAAGTCATTTAAAGTCTTTGTGCATTTATTTTTGGGCACAGGGACAATCATTGAGTCCTTCCACAGGCGGGGGACACTGTGAGCCAGGAGTGACCAGGAGAAGATAAAGCTGAAGATGTCAGTTTGTATTTAATTGTGTACTGTACTACTGGTCAAGTGATTATCAGCCTGGCTGTTTATCAGACCTGTTATTCAGCTTTTTTCTGATCAATGGAATCACCATTTCATTCATCTGGTTTATCTAAATAAATGAATGTAATGTTGCATTGCTTTGGCTTTGATGCAGCATGTAATCTGCAAAGTCACATGTAACTACAGTTATGAGATATATCTGGTGGAGTTAAAAGCACAATATTTGGAAACACTTAAAAAGAAACACTTAAGTGAAGAACAAGTACCTCAAAATTGTACTTAAGTGAGAGTAAATGTACCTAGTTACACTCGTACATCACTGGTTAGGCTTAGGCACAACAACCACTTGGCTGGGGTTAGGAAAAGATCATGTTTTGGCCTAAAATGCCCCAAAATACAGCTCAGAAATGTTACGCAGTCTTTCTTAGAAATATTGGTTGTTTTTGTGACACCGACCTTCATCCTCTCCTCCTCCTCCTCATGAGAAAGTCAGCTGCAAGTATTGTGGGAATGTTGAAATTGAACATATCTGTGGTTTTACAGAAACATACAGTGCCAACATTTTATTCTGGCAATGCTGCTACAAAATAAAGAGCTGACTTACCATGACTATCTCTGTTTGACTGATAAAAGGATTTCTCTCGGTTTAACGCCACCTCCTCCTCTTCACGGATTGAAAACACATCAGACCACCACTCAGTATTTGCACACTGGCAGAACAACAGGATTATGTTTGTGGCATCACCTCACAGTTTATCCCACGTCTGAAATTACACACAATTGCACAAAGTCATCTAAACTGATTTTAAAAACTGATCAATTAAGTGATAAGAGAAACAAATGGAGCGTCAGAACGGCTACTGGGTGTTTGTTTGGACACTCGGGGACAAACATCTGACGATCGCAGACTGATTAATTTGTCTTTGACAGGACACACAAGTTATCTAAAGTCACATAGTCTTATAAAAAGTTTCAGACCTGTGGAAACTTTCTGATGGGTCACTGCATCGTCTTCACCGCTTTGATCATGTGGAGACAACAGCTTAAAATCCAAAAGTGCTGATCCATGAATAAATCAAAACTGCAGGACGCTTTGTGCAAACTAAATTTCACTGTTAGGAAAAACTCGAACAGAATAATAATCAACATGAATTTGTTGAATTTCTCGCCAAAAACGAGGTAACGAACACTTCTGATGTCCTTTTTGAAGTAAATCGCGATACCTCACCTTCCTCAGCATTAACTCACCTCTGCAAATGAGGCTACCTTGCTCTGACATTCGACTGTGATTGAGAAAGATAAAAAGAGTGATGTTTTCCTCCCCGGCTCTGATGAATAATGCAGTGGCGGCTGTCTGGGCGTCCCTGTCAGATTGTTTAGAGCAGTTTCCCCTCGCGTTCCCGGATCTGTGTGTGTTTGACTAAACAGATGAGACGAGCCACTCGTTTCTTCCCTGCGCCTTCGTTCTGAGGAGTTTGCAGCTGCTGTCTGAGGAATCAGCTGACAGATAAAGCTGAAGTCCAGTGGGTATCGCACCAATCTGCGGTCACCATAAGGGAAGACAGATGTGTCTTTTGCAGATAGATTGGTTTGTTTAAAAGCAGAAGAAGGCAGCATTTTTTATCTCGAAGCATCCCTTGTTATCAAACTAATTACAAAGGGAGACTCCAACTGAGACGAGTCTTATTAGTACTCTGTCACCACCAACATTCACCACAATGAAAGTACTAAAAGTCTTTCCTAAACATGTTTTTTTTTTTCCCCCGATCATCACCTCCAAACCAACCACAACAACCACAAGATGGCATCCAGGTCAGAAGAAGGAGAAGATTTTTAAGGCTGGTTGGTTTTTTAAAATGACCAGAAATTGAAAGGTTTATAATGACTCTGTAGACCTTGTTCAGCGTAATCCAAGTCCCCAGAAGCCCAGATATCCCAAATCGATTTGATGTCAGGGTCCAGAGTGTACCCCGCAGTTGCCCAGTGTCAGCTGGGATTGGCTCCAGACTCCCCGTGACCCTGAAAAGGATAAGTGGTTACAGATAATGGATGGATGGATGGTATTTACACCCTCAATGAGCAGTCGAGCTCATGCACCCACTTCAGGCAGGATGTGTGCTGACGCTTTTTTTCGATTTCCATCTACTTCAGTGATTTAGTTGAATGCTGCAACTCTGAAGCTCCAAAAATGTTTTGTGGACTACAAAACTTCGTCCAACTTTTTATCAGCGTGAGGATGGTTAGATTTTCATTTTTGGGTGAACTGCTCCTTTACCTCAGACAGCTAGGCCAGCAGTTGAACTTACGTGTTTACGCTGAAACGGCATGAAATTATTTATATTGTCCAGAAGGAGACACAGTCAAATGAATCTTTCATAACTTAGCCACCCAGTTATCTCTAATGAATGCATTTATTAACCTTTTTATAAACCAGTTGTAACAACTTGTGCACCTCGATAAAGTAAGCCTTCCTAGAAAATTTAGCCAAAATCTCTGAATAGTGAATGAATCACTGCCCTTGTTCCCTGTTTAAGTGTATTAACAGTCAAGTTAAAAAAGCTCTCAGGTACAGAATGTACAGTCTGACGTGGATAAAGACGCATTTGAGTCCATTTTACTCAACTGCCCTCATTCTCCATGTGTCCCGCTGACAGAATTAACCTCTCTGTGGCTCCACGCTGCCTCGTCCAGCGTGCAATCTGTCAAAAATTGGACCCCAAATTGCACATGCCTGCAGCTGTGTGCCTCAGACAGACAATGAGTGGCACAATGGACCTGGCTGTGCCATTAACTGAGAGGTTGTCATGCCAACTACACAAAAAGCCCCAACGCTCGACGCGAGCAAAAGGTTTGGCCGCGAGGACAATTCATGTTGAGTGAGAGCTTTGCCTGGAGGCCCTTCACCTCTCCTCAATTTCTGTTACATCATTTTTTATGTGAGAAAAAAAAAAAACGTCCGTCCTCTTCCGGGGGCTCCCGTCGAGGGCCGCAGACCGGAGGGGCAGCAACTACCAGTGTGTTCAAGCTGGGGGAAACAGCGTGGCAGAGGCTACGTGTGAAGTTTTGTTTTTTGTTTTTTTAGTGGGGGCTTTTAGCTCCACAAGAAACCCACTATTGTACGAGTAAACAGACAGCCCCATTGTGCTGAGGAGTGTGACGGCCGCTTGCGCCCTGAAACAAACCAGCAGGACCGTCGCTCAGGCTGGCGTGGAATCAAAAACAATATGTCGAGCAAGGCAAACATTGTAGAAAACGTGAAAGCCATCAGACCAAGGGATAAGACATGTGGCAAAATGTGGGAATCAGTAGAGGAGGAACCACTCAGATCCTTTACTCAAGTAAATGCTCCAATTCAACAATCTGCAAATGCCGCTGCACAAGTAAAACCAGTAGAATGTTCTGAATGGGGAGCATTTATTATATGCATCAAAGTATGTTTACAGACCTTGTGGGGCACTGCTGACGTGTGAAACTAAAGTTGTATAAAGCCTTTTGTGGCTAAAGAGCTGGTAATGTAAATGGATGTTTTTGACAAAGAAATAAGACAATTTCATAGTATTGGAGTGCTCTATTAAAGGTGTCATTCTGCAGAAAAATCACCCCTGTGACTGAAATGTTTTTTATAGATTTAAGAGTTTCAAAGATTTACAAAGTCGAGGTGGAGCTCAGTGTATCTTTTAGTCCAACATGTTGATCATCCATCTAGCCCCTTCCAATGGGTTGATAGATACATTTGATGAGATGAGGCTTAGAGAAGAATGCTGCAAAACAAAATTTTCTCTCTATTCTATTTTTCAAATATTGTTTGCTCTCAACTCTTTGATCACATAAGTGTAGAATAGCTTTTCGCCTCTGTAACATTGTCAATTGTTAAGTATTAAAATCAGTGCAGCAGAACCAGCTGCATTCCACATATTTTCATTCCTTGAAACATACATTACCCACAATGCAACTTGATATACAAGACTTCCATCAGAGACTCGGGTAATGTTATGCTAGTAGCAGCTAATGTAGCCTCGAGCGGCTACCCTCAGGCGGAGACAAGGAGCAGGCTACAGAGGTCTGGTGAGGTCCCTTCTTTCTGAAGCTTGATTTATGTCTGTGTGTTGAATCAACCCAGTACACTGCATGTGGCTCTGTGTAGATGCATGCCCTCCCTGTGAATGGCCACAGACACAGCAGTAAGTCAAAGAGGTTGATGTGTTTACCGGGGAAAGCACAGCTGGCATCAATCTATCACCACCACCAAGGAAGGCACATGTCAATGGTGAGTCATTCTATCTCTAACATAGTTAACTGACGTTACGGGCATTACGTAACTGAAGTTAAATGAGTGACATCGTTATTTTCATCCAAATCACAATGATTTTCTGAACCTCCCCAAGTCATTTTCTAAAGCTGACCATAAAGCGGCATAAAATGCAATTGCGAATACTCAAATTATACAAGACGTGCCACATTTGTTGAGCTCCGTCTCATATTGAAACTTGCCCACCTCGACCAGCACAAGTTTGATTTGTTTGCTGAACTTTGACCTTTGATTGACCTCTACCAGGTCCTCTCAAAGCCTCCCCTCCAACATACAGTGCCACCATCCCAAATTAACAAACGTCCAGCGGGCTTCAAGTTCAGTTGGACCATCTGTCTTTCTTTTGAGGAGCAAAAACAAAAAGACGGCATTCATTTGGTGCCTCCTTGATTCCTCTTTTGTCTCTGTAATTTGCTTTGGACGTGCCCACTCTCTCTCTCTCTCACACAAACACACACACACACACACACACACACACACGCACAGCTCTCACATCTTTGTATCACTCACAGTGGGGCTCTGCGGCAGCACAGGCTGGGATGTATAGCCGTGAAACCTCCAGGTCCCACAACATCTGAGGCTGAGTCTCTCTCTCTCTCTCTCTCTCTGAGAAAAACAACATCCCTCGTCAAAAAACAATGACAAGGGATTTTGGACGGTAATCCTCCGGTGGCTCAGGGTCGAGGAACGTTGGAGAGGAGTCACAAGCTTCACACACGATAATGCTCTGCTTTTCCTTGCGGATCGAGATAGAAAACATGCAAAAATGCTCTCAGTGTTCCATACGTGCTGTGAATATACTGAATTACATTGAATTGAATTCATTCAGAATAAGGGCCAGTGTTGCCAAATATTATTCATTTCTAAAAATAACAGTCTACTTAACAAAACTGCAATACCTACATCACATCAAAGGGCCACAACAAAGGTACCTGTCATCCATATCGGCCTCAGATGTCAGTCCAACACACACAGCGTTTATTTGTAACTGAATTAAGGAGATTAGATTTCACAAAGTCGGCCTTTAAAGGCTGAAGGAGGAGCTGGTCACTGCTGACGGAGCAAACCTGAGAAAATGTCGGTCAGCTGGAATATCGACGAGCAGTATTTGACTGATGACATTATGGCACACAATGAATTATTGATAAACCACTGCTGCATCTTAAAGATCTTGTTTTTGTGGAAGATCTTTTAAACATTTTGGTTGTTCTCCGGTCAGTTATCACAGATTTAACCATTTGTAAAATTCACTTTGGAGGGGCAGTTCTGGAGGTATATGGTGAAGGTGTTTTGGGCGCTCTTCTATAGTTGATGAAATCATTTCCACTTCTGGAGGGACTGATGAACTATCAAGCATATTTTGTCCTTGGATAAAAATCTATGGATTTGTTTCCTTGTTTCCATGTTGTTCAACCATTGAGGATTTTTGTTGAAATATATTGATATTTGAAGGCATATTAGTGTTTCAAACTGGCCCTTGTGTGCATGTGTGTGTTTTTGTTACCTTCAAGGATTCAAGGAAATTCTGTTATTATCTTCTCACCCCCATGTCCATGGAACGTGGGTTGAAGTTTTGTAGTCTGTATCTTGACAGCACAACAGTGTTGCAATATTCCATAAACAACTAAAGTAGATGGGGACTTGTTTCATAACGTTAAAAAGGCCAAAAGAAAAAACATAAAATGGCTTGTTCAGCATAAACAAAGTCTCTAGAAGCCCCAAGATCTCAAGTTGGTTTGAAAAGACTTCATTTACACCCTTGACCTGAGGTCAAGCTTGTGCAGCCGACAGCTACACTGAAGATTTCAGCTTTAAAAGGGTGTAAATAATGTATTTCCAAATCAATTTAAGTGCTCCCAGCTGCCCCGGTTCTTTAGGAGAATGCTGCAACACTATTTTGCAGTGAAGCTCCAGAAATGTGTTTTGAAATTTGTGGACACACCACGTTCTATTAGCATGCAGCATTTTTATTTTTGGGGGGACTTGTCCTTTACTCTTTACTCTACTGCTTTATTGTTGCTGTAGGGCTCTGTTTGTGTATGTGTGTGTGTGTGTGTGTGTGTGTGTGATCTGAACTGTCGCCTGGTCGTCAGGTTGCAAAACATCTGCAGACTGCTGTTGTGACCAGAGGAAGGAGGAGGAGGGTTGAGGGGGAGTCGTAAAAGAGGTGCTGGGGTGGGTGGGTTGGGATGAAGAGGTTGTCATGGTAACCACTCCTCTGCTGCTGGGGGTGATGATGATGATGATGTAACGGTGCCCATCGCTGCGTTTCTGGGGTTCTTTTCCTCCGTGTCCTCCCTCCTCACCTATCTACACACACATCTCTGGTAGTAAACACACACTGCACATGACCTGAAGACACGACGACAGAGAAGCTGTCCCTCTGACTTTCATAACAACCTGCTGCTCGCTAATCTCTTAAAAAAACAAACAGATTATTGCTCCTCTTTTGTGAGGAGCACTAATGCTTGTAATTTCAGAAGAATCCGGTGCACTTAAGATAAAACAACTCCCTCTTTTCTCTCCATCTTTCCATCCCCTGTGATCGCTGCTGCACTTCACAGCATCAAAGCCATGTGTGTGTGTGTGTGTGTGTGTGTGTGACCGTCCACACTGCATCATTAAAAAGACAAAAGGCAGCAGCAGAGTAAGAAGGCTTTTACAGTAAACCATCAGATAGCAGCTGCAGAGGACGATTCCTGCCACATGAGGGCGTCGATCAGCTGCTGAGCTTGAAGACGAGAGAGGACAAAGGCGACGCACAGACTGAGCACTTTATTCTCAGTTCATAGAAACAAATCACACATTGAAAATATACATCAGTCAAAAAAAAAAGAAGCTGCGCAAAGCTTATTTACTTCAAGATTTACAAGGCGAGACAAACAAAACTAATAGACTTAAAATAAAATATAAAAGATAGTTATTCTGTGTCTTGTTGTTTGGCATATTGGCCTAAAGCCTATCACAGCCTCTCATCATACATACATGTTTATAAATCAACCAGTGACATTTTGATTTGACTTTGACTTTTCTCCATTTCAACAACCCAATCGGCAGAATAAATGTTAGCCAAGTACGTTTCTGCAAAACCACGGATAAGTTAAAACTGTTTGTTTGTTTTAGTTGAATTTTCTGTTTCTCTCTTGCCACTGTGCTTATGCTCTGACAGGGTTCAGGCACAATAACCCCTCGGTAAGGGTTAGGAAAACATCATGGTTTGGCGTAAAGTACCTGTTTTGGCTGCCACGCTCACAGGTGGAGACGTTTCAACTTACCTGAAAAATTAGCCGGATTTGACGCCACAAAATCGGATGGAAATGTCCGTAGCTCTCCTAAATAACACCCAATTTTGCTGCCCCAATATGGATGGAAATGTCTGCACCGCTCATTAAGAAAACACCTGGTTTTGTTGCGACTAAAACTGCCGGAATAAACATATAATGTCAACGTGTTGTGCAATGTTTGGCACGAATGTCAACCTTGGATGTTACTGTGGTTTGCAGAAACGTTAACTGCTACCATACTATCCTCACGACTGGGCTGATTTTAGACATCTCAATGTCAGCAATACAATTTTTCAGTCCCAAAGAGTGCACACAGGCACTCTGATCCATCATTTTGTGATTTTCTTCTTCTGTACAGTTGCATAGCATGAAAGGAAAGAGCAGGGGGTCAAGTTGTCCGCTCAGGCTGCAGCTTCAAATCTCTGGCTAAACAGCACCTCCACCACCTTCGGGTCGGCCAGGGTCGAGAGGTCGCCCAGGTCCTTATCGTTGCGGGCGATCTGCCGGAGGATTCGCCTCATGATCTTCCCTAAACAGATCCGAGTCAGAAGAAGAGAAGGATGTTACACAGGAGAGGAGAGCAGAAGGATGTTGGTATAAAGCAATATTGAGAGCTGTTACCTGAGCGGGTTTTCGGGAGCGCTGGAGCATTTTGAATGAAGTCTGGCGTGGCAATTGGTCCAATTTTCTCTCTCACTGTAAAAAGAGTACAGAAAAAGGAAGCAGCAAGAATAAAGCTTAAGGATAAATTTGAAGACAAAAAGCCAAAACTTGACATCATTTTTTGAGAATAAGAAAATATTATGTTAAAAAAAAGAAAGAAAAAATACATAATAAATACACAGAACTAACATAATTTTGAGTGAATTTTTCCTTTAACCCTGCAGTAAACCCCTTTGTCCGAGCCTCACCCTGTCTCTTGAGGTCCTCCACCAGGGTGTGGTTAAACTCCCTGCTGTTCTTCAGCGTAACGAAGCAGTACAGACACTCGCCCTTCACCTTGTGAGGCCGGCTCACAACCGCAGCCTCCGCCACAGCCGGGTGCTCCGTCAGGGCCGACTCCACCTCGGCTGTGCTCATCAGGTGGCCTGAACGACACCAGAAAACACAAAGTCGTGAGTCACAAACACGCGTTCATTCAAGAAAAGTTTGATCTGAGACCATTTTTTACTTATCGTCGTAATATCACATAACAAAGTCAAGATAACTCAGTTTGTTGCTGTTGTAACTTGTATTGAAGAAGCAGCTGTGTTATCTGACGGTAACGCCTCACGGCACAGTACCTGACACATTCAGCATGTCGTCTATTCGTCCTGTGATCCAATAATAGCCGTCTTTATCCCGCCTGCAGCCTGTGGGAGGACAGAACAGGCTGCATAACCTCCAAAACAGTTTTGACAGCAGCGTCTTCTCTCCTCAAAACTCTCCTTTATTGTATTTTAGTGGGGAATACAAATGTTTGGTGTTTAGCCTAATTCAGAGCGACAGCCCACAGTTTTTGTGGCTTCGGGGTGAACATGACTTAACTTTCTGTGATTCCCATCGCTCAGACAGTAGCTGCAATATCATATTTGTGGCTTACCATCGCCAGTGACATAGAAACCCGGGAATTTCTTGAAGTAGGTGTTCTCAAAGCGCTCATGGTTTCTGTACACGGTGCGCATGATTCCAGGCCAGGGCCTCTTGAATACCTGCAACAAAACAGAAAATACACGAAAACAGAAGAGAGGTTTAAATGCTGCTATTGCTTCTATTATAATAATTAGGAAGTGTATATAATTATAAAAGTCAAGAAATGCTTTATCTGTGGAAATCATGATTAAAGGTGCAGCGTGGTAAGATAGAGCCACCTGTCGAAGGCTGCTTTGAGAAAACATCTGGCACACTCTTATAGCCTCTTATCTCCTTTTCTATTGTGTGTATCTGCTGATCTGTGTGGCGAGCCGCCGCACACCGCAGCACCTCCGGGGATGAATAAAGTTGTGTAGAACTGAATTGAAACTTACGAGATAACCCTCAGCCTCGCCTTGCAGCTCCTCCCCATGTTCGTTGAGGATTGTCGGCTCTACCCCGAAGAAAGGAAAGGTCTGAAATATGAAAAGTGGATTTAATGTGAGATAACGGGTTTCTTTCATTAAGCAGCTCCCGCATGGCTTTGGCGACTCTTTCTCATCATGACCGGGATCACAATCTGCACATGGAGCAGCCAAATGGAAATGAATAAAGGTTGAAAAGGTTCAAAACACTGATGGATCTCTACTCGCATTCAGAAGTTTAACCCTCCCTCATCAGCATGATTGGTGGTAATAATGAAAGTCATCGGAGGAAATAAACAGGTGTGTTTAAGAGGGTGAGCAGTGTGAGAAGACTGGTGTTGAAGGAGATGTCGTCACTTACAGCAGAGCCTGGTTTCAGCGACGTGGCGGCAGGAAGTGGAGTCAAAACATGCCCTCCCTGTAGAGGCAGAACTGGATAATTAAAGACAAGGGACACTCATCTACATCACTCGCTTTATTGTGGCTTTATTGTTTCTGCGGTCGTCAACGTATTTGCTGATATCATCGGGGCATCTGGACTTCCATCGGAAAAATCTGATTTCTCCTTTTTTTTCATGTTTTCAGTCATTTTGTATACCACCTGTTAAAAATATGAATATAAAAGAAATGGCATCCTAATTCAGGTTCTGTCTCAGAAGCAAGTCTGAAGTAAACTGACAGCTCACGGACACTTACCGTCTCTGTCTGCCAGAAAGTGTCGACCACCGGGCATCTGCCTTGACCGACGGCCTCGTGGTACCAGTGCCATGCCTCTGGGTTGATCGGCTCACCAACAGTACCCAGAATCCTCAGGCTGGAGAGGTCATACCTGGTGTGGACAAGTAAGAACATTAACTAATATGTGCATTGATTTTAAAGGCAGAATGTGTGGTTGTAAATACGTGGTGGTAAAACAAAGCATCAATTTGAAATTTGGGATATGATATATAAATAAATTCACTTATTTTCTTCATTTAGCTGTTGGCTAGCTGTCCGCAGCTGCAAACCAGTTGATCTAAAGCTCAGAAATGAAAACTTTTTATCCTGTTTGTTTAATCTGTACAAAAACTGAGGTTTAAAAATGACCAGCTGTGGTTTTTACTGGGAGTTTTGTGCTGAATGACTTCTTGGAAAAAGGCTAGTGACTTCCTGGCATCTTGTTGGAAACTTCAAACCATAACCAGGCTAACTGCTGCCCCTGCTTTCCAGTTTTGTATGCTAAGCTAAGCTAACTGCCAGCTGGCTCCACATTTATATTTTGCTCGCAGGCATGATAGTTGTATTAATCTCTTCATTTAAATCCTGGCAAGAAAGACTGGAGGCATATTTCCCAAACTTTTCCCTTATATTGTCAGTTTTTTTTCTTTTATGGCACACGGTAATGTCCTCTGCTTCAACTGTGAAGCTCACAAGATGTGGATTCTGCTGCTCCTGGCAGGGAATGAAAAAGGCGTGTTCACACAGAATCACTCACATCATGATTCATACACTTTGATTTCTTCACCTCACCACTGAGGAGTCTGTTACATAAGAAGTGAGGTCTTTCAAAGTTAATGCTGGAAGTTTCCATTTGAAAGTTGGGAAACTTGTAAAAAAAAAAGAAAAGAGTACACTTATCAGCTCAAAGTATGTTTCGAATGTCTCCCGCTGCAGACTCTGGAAAATCAAGATTTTTCTTGGCAGCTGTGACATTCAGAGGGTGAAGGCTCTTACTTCTGCAGCGGTTCCCGTCCGTACTTCATCAGCAGGCGGATGGCTGTCGGAGCTGTGTAGAACTTGGTCACTTTGTACTTCTCAATGATCTCCCAGAACCGGCCCACATGTGGGTGGACTGGAATACCTTCAAACTGGAATAAAAACACACACATCATCTCTAAGGAGACCTAACTCCCATGAGCAGCCTCTGATTAAATGTGTCTGTTAATGTGTCACTTATGTGACATAAAAGGTTTATTTCAGTCTCACCAGGACACTCGTGGCACCATTTGCAAGGGGACCATATGTGATGTAGGAGTGGCCGGTGATCCAGCCGATGTCAGCTGTGCACCAGTACACGTCGTCATGGTGATGATCGAAAACGTACTTGAAGGTCAGCGACGTGTAGAGCAGATAACCGGCAACAGTGTGGAGAACACCCTGTACCATACACAAGGACAGACACATGAATGAGGAGATAATTGGTCAACACAAAGAGAGCAGACAGCGAAAATACAGGGGCCCTCGATGCAGGCAGAGGAGGCATGTAGGCTATGCAGGTGTGTGTGTGTGTGTGTGTGTGTGTGTGTGTGTGTGTGTGTGTGGTCTTGTACATGCCACAAAGTGAGGTCCAAAGTGATTTTAACCTAGAATGAGGACCTTTTTTTGGAGAGTGAGGACATTTTGTCCAGCCCTTGCATCTATTCACAGCTGTTTCAGGGTTTCAGGTTTGGTTAGGAATGGGGTTAGACATTAAATAGTGATTGTTGAGGTTAGGGTAGCAGGCTGGAGAATGCATTATGTCAATTAATGTCCTCAAAAAGATAGAAGAGCGAGTAGGTGTGTGTGAGAGATATTATCTGACGCTCTGTGTTTTGTGCAACATAATAATTACACAAAATACACAGGAAATCACTTCTCACTTCCCCACTGATAAGCAAATGCAACTCGCACATCATGTCAATACTGTTGGAACAGAATTGTAATTGGTAGATTTACCGACCAACACTTGCTGGATAACACACATATAATCACATTTTTTTTATGTGGGAAACTGCGACCACTGCTACACATAAACACACACACCGTTAGTGCGCGCGACCGGTAATTATACCAGGAGCTGTCTGTGACACTGCCCATGGTCCTACTGTAAAAAGCCCACTCAGATTGTCACACAACTGTACTGTGAGGACAAAACAAGCCTTTCCCTTACAGCCAAATTATTTTTATTTCAAATCACAGATCAATAAATTGTCAATCACGAATGCACATTCACAGGACAACAAGTTTTCTTACAGGCCTGCAGGTGAGTATACATGCTTTGATGTTTTGGCGTATCGATGAGCAAAATCCCATACCACCCTCTTCAAATCCAGACTGTGTGCGCGTTTATTATCAATACTCAGTATGACCAGCCCAGCCCCGACAGTCTCTCCTGTGCCATGGTGCTTCTCAGATATGACTTAATTAGTTCAAGTTTTGAGAAGGATCTTTCAGCGCTTGCTACAGTTACAGGTAGAGTAAGAAATAGTTTAACAGCCGTGGCTACATCTGGCACACTTGGTTATATGGAGTGGTGCTTTATGAATAGACTGTGTGCCAAATCTTGAACTGAGCCAAGCTGGATTTCTTTTATGGTGGACACGAATGCGCTTCTAAATCAAAGAACTTGTTCTGGAAAATCCACAAACAAGTCATCTTTGTATTGGTCTGCTAAAGCACTTGCTGATGTGTACAGTTCATCATTTCCCTGTCCTGGCGCCGCAGCTGCAAGGCGCACGGTGGACTCCACATCTGACGGTAACATCTGACGGTAACAGTGTCTGTTGATCACTTTCTTTGGAATCAGGCTGCCCTGTTTCATCCCCGTCAACCTAGCTATTGCTTTCTACATCTTCCTGGCCGGCTGTGTGTGGCTGTGTTGTTAACTAAAATGCCGGTTAATATTTTTATTATAGCTTGTATTTTTATTTATGAAACCTATCCTGTATTTATGACTCTTGTGTGGCAGGCAGTATGTCTGTAGGCTATAGCCGTTTTTGTACCTAATTAAAATGACAAATTACCCGTGGGTTAGGCTATATGAAAACCATAACGTTATATTATTCTGATAGTGAAAAAGAAAAAAACTCAGCATAACTAACTAACTTCTCACAATTGGGCTGTTTATCTTGCTAACACTGTCGGTAACTTTAGCTGTGAGACTACTCACTTGTCACACTGCATCCTTCACGTCTGACAGGATTTACCGTTCCAAATATAGTTGTTATTTTCAGAAGCTTGGTAGTAAATTCATCAGCTTTTTTTTTTTATTGTGCCGTTTTTGGCCACCGCTTTGATATCTGCATATCATTTTCGAAGTGTCTCTGACTGTGGTGCTGTGCTGTCACTCAGCCGCCACTGAGCTGTACTGATTTGAATTTCCCGCCTAATGTATCAATTGGACCAAAAGTCTCTAACGTATCAAAGAAAACTATGGACCAGTTAAGTTTTTATTTTATTTTAAATATTTGTTTAATTTCTATGCTCAAAATACAGACAACATTATTACATTGCAGTTTAAAAAAAGATAACAGATTACAGGCGGGGGCTGCGGGGGTATACTTTACGGCCCAGTCTTTAGCATTAGATAACCATCATTTTCATTTTATGTAAGCCAGCATGGTGAAGACCATTACAGGCTTATCAAAGTAGAAAATTACAGAAGATGTTACCAAGATGTTTTTTCACATTATAACAATATATCTTTCTGTTATTACAAAATGCAAACTTAACATGTTATGAAAAGAAGCTTCGTTTGTTATAACAAAGTACTATTTATCTTGTTAATGCCTATACAGCCTATACTGAACTGTACGCAGTACTGCCACTTTTACATGTTTCTCTTTGCCGTACAGTGACTTTTTCTTGTGTACTGGCACTTTTCACAAACACCTTGAACTCTTTTCTGCAATCTCCATATCACACAGGGAGTCAGAAGTGCCATCGCAGGGCCTCGAAGCGCTGCCTGTTCCCTTTCCATGCCCATGTTAACGAATTGTGCTCTTCAAACAGAGCCCAAGATCTGCAGTGAACATTTCAGTGCCTCTTCTACTTTAGTAGCATTCCGCAGCAAATCTGGCAGGAAAACACACTGATCATCTATTAGAAATAGTGTCACTGCTGTTTGTGGTTCAGAGGCTGCAGGCAGGAGAGAAACCATTCCCTGTGTGGAACATTTCACGTTATAACAAGATTAATAGTATTTTGTTATGAGTTTCTTGTCATAAAAATACAGGTTTTCATGTAATAACCTGAGATGTTTTATGTTAAAACAAGACACTGATATGTTTGTTTTGTCTGGCATGGCAGCAGAGCGCTACTGTAAAAATAGACACTGTGATTTATGAGATGTGGCTATGGTTAGAAAATGAGCAGCAGGTTTTCCTCCCTGCAAATTTCCTCAGCCGCTTTGTGTGTTCCTGCTGCTAAAACCAGTCTCTACATGCGCCTGTGTCTTACCTTGGGTTTGCCAGTGGAGCCGCTGGTGTAGAGGATAAACAGCGGATCCTCAGCATCCAGCCACTCGGGTTCACACTCTTCAGGCGAGTCTCTCATCGCCTCGTCCCACCACACGTCACACTCTGAGTCCCAGGGGGTCTGAACACACCACAGCAACACATAAAACCCCTCATTACATCTGCTCTGATAAAGCACAGGCAGCAACACCATCAATTTTGAACTGACTTCAATTCGCTCAGCTCCTATGAGGCCTTTCGGTGATATTCCTTTGTTGTTTTAGCAGCAGGAGAACAATTACATGATCCTCTGGGGGTTGTGGACTTGCTGAAAGTGGCTTAGCATAAAAATCTGGGTCTCATTCATTTGCATTTACAAGAACATTGTGATCAGCTGCTTTTTTCTCTGATTGTTGTCCTTCTTTTCTCTTTTTGTCTATTCTCTTTTTAATTACACACTTGCTTCAAAGTTCAACTGAAGTCCTCTGCATCTGTGTCAGTGCAGTACCACTTTTAGAGTCTTTTCTTTGGAGACTTACTATTTTTGTCCACCCTATTGCCGCAGGAGTGAACTTGACCTTCTGCACCTTGAGTCAGAACCCATAACTGGGTTTTCTATAGACTAGAAACAATGATACATTTAAATATAGATGGTGGTTGTACATTTTAGTTAATGTTTTGTTTTATTTGGTGTTACATAATATTTTTATCTTCTAACTGTCAAATTGTCATAAGCTAAGAAAAACACTTACTTTGAGAAAAGATTTGCAGATTTGGAGACATTTTATGTTTTAGCTCTTTTTCTACCTCCTCTGTGTTTACATCTTTAATTCAACTTTACATTATCACAGATACTGAAACCCGTTTTGTCCCAATTTGCCTCAAGGAAAATGGCTGTAAACCTAAACGGTAGTAGCTTAAAACTTGTCATACCTGTAGTTTGTTGCAGGCAGCTCCACTTTTTGTCCTCAGCGCGTGGTGCTTGACGATGAGGCATTTAGTGACACTAGATGATGCTCTGTGAAGACATTTTCAAAAAGGTGTGAGAGTCAGTAAAAACACCATGTGAAAATTTAAATCCATTTTTCTCTCCATCTCATCATTTTTTCAGATGCACCTGTAAACTTTCTTATATAATGGAATATTTTTCTCTGTAACAATCAGTAAGACCCATTATTCTTATTGGGAAAACAATCTTAAACAGGAAAAAGGGGACAAACCTTGGGAATAACAAGATGATCGTTATTACATGGACAGAAATAGCAGTTGCAGAAGCACAATATGGATTAAATGAATCATGACATGAAACAGACAATACATTGCTTTGACTTATCATTCTGAAGTAAATACTGATTGCACAGAGTAATGGCTGCAGGGAAATGATACCATCTGTGTATAGATTGGTTCCCTTCACTCTTACTGTTCAGTAAAGGTAAAAAGTTCAATGAAGGTCGAACTACAGCTCAAAGGATGTATGTCTGCCACCGCACAACCAAATTTATATGTATAAAGCAGTAGGTCCTCTAATCAAAAACAAAACAACACATAACACATAATATAAAGGTGATAGTAAATGTAGCATGAGTCAGGATTAAATAGTGTCAGGCAAACTTTAACTTCGCTACATGAGGATTTAGTGTAACGGACATCATCAATATATACTTTATTTTGAAATAATACCCCTAAACATGTCTGCACAGCTGACCCCCATCAGATAACTATTCCCAGCATGCTTGTGTTTCTCAGCTCTGACGCTTCCCGCGCTGGTGTCTCTGATGAGTCTTGGGGCTCCTTGTTGCCCAGAAACTCTGTTATGTGTAAACCAGGCAGTGTGTCTCCTCATTGTCTGATAACAGCTGATTCAGCTTTGCCGTGTGTGTGTGTGTGTGTGTGTGTGTGTGTGTGTGTGTGTGTGTGTGTGTGTGTGTCCAGTGAGTCATATTCCAAGATTTGAGTCCCATTACCAGCAGTTAGTGTAAATAAGGGCGGTTGCTGAGAACCGAGAAACTGTTGGACTTACTTTTGCCTGCACTTCTCTAGGGCCTCGTCTGCAATCTGTTTCAGGTTGATCAGCTTCTCTCCTCTATAAACACCATCTGTGTGTTACAAATGGATGGAGGGGGAGAGTGAGGGATGGGTAGGTGGAGAGACAGATGATTTTACAACTTGAAACCATCTTTACAGCCCCCGAGCACTACAACAAATCACATCCTGGAGCTGCTGCGTTGGCCACCGGACCTACCTGCCGTCACCAGGACGCAGCTCTGGGCGTCCATTATCCTCTCGCACAGAGACTCAGAGGAGAAGCCGGCAAACTGGACGTGAGTAAAGAGAAAGATGAGAAATAAAAAGGTGGAAAAGCTGAATTACGGTTTTAGCTTTCCTTAATTGTTATTGTGGCCACAATGGGTGTGGTTAAGTAAGGTGCAAACGGACATCTGGTGCATGCTGTTCCTTCTCATTGCTATGTATAGACGAGTCACCTTGTTCAATGTTACATAATGAAACAGACATTTATAATGAACCTTTTGTATGATTGTCATTTGCGGCGTCCCCTGCCAGACGCTCGTGCTCTCGCCAAGGTTAATAGTTCACAAAGGATAAAGAGTCAGTGTTGATGACAGCATTATGAATCAGGTCACTGACAACTTTGCACTCAGCGAAATGTCACTGCATGAGTGGCAGTGGCTGTCCTGCCCACCTCCATCTATGACTTAATTTCATGCAGTGCTAATTTATGATTAATATTAACAGTCACATGAGGAACTAAGAGGCTGGCACTATTCCAGAGATCCCGATGGCGCTAAGGGATGCTCATATTAAATATGAAAAAAGAACAAACTCAGTTGGAACATTTACAACAATGACCAAGCACAGACAAGGTCGCTTACCAGTTAGTCTGCCAAAAAGAGGCCTGTGCAAGTCATAAAAAAAACCCAGCTTGGAGCAGGGGGAGATATTTTTAACAGGGCTGCTAACCTTTGAACAGATGGGGAAGGTTGGAAAGCTAAAATAGAGTTGGCTTTAATGCAAAACTGCACTGACTGTCTCTGGATACAGCCAGTAAATGTCTGACCCATATATTCAGCGCAGGTGCTTCCAGAGCTGTGTTGACACAGAACAGCTGATAACTACAGGAGCAAAGCAGTCAGGACTCAACAGAGGCAAGAACTCAAGTTCAGCTGATGTTTTCTCCTGGAAATGAGGTCAAAGCAGCACACACTGCTAACCTGCATGTTGACTGCCTGCACTACTTCTCACAGATGTGTCGGAAGTTAAAGATGCTACGAGGAACAAACTTTTTTGTTGACTCTGGCAGCCCCTGTGGACAAAAGCAGTATTACCTCTTGCTGTAAAGAGATCATAATCCGGCTAGTGTGTGCATTTGTTTTGGAAGCCAGTGAACAAAAGATGCAACATATTCTTAATGCTGTTAGTCTATTTTAAAGGGGCTCTATGTAACAATTTTCAGCAATTTACTTGATTAATAAATCTTTATTTGTAAAGCGTCAATTCACAACAAAAGTCGTGTGACACTTTCCATATTGAGCAGATGTAGACCATGATCTTTGATTGATTTATTTATCAATCAGCAGATGAGCAGATTGTAACATGACATGAAAAATGAGACCTTCCTTATCTCTAATGGTCGCCTATACAAGCCTGTGGACTATTTGTTGAATTTGTTTAATGCTGGCGGACTGCAGATTTCTTTTTGGATTTTCGTGATAGCCCAAAGGACCACACCTTGATTCAGTGCCTCTCTCCATTCCACTATAGGAAAGCCAATGTTAGCTTAGAAATGGAGTCTCTTAACATAGTTAACGCCCAGCTTGCAATACAGCACAAAAGTTCAACAGAGCCTCTTCAAATACAGCTGTTTGCAGGTTCCATGACAGCAAGGTCATGTGTATATTTGTTGCTATGTCAGATCTGACTGTAATATTTGTTTTGGTACTGTACCACCAGACTATAGAGCAGCTTCTTTCCTCAGGCTGTGAGACACGGTCCTTGTCGTTCACTTAAGAATGCTTAAGGAATTCAATCTTTTACATTTTGGGAACGTACTGATATTTAATGACATTACATCTGTATGTAGCAAATAGGGCTGTCACAATGTCAGATTTTTAATACACAATTATTGTGGCTAAAAATATCACACTAATGATACTATCATGATATCAGCCCCACATGTAGGGTGTCCCTCTCATCTGTAACCTCCAGCAACATGTTTTTTTATTATCCAGCAGTAGTAGCCACACTCGTAGCTAGTGTATGCATCTTTTTTCCCCCTACATTTTATGGCAGGTGACAACTAGCATTCAAGTGAAAAGAAGCATAAATTATTGACACAATATCAATATTTAATTTTTAAATATCGCAATTAACAGCAATTGGATTAGCGTGACACACCTAGTCACAAACACCACTTATCTGCGTCTCCAGACTGGGTGAAACAAAGGCTGCACATCATTTGCATCAATGAAGAGGCTGTTGATCATCGCACTACTTACCACGATGGAGTGAACAGCACCTATCCTCGCACAGGCAAGCATAGTGTAGACCAGCTCTGGGATCATGGGAAGGTAGATGGACACCCTGTCCCCCTTCTTTACACCTTAACAAGAAAACAAACAAACTTTAGTTTTTCATCCTGACCTGATCTGTGTTACCTCTACATTCAAACCAGCAATGGCAATTTATTTTAGGGTGGTTGGATATGATCCAGATGATGTACTGTATGCCTGATATGTGACAAGTTCATTGGGCATACTGGGCATAGAGCCACATCTGTTGAGCTGCAGCTTGCAGGTTATTGGCCAAACGAAAATGCTAATGTTTGCTCTTGTAATTACACAATGTTGGAAAGATTTTAGATGATAGTTTCATAACCAAAAACATGTGTACCTGCGTGAGATATAGGCCGCTGCAGACATTAAAGGGTATAGTACTGCTATGATACTGTTGTTTGAAGCCTTTGCCAAGGTGTGCATTTAGAGGTAGTTTGAGATAATGCCATATTTTTCCTAATTTACAGGCTGAAACATGCTGGAATTAAGCAACGAATTTGGTATATGTTAAATTCTGTCTTTCAGAGTTTCTCACCCAATTTCTTGAGGACATTAGCACAGCGGCAGACCTGGCTCAGCAGCTGGCGGTAGGTGATGGACATGTGGTGGTCTGGTGAGTTCCCCTCCCTGACATGATATTTAAGAGGAGAAACACAACCAAAATCCTGTTGTTATTTTAATGAAAGACAAAGAATCCCCCCAGATCCACTATTACTTCAAAAGATACCCTTTCTGTGAGTTCGCTGAGTTCATCACAAGAGAGATAACGCGTCCCAGTTTTTCCTGGGTCTATATTAGGTTTGGATGTTTGTCAGGACAGTTATTTGGAAAACTATGTAGCGCAATGTCTCACAAGCCATCAGACAGCATGGTAGCAGGCCTCCGGTGCAGGACAGAAGCCAAGACAATGAGACAACCTGGCACCAACCCTATTGCCAGACTGAGGATGGTGAAATAAATCATTATATAGAGAGAGAACTTTGTACTTTTATGGATTTGGTTGGACCATCTTGATATATCGAAAAGCCCACAAAACTAAAGGGACCTTTAAAGAGCTTCATTGTGTCTATTAGCACATACGTATGATGTAGAGTTCCACAGGGGACAATCCTCAGAACTCTTTAATTCAATACAAATGCTCCCATCAGCTCTGAATGTGCAAAAGTGAGGATTTCATGTGTCAAAATACATTTGCATTTAGTTAGGGATAAGACTGAACAAATTGAAAGTCATCCATATCTTGTCTGCTGCTGAAAACCTAATTGAGACATCTTGGTGCAGTCAGGGAATCAGACCTAAACTTTAAAGGCCATGTTGAGACAATAGCAGAGTATATCCTTAAAATACAGCATGAATGAAAGAATTGACATCGATTTAGGAATAGCTTATCCAAGTCTTTATCTCTGTTAGGCTGGACTACTGTTAATGGATTTTCCCAGATCTCTGTAAATAAAAAAGAAAACAGGTGACAGCGGTCGCTCATTCAGAACTCTGCTCAAGATCTAACATGAAAGCTGAACAATATCACTCCAGTTCTCAAAATCTCTGCATTGTCCGTCAAATAATGTTTTTCATAGTACTTCAAGCACTACCACTAATACTGCTATTACTACAACTACTACTACTGCATCTCAATTTGTAAAAAGACTTGCGCAAAATGCTTCTAATACAGCATTAGCCCACCAGTCCTCTTAGGTTGTCTGCCATGATATCCAGACATGGTGACGCTGCTTTTAGCTGCTGTGCTTCAAATATCTTGAACAAATTCCAGAAAATCTCAGACTGGATCCACACTGAATGCCCTGAATGTTTATCACTGCCTCTGGACTTTGGGCAGTACTTGTACACACAACATAAATTTCATTCAGTGATTTATTTTGGCTCTTTTATTTCCCTGACTATTTTTGACTTTCCTTTTTTTTTCTTCTTCTAAGCCTGCATTTGATTCATTTTATGTAATTTATGGTATTGCTTAAGTTTCAGGCGTCATATCTATTATTCATTCGTCCTCTGTATACATTCTTTTGTCTCTACAAGTAGTTTCCTTTTCTTGTCTAAAAAAGGGAAAATAGAAAATGACATTGAGACAGTGCTGGCAGCTAATGCACAACTTAACTGCCACTACTGCCTTTATCAAAAGGGCATGTTGAAGCAGCTCCTCAATGACCTCCAAGGCTCTGATTTGATGTAAATGTTCAGTACTTTACAGAAGGATGCTTCACTTTTTACTGCTAACACTTACCCCCTGAGAGAGAAAATGGGTTTTGGAGCTGTTTTTGTATACGCTAAATCCTTGAAAGGGTTAAGAGACTCAGAAAGAATGGGTCTAAGTCTCTTTGTTGAAAACAGTGTTTGCTGAAAAGGGTGACATTTAAGCCATGCCGTCGCAAAGCATTGAGAGTCTTGTCAATCTCCCATGTGAGGGCCGCACTGACGGTTCAATCCAAGAGCATGATTCTCTTTCTCAAGTCAAAGTTGTCGGTGGAAGGGATTACTGTCGTGATGCCTTTTAATACAAACAGTTACCTTAAGAAACCACTTGGGGTTGAGGACTTACATTTCTATGTGTGGCTCACAACTGTACATCTCTTTTGAAACCCAGACATCTTAATCTTGTAATATCACCCTGTGTTATCTGCTAGATCCTTGTAGATGTAGAACCATTAGTAAAAGTCATATTTTGATGTTTAAATGTGCCTTTTTTTTTTTTGCAGCATTCAACCATTTGAGACAGTTTTTACAAATACTGTTTGGTCAAGCTGACAGTGAAAGTCATATGAGTGTTTAACTGGTCATAACAAACCATCTGGTTACTGATAACGCTGCAATAACACAACTGACACAGACTATATCCTCCTCACATTGTATGCTGAAACTGGCATGGCAAACACAGAGATCCTGTATGACGTAAGTGCTTTAATGTAATGCAAACAGTGTTAAGACACTTATGCGGGTGATGGCTGGTCTCCACTGTGCCCAGTTCCATCCAACCTCTATTGCTAAGCTCAGCAGTAATAGCACCACTATTTCTTGTTTGCTCAGCCTCTTCAGTTTACAGTGCAAATATGTGCCATAACATCAAGTGAAACAACATGAAGGGAGCCTTCATGGTGGGTTGTTGAGGGTGTGAGGCTTTACTGTAAGCACCAAGCTACTTTTAATTAAAATTTAAAGAGTTCAGTGAAAGCGTTCAGTGAGCAGATTGAAGAGTTTGCACAGTCATTTTCAGAAAACAACTCATGAGGATGTTGTTGGATTTTTCTTATTGAAATAGTCTGGCAATATTCAAATAGAGTCAGCTTTGTTGAGCTGTAATAGACCACCAAACTCTTGTGTTTATAAGTCTAACAGGACTCTTACAATCTGCCGTAATGCTAGATTGGAAAATGTGATGTGCCTTAAAGAGATGAAATGCTGAAAAACTTGACAACAATTCTTGTTTAGCGTTCTCTGTTGATTCCGATTGAAGCTCTGACACTGTGTTGTGCTAGCTGGAGTTTGGTTTGGTCCACAGGGGTCGGCACAGGGGGCACAACAGTTGTTATTGACTGGAATACCTGACATAACTGCAGGCAGTATTTCCCATCAAAGCCATCATTCATCCTAGACAGACGCTGCCTCTTACCAGTAATAGGCAACTTTTTCACCGAGACTCCTCTCCTTCACAAGCCTGTCCAGGACATTATAGCACATGTTGGTTTTGGCCCCTTCCATGCATTTGACATAAATGTTCCCTTTTGTCACATCAAAGTTGTACTGCATCATTGGTCCTGTTGCTGGCTTCTTCCAGAAGAAGTCATCAGCGATCTCTTTCCAGAAGGCTGAAATAAAGTGATACTTTATGTAAGTGTTGCAGGCTGCAGACAGAGCAGAGAGATGGTGCAGAAAGACAGGCTCAGAGGGAGGTTAAATGCAAGAAAACACTGCAAGCACTGCACTAAAAATACAGGACAGGTTTGACCTACCTTCTGGATTCTCCAGAGACTTCCTGTACAGTGCCAAATAGGAGTCAAAATCAGGCACATGAGCATCCCTCTTCAAGTCATCAGGAGGGTAGAACATTTTGTCCTGTGATTCAGGCACGACCATTGTGGAGAGACAGATGTCAATGGGCCAATATCATCTGAGTGTCAGAATATGGGTTAATCTGGAGCCACTGCTGATCTGTCTGGGTCCTCCTGGGTAAGGTAAGAACACCACAAGGCCTCCTGTACTGAGGCAACACAATTCAGCATGCATAAGACCCACCTCTAATCCCTGAGCAGCAGGCTCTCCACCAAGTCTGCTTAGGGCTAGAGCAGCCAATCAGCTCACATAGTGCAGCACTCCCACTTTTTCATTGGACGAGCCCTCCCTGGCATGTCAGTGGCTTTATTTTTTCCAAGCAAGGAGTGGAGGATGAGAAGAGGGCCGAGGGGGAGGTGTGCAGCAGGATGAATGCTGTGGATTCAGGCAGGCAATGGGGAGGGTTCTTTTTGACAGAGGGAGATGATGAGTGCTCCGAGAAAAGAGAGGTGCAATATCGTGTTCACTGAAGTAAACAAACACTGATCCTCAATGCATTGTCTCTAAATGCTCTAGAAAAAGTAGTTAAAGGATTGTAGATAAACATATGTATTAAATTTGCATGATATATAGAGTTTTTAAAAAATACAGGCTGCATGACTTCTGTAGGCCATATCAAATTATAACCTTTGCTCAACATTTATTCTTTGACTTGGCTTTCATTGTGTTCTTGCCTTTTATATGCATCAGATTTTGGTTTTGACCAAGAAAATGTTTGAACACAGACAAAACTCGATGAAAACTCATACAATTTTGATTTAATCATTGCTTCAATGAGAAGCACTTTGTAGCATTATTTTTGAAAGTGTCAAATAAAGGCGTTCATTGTGTCAATTATCATCAATTTTCATTCATATTTGCTGGTTTTATGATTTGGAATATTTGGCCCTTTAAACGCTGGTAAACATGCAACGTGAACTCGCATTCAGGTTACATAACACTGCTCAGAGGAAATGTCCAAATGGCTGTTGGCATCATTTGTTTTGGATCTCACATTTCGATCTGGGATCGATTCACCAGCGCCGCGACTGACTGACGCAGCGTCACGTCGCTTTCACGTAGCGTCAGACCTTCTTAATCGAGCGTAAGCGCTTGTGTTGATGTTGACTGCTGCTGTCCCGTCCATTTGCTAACGCACCGGGACCAAACTTCAAGGCTCAAAGATGTTTTTGTCTGCTGCTGTTCGCTCTGCAGTGTCGCAGACGGTAAATTTATGCTATTCTTCATGGTTCTGGGTATTGGTTCAAACGCACTTTTGGATAATTTGGAGAGAAGATGCTATGACTTTTTACAAGGGCAAGCAGCGGATGCAGCTAAGCTAGTCAGCTAACTAACGTTGGGTAACATTAGCATGCTAGCTGTATTAGCTTTCTGCTGTCAAACGTTTACAAGGTGATCGTCGGACAACATTTGCCTTGCGAAGGGAATGTATTCTGCACATTAATGATTTCTCATTAAAAACGATCTTTATGATACCATTATTCTGACAGTAACTATCACTGGGATTAAAAATAGAATAGCTGTGAGTTCTGCTCCAAACACGTAACTGTTAGCTGTAACGTTATGTGTATTAAGATGATGTTGTAACGTTAGTTGTATGGAAAATCACTGGTTTTTGAATAACTGCGATATAGAATAAGACGCAGAAGTCTTTTTTTTGCACTCTATGTGGATTTATTCGAGGGAGTAGGACGTTGACTTTGATGGACAATTACAAGATCACATTAGTAAAGGTGATTGACAATCAGTCAACTTTTCTTATGAGAATGAAATCAATTCATCAAGGATCTGTATCTTACTACTACTGATCGACGACCTGTATTTCTATCCATGACGTGCGCAAATGTTATGAAACCGACCTACACAGCTCAATACTAATTAGGGATATTGGCATTTTTTTTCACTTGATTTTTTAATTTTAATTTTGTGAATATTTTTTGTTATCAGAATTTAGAGGATGTTTATACATCTGTTGCCATCTGTAGAAATTAGGCCTAATTATGTAACATTAAGGCCATAAGATATTAGCTCTGCGGTAGACAATAACATCAACAGTTTTTCTTTTTCTGTTCAATCAATCAGAATCAGCAATACTGTATTGATTCCTGAATGGAAACAACTCCTTGTATCTATATATATATATATATATATATATATATATATATATATATATATATATATATATATATATACACTTATATAAGCATTAAATTATATGCGACAACTATATTTGTATTTACATTTACTAAAAGAAATGTAGGATATGTGTATAGTACTTCGCTATAACTACAGTGTAGATAAGTGATTAAGACAGTGATTAACAGTATATATAAATGCTGCATAAATGTTTCCATTCATTAGTTCTTTCAGAAAGCTTCTTGTCTGACACAAGACATACCCACCAAAGGTCTTTCTTGTTGGAAGTTTGATTATCACTTCACAGACTACCAGGTTGTTAATCTGTTTGTATTTGCAGGCCAGGCAGGTCAGGAATCTGCATCGGTCTGCTGCGCGCGCTGGAGCTGGTGGCATCTTTGTGGTGAGTTACAGTTTCTTTGCCAAAGACAGATGTGCAGATGAAATGTATTATTGTAAGAAGTGATTATCACGTTGTCCGCTTTCTTCAGCCCATAGGTTGAGATAAATTGTGAAGTTCATGGGTCCAGCATATTAGGGGGTTTTAAGTTCTGTCAGATTTTATTCTAGCTCTTAAACAGGGGACTACTTGCACATGGAAAAGCAGTGAATGCTCTGAGCTACGAGATACGACAGATCATCATTGAAGTACCACCGAAATAGAGTATCAAATGTGTGTGTGTGTGTGTGTGTGTGTGTGTGTGTGTGTGTGTGTGTGTGTGTGTGTGGTGCTCAAAACATTCAGAATACTATAAAAAAAAATTGTCTTGATTTGTATTAATATTAATTATCCTCCTCACTGACCTCTATGCACTTAAATCAGTGTGTTTAGCCATGCCTTAATAGAGATGATGCACACCATAATGTAATCAAAAAACGCACCAACACTTTTTACAGTTTGTCCATTTTTTCTTTCATTTTGGTGACCTGACAGTGTGGGATACAGTATAATTTTATTTTATTAGTAAACTGAAAATAAATTGTCTTCCAGTTCATGCATTTTAAATGAGCCATGAAACCAGATGTGTTACTGAATCTTATAAAACAAGACTAAACAACATGAATTAATCAAAAGCTTTTTTTCCTGCACTCTCCTTTCCACATTTTGGAGGTATTTGACTGTATAAGACAATGCAATACATCTGTTTTACTCAGGTGTTTACACGCAATACCAATATATAAACACATCTTTCACCACAGCAAACTCAACTGAGTTGAGTTTTACAAACTGCGTTCACCTGTTATTTACACGTGGTCATTATTTTTATGCGGTTCAAATTAATTAGCCATTTAAACCTATTTGTAAAATGACTCAGCAATGTTTGTGCTTCCATTTTCGCTGAATTAATCCCAAAGGCATCTGTTTTCCGAAAGCTCTAATTTATCCCGGGAGCAGCCTTTAGAGCCTATTAGAGCTGTGCTTCGCAGCATAAACATCACAGGCGATATTTTTATGTAATGGAAACATGCCATGGTTTCACTGTCCCTTGATAGTAAAGATGTTTTTGGTCTGTGATTGGGGAAAATTCAGTGTGGTCACATTGTCTTTGAACCACTCATCTTCGATCAGGAATGCTGTTTTTGTGATCATTAACTTCAAACACCATTATGTTTAACGTTGTTCCTCTTGTCTTAATTGCATAAAGGCTATTTGCTGCTCACAAGGGGGCAGTATGTGCAGAAGCAAAAATAATTGTTGTCTGTGTTGAGTCTTCTCTGTGGTCTCAAAGCAGCACCTGTTTTCCCCTCTGGCAATACATGAGAGGTTATTCATATTTTATCAGATACTATTAGACACGGTCTACTGTATAAGCCTGTTACTCACGTGACAGTGGTAGTAGTTGAGTAATATTCATCCATAATAGCACTTCACATCGATAGCTGCCGAGCTGGATTTGGTATAAAGTGGCTGATAAATGCGATTTGAGGATTAATTAGGATAATTATGCCTTCGGTCTAAATCATGTTAACTCTCCTTTTAACAATGTGTATTTTCTGTTTCAGCACAGGGATACTCCTGACAACAATGCTGATACTCCGTTTGAGTTCACCGAGGAGAACAAAAAGGTAAGGTTGTCCTCTGTTGAGCAGTAGGTAGAGAGGTGAAGACCCACCCCTTCTGCCTGACCTACATGTCAGATGTACTGTAGTTCCTGCAAAGATACTTTTTAATCAGGTCTGATTTGGCCATGAATTACACATTTATCTTGTTTGTCAGTTAAAAAGACAATAAAATAAAAAAAAGTTCAGCCGTTGTAGAGCTGGTATGAGCGAGCTCCCAGAGCGTCATCTGTCAAAATAGCCAGACTTTTTGCCATTTTTACCTTTTTTTTAATAGAAACTTTGTCTGTGCCAAGGTGACGGATATGTTGGTTACACACTCTACAGTATATTGTGCAAGACAATGTAGCCAATTGAGCGGTTTCACACAAAACTAAACTGTATTTTACTGTCTTGATGACAAATTTGCTAAATCTATCAGCTATATTAAACTGACAAACATCATGTTATTCATGGCACAATTGAAATTGAATAAAAACTGTGTTTGTCTCATGGTCAAGGAATCGGACTTCACCTCCCTATTTTGGGTGAAGATGTTGTTGTTTTTTTAATCATTTGAAACCAGTGCCAATATCTGATATTTTCACAGCTGTACTGGCCAGATGCAATGTATCTGTTTACTAATTATTGCATTACAATTCAATCCAGCTTCAGTTTCCTTCGCTTTAATCAAGAATGTGTTTTTTTTTTACATGTAATTTTAAAAGCCAAAACATAATTTGTTATATGCAAATTTACCACAGTAACTGGACAGTGTCATCAATTTAAAATAGGGATTATTTTACTACATTTAACCTTAAATTACTTCTTCAGAGCTGAAAAAAAATATTTTTACATATTGATTAATATAGATATTTATCAACATATAATTTGATAATTGTGAATATCTATATAATAATTGAAACCTGAAGATAACAGTATTTTAGTAAAACTTAGGAATGTAAATGAAAGAAGATGTGCATTGCTGGATGGAAAAGATTGGTTGTGTTTCCCATCTTGGTCAGCACAGAGCGACAGCATCTTTTGCAGACAGTTTTATGCTGTACTTGGTCACTTTTGAGACATCCAAACCACTTGATATATGTGTTGTTGTGTTCCCTCTATACTTAACGATTTCCTGAGCTTTTGTGCCCCTCGGTTCTACTCACTTTTCTATCTTGTTTTTTCACATCCACTTTATTCATGAGTAGCTCAAACAAACCATTGCAGTAGAAATAGGCGAAAACTTTAATGTAAAAGCCCAAAACTGCAGACTAACAATACCATATTTCTTCAGTGTGACAGGTTGATCTATACATATTAGTATGTATTTATTTTTAAGTTTCATAACAATCCTGTATCATTATTTTATCACCCAACACTGAGTACTTTGTTTACACATCTGTGCAGCAAATGCTTCTGTGTGAGCTTCATGTGATAATTTTCAAATTTGTCTTTTTTAGCAACTCCACATCCATAATTTCATGACTATTTTCTTTTCCCCACTATAGAGGATTGAGGCCATCATTTCAATGTACCCTCTTGGACACAAGCAGGCAGCCACCATCCCAGTGTTGGATGTAGCCCAGAGGCAACACGGATGGCTCCCCATCTCCGCCATGAACAAGGCACAGTGATTTTCTAACATTTTACAGCTGTGTGATGCATATTTGATTTTTCTAACCCTCAGACACACCAGTACTATGACGTATGTGTCATGTAAGCGAACCTCACTGAATGTTTGTAATTGTTTTCATTTAGGTCGCCGAGGTGCTGGAAGTGGCTCCGATGCGAGTGTATGAAGTAGCGACATTCTACACGATGTTCCTGCGTCAGCCCGTGGGAAAATACTTCATTCAGATCTGCACAACAACACCCTGCATGCTGTGCAACTCAGACAGCATCCTGGAGGCCATCCAAAACAAACTGGGTAAGAGAGCCATTTTCCATTTTATGGAGGGACACCAATGAAGGGATGAAAACGCAGATGAAAAGAAGTTGTTTTTTTTTATTGTGTATAGTTGGAATAAACAGAAATTGGGAACAAACATGTAAATATACAGTTGTCTCTGCAATTCAAATAACAGTGAGCTATAGCAGCAAACAAGAGGACATACAAGGGTGAAATTAAGCCAGAAGACTTCAGTCTGTGTGGCATTTAATAGAGAACTTTCCTACTTCTTAAATTTGTGTTATAACTTACATTTAACTGTGTAATGTCAGGTAATACTTCTTGAGTTAATAACACTTGTATGTGCCAGTAACTTGTCTGTAGCTCGTCAGAGGAGATTATCTTAAAATTAAGCTCATCTTAATTTGTTTAACCACAGGTATCAAGGTTGGAGAGACTACTCCAGACAAGATGTTCACGCTAATAGAGGTGGAATGCCTGGGTGCCTGCGTCAATGCTCCAATGGTCCAGATCAATGACAACTATTATGTGAGTGCTCAACAAGTCTGTGGAGACGGCTCCCTTATTGAACATTATAACTAAATTAACGAAATTAGGTTAAAACCTGAATTTAGTTTTGCAAAGAATGTCTCCGGAGAATACATCTCTCAGACCATTTCAAGAATTCCAGAGTTTCTTTTGCAGGTGTGGTAATGTCTACACTTGCAAGGCTCAAAACAAATAAAAGGGGAGAAACTGAAACCATGACACAGTCAATCTAAAGTTAATAATAACAATAATAGTAATGATATAGCTGGAATAATAATCTTGTCTTTGCCGTGACCTCAGTTTGGAAAAAGATCAACTTTATGTCCCAGATATGATATGAAAACGTTGCTTTTTAGATTTGTGATTTAACATTTTCCGCAAATAATTCTGCACCGAGTTGCCATGGGGAATATAGTTATTGCAAGCTGAGCACAAGCGAATGACCTAATTAAAGTAAATACAACTGAGAGTACAGATATTTTCAGTAACACCTGAAATTGCTGAGGTGTCATCATTGGAGGAAAGAAGATGCAATTGTGTTAACACCAAGACAGGTTATACTGAGTTTAACATTTTAACTGCGTAACCAACAGTTGGAAATTATTGCAGTTTTTAGTTATGACAGTAATTAAGTCATCAAATTACTAGCATTTATTTTTATTCACGATTGCCTGTAAACCAACACATGCATCAGGCTGTTTATGGTTTTTAAGCCTGGAAAGCAGATGCAATATAAATGTCTGATTTCGTCTTAATGCACTTTAAATTGCTGAAAAAAAGTTTGGTTTGCCTGGGTCAAAACAGAGTAAAAGTCATTCACTTATTATGAGGTGGATTTGAACTGACAGTGTCATTATCTATGGTAGCGCATTGTTAACATTTAGTTGCTAATACAGGATAATACAAGGCAACACACTGACCATTATTATCAGATTTAGCTTTGGAAGCAAAAAGAATCGCAGGGCACAATTATTCTGCATGACCTTTTATTCCTGATAGGGGTAATTTATAAATTTATATAGTTTTATTTATTTTTTTGTTAAAACCTGCCTTTGTGTATTTTATTTATATTTAGTTATCATCCTTATCATAAGATCCTTTCGTAATATAGCAAAAGTAGTATTTAAAGTATTGCCTCTTAATTTCCCAGTCTCTCTTTAGGATTTAATTTAATGGGATGAGAAGGTGCTCATACAGGTTGAAGGATCTTAATAATCCAGATCACTAGCAATGAGAAGCACTGCTGTATTCTGTTTGTAATAAATTATCCTCCTTTTGTCTTGTTTCCAGGAGGACCTCACACCTAAGGACATGGATGAAATTATTGATGAACTCAAAGCAGGCAGAGTCCCACCACCTGGGCCCAGGTACATGCAAAATATCGTAACGATATAGTCAGTTTTCTGGCGGATCAGGGAAATGTATTTCTAGAATTTAATGATATAAACATTATAATTTCCTTTTTCTACAGGGGTGGGCGCTTTTCATGTGAGCCTGCAGGTGGATTGACTTCTTTGACAGAGCCTCCTAAAGGACCAGGCTTCGGTGTAAGAGCGGACCTGTAGATGTTTTTCGAAGCAATTTGTCGCTGAAGCTGACATTAAGTTTAACTCAAACATATTATGTAAATAAACTGTTCATGTACCAATGATATAAGTGTCAGTGTCTCAATTACAGGATTGCAGCAAAGGGAATGCCACAGATTATATATTTATAATTTAGCCTGTCACTACAGCACACTCCACCAAGGTATAGGCCTGACACTAGATATTTTCTTGAGTCATTATGTTCCTTCTATTTTCCGTATTTATTAAACTATTAACGATTTATTGCAGTTATGTCACGTTTAAAAATTCACTATACCTAATATTCTGTAACACATAGTATTGGACAAAAACACTTTTATTGTTAAGGATCAACAAGCATTACCACATGATGCTCTGGTGTAAAACAAAAAGAAACCTATGTCATAGTTGTCATAGTAGCTGACTAACAAACATTCAACATATCCATATAAGTGCATTTTGAGACTTTTGCATTGATCACATGCAGTTGTGGCACATTAAATGTTTGCATACAGGTCCACCATCCAAAACAGAAATCATTCAATACAAATTAGAAGACATCTAATTACAGATTTCTAGTCAGAATTACTAATCAGATGTCAAATTAAGTCATTTCATCACATTAGATGAGACTTTATTGATCCCTCAAAAGGGAAATTCACTTGTTACCGCAGCTCAGGATACAAATGAAACAAGACATGAAATAGAACCCTAGCCCTTTTTGGATTTTGTAAAAAAGAAATTGTGTTCCCCAAAAATAATGCACCCCATTTCATTTGACTTTTATTTCATTTATTTGCACAGGCATACATGCACCCATATCCCAAAATCCCTAACTCATTTTGAGAAATGTATATAAAGATATAACCAAGATGGCTATAATTGAAAAGAGACTTGCATTGCACAGGATACAAACAGGATTTGGACAGGATAAATTGCACAGTATAGAGCGTAATCCTAAATTCAAATATCCAATAAGAAAGGTATCTGTCAATGTGAATAATTAGAATTTTAAAATTAAAATGACCTCTAGTCAGGACTGAACTGTAGATTGCTGGTATTTGTGTTGCAACAAGAAGAAATCTACATTTAAACTGCCAACTAACATATGCATGTCATTAATTAGAGACTACAACTTAATGGCAACTTAAGTTTTACTAATCAGAATTTGATTTGGTATCTTTGTTTAGCACTTTGCCAAGTCATGTAATTTTGGCACCACAGATTTATACATTTTGACTTAAACTACACAAAATTAGTCATGGATATTTAAGGGTTCCATTTGATTATATATCAGAATCTTTTGTTTGTTTTGGTCCCCACAAATACGGAAACACATTTTATTTGACTTTTATTGCATATCCATGCACATACGCACCCATATCCCTTTATCCTTTACTAATGTTGAGTAGTGTTTATCATTGATTAGAGACTACCATGTAATGTTAACTTCTACTAATCAGAAATTGATGAGGTATCTTTAATTAGCACTTTACCAAATCTCTCTGGTCTCAGAGATTTATAGCTTTTTTGACCAATACATGACTTGCAGATATCTTGAAGCTATTAAATGACAAACCCTCTTGACTTCAACACGCAGGCCCCCTCCTACGACTGCTCCTGTCACTTCCCTCGCGCCCCGGTGGCGTTGTCGTGTCTAGCCGGTGCCCCTCCCCCACCCCGGGTTCCTCTAGCGACTTTCAAGCCTGCTCCGCAACATACAATATTATGCATCATGACGCATGCGCGCAACATACACCATGATGCAAATGTCACTGCGCAACCGATTCAAAGCTGGCCGACACAATGAATTGGCGGGCTGAAGGGGTGAATTAAAAACACGAGTGTGTCAATGAAATCATAGCTGGGTTGTGTAGCCCTGCTCACAAGAACGAGAGGAGCCGCCATTCCACTGATAACCTCAGCCGTGATCTTCGAGAAAATTCCCACTGACCGCAACACAGCAGCGGAAAAGATGACGTCAAGTGCCCACAACTGTCGTCCCTAGCCATTCCTTTCAGTCCAGATTCACACGATTATAGCCGGCGACAGAGGCTACAAACGCCACAAAATGACATAATGTGAAACCACAGACAGCCCTCTAAACATTAAAGGTGCGGATTTACTCACAGAATCGCTCAAATAAGAGTTAAATCGTTTGACACGTACCCCTCTCAGTCTATCCAGCAGACGGACGCCTTATAAGCTCTATGGGGCTCAGGTGGTCACGTGTCTCCTCTCGACCAATGAGAACGACGCTTGCATGTTTTGCTGGGCTTTTCACCGAGAGGACGGGCGACGAACGGCTGGGATGTTTTCAAACCCAGCGATGAACGTCACACAGCCGTAGGCTACGGTTAACGTCCAATATTTAGGAAATAACTGTTTATATTGCGCAATATTCATATATAGCTGTCGCTGAATGAGTCGGTGGGAGCCTGTAACCCAGTGTAAAGGTAAGCGCAAAATGAGGTTTGTTGTTTCACTGCCGCTGGAAATCCTAGTTAACGTTAGCCATCTGGCTAAGTTCTGCTGCGAGCAGGCTAATGTTGAGCTAACGTGAAGTAAACTGCGTGCGAAAATGGAATGTTATGTGTCTGCGTGGGCTCGGTATAGTTGTGTGCCACGTGCGTTACACACATTGACTACTTTCCTTTCTCAAACTGGAATTTCACTCGTTTCTGCTTTTGGTAACTCGCTGGCTTTGAAGCGTGAGCACAGAATAGGAAAATGTCGGGGCGAGACGGAGAGAGTTGGGTTAGCCCCAGTCAGCCAGCCAGCGAGGCTGTGTAGGGCTGGAGACGAGCTTGCTAGCTAGCTAGATTAAGCGCTGGGGAGGGGGAACGTTGTGAGGGCAGCGAAGGGGCTGCAGTGGGCTTTTGTCTCGGGCTGTGCTCTGCTCTCGTGTTGAGTATTGCCTTTTATAACATGAAACACAAACGTGAATATTCCCAATGTTGGCCAGCGGAGTCGCATTACACAACATACTCGTGGGACGCATCTCGGGTCGGGGCATAGCGTTAATTATAAATTAGCTCGTTGTGTTTACCAACGATACACAAGCTGAACATTTTAGCGCTCAACAACATACTGCTGTCTGTGCCTTGAATGCAACCACGAGCGACAATGCCGTGAGGTGGGTGGTGTTGTCTGCAATGATCTCGCCAACACCTGTTTTATTTACACCCAGTTTAAGTTCCAGGCAGATAGCTATAAAATTAAGTGTATAATATTGTTCTGATTTGCTTATTCGTACAAGGAACTAGCATAGCTTGAATAACCAGGAGCTTGCGCCTCCCAGCCAATGGCTGTGACATCTTGGGGGTGTGTTGCTCGATACAAAAGCAGCCTGTTTTTAGATGGCAGTCCGTGCAACGAACGCTCTGAACCAACAAAACGTCAACCTTAGATTTAAAATATCTAAAGTTAAAGCGCTGTTTGGTAGAAATAGAATTTATACACACTTTAATGAAGCTTAAGAAACCACCCTTTAATCACAAGCAGTAAAAAATCGTGGCAAAATTGCCAGTAATTTTAAAGCTATTTCATCGTGTATATACAGTATATTCACACTATTATGAACTGGCAGGCGAAATAATTGTTTTGCAACAGACTTGGAATACATTTGAGATGCAAAGATATGAAAACATTAACAATATACTAATTAAAAGGAAAACAACACGAGGTTTGTAAACACAACAGCACTTTTCATAGTCAGGAAATGGGAAGGAAGTAATTCTTCTGTTTAAAAAAAATTATATTTGTGTGATCTCAAAGTTACTGTTATTCTTTTTGTGATCACAAGAAGACAGCTGACCTTTATGTTGCATTTCTATACCTATGATCACAAAATAATTTCACTCATGGTAATAGTACAACAATTACCGAGTGACTGTTTTTGTGAACTCGGTGATATCACAAGAATGGAACTTGTTATGCTGACATCTAAAATATATATTTTATAAGAACAATGATAAAAAAAGAGGACCCCATGGTCTTCCAGGACCCTACATAAGAATCTATGTAAAACATTTGGATACCTCCAAAAGAAGAATGTGATAATTGACAATCATCAAATCCTACCAATATTTTGCCATCTGCTCTTGAATTCACGTTATAGGGCTATTGGGCGGTGGCATCAGTCAAAGGTTTTTTTTTCTCGTCCAGTTAGTCATTACATATTCTTGCACAGATATACAGAAGCTTTCGTTTTCAAAAGCTGTAAGGCTTTCAAACAAAGTACCATGGAAGTCTGAGAGTATTGTAGGTTTTCACTTCAGCTAAAACTAAAATCTACACTTAGTCACTTCAGTTATTATTGCACCTTTAAACAGAGAGAAGGAAGTCAGTAGCCCCATTCACACTGCTGTTTGCATGCAGGGATCCTGCGCCAATTCTCCTCTGTGTGAAAGTTTCAGATGCGGCGAGGGGTGAAATTTTGCTCCGGTGCTGATCCGCCTCTGGAGGTAGTATCGGGGCTGTATTAATGGCGAACCGAACCAGTGTGAAGGGATAAGCCAGCTTCACGTATGGAGGGTGTGTCAGTCCTATAGTCTGATAACTGCACAGGGCCTTCACTCAACTTAATCCAGAGAAATGTCCCACAAAGCAACTTTACATGACTCAACAACGTAGTAACTGTACCTGTCTTTGGCAACTTATATGAGGAAAAAACTACCACTGCTACGCGGAGCAACGTCAATCCTCCTGTCTGTCCTCCTGCCTGTCCTACCGACTCTTCGTCACATTTCTTCCTGAAAAACAGCGTCTGTCACCGGCAAAAAACACTTTAACTCACCGAGCGTTTGTGATGAAAATAAATCACCGCGACCGTCAGCCCTCCAGACCAAGACTTCAGTGAACTTTCCCCCACGGAAAACAGCCTCTGTCCCCGCAAGTTGGGGAGTCTAGTTTAGATTGACAGGGGGGGACACCGGGGAAACACCTTGAAAACACACCAACGACATCATCTTGACATGTACTGTCACGCCTCTTTAGGTGCTGCAGCGCCGGCTTTCTGTGTGAATTGCACAGCGGTTTGTCTTTAAGGTGGAGATGCTTCGCTCTGTATGAATCACCATTGGCGGAGAATTGGCAAACCACTGCTGTGGAGATAATGCGGCGTCGCTGTGTATAAAGGGCTATTGTTGAAACTGTGATAATGTACTTGGAGTTGAGCTGTCCATGACACAAAATATTTTAACATTAATAAACTAAAGGACAGGACTTACTGTGACATGTAATCTGTGATGTTTTATACCCCTTTTCTACTGGTCAAAAATCCCACTTTAACCCATTTAGGTCAGTCTTTTTTGTGCAATGGTAATGTATAACTCTGCATTTACATCCGGGTCAACTGATCCTGCAGTAGACACAGGTTTTTATCGGCTCGGCTCTGATGTAAACTACTCTGAGATTACTATTACTATGTGTAATAGTACACCCACATCTCTCATGTCTGGGCCTCCAGTATTAAATTATGGGTAACAGGAGATTAGCTTACTGGGCTATCTTAGCATAAAGACTGGCACCAGGGTGAACAGCTAACGTAGCTCCGTCCAAACCAGCACCTCTATAATGCTCTCTAATTAACACCTATTAATTATCTGTTGAATCCTAAGTCTAGCTAAAATGTACAAACAACAATAATCAGTTTTAGAGGAAGAGCTAGGAGGCTTCTAGCTCACGGACATTTTATTACTGGACACAGTGTTGCAGGTGGAGCCCCATTCAATCCTAAGAAAGCTCAACTTCCTGGCTATGAAAATGGCTGAATCGCCGACCTAGCCAGCTAACTTCCGGTGTAGCGCCCGGCTGACTTGCAAGAGGGTGAATTAATCTTGCAGTTCTTCTAGACTTTCCAAATGTAATTGGATCGAATGGCTCAAATTATGATGATGAAACGAGTCATCTCGCATGGGGTTGTGATGTTTAAAATGTATATACCTTTTTACAGAGGCTTCTTTCACAATGGGCCTGTTTTCTCTTCTGTTACTGTTTCCGGTGCATTTGTGACATGTAAAGTGACGTCAGTGACGTACAACATAACGTTTCAGATAAAAAGACGGACTGCCTTGCCTGTGGGAAGTGGAAATGGGGTCAATAGGTGCCTTTTAGTGGGGTGACCCATGTTTTTAAAAATCCACAAAGAACTGCTGATTTTGGTAGACAAGCAGTATTGTTTCCTTTTTATGTAGGAACTACAATAATCCAAAAATATTGCAAGTCATAGCCCTGGCATTGAATAGTCTATCAGCTGTTTTCATGTAAAAATATCTTCATCTTTTATTATTATTATTATATTATTATTATTATAGTGTTTCAGGTGTAAGCGTGGTCTCTGTTGCCACGATTGTTGACCTGCACAGCCAGTTTGTAATTTACTGCATGTAGTGAGATTACCAAGCTTCTCGTTAATGTGCCAGTGTAATTGGATTCACAAATTCAATGTTTTTGCCGATATCTCAATGCTCATCTAGTGGTCCAAAACAAAAATCAGAATGTGTAAAGATGCAGCAAGTATACATTGCATCTGAGGATGCATCAGTTTGTGATCTGGCTGATAATGAAGGTGAAGTCCCACAATTTTAAAGCTTGTAGTGTGAGATGGTATTAGAAAAAGAGGTTTTTGTGGCTTGTATCACCATACAGTTTCTCCCAGTGTGTAATGGGTGCTCTGGCCTCAGTATGGCAGTGCTTTTGTTGTGTCATTGAAGCTCAGGTGTATCTGTTTATTTTCTGCTGCCACGCTGAATTGTTCGACGTTCTGACAGTTCCGTTTTCTGTCATCGTAGAGATGTTAGACATTGAAATAACGGCACATGTCTTTGTGTTGTCTTGTGTTTAGAAAAGGCTGCAACTCTATATAAACCCCTGTAGAAGTGAATTATCTTCAGAATGCCGTGAAAGAGTCATATGACATTGGTTTCTACTTAATTCTGTGTCTTAAAACATATTTGTATGCTTTAGTCCGTCTAAAATTGTGATGCGTCTTACACTTGTGTACTTACCGTCTTTTCCCATGTATTAGGAAATGTAGGCAAGGCACAGGAACATGGCTTAGGTCTTGAGGAGTTCACCGACAAATAGCCCAAATTGTACGAACACTGCACGGCTGCGTTCACAGAGGTCACGTTACTGTAAACTTCAGACTCTATAACACACACTTTCTCTTTCTTTTTCCCTCGCTTGATTGATCGCTCACTTGCTAATGTTACACACGACCTAAGACTTGTGTTATTCGCTTTAAAGCAGTGTTGCCAGGTGGGAAATGTTGGACCATTGTACCAGTGGCTTAAAATTTTGGGGGATCATTTTTACGTAAGTAATAAGGTGTAATTTTAACAGAATATATATTTAAACACATTTTTGACATACCCACAAACTGACTCACAGCCATGCTTGTGAATCACGATCATCATCTGAGCCTACATCAAGCATGATTGGCTGGAAAGAGGTCATGTGAGGTGAAAGATCCATGTTTCGCTTTCCTGATCATGTCAGTATTTTATTGTACATCACTGGAAATTGTGGTCTTATTGATCATACATTGCACAGGGGGCAAAATGATCACACCATTATGTGTTTTAAAAAAATATTTTATTGTACATCTGTCAACATTACTTGAAGGAGTTTGCTGTGTGTGTGTATAATATATTATAGTTTAAAAGTCAGATTAAAACATGTACTTAAAAATTTTGACTCCACTATGCCTAGTGGGGAGTCAGCTTGGGCTTTGCGTGGCGCCGGTCTTCGAATTCAGTGGTGGCAACCCTGCAGTAAATCACAGCAGCACAGCCAATTCTTAATTCTTTAAATACACTCATTACAAAGGTCTTTGGTGGTCCATATGAGGAGCAAATTTGTCTCTTTTTGCACCCTGGAGTGGCACATTTTGTTTACCGTTCATTCACTACTTCAAGTGTCTTGATGGCCTGACCACTGGGTTCGAAGGGCATCATTGATTTTACGTGGCTCATGTGTTACACTTGAACCTATACCTCGCTGACAAAGGTATTTATACAGGACAAATGTGATTGCCAGGATTAAGATAATTGATGTCCAATTTGGTATTCCAAAGAGGGTGATGTTGCGTCAGCACTACAATAAAGAAGGCAAAAGCTTGAGAGCAAGACATGGAGCTCCTCTGTGACTGGTATGTAGTCTCAAAACCTGCACAGATAAAAACCAGTGAAGGAGCACTTTACTCTAGGTGCACATATGCAGCACAGTGAACATGCCGCCGTGACAAGCAAAAGCTCGACCCTCCACACCCGCAACTACTGAACACTTGTTCACCAAGCTGACTTTTGCGGAGACAGTGGCTATAATCGCCATTTATGTCCTTGTCTTTCATTAAGCCCTTAAATACAATAATAGCAAAGTATATTAGTAAATAACAGGGCTACACAATATGTTGAATATCATACTGAGTTTATTTCGACTTTTTTTCATTTCTAGCAGGGTTTCCTTGACTGACTCATTTAGTCTTGTTGTTCCTCCAAAGCCCCTTTTTCTTTCACCATCTCCCTTCTTTCTTTCTCCTCCTCTCTTTCTCTCACACATAAGATTTGTTTTGAATTCTCCCCTCGGTGCCTTTGCACAGTTTTTACATGGTGCAACACATTTGTGTCATTTGTTGGTGCAACTTGGAGAGAAACGGGGAACATTTGGCTTAATGAAAGAACCCTCCCACTAAAGCAAATACATTGTGATTTTTGTCATGCATGTTTGAGATTGCATGGATGGGATTTTAATAGATGGTTAATACATTGTTCTACAAAATCTAGTTGGCCACTGGATTTGGAAATCCTCTCAAAGATTAAGAGTTGGTTGCTTAAAAACTAATGATTATAATTAGTATTTTTGATATTATAGTATTTTGTGTAGTGGTAGTAGTAATTATTAGCCTAATCAATTAATCAGTACTGATGTACAACTGTTGCAGCCCTGCTGAGGTGCAAGTCTAAGGAACTTTGACATTCAGCCAGGGAGTAGAATTGGTCTGTTTGAAATATTATTTTCTTCGTCTATCTTAGCAACATACGGCGCCAACATTCATCCTCTGATCTCACCCGGATGCAATGAGTGACAGGCCTGGACGCACAAAAATCTGATTTTCCTCTAATTTCTGCCAGATCTTGAATATCAGATGAGGGAGGGTCTACAGTCCACACACACAGTCCAGTCAAATGTTCATGTAAGCAGAGAGTGTGAACAAATGAATTGCAGTATACATTTAACAGTCCTTACAACCTTATGATCAGTCGCACTAAACTGACCAATCGGCTAAATTACTTTTGATCCTTTTTCAAGATTTCCTCACTTGGTCAACAGTGACACAGAAAGCACCTACTGTATGTGTAACTGGGAAACCATACTGTGGCTGCTGTAGCCTTTCCAGACAGACTTTAAGCCTCTTAGTGAGAGAATAGGGTATTGACCAAGGTCCTGTTAGGCATTAGTAAATATGAAAGGACATACAGTATCTCGTAGTGTGCTGTTTGTCACAGAACGGATGTGTTTTCATTAGACAGTATTTCTTTTTTAGTTTTCAGGATGGATGCATAAGATGTCACATTTAGTTATTTATTATTATTATTATTATTATTATTTTTAGTAGTAGTAGTAGTAGTAGTAATTTGACCTTTTAGAATCTGTCTAACAGACTGATATGCCGGATGTAGGGTTGGATCATCTGGCCCAAAATATTATCATGATCGAAATTGTTTTTTTGTTTTTTTTTAAATGAATTTTGAAATGCCCTGGAGACTAACGCTAGCTAGCCTTGATCTACCCTATGAATTTTGCCAGTTGCACCATTTAAAATGCGAAATTGCATTAAAGATGGTTATCTTTTGGCACAAGCTCCTCATCAGCCATGTTGCTAGCTGTAATTCAGTTTGCATTATTTGTAATAACTCCGCAAAGGAAGAGGTGTGAAGTTACGCATCCAATATCCATAGTCATCTAGTTCATGTTGTGAGGATATGCTACATCTTCCTCAATGTTTTGATTGTGGACGCCTTTTTAAACCATGAGCCAGAATCGTTAGATTGCCCGCTCCTATGTCCATTTAAAAAGTTTTAGCCATCAGACATTTTAGAATGTTATGTTGAAATAGGTATGGGGAAAAAGATAGAGGTGGCAGGGTAGGAAAGTGACCTTCACAACAAGATACAGTTGTTGGCATATAAATGCAGATGAATGACACAAATAAAGTGTTAAAAAGGTAAATAATCAATATTCTTTCTGGATGAAATGAAATATCACAGTTTACACAGGTCTGTAATGGTGTTTAAACAAATTTCCTCCAGCTCACTGAATGTTTCGACTCTTTCATTTGAAGCATTAGAGGGCTCAGTATGACTGCTAAAGAGAGGCTTAGCCTAGCTGGCTGAGAGATGTCGGGACTTTTATTTTATCTTCCAGGTCTAATCCTCATGCAATCTTGCAGTATTTCTTCATCAACAGAGATATTATGAATTCTGGTTTCTATTAGAATTATAATTCTAATAAAACTACGAAAGTATTGTCCTCGTACATAATACTTAAGTACAATGCAGTTCCTCTTTTCTTCTTTTTGAGTGATCACACCAGGGTAGTATCTTCAGGGAAACCCCCCCAAACGGTTGGAGGTTTTGTTTTACTCTTCTTCTCTCTCCGCAAAGTGAAGACCAGCTGCCCCTCAGTGCTAACGAACTTGTGTGTGCATGGCCCGTTTATAATTCAAGTGTTAGTTTAGGAATCTCTAACATGGTCAGAATTGGGTAAAGCAACATTTGGTTTTAATAAATAAAATAAAAAATCCAAGAAGGCTGAGCACTGAGAGCTGCAATGATCTGTTTCCTCTATTTCAGACAGCTTAAAATTCTGCTCTGTATCACTTTCGCTTCAAGCTGCGTATCACGTTTATTGTGTTGCAGTTCAAATTGGACTGAAAACACTAGTGCCATTTATGATATGAAGTGCCTCTTGCCGGAGCCTATGTGCAGTTGGCTCCAACAGCCAAGCGGCTGCGTCTTCGAGTTCCTGCAAGTGTGCATTTGTGCATGTGTGTGTGTATCTTTGTGTGAAGAGGGTGGAGCCTCCTGATTGCACAACATGTGTTAGCCTTGCCAGCAGCTGAATGTGTGCAGAGTGTTGTTTTTGTTTGGTACGTTGAGTGCATATCTCGGTGCGTAACGGCTGATGTTGCTATGATAATCCACCATGTGCTTTCAAAGACTGTGACCTTCCTGCAGAACAGTACAGCATGACAACGCAGAAAGGAGGAGAAAAGAAAAGTTGGGTTGTAAAATTCCAAGGTTTTTAATTATTGATGAGGCCTTGAAATTTCCTTTTTTATGAATGAGTAGTGAGAGAAATAAGTGCATTGATAGTTTAGAGGAGAAAAAACAATTTGACAATCGGTGTAGTTGTAGTCTCCATTGCTTGGCTGGTTTAACTTAACTGATGCCTAAGAAAGCAGTCATATCCTGTTTACTCTGGCTCTCACAGGGACCATCCATGCTCTCTTAGGGCCAAGGACCCTCCTGCTGAAAAATAGGTTAATGAGTATTTCATTCACGGATGATTTCTGGGCATGTCTTTTGATAGGATTTGTTGTACCTCCTTTTCACTGTGGAATTTGTGTAGTATGTCTTTGACCTTAAATTGTATTTAGGAAATGTGGTCAGATTTGGTTGATCATTGACAGCGGTATGGTTTACTATGAATAGTAAACCATACCGCAACTCTAACAATTTATTTAAAGCTAGACTTGTTTTTAGAATATTTGAATTGTATCAACTATTGTATCAACTATTTTAACAACATTTAGGACAATAGTGAGCTCAGTTTAAAAGTGCTTCACAAATATTAAAAGACAGAATAAGCAAAACATCATTGTGTTGAACATATGTGTTTACAGTGTATTCAAGGGGTGCTTGTTTATGTTGCTATACACTCATATGTTTATTGCACTTTTTTTTGTTGTGTATTCAAATTCAGTTCAAATTTCCACAGCATGATGACTAATGTTGAATGTGTAGAAAGTGGAACATATTGAAATTGAAAAAGAGTTTGAATACCCTCCTGAACAAATTCAGAGCAAAGTTAAATTAACTCAGTATCCTGGGTATTAAGATGTTCTTTTTGTTAATGCCATTCAGATGGCAGAAATGGAAAAAGATGACAACATCAATGATGTTTGTATGATATTAGTATTAACCTTATGGTGAAACATCATTTATCATAATTGAGTCATTATCTCTGTCATCTTAAAATCATCATGTTCGCAAATGTTGTTGCTGCTTAACGTAAAATTCATTGTTTCCCAACTGGTCTTACGTTTTGTGTTTCTAGGTGAAAACATACCCTTATCTCAGAAATCACAATGAAGCAGGCGTTTTCTTTTGTGTCTGAAATGTTTTTTTATTGTGTCACGATACACTGAGTTCACTTGGTGTTAAAATGTGAGATTGTCAGACCAGCTGTCCACATTTTACAGCAGTTTGATAGCAGTTGGAATAAATTGTGCCCAAGATCTCGAGGAGACATGAATATGATATGAATATGTTGGTTACAGTGCTGATTATGGAAACACAAACTCAAATGCAATTATCTGCAAGAGTGGTATGTTTCTCTCGTCCTGTGGATCAAGACTGCAGTGTCAAAAAAAGACATTTAGAAGTTCTGCCAATATCATTAGTTATTTGACAGACAGTTATTCAGGATCATTGTGATTGTGACTTCAACATGTTTGTTTTTTACTTTTAATTATTATTAATGTGCACAATGAAGTAACGGTTAACCCTCTGAGCGTGTTCTTGTTTATCTGCACCGTCTTAACAGCCTGATAGTGAACACACTGAAATTAAACTGCTACTAATCTTCATTCTAAATGACTGTTGATCAAAGACTTGGTTCAGTCTGTAGGCTGCATATTCCACCCAGTCGGAAGATGGGAGATGCTGTGTCAACCTTTACACGCTGGCCTTGACGAGGCTTACTCTGGCACAGTAAAGCTGTGGTTTTGGCACAGCTCGGGCAGCCATGTGTTGGGCCTGTGATCGGATCGACATCTCATCAGGCCTAATAGGATGTGGCAGGTGTAGATGGAGTCATGTCTTGAATGTCGTAATGAAAACTGACACAGCATTTCCCTTGTGGTTTATTTTTCAGACGGAGGCCTGCTGGTTGCTCATATTAACTTCCTTGATGATTCCTTGTGGTTGTAACACCTTGTATGCCATGTTTTTATGTTTTATAGTAAGTGGCTTCAGGAACAAACATGACATGGCAATTGAACATTACTTCTCTTGGTGCAAAATATATGAAAGTGCTGTTTTGATCCAATACGTGGTAGTCTATTGCTACTTTTGTTCTTGTCATCACAAGTTGAAAAGGAACTTAAGCTTTGTTTTGTTCTGTTTACAATGAAATAAGCATTTTTAAGTTTTGCTTTTTTTTATGAATTTGGAAGTAGGCTTTCAATCTTCATCTCAACTGTTGAATCATTGCTGATATTGAAGTTTCCTTGAAAGTTGAACAGCAACAGTTCCCCAGTGTTTGGCTCAGTCATGTGAGCTTGACATTGTGGTGGAAATAAGAACAAGACCCACGCCTAGGTCCTAACCTTTGGTCTAATCCCTCCCCCATTCCCTCTCCCCTCCTTTTTAACCCATAATCAGCAGTAAAGGCTTCATTGTTCTTGTCCGTTTCGTGGGTATCTGATCATTGACCTACATTCAGAGCAGTGACGGTAGGCTTCTTAAGGCTCTCCGAGTCTCTGCCGGACCAATTTAATGGGCGTGTCCCAGTGGGCTGAGCCTTATTCTCCTGCCAGTAAAGTTAACCCTATTTACGCCTCTCGCGTACAAACATTACCTACTTTATGAGGTTTTTGATTTGTGTGCGAGCCATGCCCCGAGCCTCTGCCTTGTAAATTTAGGGCTCTTCCTGTTTTTATGGAAGCTTTTAAGTGATGGATAAGGCTGTGAAGCAGTTCAGCACTCAATCTTACATAAGAATACACATTTAGGACACAGTACATTATGTCTGACTCACACAACAGCTTAATGCTTGGATTATTATGAATTAAGCCAGAAAATTTAGTTTGCTGAAACTATTTTTGCCAACTAACATGATGTGTTAAGTTGAAGAGTATACTTGATGTACTGTAAATTAGGCAGACAATTAACCATTTGTTCCACATTGGTCCACATAATTGACTTGTGTCTGTTCAAGCATTTACTCGTCAGTATTGGCAGTGGTAGACCATGCTTTTCCCATGTGAACCAGGGCTCACCACCTCTTCCCAGGAACATGACTGGCTCATTTATGCAACTGAACAACTACTAGAACGAAGGCCAGACGCTCTGGTTGGAGAAGGCGTGTTTTGTCTGTCTGGGGTTAGGGTAGCGAGAGGTGAACAGACGCCTTTAGGCATCCAGTGTCACTTGCTGTTTGTTTGCCCATGTCGAAATGCCTTCAGTTCAGACGACTGGTGATGGTTGGGGGAGAGCTTCACTTAGGTCATCCAGGAAATGTTATACTGTGGAATATGGTGGACAGTTTAGGCAGAAGGAGAGCATGAATGTCGCTATATAACACAATAGAAGAGGCTTTTGTTTGTTTATTTGTATTTTATATTTAGAAGTCATTTGCAGGCACCATGTATTAAACACCACTACAACTTTCCTGGTTTATATAGTTCTGCAGGGTTATTAAAAAGGCACATACTTGCGTTCATCTGTAATTAATGCAGATAAAAAAAATAACTAAATGTCTTTATTACATTAAATATGAAACACACAAATATAATCAACAGATATGTGATTAAATGTTTTGCTGACAAACAGCCACAAATCTAATGCTCAATTTGTAGACCTTAAGATTAAATCTACCCAGGGGTATTTAACATTTGTACTAGATGAATAAGTCATCATTAAAAAAAAAAAAATTTGAGACAAATAAAACATTCATTTAGAATTAGAACTGATACATTTTCCCTCATTTCAACAATAATTTGGATTATTGAAAGAAAATAATTTTCTTTTTGTTTTGTCAGCAGGAAGATGATTGGACAGGACATTTTTAGGGCGCATAACAGATTTGGCATTCACACTGAGGTATTTCAACATTGCAAGCATATAAACTGGCCAATAATCTAACAATGTGCGCTGTTATTCTATGCATGTGATCATGTTGAAGATGGCTGGCTCTTTGCTGGGTATTGTTGCATTTTCTGCCCCTCTCCTGTCGTAATCGGGCCTTTGCGCCTTGCTTTGTCCTGCTACTCATTAGGGAGTCAGGGGGGAGGAGGAGGAGACGAAGGCTGGGAGTGGATGTGCAGCTGAGAGAGACCTCCCCCATCATTTAGCCTGACGGCATACAGGTCCACAATCACGTGACCAGCTGTTTACTGTCTCCTTGAGCATGTTACGATTTTCCTGAGAAAAAAAAAACCTGAATGTAGATTTTTTTAGATATTCTTGCTAATAATCAAGTTGGTTTTATTTCTACCAGTGTGTAAGAGTCCAAACGCTTTGATGCTTTTAGAGGTTGCTTTACTATAGGTTCCTTTGTGTGCAGTCGTAAGCGCAGCCACATGGGAGAGCAGGGGGGAAATCACATGTATTTTCCACATGGTGTGTGAGAGCTCACAGCAGGCAGTACTCTGGAAGCAGTAGTGGAGTAATGCTGCTGCTGCTGCTGCTGCTGCTGCTGCTGCTGCTGGTGGCGTACTCTGCACTCTGTGTGTCAGGCTCAGTGCTATTCTTAGCCCTCTTCGCTCCCTGTCCCATCCTGCAGTCTGTGGATCAGGTTACCGTACTGTGTGTGCTTTATCTATCCCAGCTACACCGCCTCAGTCTTCACCACCCCCCAGCACACATCTACGCCACACCAACTCCCCCCATCGCCATCTCCCTAAAACCCCGAAACCGCTACACTCACACAAGGACATGCTCTGAAGCAGTCACTGATGTCAGGGCCAACATGCCCCAGCACTACAGGGAAATGGTTGTTATTGTTGTTAGTCAGGAACCAGTTAAAGTGCAGGGACACCAGGTTTATAAATAAATACAGAGACATCTGCTTCTCAGAACGACCAGCACATTTAACATGGGATTTCACTGACTTGATTCATAGGTGGTTTTTCAGAAAGTGAGACATTTTCATTACAAGTGGTTTGTCTTGTCCAGGATATTTAGAATTCCCATAATCTGAAAAGTAACTTGACCTCCAGCCCATCCATCAAAAATGTCGACAGATTTTTCCCTTCAGAGCTAGAAAGATCAGTCTATCAATTAGAGCTGCAACTAATGATTATTTTCACAATTTATATCAATTTCATAATGCTCCTTATAGACTCTTTAAAACTGAAAATAAAATCAGAAAGTAAAAACCAAAAAAAACAAACCTTTGAACATTTTCCTGTCTGTCTGTCACTATATTTACATTATCAACTTATCATATTTCCCATTTTACGTATCTTATTGACATGTACATGACCTCAATCATTTTGCCTGACCGTAATATTGACCATTTTGTTTACATGCGTTTGTTTACATCGGAGTGTCACAAACATTTTAACCGGGATAAGTAGCACTTGTTTCTTGCTATTATAACATGTGGGCACAACATTTTATTCATCACTTTGGTTGTGGTTTTATTTTTTAAGATATTTTTTTTCCCATTCCAATGTCAAAATATTAAGCATTAAAAGTTAATTATATCAGAGGCAAAGAATTGTCCTAAAATGACTATCTGTTATTGCAGTAATCTCTGGGACAATCTAACTTAGATTTAATTGACAAATCCTTTCAAGTAGTCGATTGACAGACGATTAATCAACTATTTTGATGATGGGTGAATTGTTAATTGTTTGTTTTGTTTTATTAAAGGCAAAGATGGCAACCATTCAAATGCCGCTGCGTCTCCAGTGTCAGCTGCTTTCTCTGTTTCTATTTCTTATGAACAGAATATTTTAGAACTACTTGGATAAAACCTTTGACACCACTTGGGTCCCTGGAGAAAAAACATTTTTCACAATTTTTTCCATTTTATTAAAATAAATGTTGGTTCTGTTAGCTGAGAGAATACTTGGCAGATGAATCTGGTAATGATTCAGTCATAATTTTACAGCCCTAGTATATTTTGTCTCTTTAGTGTCTCCTTCTTGGCTACTGAATTATTTACGACATCGCTGATGTTGAGGCAGAGGGAACCAGCCATCGCGTGTCTCTCTGGTGTCACATCTCTCTCTCTCTCTCTCTCCTACTTTCAACCCTTTTACAGATGTGATTTTTGCAGTTTGTTATTCTCAGTTTCATTGGAATTGAGTGGGTTAGTTTATTGTTGTTATCACATTTTTCACTGCATGGGATCCAATGTCAAACTAATCTCAGCTTTAGTCTCTGTGAACTGTAGTAGTCATCAAGGCAGGGTTTGATCTCGACTTGAAACAGCCCAAGGTTAATGGCAGAGCTTGCAGGGGCTTATGCAGCCCTGAGCTGCTCATGAAACGCAGTGAATACGAATGCCAAACTGGCGAGAGCCCAAATACCTCTGTAATTATAGTCACACCCTCCTCGCCTCGTCTCTGGGCCAGATTGGAGTCCCGTCAGCGTTTGTTTTCTGGTCTGGTCCTGGGCTGTCCATACCGCTTTAATACCCCCGATACACTAGCCTCTTTACACCAACGTGTTCACTGTGGGCTGCTCAATTCCCCCTTTCAGCTGCCTGAATGACGGTGCTGCTGCATACTCGCTATCTGCTGACTAATGATGGACCTCTCACTGGCCTCGGCTGTGTGTTGGAAAAACGATAGCTGTCAACACTGTTCTATTACTCAGGATCAGCAAAGGTTGTAAAAGTATCTGAAGAACTAAACATTTTTGGATTCCTTTCAGAAGTCTAGTGTTTTTATTTATGATTATTTGGTTCTGGAAACAAACTCGATTGGATTCTGTCTGGAAAGGCAAATGGGAAATGATTTATTTAGCAACAGTGGTTGTGTTTTAACATTTTTGTTTCATACATAGGCTAATGCATACGCAATTGATTGTACCGTCATGGTGGCATAGTGTGTCACAGTTGATTGTAGCGGTGTGAATCTTCACTGGCCTCACGATTCAATTTGATTATGATTCAGCTGTCAACAATTTGAGTGCAGAGCGTTTCTCAATGCATTACAGTGCATCTCTGTGTATTGCATCCTCAGAGATCTGTATTCCTGCACATTAATACTCTTTCATCATTCAAATTGCCCTTTTGTTCAGAGAGTCCTTCCAATAACCAGTCTACAAAATAAAAGCTGCATCTTTTCAATACATAAACATTACAAAAACAAATCGTTTATCCATCAGCAGTGCCTTACAAGTTTGTTATAGAATATAGAACATATATTGTACAATAATATTGTTTTCACATGGCGGCTTTAAGATAAGGCTATTGATTCTGCTGTGCACACCTCTCTCAGAGTTGGATGGCAAAGTTGACAGCGCCTTCCAAGATCTTGGCTGATTAACTGGGTTATTACATATGGCTATTAGACATTAGCTTCAGGTGAAAATTACTGACGTGATTATTAATCGTTATGAGGTAGAAGTCACGCTCAGTGTGGGACCAGTTTTACTTCCCAGCAAATTAATAAAATCCGTCATGTGCCTGAGATGTCTGTTCAAAAAAATACTGAGCGAGTTCCTTTTTATCACTCGCAGATGATCTGACTCCCTCCGACATGCCTCCTACATAAGTAACGTTTGCCATATGTCTGCCCGCTGTTCAGAGCATGGGAGCAACGGCCTGACCTAACTTTGTTGTCCAGCTGAGGCTGGGCAATCAACAATCAGTATAAGCCTCAGACTCTCAATTATGCTCTGTCTCTGCACCGATGCATCATATAATTTAGACATTTCCACACCTCTAGTTATTGTGAAACATGACCACTTACATTTGTGTTTTGTCCATTTCTAAGGCATTGTTTACATCTCAAGTTGGTTAGCACACCTTGCTAACCTTACATGTACTGCATACTGTATAGGGTCATGTGGTGTGTAGCTAAACCTCACATGATAATTATTTTTGCGGTCCCTGTTGTACCACAAATACACAAATGACGAGATGCCTACGTAGATGTAAAGAGTCCATGTAGAGGTACACTGGATGGTACTCTATGGTTTAATAGGCTGTGATGTGTTTTAGCAAAAATGCTTCACATTTGATGGTTCCAGCATCGTTGTAATTTGCTGCTTTCCCTTGTCTTATGTAATATTATATAATAAAAGCTTTGAAATGAAGCATATGCAGATGCTGGCTTGAATTTATTCACTATGGGCAATGTAGTTATTTTGACATGAGACTATATATTGTCTAAGATATAATTTATGGTCACAAAATTGATATCTAGATATTTGGTTAGAAATATCACAATGTTGGACCCAGTCCTAGTATTTATGATATGGTTTTTGAGAAGATTTCAAAATATTGATAGATAATATGTATTGCACTATAGCCTAAATATATTGTGATTTTATTTTAAGCCTATATTGCCCAGTATTAATTGTTTTTTATTATAAGGTTATGGAGACAATTGTTGAGTTCATCGATTAAGAAATAAGTGACTACTGAGTCCATGTCAACATAGGCACATTGCCTGTTTTCTGTCCCACAGCTCAAAACCCAAAGATGTACAATGTACGGTTATAAAAGCACAAATATTCACATTTTGAAAAGCTGGAACCATAAAGAAATATATATTCATTGCTTTTTATAGTCGACATAATGGCTACCTTGAAAAAGAAAACTAGCTTCTGATTGGAAGTAATCCCCAGAATGGTGAAAATTGTACTGTAGTCATTAGTAATGTGGGTCTCCCCCACTCCTGTTAGCTGTGTGAATAAGTGCAATACTTGGAAGACAATCATACTGGTTCTTTTCTAGGTAAATTCAATTGATACAACGGATAGTGTTGAGTAATAAGATTCATATTGAGTTATGGGGCTGTCCCTTTCATTTTGAAGGCTGCTTCACAACCTATCAGTGGCTCTCAGGTTTCCTAATATAGATGTTAATGTTTATGGTACTTTAATAAGGACCAACCGATGCTACCTAGTAAGAAATGTGTAAAACAAGAAGCATTGAACATCAAAAGTAAGAAGAAAGGGGTCTTGTGACTGAAAATGGAGATTTTCATGTGACAAGATAACTGACACATGCCGTGTAGGCTTCAGTGCGCATGTTCAGCTGAGTGTTACACTTTCTCCGGTCCCTGTAGGCACCCACAGTGCCCCCATTGACTCTCATGCGTGTGTTACTACACTGACACAAACCACATCAGAGAGAAGCTTGGTTGTACTGATGAGGACGCCACAGTGACAACATGCAGGGGGGCGTCCTCCTTGGAGAACTTTATTAGTCCCTAAAGCTATGATTCATGCTGCCTTCTGTAGTTGTTTCCTGCCTGATTTTAAGGTCAGTGTCTAGAAGTGTAATGGAAATTTCAATAAAAATCCCAGTTTACTGATGCACTCGGCGTACATCCTGAAACACAGCTGAGACACTCTTTGTAGCCGACCTGTTTCGTACGCTGCCACTCCACTCCTCTCTGGGGTTAAGTGACCTTTCTTTACTCCGCTCTCATTTCCTCCGTGATGCAGACATTGCCCGTAAACAGTCTCAGTGACGAGTTGTCATTTAATGTACCTGCCTTTTAAACTTGTCTCCTCTTCTTGCCAGTGTCTGGTGCAAAAACACTAGGCAAATCATCCAGTCAGACTGTGGTGTGGCAGTGTTGAAATCCTTCTCATTGCCGCTGTATTCTGTCTCCAGGTGCATGATGAACCTACTGTGCTGTAGCTGTCACAGCTAGTCAGGTGCCACACCATGGCCAAACCTGGGAGCGACAGAGATGGAGCCATGGTGGATAAGCAGGCGGGGAAGAAGGTATGCAAGCACATACACAGAATGGCACTGAAGACAACGCTTGAGAGTGAAGCATCCCACATTTATTTCTGTATTTATTCACTTTTCCCTCCTCCAGTGTTAAATACATGTAATGAATGCTTGCTGTGTAAAGCTCTATACAATCTTGGCTTCAGCTTTTATTTTATATGTATGATGATATGTATTACAAAATCAGATCCCAAGTCGAGGTTTAAAATTCATTCCATATCTTGAAACCAGCTGTTCATAACATAATCCTACCTTACGGCCCATTTTGTAGATGGAGATCAAATATCATAATATTCATCAGCAGACGGAGTTTGCCCAGTTGTCGTGAGAAATTGTTCAGTTTTCCTGAACGCTTTAGGGGATTCTCGTCTATTTTGACATAAAAATTGAGTCAGTTTTGGTTCTTGATCTTAGAAACAGCAGTGAATAAAATAATTTCAGCTCAAGGTCAATTAAGGCCTAATACCAAACTCCTTTGCCCCTACCAGTTAGCCCTACCTATAAAACAATCACTACTAGTTTGCCAATGTCTCAGTAGCTAACTAGCCCACTAGCTAAAGTTACATTGTTATTGCTGACTTGTGTGTGACAATGGAAAGTGACATTTTGGCAAATCTATAATTGGCACAGTATTGGCCATAGTTGCTGTTGTGGATCGCAAGCTATCCTACCCGCGATTTATATTTGAGTACTTGAGTTAGCAATCAGAATGTGGTGGCAAAGTTGGCAGTTTAGCTTGACATGGAGGGCTACTACACTTTTTACCAAAATGCCTCTGTTTACTCCAAATTGAAATGTCTTGGCTCATTTTTGCATCTGGTCATGGTGATAATTTTTCCTGTAACATACATTTGTATAAAAGTCTGCAACGTCTAAACACACTTGCTGGAACACTTGTAGATATGCTTTTTAAATACACACATGGGGATGCTGGCACGGACAATATGTAACCTCCTTTACCAATCTAAAGTTCACTGTGCTCCGACAGCTATGCATGTACTTGTTGACATTGATGCTAGTATTGTGATTTGCTCAGATCTGATTCCGCGGTAATCTAACATAATACATTGGCATGTGAGTGGACCACTAATGCCACGGCACAGCTAGCATTCTGATAACCTCTCGGCGAAGATTTATTCATGCTTTACTGGGCTTGTCTACCATAAAACAACCGATGCTCATATGTTAAATGTTAATGTGTTTGTTTTTACACAAGCTTATACCAATATCACCCACTTATCATTTTCTCTACAAATGAGAGGGACTATTTATGTCTGCATTATATATTTAAGGCAGAAGTGCTTCTCATCCTAACGCTCCTCTACTTTAAACGCAGCCAGACACTTCAGCTTTGCACAGCTGGCACATTGCTTCACTGAGATCAAAGAAGCACCACACTGCAGACATTTTTTCCTCCTGCCAGAAATGTATTTTACTGCACCAAAGTGCAGCGCACTAAAGTACTGGTACTGAAAAAAGCTTTGTCTGCAGATCAGAGTGCAGGAACCCTGTAACTGGAATTCAAAGACACTGATAATACAGATATTGCTGGTGTAATGTTTAGGCCTGATTCAGGGGGTGCTGTTACTGATCGCCTAAGTGTAGTTTTTCTGTGGAAGAATCCAATTTCAGGCTACATCATCTGTACAGATAGAGAATACAGGCTCTCAATGCACATCTGAAGCAAAACAAAACAAAGTTGTATCCATAAAGACAAACAGCTGCTTCAAGTGGGAGGCATCAGATGTGACATTTTCTGTCTCGTGATGTGGGAGTTGTTGTGTTTTTAGTTTAATTATGGCCCAGACTTTGGCCACGAAAGAAAATGTAACTAACCCCAGTGGGACAGTACTTGTGTTTTTAGCAGCGAGTGTGCCTTTCTCTATGTTTCTCTATGACAAGATTGTGTTTGGTGTATGTAGTAATTGTGAGTCCTCCATTTCATTAAATTATACCTGTTGAGTCTTGATTCAATTACTTAACTTTGTTAGACCTGAAGAATCTATTTTTTCTCAACTATTTTTGATCTACTTATTTTTAAGTCCTCCAAATGTCTCTTCTTTCTTGTACAGGGATCCAGACGACTGTCCTGAAACGGTCTCTAAAACAATTTTATAGTTTATATATAGTTTATAGTTTATCTAATTTACAGTTAAAAGTATGAGCCTTCAACGTACTTTTTACCTCCAAACACTACAAAGTTAAGTACTTCATACATTCATCACTTTTAAGAGGGGAATTAATATCAACACTGAATGATGAAGCAACCAAGGCTTTATTTGGGATTGAATATGAGTCAAACCTTCGTGTAAAAGCATAATTACGACGAAAGAGGCACTTTTAAGATTTACCGTAGTCTCGGTTTTGGACACGTTCATTTTGAACAGGAGAGTTAGGGGCATGAACTACTACTTTGAACTACTCACGTTAGCTGTTGCATGTCCTGCGCGTTGCCGTCATGCCAGGCAAAAAGTGTCGATCCCCGAGTGCGACCTGACAGGCAGGAGAGTAATGGTGAACCGCTCCTCAAGCCTGCCTGTCAGGTATATATAACCTGAGTAGTTCAAAAACCTTCTTTTTAGTAAACTCTGTGTACACAAACAATGTTCTCAATGCTCGTGTTCATGAGTAGAGACCCTGGTGATGCTACGAGTAGAGTTCCATGTTGTGTCGAGCCTTCTTAGTGTTCTAAAAATAGCGATTTTGATGCTAGAGTGTCATGCCACGAGCACTCACGTTCAAAATGAACGTGTCCAAAACCGAGACTACGGTAAATCTTAAAAGTGCCTCTTTTGTCGTAATTATGCTTTTACACGAAGGTTTGACTCATATTCAATCCCAAATAAAGCCTCGGTTGCTTTTTGGCGAGAGTTTCGCTTTAAGGAATCCTGTATATCGATACAAGTCTAGTACAGACACCATGGAGGGTATACAGTCATTCTAATAAATTAATTGTGAGTAACGGGAATAATGGAGAAAAATGTAGTTTGTTTTTCCTGCCAATGTGCTGCTTCACTCCAGTCCATCGGGTGGCAGTAATGCACCTATAATCTTGTTTGCCAACTGCCACTTGAACTAAAAGTGGAACTCCATGAAAAAGATGTACACTTATTGTGTTGTCACATTGGAAGACAAATTCTCAGTCTCACTTTGTGATTAGCTCTGTTAGGTGTTAGCTTATGCTAACTACTAGCTCTCTTCCTGTGAACTTCAACACAGTTTTTGTTCACAGTATATCACCGTCGGGGAGAAAATAAGTTTACAGCGTTCTTTCAGATTTCAATGAGTCATACTTCTCTTCGACCTTTCATAGAGTAGCCTGCCAGTGATGGTAACTATGGTTCAAGCTTGTGAAAAGGATCTCCGTTGTTGTCACTGTTTGGTTCAGTCTGTAATTCACTAAACGATAGTGATACACTCTGTACACACTTATAAAAAGAATCTCTTTTTTCGTCCAGAGACATTTCAGGGATGATCTGTTCATCTGAAAATATTAACTATGGTCCCTGGGAACACAGGATCCAGTTAGCCTCGAGCTTTGTTCATGTATGATAAAATCTAATGAATGCGTTTCAGCACGAAATATGAGCATGGACAGCAGCTTGAGTTTCTAATACTTTTTAGTCGTTCTGACTTAAGGGAAGCCATTAATCTAATAAGTATTGGCGTTTTTAATGCTATTTTGATTTTCCCTAGCCATGTACTATTAGAATGGACTTTTCTCTCTCTCTGTGTATAAAGAAACTAGTCACTGCTGATCTTTGCTCTTCCCTTGGCAGAGACCCTGCCTTGGGAATAAGATTTTAGTGAGTCATGCAGGCAAACCTGCTGCCTGTGAGACCCAAACATTATGTTTCAGAGACACAACACAGCCTGTAATATAACCATCTGCTCTTTGTTATGTTAGTGTCATGTTTTGGCAAGCTTTGGTCTCACCTGAAATACTACCTGCACATCGAGCTCGACTCTTTTGTTATCGAGTTAGTTGAAAAACCTTTTTCAATAGGGTTGCCTCTGTTTATTTACAGTACTGTCTGTATTGTTCACAGACACACAGTTCAAATGTGGCCACACCTTTGCTGTATTTGTCATGCCTTATTTTTGTTTTTCATTTCCTTCTCACCTCTGACAGAGCAAAGACAAGTTGTCCCCTTTCACCAAAACTCCGAAGCTGGACCGGAGTGAATTGCTGGGAAAGGAAGGGAAGGCCAAGTCTTCCATGAAGCGCAAGCTCTCCTTCACTACCAGTCCGCTCCGGACCGAGGAGCGAGACTCTGACACCGGTAAGAGCTATTGCTGCTCCTTCCTGCTCCTCTTTCAACAGCCATGCTGCTGGCTGGCTGCCATGTCCTTATACTGCCCCCCGGTGGCCTGTTGTTAAACTGACTGACTGTAGGTCAAAGGGTTTTGCAACAAGATCCGCGTCTGACCACGTTGAGGGAGTTGAAGTTGCTGAAGATCTAAAAGGAATAAAACAAATTGTATTATGAGAGTCTTGAGATAAAAAGCCAATGGGAACACATGGATGTGGAGTGAAATTAAACTATGTATAGTGGTGTGTGAGTGTGTGTGTGTGTGTGTGTGTGTGTGTGTGTGTGTGTGTGTGTGTGTGTGTGTGTGTGTGTGTGTGTGTGTGTGTGTGTGCTTTCTCTATGAAAATAAAAATGAGGGCCCCAACCCTTCTATGACATAGAAAGTAGGTTGCAATCTAGTTCCTGATATGTGACCTTGTTTTTTTAGGTTTAAAGATAAAGCTGGCAGTGCTGGCATATTGTTCTTATTGTCAATGAATCCCATGAAAAGACCCAAACCAAAAATGAACTGATCTTTGTAAAAAAAAAAAAAAAAGTGTAGTCTGTCTTGCCTCATTCTCCAAAAAAAGTGAGCCTCACTGTTGCATCAGTTCACACATTCTTTCATTCAAAATGCTTATTTTCAACTACACATGCGGTCATGTAAGCAAAAACGTTTTAACATTAATTAAACAACCACATCGTCACAATTTTTTGTTGTGTTTTGGCGTCTCTCACCACACTTGAATAAGAATGATCAGATCATTAAATCAAAATAATATAAACGGCTAATAAAATAAACAGACCATGTTTAATAATTGTTGTGGCTATAGAAGATTGCTGGAAGTACTTGAATTCTATTCTTAAAAAGCAACCAATGAAAATAGTGTGTAAATACACCCAATAAATCTCCTACCTACTTTATTTTTTAAGTCATGTTGGTGGAAAACTATAGCTGCTTAAGGAAATTGCTAAGACTTTTTATAAAATCAAACTATATTATACACATGAACATTGTTTTATGTAGCATAATCTTCAGTAGGAACCAGTGAGCTTTGAGCTGAGACCCACAGACAAGAAAAAAGTTGTTGTTTTGGGTTTTTCATGGAATTGTTTGACATTCTTATAAAACTAAAATATATATCTTTTAGACCTGGTGTTATTCATGCAGCTGATGTGTGATATGCAATGATATCTGCTCTGTCTGAATTCCTGGTAATGCTGGAGAGAATTGCTCAGCTTCAAATTGGAGACTTTGCCAACGTGAAGTCTTAATCTTGCTTGTGTAAATGGACTATTCTGCTTCTATCATTTACCTAGAAGTTTAACTGTATGTTTACATCAGATTTAAGAGCTAAAAATAGGTTGGTGTATCCCACAGCCATAATTACAGTAAACGAAGTACAGTAATGCGTTCTACAGACTGTTTGAGGTCCAGTAGATTTGCCTTCATCTCCTGTGTAGAGCAGAGCTCAACGTAATGATTTTCATTGTGTGGTCCTGCGTCATTCAGATGAGAGCCATCAATTTTGAATTCAGGGTGTAATTTATGTTGCACAGGTTGTAAAGCTAAGCTAGCATGGAGGGCGTCTTCTCCTTCCAGCAGCCTTTTTCTATTGCCTCGCTGTAGGAATAAGGGAGGTAATGACTCCGCTGACCGCCTCGGATTGGATCTTCTCTCCTGTCTCCTGTGTTGCCATGACTCATAATCTGTGCGTGGAGTGCGAGTCTGCCTGTCTGTATTTGAGTACATGTGAGATGAGGAGGGTGAGAGAGAGAGAGAGTGAGCGTTAATGCAGTGCTTTCCCACCCTTCCACCCTCCCTTACTCTCCCCTCCCCCTCCTCCTCCCCCTCCTCTCTGCTTTGCACTGTAGATGACTCAGACCCAGGCCAGTCGAGTGAGACCTGGGGAGAGAGATTAGTGCCTCCCTGCAGGATATACGCAGGTAATCGCTGCAGCCCGATCCTCAGCCCCTGTGTCCTCTACAAGTCACGTCACTTACTTTGCGCCACTTTGCTGCTATAAACACACATGCACGTGTGTGTGTTTTCACCCTGCATCTGCCCAGTTACAGCTCACGCATGTCTGTGTTCAGTAACAACCGACCGACGGAGCCTGGGAGGGGGGACTCGAGGAGTGGCGTCTGCACTTGGCTGGCTTAAGAGAATGCTTTCTTTCTTTGTCCCCTTTTTCAAACCTCATGCTTGTCATCTGTTTCTTCGCGTGCAGATACAAGAGACGGAGGAAAACGGTGTCACTGTGACAATGAAATTGTTGCTTGGAATGAAACTGGGCTCAATTTTTGGATTGTTCTCTAAAAATGTCTTTGTTTTGTTGCAGATAAAGATGGACCAGACAAGAAGAAGGTGAAAAAGGAGGCTGGGGGAAAGAAGTCCCAGGCCAACCTTTTGTTTGGGTATCCTCTGTCAGAGCGCAAACAGATGGCTCTACTAATGCAGATGACTGCCAACAGTCCAGGTTTGTGTGCCTGCTTTTTCACCTTAACCACATCCTCAAGATGGCTCACAGTTTACTAACTGTTGGATGAGTCATGCTTATGAAGCGTTGTAATATCTCAAGGTTGTTGGAAAATAGAGCAATGTCTCATATTTAATGAAGCTGCTCAATTGGAAGGAAAACTGCTCTCTCACTTTCCCTGTGATATTGTGCAAGAGGAGAAGGTGACTCAGATGATTATTGTAAATGATAGGTTCTGAGTAGTTGTAAGACAATATCAATTAGTGCATACCTGCCTAAACACAGGCACAAGCAAGCACAGGCTTCTAGTAAAACTAGTGTCGCTGATTGCTTAATCAAAAGCCTTGCTGGTCAAAGGAACAGTTTGACATTTATGTTTGTCCATCACATGTTGTTTTGTTCAGCGAAATTAGAGCTAGCAGCCGCTTAGCTTATTATGATGGTGGGAAACAGGGTAAAAGGCTATCCTGTCTCTATAAGAGGCTAACAACATCAGTCTACCAGCACCTCTAAAGCTCACTAATGAAGATGTTATATCTGGTTTGTTTAGTCCATGTATTTTTATTTTGTTACCTTTGGATATCGCCAGGCTACATTATGTACAAAATTCTCAGATTTCAGCTTCTCAAATGAAGATATGTTCTGGTTTCCTCACTTCTCGATGCACTTAAGTCTTTGGAATGTGGACGAACAAAGACATGCGAGGACGTCTTCTTAGGCTTTGGGGAAGACTGATCAACATGTTTGACCATACTCTGAAATGTTATTGACCACACAACTAATCGATTAATCAATAGAATTATTGATCAATTCACAATAAAGATGATAATTAGTTGCAGCCTGAGATTGGTACTTATCTCTTTATCTAACTTGGCAAAAGGGGCATTGGCTTATTTCCCAAACTGTTGAAATATTCCTTAATGAATACCTCAGTCTTTCAAGTTCCCAGTAAAATAGTTTCATTGTAGCTTCTCAATCCAGTACCTCACACACTAAGGCAGGTGGTTATCTCAACCCATTAAAGGGTTTTGCTTCAAGCATCAATTAAGTCCTTTTTTCTCTGCCCACCTGTGTCCAGACTCAACTCCCAGTCACCCCTCACAAACGACACCCGTGCAGAAGAAAGTCCCCAGTAGCGCCTCGTCTCGACAGAAGGACAAGGTCAACAAGAGGAACGAGCGAGGGGAGACCCCTCTTCACATGGCTGCCATCCGGGGAGACGCCAAGCAAGTTAAAGAACTCATTAGCCTGGGAGCTGATGTCAACGTCAAAGACTTTGCAGGTACAAATACCCCCAGGAGGTGATCATTAAACTGCTTTCATCATGTCTGTATGGTAGCTATTAATAACATAAACCTGAATAACTGGTGCTTATTCAAAGGGTATGAGATAGCAAAAACAGACATGAGTGTGCTTGTTGCAACCTTGAATACACATGTTTGAGAAAAAAGGTTTACTGTTTTCTGTCCTCCCAAGGTTGGACTCCTCTTCATGAAGCCTGTAATCTCGGCTACTACGATGTGGCCAAGGTCTTAATAGCAGCAGGAGCAGAGGTGAACACGCAGGGGCTGGATGATGATACGCCACTCCATGATGCCTCGAGCAGTGGGCATAAAGATGTAAGAGCCTCACTTCAGTTTGTCCTGCAACAGTGATGTGGCACTTGAAAATAAACACATTTACACAGGGTAAAAATGTCTGTAATAGGTACAGAACGGACAAAATAAAACAATTTATGTCCCAGCGTAGTAGGTCTGTGACCAAAAATTCTTGTCATTGTTGATGCATCTACAGATTATGTTCAATATTAATTGTTTAGTCTATATAATTGTCTTCAGAGTATTTGTGATGGTTTGTTGCTTCTTTTGTTCAACCCACAGTCTAATATGCTTCACCAGGGTCTCTACACATGAACACAAGCATTGAGACCATTGTTTGTGTACAAAGAGTTTGCTAAAAAGAAAGTTTTTGAACAACTCACGTTAGCAGTAGCTTCTTCCTCTAGCCGTAGTCATGGCAGCCCAGACATACTCGGGGATCGACACATCTGGGTAGAGTGTATGTGGTTCAGTTGAGACATGTGTAGAGACCCTGGTGATACAACGAGCAAAGTTTCATGTTGTGTTGAGCCTTCTTAGTGTTTTATGCTAGCATTAAAATATTTTTAAAAGTGCCCCATGCACTCCTATTGAAAATTAGCTTGAGCCGAAAACGAAAATACGAAAGTTCCTCTTTCGTCCTAATTATGCTTTTACACAAAGGTTTGACTCATATACATTCACAAAAAAATATAATGATAATATAACTTAGAATGGACAATTCCACCTTTAACATCTAAACTTTTGCCATGTTCTGGTTTTTCACTGTTTTGAATGTCTACAGATTCTGAATTTCAATCCTTACATCTTTTACAGATTGTGAAACTGCTACTCCGACACGGTGGTAACGCCTTCCAGGCAAACAAGCGTGGCGAGCGCCCGGTGGACGTAGCTGACTCTCAGGAGCTGGAACAGCTATTAAAGGGAGAGGTGCCACTGTCGGACCAAGACGACAGTTCTTCAGGTATGCAGAGGATGCCGTAGTGTTTGGCTGACCTCCCATTTGAGATAATACAAGACATTCCTATCACTGCACCTCAGAGGACCATGTGTACATGTGTTTTCACAATAGATGGACCAGATGGCACTTATACACAAAATGTGAACAATGTGTTCAAGGCTATAGTTTTATGCATACTACTAAATGTTTTACTGTCGTCTTTGTACATTGTCTTTTTTACACCAAGGAGAAAGTAATTATATAATTGAACTTGTCATAGAGAATTAAGTTATGTGTTGGAAATACTGTATAATCTTCAATAATGTGCTTGTATTTGTATGAAAGTGAAAATTATTGTATCATTTTAACGTGATCCTTTTTTCTCTGCAGAGTCTGAAGACCCACCGTCTGTCAATCCATCCAGTGTGGATGACAACATGGACGACTCTGATACTGAAAAGGACTCGGATGGCAAACCGGCCACAAAAGCGTCGTCGTCCATGCCAGGACTGGATGAGTATGAGTTCAAGGATGAGGAAGAAGAGGAGGATCTCAGTAAGGCCCTGAACGATAGACACATCCTCCGCAGGGAACTACGGCAGCGAGAGAAGGAGGAAAAAGATAGAAATCATGTGGCAGGAAAGCAGAGCAGCAAAGGGGATTCCTCCTCCAAGTCCAAGAAACAGAAGACACCTCGTGTCCCCTGCAGCTCTGATACCTCTAGCGATGAAATGGAGAGCCTTCCAGAGAAACGGAGTTCTCCCACTTGCTCTCAGAGCTCAGAAAGCATCAAGGTGGACACAAGGTCTAAAAAGGAGGCTGCTGAGCAAAAGGACAAGGGCAAAGTCAAGAGGAAGAGTAAAAGCCAGAATAAAAATAAGGAAAACCAAGAGGATGGGAAAGAGAATAGCAAAACATTGGTCCTCTCTCTTGCAACAGTGTCCGAGAGCACAGAAAAGGGTCGCGAGGAAGACTCATTCAAGATGTCTTTCAGTCCTAAAGATGACTCATCCGTCCACCTCTTCCATTTGTCATCTATAAAGTCTCCAAAACTGAACCACAGCCTGACAGATAAACAAACACCACTCAAACAGGAAAATACTAAGATGTGCATTTCCATCAGTGACAGCTCATGTCCGGTGGACAGTGTCAAATACAACCACTACGCAGACGCAGACTACTGCACTGAAGGTTCCAGCACCAAGGGGTGCAAGCACAAGGAAAAGAGCAAGCACCAACAAAAAGACCCCAGTGTAGATGGGGACGACGGTCATTCGAGTCCTTACAAAGACGGTAGCATAGGAAACAGTATAGACAATGCTGAAGGTGCCTTACGGAAGAGTGACTTAGATGGCAAAGTAGTAAAGAAGCATAAACTTAAACACAAGGAGAAAGACAAACACAGGCGGGAATACGAGGCAGAGCGGAGCCGACACAGGCAGAAAGAAGCCAGGAAAGACAGCCACAGGAATTTGGAGTTTGACAGAGAGTTCTGGAAAGAAAATTTTTTCAAAAGTGATGAGACGGATGATTCTCTGCCAGTGAAAAAGGAAGGTGAAGACAACAGCTCACTTCAGAAGACCTCTGATTCCTCTCCTGTCAAAGACGAGAGGAACACAAAGGAGAAACACTCAAGCAGCAAAGACAAGAGGCCGAGAGAGGACAGAGAAAAAGACAAGGCTGTGAAGAAAGAGCGGAAGGAGGCTGCTGGTAAAGAGGAGAAGGTAAAGGATTCGAAGCTGAGTGAGCGTGACGAGAGAGTGGACTGCCACGGCTCAGGGCGGATTCCTGAGGAGACGCTGCAAAGCAACAGCATGAAAGAAGAGACAGAGGAGAAACCCATAAGTGGGATCACAGCTGATCAAGAACAGCTGGAGCCCTCTGAAAAAGGCTCACGCGAGAAAACTGACAAGAGGCTCCCAGGAAAGGAGAAGGATTCAGAAAAAATGGAGAAAAGGCATCCTGACAAGGAAAAAAAGGTGAAAACAGAGCACTCTGACAAAGCTGAACCACAGAATTCAGTGGATCGTTGGAAGGACAAAGAAAGAACGGGAGCAATTTCTTCCCACTCGCCTGGAGATAAAAACTACAAAGAGAATGAAAAGCTGAAATCTTTATCCACAACAAAAAAGCATGAGGAAAGCAGAAAAAATAAAGATAAGTTCGAAAAACGGTCTGATAGGGAGAGACAAGATAGAGAATATAGTGTTGGGGATCACAGGGAAAAGGAACGCACAAACTCTGATAAGAAAGGAAAACTTCTGGAGAAGACTGCAGATCATAGTAAATCTGATCGTTCAAAAGAGAGAGACTGTGACAGGAAAAAGAGAGACAAAATAAAAGATGGGACCGCTTCCAATCTGAAGTTACTATTGGAAGAAAAGAAGAGCTACCTGTCGGAAAGCAGCAAGTCCTTATCTATGAAATCCAAGGAGGAAGTTGTGAGAACACCAGACAAGGATCGTGACCGGAGAGACCGGGACAGAGACTCAGATAAACACAAGGACAAGGATAAGGACCGGCACAAAGACCGCTCCCAGCAGGCCAAGCTCAGCAAAGCTAAACCCAACGAAACGGATGCAGACAAGGCCAAATCAAAAGCGTCGCCTGCAACACGAGACTCTAAGCCCAAAGAGAAGAGGCTTGTGAATGATGACTTGATGCAGACCAGCTTTGAGCGCATGCTCAGCCTCAAGGACCAGGAAATTGAGCAGTGGCATCGCAAACACCTGGAGAAAATCAAACAAAAAGAGCGAGAAAGACTTAAACAGCGGCCCCTAGCAGATCCAGTGAAGTCCAAGCCTAAAGACCGGACTAAGACTGAACCGTGCTTAAGTAAAGAGCTCATGCGCTCAAAAAGCTCTGAATCATCTGATATCCACAGCAGAGATAAACCTTTGAAGGACGGCACTAGTCCCAGAACAATGTCGCTTGATGGGAAGAGCCTGCCCTCTATCAGTGCAAAGGTCATGTCAGCGGTGGAAAACTGTCTGACCAGATCACCCAGGCCAGAGAGTGAACGCTGCGGCCTCATGTCCAGGTCCGTGTCCCTGGTTTCCGTTGCCAGCTCAGAGGATTCGTGTCAGGCGACAACATTAACACCCAGACACGTTGAATACGACTCTGACATGAACATGGAAGCCTCAGACTCTCAGCCTGCATTCCTCCAGTCTTCCCTTGTCATTCAAGCCACCAGATCGCCGTCTGTTCACGATAAAGATTGCAACAGTCTTCCAGATGTGCCGCAAAGCAATCGGACGCTGCTGTCCGGCAGACACGAATCACCGTACCTCAGGGCCATTCTGGACGAGGATGCCAACTCATCGACTGAAGTTAAAGCTGTTGAGAATTTGCCAAAATCCATCCAGCCTACAGAGGAGATCCGACCAAGAGAGACCTCCACGGAAACAGAGGAGAGTCTCACAAGTCAACCAAGTACGAATTCTGTCGCTGATTTAGTCCCAGAGCCAGAGGAGGGTTTCCCACCACAAGTGTCTAACAAAGACAATGAGAGTAAAAACCTGACACTTCCAGAGTGTAGTGGCTCTCAAAGTGGGTTAATGGAGCAAAAAACTGATCCTCCTGTTGTGAAGGACATTCAATGTCTGACAGAGAATTCACAGGCAGAATCTAGTGACAAAGACTCTGATCAACCATCATTACCTACAGCTTGTGTAACTGAAGAGCTGTCAATGCTCACAAACACAAAAACCTTCCAGCAAAGAGAACCACTCACTGTTTCTGGTGGGGAGAGCGTGCAGCAGACAGAATTGGGTACCTCACAAGTTTCTGACAATAAAGACAAACCTCTGGAGAGTTTTGATAGAGCAGAACAGGAGAGCATTGAAACCGTTTCAGAAAGCTTCAGACCAGAGGCTGTTGGAAGTCCTGTTCCGTCCACCAGTTCGCACATTCCCAGCTCCACTCCTGGGGAGTTGTTGCCAGGCTTTAGCAAGACGAGCTCAGAGCCTGAATGTTCTCCAGAAGACATGGATATAGATAACCAAGACTGCAAGAAATCAAGACCTTCCAGTGACGCTACAGGCTCATGTCTCGATGCTCAGGTGGAGAATAAGGACAGTATGCCCTCGAGCCCTGAACACAAAACTGAAGAGGTGGCTGATGTCACGCAGAGCTCAGAGAACGACACTGCTGTTTCTGCTCCAATAGAGAGTTTGTCAGTTGAGGGCAGCCTGGCTACAGAGAGCTCCTCTGAATATAAAGCAGAGGCCAGCTCAGAGCCGATGGAGGTGACGCCTGCCGAGGAGAAACCAGAGTCATCTTCATCTGGAGAGGAGCAGAGTCAAAGCACCATCCAATCAGCAGCTCAGACTTACTCCAGCTGCAGCGGTAGCGGCAGCAGCAGCAGCAGTGCCTCAGGGAGCTCCTCGCCTCAATCTGGAGACCGGGATTCAGATTCTTCAGGGGCAAAGGTCAAGGTTCGTTCTGCAGACGAGGACATAGACGTCCACGTGCCCCATCCTCGCAAGAGAAAGATGCCCAAAGTATCGTCCTCCCAGTCCTGCTCAACAACGCAACAGGAGAAGGAGAGAGGCCAGCAGTCCCTGGCTGCTATTGTGGACTCTGTGAAGCTGGAGGAGATTCAACCCTATCAGACAGAGAGGGCCAACCCTTACTACGAGTTCCTGCACATCAGGAAGAAGATCGAGGAGAAGCGCAAAGTGTTGTGCAGCGTCACCCCACAACCGCCACAGTATTATGATGAATATGTGACCTTCAACGGATCCTACCTCTTAGATGGGAACCCACTAAGCAAGCTCTGTATACCAACAGTGAGTTGTTCTTCATTTATTTTCAAATCTTTGTAAAACAAAGTCTCAAGTTTTAGAGTAAAACATTTTCTCCGAGTTTAACTTCGACATCACGTTGCCCTGCACTTAAGAGCCCTTTCATACCTAACCTGTTAGAGTGCAAAAACTGGTGTGGTTGCCCGTTATGTAGTCTGACTCACTGGATGGAGACTGTGGGTATAAGCCCACAATTGGGCGCATATTTCAGGCGGCATTCTTCATCCCATCTCTGTGTGTGTGTGTGTCCTGTGTGTTCATGTGTTTTTTAAAATCACTAGCTACCTGTAACGGCAACAAACTCGGAGCTACCAACCTACACACATAACCTGACATGTTTACGTCTCCCTTTTAATAAATATAATCTCCTGACTGATATCTGCATGGTGACTCATCAGGCATCACAAGCCAGCGATAATTAAGTGTTTGTAACTGTCCCCTTCTCTGTTTGAACAGATAACTCCACCTCCATCATTACCTGAGCAGCTGAAAGAGATGTTCAAACAACAAGAGGTCGTCCGAATGAAACTACGACTACAGCACAGCATTGAAAGGGTACGTGGATTTATTCTCAGGGTATTTTACATTGTGGGTTGAATACCTCTAGACGTTTAAGTGCCACTTGTACTAGCTGAAAATAGAAGAAATTGTAAATATTCCTTTTTTTTGGAAAGCCTCTTGACATTTTGAAGCTGTTCCTAAACCCTCTTGAAGACTTCAACAGGTTATCAGTGCTGTCTACATATAAGATTTAAAGTTTTAATATCACTTCTTATCTCTTTCAGGAAAAGCTGATTGTTTCAAATGAACAGGAAGTCTTACGAGTCCATTACCGGGCAGCAAGAACACTGGCCAATCAGACTCTGCCTTTCAGTGCCTGTACAGTTTTACTGGATGCTGAAGTGTACAACATGCCTCAAGACGTCCAGGTGAGCTTCATGTAGCATTGTTCATATATTAGAAGTCTCTTGTTTTGTTTTCAGTTGTTTAAATGTCTAGAAATGACTGCATGTTTGATAAGTTAGTGTGTGTTTGCTTTACAGAACGATGATGGCAAAACGTCAGTGAGAGACAGATTCAACGCCAGGCAGTTTATGTCCTGGTTACAAGACGTTGATGACAAGTTCGACAAACTGAAGGTAAGATGACTGTGACCTTTTCCCTCCTCCATCAAACATGCAGAACATTTATAGTAAATAAAACAAAATCTTCAAACTAAGTTCAAGTAAGGAATGATCTTTGATGCTTACCAGCAAATACCAGAAATGTTTTCTGGGTCATGATGTTATTTTTGCCCACAGCAGAGTTGGGTATTTTTTCCATGAGAGATTGCAAACTTCACATCACTGGCAAAGTGGTGCAGCAATTTGTTTTTGCTCACTCTTAAAACCACCAGTTTCATCTAAGAAATCGAAAAAAAATTCTATCTACGCTTGCTAAAACGTACATATACATACAGCACATAAAGGACGGCATGCCAAACATCAGATCTGTGGTGTCTCCTTGCCAGATAAAAGTATGAAGAGGCGAGAGTTGAAATGAGTTGCTTTTAATACACAGAAAGTAAATAATTCCAGCAGTAATCAGTGCGGTTTTGCTGATAAACAACTTGATTTTACAAGTGGTTATTTTTAGGAATGGCCTTTTCTGGTTGCCTGTAAATAAACTTGGCAGCAAGAAAACACCCGACAATTATGGACAAAAAGTCTGAAGTCAGGACTGGTTTGGACGATAGCAGTAACAACCAACAGTGCGTGTTTATATGCCACTGCAGCTCATTAAATAAAAGGAGAGACAGACATCTTAACTGGGTGCTGAAGTACCGTTTTAACAGGCTTATTTTGAAAACCGTATTAACTGAAAATAAGATTACTTAAATAAAGAATCGTGCAGTGAATGTAGCTCACTGTGCGTGTAAACTGAGCTTAAAGTGCTATTAATGCAAACACTCTACACTCTGTCCAGATTATTAGGTTATCCTGTTGTGTTTGCTTTTATTTTTAACATATATTATAGTTGCAGTGTATAGTTTGTTTTATTTCTGGAAGGATTTATCAAATCTCTGTGGTAATGGACACAAACCAAACAGCAGCTGATGAGATAGTGTTGTGGTTGTCTTCATTGGAGGTTCCCAACTTTAATTGTGACCATTATTCTCATTGATTGTTCTTTCTATAGTCAACCTCTCAGAGTTTTTGCCTCTTTTTTGTAACTCTATGTAAACAGTACATTATAGGCAAGGCAAGTTCATTTCAGAGCTGACCCATATATCGTGCCCAACCCTCATGGGTTTACAAGACACAGAGAAAACAGTTGCAGCAGTCAAGCAGTCCATCACATTCAACTTCATTACAAGATTACAAATTATTTTGCAACTTTGTCTTAAACAAAATATCCTGCCTTCCCTCCCAAACTTGACAAGAAAATGCTACAATAAAGGTTCCCTTCCTAAAACTCAGCTCTAGTTTTTCATAATCATTCAACCAAAATAAATCAGCTTAATGGAGGAGATTTTAGTAAAAAATAACTTTCCTTACATCATCATCGACAGGACAAAAAAACAAGAAATGAACCTCATACAATAAAAAAAAGTCTGTCCTTCTCTGGAATGGCGCTAAACTGTGATTTATAATTGGTGAATTTCAAATGAACTTTACTGTTTCATTTTAAAGTGTTTGAAAACGGCATTTGAGGGATCACTGCAAACACTCTATGTGTATATAGGTTGTAAACCTGATTCACTGTATAGATGATAAAAGAAAGGGATAAATATGTTCCAGTCCATACTGTTGTTGGATTTATTGTTCTTGCAGTGAAGGCGATCCATTTCTCACATTCTAGGAAAGTTCTCCTCTGTATTCCTCTGGGAAAACCTCCCATCAAATATCCCTTAAGTAGTCAATCCTTTTATGAGTTTTTAGTCAATGCTTTTTTACAGGCAAACATTCTTCAAATCTGTATTTAAGCAACAGTCAGCTTAACTTGTAGTAGTAGTACTACTACTACTACTACTACTACTACTACTACTACTACTAGTTTGTGTTGCTGTACTCATTCCTCTTGTCCAGACTGGCCATTAAGAGATTACTTTGTAATCTGTTTTCAGTTTAAGTTATGGGGGACCGAATCCACAGTCCTCATTCTGTGCAGGAATATATTAAAACTTTAATCTGAGGTCAACATGAGGCTTAGGCAGTTGACGAATCAAGTAAATATCTTCTGAAGTTCCCCTCCTTCTGTTACTATCCCTTCATTGTAGTTCAACAAACACAAAGAAGGATGTCCCAAATCCTGGTCCAAATAAGAATATCTGGTGGGATAAAATACTAATTTCGACCCTTTTCCCTCCACAGACGTGTCTTCTGATGAGGCAGCAGCATGAGGCGGCAGCCCTGAACGCTGTGCAGCGTCTGGAGTGGCAGCTCAAACTACAGGAGTTAGACCCGGCCACCTACAAGTCCACCAGTATCTTCGAGATCCCGGAGTTCTATATACCACTCGTGGAGGTCAATGACGACTTTGACCTCACTCCGATATGAGCCGTAGGACAGACGTGCTTTGCCACAGCGGCGGCCATGTCACGGATCCGAGAGGCAGCCCGCACATTCGAGGAAAAGGAAATGTGAAGCACTTAGAATGTGGCGGTAATACAGAAGAGCACTTAGAAAAGAGATGATTTAACTCCCGAGCTCTTACAGTCCAAAACGGCACGCCCACCACGAGCACGGAGGAACGAGGACAGACTGTTCCTCGCACAGAGAAAAGGGGGGTCCAGGCCGCAGAGGAAGCCCAGGGAGCAGAGACCAAACGCTGGGTGAGGCGGTGCAGGGAGCTGCAGCGAGACGCAACATGTAGACGACAACCACCTGCTACTGCTCCTCATCACGCAGGGTCACACAGCTGAAAGATTTCAATTGTTTTCAAAGTGAGTGTTCATACATTGTGTACAGACTGTGCTCTTAATTTTTTAACTTATTTTATACATAAACAATTGTGCATTTGTAAATAGTCATGTAATTATTATTTTAAACCTGTAAAAACAAAAAATAATAGATATTTTGATTGTAAACTTGTTCCGTCTCATGTTTTAATGGACCAAAGTTTGTTTTTATATCGAGTGTCCTCTTCGTCCGTGATGTTCTCGTTGTTGTTGGCTTAAACTCTTAAGCATGTGTTGGCTTTTGTTGTGTTTTTTGTTTTTACTGTTTTCTCTTCCTTCCTCATCTGGAGCTCCACGCCACAGCTGGTGTTTTTTGACTTTGGCAATTAAATGCTGTGCATGCGTTGCGTTGTTTGTACTTTTTTCCTAAAAAGCTGTACTGTGGACATAATTGTGAGGTTTACTGAAGTGTTCCAGCTTTTTTTGCGCCATTGTGTTTCTGTCCTTTTTGCGGCCTCACTCCTCATGTGTTGTCCATTGTGTCTCGCGCACATTAAAGTCTGTTGTGGCTTCCAAGGAAAAAAAAAACAACTTTTACAGTTTCAATGTGAGATCACAACAAAACCTATTTTTTCAACATAATGCCTTTTGAACGATAGTTCTAAAAAATGTCTATTTTAATATTTACTTGTTACATGACTTGTACATATTTGTAATATATAATTGAATAAATTTTATTTGTTGTGAAATTAAAAGTTCTGTTTTGGTGTCTTTAATCTCAATGATGCACAAGAAATTAGATCAGAAATTGATTATTGAGTCATAGTTTTTTTCAGGCAGCATTCCCAAACTTTCACTGGTTTCAGCTTCTGATAGATGATAGAAGCAAAAAGAAAATCAATCTATCATTTTTGTGTTGGTTGGTCAATTAAATCACCTTTGAGTCAACTTTGGCTCTGAGAAACTTCTTTAGTTATTCATTTGTGCATAAAATAATATAAAATCACTAAAGAAATATACTGTGACATGTAAAGTTCACAGGAGGGATAAAAAGGAATCTGAAGACTTGACCATGAACCAACTTAACACTGAAATTATAGACTGCTGTACATGAATTACCATGAAAAGTGTTTTTAAACCTTGTAAACGGGAGAAGAGGGCACAATTTTCTCAAAATAAAAAGACAAAGGAAGAAAAAGAAACTAATCAGATGTCATATTGTATCTGACAATTTAAAAAACCAATCAATAGATTAACTGTTTATGAAAATGATTGTGAGCATTTCAAGAAAATCATGTTTCACTGTAACCCTTCAGAACATTGCAGTATCGTCCTCGGCCGGTAGAGGTCGCTGTTTGCAGCACTGCACATCACAGTCATGTAACAAAAGATAAAGAGAAGGCAAAGCCCTTAGAAGGAAAACTGTCCAGAATGATAATGAAGTTGAATCAAGTGCCTTTAACATCAACACAAACTCAATAAAAGTCATCAAGGTTGTATTTTACCTCACAGCTGCTTCAGTAAACTACGTCAGTTTCGCCATCATGTGAAGTGAGCTGATGTACCAGAAGATGAGTCTCGTTCAAAGATAATGATGCGCACTTCTCTAAGATGGCTGAACACATGATGGTGCCTTTAACCTTTGTGTCACCATATCGGCGCTTGTTATGGAGCATGTCAGTGTTGTTAGACTGACTTAAAGTGAGTCACAGTCTAAACTTTCCTCTGGAACAGCTCCTTTTAACCCACAACCATCAATTAGAACACATGACGCAGACTTCCCCAACACTCTTCATTTTCTTCTCCTGATACAAGAACAAACGGAAGATCACTTCCACCAGTTAATGGCGAGATGTTGAAGATATTTTTTCCCTTGATAAAACATTTCTCATGTCAAATGTTAAAGTCTAATTGTCTCATAATTTCTTACTTTTATCTAATAATTTCTTATTTTTTCTCATAATCATGTCTTACCTTGGAAATATTTTTTAATATATATAACTAATATCTTAGTTTTCATCTTTGTTTTTCCTCAACAGGCCCATTTCTGCCAATTAAAGAAAATAAACTGAGGAGAAATGTTCCTAGATAAGACAACATTTTATTATTATGCGATAACAATTTTGACTATCTCATTGCATTTCATTTTATTGACTTTTAAGTGCATAATTTTACCTTTTATCTCATATTGATGACTTTTCTTCTTCTATCTCTTATTTATGATTTTATCTCTTGTAATTTTGACATTTTATTCCATATTTGACTTCCAATGGAAATACATTTTCCATCCAGCTTAGTTTTGGCTGAGTCTCAAGCTTATTTGTTTTTCTTGGACTGGCAGAAATAGGCATCAATAAGAATGACGTTTTGTCACGTTTTATATTCATAATTTATTTTACGTTTTTAACTACTCGTCCTGTTTTTCCTTCTTTGTCGAAATGAGCCACTCTTCTTAAAGCTGGCTGAAGTGTAGCTGGTTCCGCCCTGACTGAAGGTCCGTCCGTCCCTCCGTGACCTTCCGGTCCTGCAGGCTGGAAGTGAGGCCTGTCGTGGTTCTGGTGACGACACGTGTGAACACCTGAGGAGCTGCAGGGCCCAGCAGAGCCCAGCAGAGCTCAGCCTTTCTGCGGAGAGCCTACAAATGAGCGCGGGGACGCTTCTCAGCGGGGGTCCGCTCGACTTCACAGCTTCCGAATCGCCCTTTTCTCACCTAATGAGGACACTCACAGGGCCGCTGATAAGACCGGAGACAAAGGCTTGTTTAATGGAGTGGGGGTGGCCTGGAAGAAAAGGCTTGGAGCCAGACAGAGCTCATCTGGACAGGCAACCGGCGGTCACAGTTTGGGCTGAAAAGGGGACTTTAGGCGCAAAACTTTTTACACACACGGAGCTCAGAAGTGAAAGCTCAGCGTGTGGTTGTGTATCTGGCGCTGTGAGGCGGACGGTTCGTGCCCCCGTCGCCCTGAAGACATTCAGCCGGTGTGTGTGTGTGTGTGTGTTTGTGTGTGACCTGAGGCCCGGTGCTCGCCTCCTCAGACGTTGGGTAGAAAAATGGAGCGTGTGCCTTTAAGGCGCCCGACTGCCTGTCGCTTTCTGCTGCGGAGAGACTGACGCCCTCTGGACACAGTGGACACTTGAGCGGCGGCAGAGAGAACACCATCCTGGAGGAGTTCAAAGAGAAAACAGCCACACTCCCTCTGGAAAAGAAAAAGTTAGGAGCTCGTTAACAGCGTTGTGGTGAGTCCGAAACCCCCTCCTCCTGCCTTTTTAAAAAAAATGATTTGTTTCGCCGTTTTCTCTCGCCGTGTCTTCGGTGGCTCTCGTGGCTGCGTGCGAGTGAAACAAAGTTTGGGAGCGATGAGCAGAAAAGGGGTGAAGAAACGCGTTCGCGAGTGAGTGAGGGAGCTAACGTCCCTCACATGTTTTCTCCCCCCGTCATGTGAAATGGAACAATGTGCAGCAGGGGTGGTGAAGTGTAGGAGCCGAGGGACGGGGTTAGACGGCGTGTGAAGGCGCCACACTTGGAAGAAAGCTAGGTGAAGGGAGCTGATGTTGCCAGATGTGTGTGTGTGTGTGTTGTTATTCCACAGTAACGTGCGCGAGAGCTGGCTTTGAATGAAATGTGACGCAGACCTTTTTAACAATGTATTTATTATTGTATTTTAGAAAGGTGATGCTTACATGTCAGTTTAACAGCGTTTTAAAGTCATTTCCTTTTTTTGCTTCATTTTCTAAGTTTTGGCACCGACATTTAGATTTCAGATCCTGTGTCCTGGGAGCACAGGTTTAAAAAAATAAAAAAAGAAAAGAAAAGAAACCCCACATCATTCAGGTTTGATCTTGAGATTAAAATGCACTCATTCATGAGGATTTAAAGATTATCTTCCCTCCGGCCCTCCTGGAATGTCAGGGATGACCTTCCTCGTTTATTTGTCTTTGAGGTCCATGTCCCTGTGTCTCGTGTTGATGTAGGTGTTTCCAGTGCCGTGCTGGTGAGCCGTCAGGATGAGGCCTGGTGAGCTGATCCTCCCCACCGCCGCCGCTCTCCTCTTCCTCCTATCAGGCCTGTCTCTGACCTCCGGCTGCAACAAAGCCCTCTGCGCGAGCGACGTCAGCAAGTGTCTCATCCAGGTAAGGCACATCAGAGGTTTCCACGCTCTAAACACACTTTCTGTCTGGGAGCGCCAGGTGCTGAATGTTGGATTTGCACGAGTCTAACCCCACAGTCGCTGAAATCGAGCCACACCTCTCTGATCTTTGGCGGAAAATCCCCTTTCAAACTTTAAATTTGGGATATTCTCTGTGGAGTTCTGTGCGTCGGTGTCAGACGACTATCCAACCGCACAGAAATGTGGATTCGATCTTCAAAGAATCCCACAAAGCGGCTGTAAAAATGCACACAAACTCGCGCTCACTGCCCACAAACAAGCGTCACCTCGGCGACGCTACCGCCTGATCGCACACAGGTACTGTTTTCGTCTGTGTGCCGAACTTAGCCGAGCTTTTCTGTGGGAAACTTCTGTGCGAGTCAAGCAGCCAAGTTCAAGCTTTTCATCCTACAGTGTTACAGCTGTTTTGTGTAAACGAACACTGTTGTTTCTCCTGACAAGAACATAAATTTGACGTCGTCTGAGGCGGCAGCCGAGTTCGAGGCGAAGAAGGCAAACCCCAACTTGTTTTGATAACATTTGAATTTGACTTAAACTGGCAGGACAGACATTCCTTCAACCGGTGGATAAAGAAAATATGTGACGGCCGCTTTCCGTGCAAATACTTCACATCAGAACAAATATCCTGCAGGAGCCAAATTCAAGTTAGCATCGGCCCGTGTCCTCATGGAGATCTGGACCCGAGAACAAAGATGGAATCTGTTGTGAAGAATGCAGATGCATTCCTCTCGATAAGCCAGGTGAATTCTGGAGTGAGAGCGAACGTCGGAGATGTGAATCTGTCCGTCGTCATGCACACCTGCTGCCTACCTGTCTGACTCCTGCGGCTCAGTTTCAGGGCAGAATTGCTCCTCAGTTCTTTGATTTATGCGAGCGTTCCTTTTTTTGGGGCTCTTTTTTTAAAATTTTTATTCCACATCGAGCACTCTGACGTTTGACTCCTGTTGACTCTCTGCCGTCACTTCCTTTGTGTCGTTTTTTCCATCACGTGGATGAGGGGCCCAACGTTTACACAAATTCTGTCATACGTTCTCGTTGTTTTGAGGGAAAACATGAAGTGTCGGCCTGACGTTCCAACACCTGTCAGGTCAAATTTGAGCTGCTGCTCGTCGTGTGTGTGTGTGTGTGTGTGTGACCTGCGGTGTGTTTAGCGGCCCTGCCTCTCCCATTAACATCGTTAAAACACTGTATTTAACCTCTGTGGCCATTTCACCTTCATGACCTCAGTGTCTGCATGAGCGAGCTGCAGGTATTTTCCACAGGTAGTCGAGGCGCGTTGTGTTCTTGGCGCAGGCAGGCGAGCTTTTTATGCAAATAAACGTATTTTTAGATTGGAAAGGAGATGTGAAAAAATCTCAACAAGAGCTGAAACAGTAGGGCGATCAATTCCATCATCTGACAGAGTACTAATGACTTTTTTAGGATATTTTTTTTGGCATTCATTGAGGTCCCAGCTGAGAATAGAACCGGAGGCGTTTCTTATTATACAGGGTGTGTTGTTACCTTGAGGCCACCAAGACACTAATCCAACAGAAGGTGCACATTCAACAGTAATTGACCTGATGTCTCCATGTTGGTGGTGTTCCTGTACTGTCATTAAAGCTGACCAATCACGTTGTTGTGACGTCACAGCTTGGCGACTCACGTTGTAGCCGTTGTAATCAAGCAGGAACATCTGCGCTGGAGCAGAGTGAGTTGAGTTCTGGACTATTTTCCTTTTTGTTTTTTGTTTTTTGTTTTTTGTTTTGTTTTTTTTGTTTTCTGCCACTGTTTAGTTTTTAAGTTTTAGGCAACAAAAGTACTCAGTTAGGTTCAGGAAAAGATGGTTTGGGTTACTGAAACCCCTTTATAATGTTAAACACAGGTGCGCATTTTTATGTTATTTTTCTGGGTCCCAACGCATCAGAAAAAGGCTGTTGGGTCAGCCACTGTGACGGCCCGGTAACAACACCAACAGTGCGCCATCAGACCGAACATGCAGCAGTTTTGGTCATCGGAGCTTTTGCTTGATCCAAATGTGAGGATTTGATCAGTAATAAAAAATAACTGCTAGTTGCAGAGCTATATGTGCAATATATGAAATAAGGCAGTGAGTCTAGGTCCGCGGGGCAGTTTCCCACTTCACCCGGTTGGGTGCTCCAGCCTTGTTCCTGTTCATAACTGGACAAAGAAAACGTCAGGGAGTAACTCTCCTCGCAGCAGCCATGAGCAGCCCGACAAAGCACATGCGGTACACGAGCACTTAAAGCGTAAACAAACCACATCGACCTCTCCAGTTTCCAAGTCGTGTTATTGTTGGCGCCGCCGTCGCACAAAACAACAGGATTGTTTCCGTTTTTTCGTCAGAGGAGCAACGCGGGACAAAACACAAGTTTATTCAATGGTTGAGTCGACAGTAGAGACGTTGGAGCAGACGGTGCAAGGCTGCCATCCTCTCCGATCGCACGGTGAGAGTGAGCTTCAACAACCAGTCTAACTGCTGCTGGTGTCATCCCCGCTGTAACCATCACGATTATGTAATCCACACTGATGATATAATATAATAATGACATGTTAAGGAGAAAAACACAGCACCGAGAGCAACAACCAACGAAAAACCTTCAAACCAGAGACCGAACGACAGGCGCATTTAACCTGTGCCTCTACAAACACAGTGATGTGAGTTGCGGAGGAAACTTTCTGCACCTTGCCTTAAAATTCTACCTGCAAAAGAGCAAAGCTGCGACTGACGGCTCATTTAACCAACAATTAATCATGGATCAAAATCCCCAGAGACAGAGTTGGTTTTCCTCAAGTTGCCTGATTAGTCCAACCATCAGTCTAAACCCCACACAAAAACCTAAAAATGTAAGAAAAATGCAGTAAAGTGCTTTATCTCAGTCGTAACGGGAAACAAATTCTCCTGAGGCCTTTTTTTTCCTCTTTCTTTTATAGACTACAGGCTGCTTTTTCCAGCACTTTTTGGCACAGACTTGTTGCTACCAAACCACCAACTTCTGTTCCTCCTGGGTTCAGTTCAATTTCTGTAAAAACTCGAACCTCCTGCGAGCTGCAGAGTTTCGCAGGTCTCGCCTGTCTCCCCCCCTCCCCCTTCACTTCCAGGTGGCTTATTTTTTTGCCTGACGTCTCACTGCTCGGGACAACACAAAGCTCTGTAGCTTCCGCGACCCCGCCGACACCAACTCGCTAGCTGTCAGAGGCGAGGAGGGCGCTGGTGCGTGTGCCGTGAAGGAGAAACTTTTTTTTTTTTCCCCTGCCTCGAGCCCATTCTGTAGAAGCTCCGTGTTGCCGGTGATTAGTGGGATCTGCTGTCCGACGCTCCGCTTTTACGCTCTGCTGCCATCTCAAGTCATTTGTCTGAATTCTTCAAAACCTCTGAGGGTGGGAGAACATGAGAGGAGGAGAAGGGAGGGAGGGAGAGAGGGAGAGAGGGGGGGAGGCTAAGGTCAGGAGGAGGTGTGTATGTCTGTGGGGGGAGGTTGGTTGAGGCAAATATACAGTTGGGAAAGATTCACAAGCCACAGCTCTGTCCGGACCGGGCTGTTTAGCAGGGTGTGGCTGCGGATTTCAAAGTTAACACACAGCAGCGGTCGCTCGGGAGGACGAGGCAGCACATGTTCACTTTCTCCCTCCAGAGTCCTTTTGTCTCGCTGCAGCCAAGGTTTTGACTGATTGCAGCAGCCCCCCCACCCCCACCCCTCCACCCCCATCTCGAAAGAGGCGAGGGGAGCCTAATGAGGGATCTTGAAGTCGTCGAGATAACCTCACTCATTTCAGTGAGGCCATTGTTGTTCGTAGGGGTTGCAACCGCTGACTGTTACGATCGTCTCTCCTGTAAAATGTCAGAAAGGTGACATCCTCTAATTGCTTCTTTGTCCGACCATGTCATGAAAGACAAAGGGAGGCAATTTAAGTCTGACGTTTGAGAAGCTGGGACAAGAAATTGCTGTGTTTATGCCTCCACTTCAGTCTTTTAAAGTTCTCTGTCGAAATCATTGAAATCTTCCTTCGGGTGCTACCAGCCGGAAACAGATGTCCATATTACAAACTCACGGATAAATGTAGCCTGCCTCCAGCAATTTGGAAGCTGTGCGAATTTGCTTTCTTGACAAAGTCGGATAAGACCTGTACCACTCAAATGTTAGGCTGGATGCAGGAGCCAGTAAAGTTGGCTAGATCAGCAAGGCAGCAAAAAAACCAGCTAGCCTGGATGTGTCCAGACTAAACCCACAGTCCTAGCAACTCTAAAGCTGATTTATTAACACATTAGATCTTGTTTGTCATTGTAAAAATGTCAGTTTATAGTTTATTGGGTACCGTTTCTTGACATACAACAGTTTGTCCGTCCATTAAGATGACAGGAAGTCAAAGTGCTGTTGTCTGTTTAAGAAACAGCTTAAATTGCACCCCTTGGAAAAACCACAAACGTATGTTTTTGCATCATATTTTGAGCATGGGTTTACTTTATTATATGCAAAATATTTTATAGAAATTACGAACTTCATGAGAAAATCAAAAACACTTTATATATTTATTGTCGATGACGACTGGCAGCCCTCCTGTGGAAACTTCACGTCTTGGCGGCCACAACTTAAGAATCGCTGAACTAAAGCACATTTGTTTCCTGATCTTTAGAGGTGTTGTCAGGTCAGGCCCAAATTATTTCCGCCTTTTGGATGGTTTTCCTCCTGCGTCCTACTCAACTGAACTAAGCCAAGACCCCAGCAAGAGCGCCGGAGTTTGAGGCTCGTAGTGGCCAAACTGTGTAATTACAATGTCACACAATGCACTGAGACCCAAAAAATACTTTTAGCTACAACCCCCGTGGAATGACAAATTTCACTATCAGAATTCGAGCTGTTCAGACCACCAACATTTGGGAAGTCTAGAAGAGAAAGATTATATTGTTTGATCAAGTTAGCTGAGTGCTTAACGGGAGGTAAGCCGCCAGAAGCATTGGTCAGGCAACATGAGAAATCCGTATTTACCCACCCGGGAAGTCAAGCTTTGGCTTCAGAACAGCACTGAGCAGCTTTAATTGAAAATAAACAGGGCTCCGCCTCAAACGCTGTGTCCAGATTTAATGTAACATCCGTTAGCTAAACGCCCTCTCCCGCGCTAAATCAGATAATTGTTGTTTTTTTTTCTCACATTTTTGCTTGACTTGACTGACTTGATGCTGGTTTGGACGGAGCTAGGTTAGCTGCTCACCCTGGTGCCAGTCGTCTTGCTAAGCTAAAGCTAAACGACTCTCCGGGTCCAGGCCCGTGTCCACGACAGCCACTTGGTTTTTATCAAAATGTTTTTAAAAATTGATTTATTTCTTATTTGTGAAATAAGAGCGGCGTGTTTTTCCTGCGGGGCAGCTGTTTAGTTTTTATAATTCTACCTTTTGAGAGTCATAATTACTCACGGCATCAGATCCTGATCAGAGGCTTGGAGACTGAGAGGCTGGTGATTAAGTGAACTGTGTGTGGTTCTTTTTTTTGCAATCCCTCACCGGTGAGTCATCGGAGAGTCTTTTATCATCGCCGAGACTGTTTACGTGCAGGAGATGGCCGCTGAGAAGATATAAAGGAGGAGCTGAGGGAGAGGGGGGGGAAAAAAAGGAAGAAAAATGGAAAAGAGAAAGGCAGCATGACGAAGAGTATAAAAAGGGAGGAGGGAGGGGAGGCTGACGGAGGAAAAAGGGAGGGGAGGAGGGGGGGAAAGTGTTGTTGGGGGAGCAGCGGCAGCAGCAGCCATGTTCTGTTCTCCAGGTGTTTTCTTCTCCCTCCCTCCGTTTCTCCCCCCCTCCTGCCTCCCTCATCGTGGTGACCTTGACTGAGAGGAATGTGCTCCCTGTTCTGTGTCAGGAGAGAACAGAGGGGGGGAGGAAGAGGAACTCCTCTGGCAGTCTCACCCACTTTTCAATCCCACCTACACATTTTAGTTCCCCCTCACTGTCTCTGCGTGCGTCCCCGGAGACGGACTGGAGTTGAGGAATGGAGGGTTCTTAAGCGTTTGCAGGAGAGTTATGAGGATCAGCAGAGGTGCCATGTTTTGGGATGTTTGCAGAAGCTCCCTTGTAATAATATTACTCTCCCTCTATAAAAAGCGACATGAGAAAATTATTTTTTTCTGTGTCGACAAGTCTGTGTATGAAGCACGTCACAAAGTTGAACTCGGCGAACCAGACCTGAATTTAAAAACTGTAAGAAATGATTTTCATTGGCTGAAATTATTTGGATATAAAAGACTACTGTAGTTCAAATTCTCGACTACCTATAGTTTACACTTGTAGTAATGCTGCAAACCTGCAGTTCTAATGTGTTCTGTTGCTCAAAGGCTGTATACTGAACTAAACCGGGGTGGAAGTAACTAATTACTTCCACTCAAATGACTGTAATTAAGTCCTCTTTTTGGGTACTTGTACTTTTTATGAGAACTTCTTTGAAGTCTGTAATTTTACTCATATTTAAGTAGGCATTACACCATGTAATCTACCGAGTTACTTTGAAAATCATAATTGAGTACTGTGTGAAAGTGACTAATACTTAATTTAGCTTAACTTAACTGTACTTAAAGATTATTTCAACATAAGTGGTTTTACTTGAGTATACTTCAGTAATGTAACTGTGCTCTTGCTTGAGTAGAGACTGAAAACTGATACTTGGGACCGACATTCATTCGCTGTTAAACTGATTATCTTTGCGTCTAAATTTCAAGCAGGTTTCAGATAATTCTGTGTTTTTTAAAGATATTGATTGTGAGGTGTTCGCAATCAGATATTGTTGTGGGCGGAACAGTGTGTGAGAGGATGCTGCATCAGAGCCAAAGTAGCACATTTTAAGAATTTGTTTATTTTATCAGAAATCTGACGGAAAAACCACCAGAAAATGCTGAATATCAGCCCGAAGATTGAAGTGAAATATTTGGGTTGTGGACAAAACAAGACATTTGAGGACGTCATCTTGGGAAACACTGATGAGCATTCTCAGACATTTTATAGACCCAGCAACTAGTTGATTGATCCAGAAAATAATCGATGGATTAATCGACTATGAAAGCAGTGTTCAGTTGCAGCCATACTTGCCCAATGTGTCTCGATACTTCGATTTAGGGCAAAGTTTTCCATTTTATTATTAGAATATTTATGCCCAATTTATTACAATATCAGAATTGTATCACTGTAGAATCATTCTGTAGTTTCATCAAATAATACACATTTAATAAAATGATCTCTCATGTGTGCAAAGTCTAAAATCTTGATCTGTAAAGCAACTTATTCATTGCTGCAAAAATCAAAGTAATGGAGTGAAAACTACTGTATTTGGCTCTGAAATGTGGTGCAGTAGAAAGAAGTGCAAAGTCACTTAAAATGGAAAACGTAATAATGTTTTACGTTTCAAATTTGTACTTTTATAAACTGTTTTGCGGCCTCTGTGATTTGAATGCCGTGACCTTGACGTGTCAGAGCCTGCTCCGTTCACAATGAAAAATCAGTCTCGCTGTCTTGTATTGGCTTGTGTCCGGTAATAGTTAGTGTACGTGACGCGGACCTGCTGTTGCTCCTTCTGTTGATGTTTTAATGGTACGTCTCCTGTTTGTACAGCGTGTCTACATGTTGTGTTCTGTCTGCCGAGTGATTTTTGAACTCGGATGCTGCAGCTGCACCCATCAGACCTGGAGCTTTATATTCAGAATGAAATCTCGAGGTCTGATGAACAGTTGGATTTGTTACATTATTTTTATTTAGTTTTTGACCTCTTGGGCTGATGACAACAACTTTGTCAATAATACAAAACTTTAACAAATCGTGACTGATGCATCTTGTTGCTCTGCAGTTCAGATGCTCCCAGGCACATTTACTTAATTGTATACAACCTACTTTATAACTCGGTTATGCTTTAAATCACAGTTTGCAACTTGGAGCATAACTTCAGTTTATGGCGAAATGATTTGTCGTAACTGTGCTGCAGGTACCAGTATATACCATAGTATGCACTACAGTCAAGAGAAGAACAAAATGTGAAGTCAAGTAATTAGGCAGTCTGGGAACTCAAAAATAATTCATACGGTACCATTTCCTTTAAACATGTAAACTAACAGGTACCTGCTCTGTTATTATGAGTGAGAAAAAATATGAATAACACCAAAAGCTTGCGTTCGTGAATACAAACAGGACTGTAATTTGGAAGAATTATGCTGTTTGTTGTGGACCATAATTTCAATAAGAAGAAAAACTTACTCCACTTTTTTTTTTAACTTGTTAATGTGATTTTGAACCATTGACATGTTTCAGTGCCACAAAAAATGATTGATGTCTTTGGTCTGCTGTAAAACACAAGATCAGAAGCCCAGCCAATGAAGGAGTCAACGCCAAATAGAGTCGGAGCGACTCATTGATTTGTTGTCAACTTTTGAATTCCAACTATGTTGATGGCTTTTTGATCGGTTTGAGTCATTTTTTTCAAGAAAAGAGTGAAAGTTCTCTGATTCATTCATTGTGTCATCAAACTGAATGTCTCTGGGCGGACGCCATCTTGGGGTTTGGAAAACACAGACTTTCGCCAGTTTTTACCACTTTTGACTAAACATCGAGGCGCCGTCAGACTTCTGTATTGCTGCTCATATTTGTTTTTCATCAGGCAAATCAAACGATTAAGGGAAACAAAATGTTATTCAATCTTATGCAGTATTATTATCCACAGTACTCTGGTTACAGAAGTGTTTAAGATAACTGGTGGTGATCTCTGGTTGAGTCTTACACTTGAATGTTTTGGTGATCCGTGTGTTTTGTGTCCCGCAGGAGCTGTGCCAGTGTCGCCCGTCTGACGGGAACTGCTCGTGCTGTAAAGAGTGCATGCTGTGTCTCGGGAACCTTTGGGAAGAGTGCTGCGACTGTGTGGGTGAGTGCAGCGTCTCATCTATTAGCGCCGCATTTTGCAGCCGACCATGAGTTAGTCAGCATATTATTTGGGGTTTGGAAAAACTCTACGGCTGAGCCCACGCTCCTCGTTTCAGCAGACTCACAGTGACTGAGCCGGCTGAAAAGGGCAATTCAGCAAGAAACATGACTGGAGATGGACATCTGTGAAAAGAATCAGTGCCAGTAGAGATTACCGTTCAGTTGTTTGTATGTGAATTTGTCAGGTTTGTATTGGACAGCTGAATTTAAGTTTTAAAGTACTTTAAAACCTGCATTCTTTTTAACAACCAGCAGGGGGCAAACTCCACTGGTTTCAAAAAGAAGCATATGAGAAAATGAGACACTTTTTCTAACTTGATTTATTACCTCAGTCAACAGTTTCCTCAAGAGGTTATGATCTCAATCTCTACTTTTAAGTCTTATTCAATGAAGCATGATGTTAATTTAGCAAATTATCAGTTAGAGTAAAGTAGACGATAAAGCAGGTTTTGCTTCAGGGCGTGGCTGCCATGTGATTTACTAGTTTCTCTTTGATATCTTGAATTTTGCTACTTATTGCACGTGTCACATTGGGGTCTCATCATCTTAAAATAGATCCAGTTGTATTTAATTGTGTTACACATTTAGATTTATGTTCAAATACAAATATTAACCCGAACCCATTCATCATGTAAAAACAGCAAATAGATATTCAATAAATGTTTAGATATATCACTTCATGTCACATTTTAAAATTAATTAATGACTTCATTTATTTGTAAGACTATTTTTGGGGCTTTAAATGACCTATTTATTTATTTATTTATTTTTTTATTTATTTATTATGTATGATATTGGCAGATTCAGTCCTCCATATTAATCACTGTAGAGTATTTTTTTTAAAACTATTATAACTCCTCCTTTGAAGATGCATTTATTTGTCATTGTTACACTTTTGTTTTACCATGTTGTCAATCATTAGTTATATTTACACCGGCCTCCACTTGTTGTGGTCAGCAGGAGGAGTTACACATGTATATCTGTTTACACCTACATTAAAGGCAGTTCGATCAAACGTTATATAGATGTGGTGTATACAAAAATACACTTAATGTGGCATTAACAGTGAAGTGTTACCACAATAAAGAATACAGATGTAAAATGAATGTATGATATGTTCAGTATAAGTGAATGCAGCTGTGATATATCAGTAATATAAGTATGATTTGTGCATTTATACAGATGATAAAAGTTAAGAACAGTAAATTATTCCAGCAGACAATGAGCCCTCTAATGGATCATACTGTGAATCTAACATTAACTGATTCTGGCACTGATCACTCTCCATACATGTGACACTGGAGTTATATCTCAGTCTTGTTAATCTCTCCGTCGCCCTGTCGCGGAGCACTTTCTCCCTGTGAAAAATGAGACCGCGGCTGTAATGCACTTGACAGCTGAGAAGCTCGCCGCTTTTAAAAAGGAGCCGGTTTGTTCAGAGTGTTTCTGCTCTGATACGAGATGAGTGTGAGGTGAGCGAAGCCAGACACTGGAGGTGCCTCTGAGAAGGGGACCTCGTGGAGGTTAATGCAATGCAGAGCCAAGACGAGCACTGTTTATCAGAGCGGAGGAAATTAAAGTAATATTGTCACCGCCGAGGAGCTGTTGCACATGTGGACAGGAAGTCTCAAGGTTTTCCTGAAGATCAAAGGATGAAGGAGCCGGAAGAGAGAGGGGACGAGGAGGTCGAGCGGCTCGGATGAACTTTGACTTTCAGCCTCCTACCGAGGTGCGGTGGGGGTGTAACCCCCAGCAAGATCCAAAACAACCGGATTTGTGCAACAAGGAAACTTCTGGCTGGTTAACTGCTTCAGACCTGCAGAGTCAGACACAAGGGCAGAGACAATTATTTGAGGGCTCATTTGTAAAGTGAGTAAAACGTGTGTTTAATGTGGACACAATGGGCCGTGGACGAGCCCTTGAGCCCTGCAATAAAGGAGCTGCAAAAGAGCTGTTTCTATTACTTAATTGATTGATTGATCGATTAATTATACATTTTGCTTCTGTCTGTGGTTGTATTTCATCTCTTTTAAGTATTGTGGGGAATTTTGTGTTTTTGTGGTCATCGTGTTTCATTTGGATACTGCACGTTATTTTGCATCTTTTTTGTCATTTGAACTCATTTTGTGTCTTTGTGGTGAAATTGTGTGTCTAAAATGTTTTTCGTTTCTTCTAGTCATTTTAAGTTTCTTTGTCATCGTTTTGCAATGCAGTTATTTTGTGTTTATTTGTAGTCAACCTGCCTTCCCTCTGCACTGTCATTCTGCATCTTTCTGTTGTCTTTTGTTTCATTTCCTGTTCTGCCTTTCTATTTTTGTTGGTAATTATTTTAGTGTTTTGTCTCTTTCTGGTTATTTTACTTTTCTTTTCATTCATAGGGTCTTTGAATCTCTTCTCTTTTTTTGCTTCTCTTGTGCTTGTTTTTAGTCTCTTGATAATCATTTTATTAACTTTCCTGCACGACATGTTAATTGTCACTTCACACAGAGTCTCTGATCCAGGGGCCCCTGGTCCTGTATCTGACTCAGGTACAGGGGAGGCACCGGTTTTGAAACCTTGGCTACCGTTCTGGCCCCACCCTTGCAAAGCAGTATTCTTTCAGAGCAGCTTTGACAGACCGCTGTAGCTGTACGTGCTGACAAGGAGGCTTTATTAAAGCTCTTTCATGTGGAACCCAAATACAAATATGTGACACAGAGTGCTGAACTTGCTGCTGCTGCTGGTGTTGCTGCTGCTTCTGCAGCGCAGATGTTGTGGTGGAGTTTTTCCTCTCAGACAAGCCTTTTAACAATACACTGAGGATAGCCTGTAGCTTTAAGCAAGAATTTCTCATTTATCTGTTTTTATTTTTTCTTACAGCGCTAGCCCTTATGACCAGTTTTAGTAAGTTTCCACTCTAAACATGTTATCTGTGCCAAACGCTCGCTACTTTGAAGTGTGCGTCTGCGAGTGGTTAGTGCGGCCCAGTGGAGGAGCGGTGGGGAGAGGACAGTTTGGATTTTAAAAGAAGGGAGGAGGAGGGAGGGAGGACCCGAGTGTAAGCTTTATCTAAAACAGCTGCTCTGGCTCAGCCTTCAGCATTGGTTTGTAATCCAATTCCTCTGTCAAACTCCATTCCCCATTAAATGATTTACCCATTAGCTATAATTCACTTTGACTCATTTAAAGGGTTAGGAAGATCATATCTGAGGATGTGGGGACTTTGTCAAGCGATTACTACTGTATTTGGAAATTAAATGAAGTGTTAAAAGGACCTTAATTGAGACGAGATACTCCTGACAGCCGTGCGGTTATACAAAGCTGCCCCTGTGAGTTGAAATCATGTGTGAAACTATTTAATGGTTAAGTGTGTCTATTTTGAGTCAAAGTATGATACGCATATTAACCCCTTGCCAATATGCTTCAAGCCAACCTGAAGTGGTATCTAGTCATGCATATAGTTTTGGATATTTACCCAGAATAGATATAACATGACTTTTCTTTGTATTTTGCGAACTGGCCCTTTTTAATGTCCTTTTTCTTTTTCTTTTTTTTTCAATATTAGGGATGTGTAACCCCAAAAACTACAGCGACTCTCCGGCCACGTCGAAGAGCACCGTGGAGGAGCTGCACCGTCCGATCCCCTCGCTGTTCCGCGCCCTCACAGAAGGCGACGCGCCGATCAACATGATGGTGGTGTCCTTCCCCGTCGCCGAGGAGCTCTCCCACCACGAGAACCTGGTGTCCTTCCTGGAGTCGCTCGACAGCCAGCAGCAGAACGTCTCCGTGCCTGGCAACAGCATCCACGCCAGCTACGACACTCAAGGTGACAATCGAGTCTTCGTCACAAGTCCTCTCTTCAGCTACTTTTGCTCTTCTGTCTTCCTCCATTGCTCATTACTATGTTACGTGAACAAGGATGAGTACAGAAAAACAAAAACAAAGCACAGGCTAAAAGCCCAACGACTCCTGAGAAAAGGGAGAAAATCCTGACAGAAACTTTTAGAAATAAAAAATCTGTTTATAATTTAAACAATTTATTAGATTAAAGTCCAAACATTAGTTTGTCTCGGCTACCTAATGGTGAGGATTTGCTGCTTTTCTCAGTTTTTATAATACTGCAAATGAAATGCATCTCGGAGATTTAGACTATTTCTCAGACTATTGGCATTGTTGTTAAAAGACCCTGGAGACTTACCTGAGGAAAAGCAAAGAAATTGTTTATTATACAAGTTTTTGAAATTGTATTTGTTTATTTGATAGGAAATGAGTATATAACACGTTTATATTACGCTGTTACTGCTTAAAGTAATATATTAATAAATATATTAATGTGAAAGTAGTGGAGTAAAAAGTACAATATTTGCCTCCAAAGTGTAGTGGAGTGGGGAAAAAGTGAAGTACAAGTACTGAAAAAATGACCCTGAAGCACAGTACTCGAGTACCTTAACTTAGTTACATTCCATCACTGACTATTGTGATGGTTATTTCAAAACAGATTAACAGAAAACTGATAATAATAATAATTTGTTGCCTCTTGTTGGTTTTAAGCTTCTGTAGAGTGCTTGTGCCACATAATAAAGTGTTTTAATAAGTTACACTACTTGAGAGAGAGAGAGAGCACATTTTGCTCACATGCTTTATTTCATAGTGTTCTGGTCCTGTCTGGTCCAGTCACATATTTCATTTGTATTTCTGCACACTCACTAAGAGCCGTGGTAATAAAATCAGGCCCAACCCAGAGCTGAAGGCGACTACAAAGTCCCTGAACTAAGACCAGCTCGGGCCTGGTCAGGTTTCAGAGGCCAAAGCAACCTCTCGTTTCGGGAATTGGACCTAGAAGCGCTGCTCCGCTGCCATTTTTGAATTCAACTTGTGGCTGTTTTTGGCTGTCTACCTCTAAGCCAATACTATTTGCTATAAAGACACGCTCATAATAGGTTTGTTCCCACAGAGCCGAGCAGTTTAACTCATTAAGCTCACCAAAACACATGGTCGCACTTAGTTGCAGCAAATTAATTTCACCCCTCTCGTAAAAGTAGGAACATCGAGGGTTAAAGGTAATTACTTTAAAATGGTGCTTGTTTTTACACTGGATCTGTGACTCACGCCTTTCTCCTCGCCTGTCCTGTTTAATTCCAGAAAACATGTGCACGGTGGTCTACTTCGACGACTGCGTGTCTATCCGTCAGTGTAAACAATACTGTGAGTCAATGGGAGGATCCAAGTACCGCTGGTTTCACAACGCCTGCTGCCAGTGTATCGGACCTGAGTGCGTGGACTACGGCAGCAAGGCCGTGAAGTGCATGAACTGTCTCTTCTGAAGTGCGGGAGCACGTCGGTACCGAATGTCTGGGACAAAACCAGAGGACTGAGGACTGAGGGCGGAGGAAACCATGACTGTTATGTGTTAGCATTCCTCAGTTACCTTGTAAAATACCCCCCACACCCCTCCTCCTACCCCCGCAAAATTGTTTTTATTCTGCTGTTATGTTTCACTGTATATTTTTAGATATGTTTTCAATAGTGTTTTTTACTAGAGGTGTATATGTATAATGTATTTTTACAATTATGGTCTGCTAAATCCCAGTCTCATGCCAAATAAAAGTTTGGTGACATGGATTGTTTTGTCTGATTTTAAAAATATTTTCTTCCCTTAGGTGCATTTTCTTTTGAAAGATGTGTGAAAAGCGCACAGCACGAGTGGAATAGTAAACGTTGCTGCTCTAATCTTAGCCTAGTGTTGCCTGGGTCAGGAAACGCATCATTTCCTGGGGAAACAAAGTTGTTATTATACCATTCTGGTCCACAGGTGTTCCAGTGCTCAGTGACCGTCTCATGCGAGCGCAGGGGAAAGGGAACATTTACCGATGCCAATCTCTCACCGCCACACACAAATGCTCTTTGTAAAGCGGGTGCATTTTCAAAAGGCAGCAGGGTGCCCTATCACTGATTCTGTTCCCAATTGGCATGCAACAGCAGTTTGCACAGACTAATGTACCAGACGAACAATGAGACCTTGTTTGTCTGTTTTTATGATATTGAATCACGACCTCAATTCGCCATTGCAGCTGTGGGTTTGGAGCGGACGGTGCCAACAAAGATCAGAGGCCTAATGTGTTGCATATGTCGGGATGACCACCAGTCCTCTGAGCACAACCGCAGCGTCTGGGAAAGTACACATGATTCAGAGTAGCAAGTGGTTTCACCAAATTTGGATTAAAGTTGCTTTTCAAAACATTGTTTGACAGATTATTTTTACACTTCTATAACAGCAGACTTTGTTTCAAGATCAGAGTGATACCACAGCCTAAACATGCCTCATTAATTCCAGATCATTCTCTGACCAAAAAGGGAAAAAAAACTACATAGACTATACATATGTGGTGAAAGTTCCCAGGAATTGAATCATACTCTTTCGAACTACAATTCCCAGTGTGCATCTTGGCTGCTGCGCAAGCGCAGATGGGTTTATTTAGTATAGAGACATCCGGAAGCCCCAGTCTGAAATTGACCGAACGGGATAGTTCTTGGTAAAGTTTCTTGTCTTCTGTGTTTTACGTGTTCAATGACAGAACAGCGGTTGCAGAACATAGTTTAGTACGTGTAGCTAACTATATATGTCACGTAGGGTTTGTTTGGAGGAAACGGCAGCTTTAATTGTGACGGTGGGGCTGGCTAATCAGCTAGCTTAGCTTGTGGCAGCTAGCTGAACGTACGTTAGCATATGGGCCCCTCCATTCAGAGGAGAGCTTCTACTTTCTGGCTGGTTTTACTGTACATATGCTTAAATTCATTAATACAGAAAGTAGCCTGGGTATTTTAACAGCAAGTTGATGATGTCTGGCTGGTTGTGCTTGATTAGTTTTCACGTGGAAACAGGAAATAGTGAGGATAATCTGCCCACAGCGAAGAAAGATCAAGATGTCAGTCAGACAGACAAACAGGCTTTATTAATAGATTTTGTCTCCGGGCTTTAATTAGGACAGTGTTTGTGAACGTAAGGCTGTCGTGGTGCATCAGTTATTACATTTGTCTACTCTGTTTTCAGCGTATTTTCATGGAGAAACTTAAACTCGTTTGTAGTAATAATATGTAACAGGAGAAGGGGTGTACAACCTGCTGTCAGTTTGAGAAACATCTCACAGTAATACGCAGGATTTATCTCCTTTAAACACACAACACCCTTTCAGTTTTAACGTCATTTAATCTACTTCCTAAAACCTGACTGCAGAGGTGCGTAATTGAACATAAACAATGCAGACAAGTCTCAGTGTTGTTTCAGTTGATCGTCCAATCATTCAGCTCATTAAATGAACCCATAGCTGCTGATCTACAGTCCTAATCAGGATTGTGTCTCTGATAAGTCACAGTTTCCATGGTTGATGACTGCAGTTTGGATTTTGCTGACTGTGGATGTCAGAACTGGCATGTTGATAGAAGCAGGACGTGGAGGATGTGACTGTTCATATAGCAGAGCCCCATCTGGTGGGTGGACATTACTGTTGCAGCTGTCCTGTTGGTACAGTGATCACTGAAAGGTTCATGAAAGACAGGAAGAAGATACAGGAAGCTTGATTTAATGTGCTTTTACCTTACTGTTCACACAGTGCTTGGGTTTGGATTACAGATCAATAGGTATGCTGAAGATTTTGAATCTTGGTCGGGATGGAAAATAACTTATTTTGTGTACATTATCGCATTTTAACTGAAGAAATAATCTATGTTAGTTATACATTAGCATCACGTTTTTTTGTCTAATTATTTAAAATGTATTACAGCTGTGTTTTGCACTTTTGTCAACTTGGTTTGACGTGGTTTCTAAAACTAAAGCCAAGTTATGAAAGGCTTTTACTGGGGTTGCTTATCTCGTTAACATCACTAATGTACATTTGTGTTGTGATATTGTGCCCTAACATTGTTATAAGAGCTGCAAAATTAATGGAAGTATAATCAGATTCAGATCAGAAGGTAAAATGTTTGACGAACAGTGTTATAGTGATTGTTTAGTGCAGCAGAGATGCCCTAGCCTACAAATCTGGTTCTCCAGAAGGTGACATCTGCTGGTTCCAGCCTCTGAAATGTTGGGTTGTGCTACTTTTCTATGTAATTTATGATGGTGAATGAATATTATGGGCTTTGGACTTTTTGATGGGAAAAAAGAAGCAATTTGAAGATGTCTCTTATAGACTAAATTATGCATTCAGTTAAGGAATGAATTGACTCCTCTAATGGATTACTATAAACTAGTTAAAAGAATTCTAAACAAAATAACAACTAACTAATTCATTGAATTAACTGACACAAAACACTCTACCATTAAAAACTAATTTGTTTCTTGGGGACAACAACTTGTATTTTGTTGTAAAATGATAATTAATCTAACCTTGAACCTCAATAACAAAAATAATCATTATCAGATTTAGTAATTTCCACCCAAATGTAATTAAGAATAATACTCAGAGACCTTACCACTGCCTGTCATTTAAGTAAGCGGCAGATAACACTTGGATAACAGGCAGTAGGAATAATTAGATAATCTCGAAGTTAAATGCAGGGTTGCAGTGTGTTAGCATCTCGTGTCTCTGCCCACTACAGGTGTGATGGAGAGGTGATGTGCCAGTCACAGGAGCGATAAGGCCAGAGCAGCCATGACTGAGTGCTTCCTGCCTCCCAGCAGCAGCCCTGCAGAGCAGAGGAGGGCTGAGCACCCAGGGGGCGTGGCCCGCACCCCCAGCTCTGAGGAGATCAGTCCCACCAAGTTCCCTGGCTTGTACCGCACCGGGGAACCGTCGCCACCTCACGATGGCCACCACCACGAGGCACCAGATGCCTACGTCTCAGACGACGACAAAGAGCACAGCAAGAAGAAGAACAAGTTCAAGAAGAAGGAGAAAAGAAGTAAGAGATGATCCTGTGACTTAAGATTGATGGTGTATTGTTTACCTTTAAACTAAGAGTTTGGTTGACTAACTGGACACAAGGTCACTTGCTTGACATAGTGGATTCAGCCATTTTCTATGCTTTATAAAAACTAAAGGAAACGCGTTAATTGCTCTGAAAATGACTTTATGCTATGAACGTCTGTCAAACTAACCCTTTAATATTTTCTATGTGCAAGTCTTTAACTATAACAAAACAGAACGAGGAGACTTCAAGTCAAAATGTTTGTTATATACAATGTTGAAAGGAGTTCGGTGTGTAAATTGTACTTGGTATGGTCTAATATCTCAATAATACTTGGTCAATCTATGGTTGGCATGCAATTGAGTGAAGGACAGTGCTTGAAGAGTTCTTGCTGTGTCATCAAAATGTCTTTAACCACATAAGGCTATTGTCAGGGGATTTGTTGAAAATATGAACATTTGTATTTGCTATAGGCCACTGAGCTCCAGCTTTAGTGCAGCAGAGGACTGAATAACATTGCAGTGTTTTCTGAAAGTTTCCTCAGCAGTAGTTGTTGACTAAAGAGACTGTCATCCTTTTCCTTCCTGCTGGCTGTTGGTACCTGTGGAACACGGTCCAATCCTGCAAACCAGCCCACATTTCTACCAATTTTAAATGGAACCATCATAATCAAAGTTGCAGTATTAGCAGCGGAAGGTGCGCAACAAAAGCAAACAGTAGTAGCAAGAAGGCAGATTGCACTGATTACTCGCATGCTTTTGTTTTGTCGTTTGCAAAGGCCCATCAGTCCCCTTATCCGCATGAAATTGTTCCCGCTCATAGATACCAGCCACCTGATTATTGTCAAGATCCATGCATTGTTCCCTGAGAAATAAACTAAAATGTCGAAATGCACCCTGTCTTGCGATGTTAAAGAGAGTGAGGACGAAAATTCCCGGATTCATTCCTTTCTCTGGATGTGCAACGAAAGTTAAGTTGGTCATCCTTCATCCAAGTTGTGTGGAAATCCTGTTAAGTAGATTTTGTGTAATCCTGCTGACAAACCATCCAACAAATAGACACTGATGAAAATGTGTCCTCCTGGGCGGACGTAATGATAAAAAAAATAAATGATGAAGACCGAAATCAGTGGTCTCCCTCAGTTTCCAAGCTGTAGAATCGGACACGCCCACTGATGCTGTCATGTTCACACTTGACATCGAGGAACCCTGTTATTATTTGGTCACTGCGGAACTCCTTGCTTCTGAACCACTTTAATTTTGGTCAAAATGCTTCAGGTGTATCCAAATGCAGTGTGTGAACTTCAACTGAACCAGCTCCATGTCTGTGAAAAAGGAGTAATGCGTGATTGTTGGGCTCGGTTAGTATAAGGCTTTTTCCATGTCTGTATTTAGCTCTTACACAAGTGTACGTGGGAGAGAGGAAGAGATCGACGGATTCAGAGCACACCCAGTGAAGGTGTGTCTCGGGCAGTGGTGTGATAAACAGGGTCTGTTTATCTGTCTGAGGGGTAACCCAGAGAGAGATGATTAGAGGAGACAAAAACTGTGAAGAGGCCTCTCTTTAAGTCTTTTCTGAGGCTGTTTACTCAGAGGAATATTATTTCGACTGAGCCTGTTCTCGAGCGGAGAGGCATAAGGTGCACTGGGAGCTATGCTAAATCGGTGGCTGACCTCTTTTCCAAGTCCCCATTCTCCCCCTCCTTTGCTATCTTCACTCGCTCACACATCCCTCTTCCTGTTTCTATTTCACTGCTATTATGGTTCTGTCGTAAGAGGAGGCTAAGAAACCAGGGGTGTCTCTCCCCTCAGAACTAACCCTATTTTTGCCTCTCCGTACTCTTTCTTTGCTGTCACAGCGGAGGGCTACGCCGCCTTCCAGGAGGACAGCTCAGCAGACGAAGCAGAGAGCCCGTCCAAGATGAAGCGCTCCAAAGGAATCCACGTGTTCAAGAAGCCGAGTTTCTCTAAGAAGAAGGAAAAGGACTTCAAGGTGAAGGAGAAGGGCCCAAAGGAGGACAAGGCCAAGGATAAGAAATCCAAGGACCTGACGGCTGCAGATGTGGTCAAACAGTGGAAGGAGAAGAAGAAGAAGAAGAAACCGACAACAGAGGCAGAGCCAGTCCCAGTGGAGATCCCCACCTTCAGGCCCATCTTTGGAGCACCTCTGGCTGAAGCGGTCAAGAGGACGGCCCTGTATGATGGTATCCAGCTGCCAGCCATCTTCAGAGAATGCATAGACTACATCGAAAGCTATGGCATGAAGTGTGAAGGCATCTACCGGGTCTCAGGTAGAGAAACTTTATCCAGTCCAGTCTTTATCCAGAGATAAGTCGCATTTGTATGTCTGATTGATACTCACATCAGTTTCTCTCCCTCTCAGGTATGAAGTCCAAAGTGGACGAACTGAAAGCAGCGTATGACCGTGAGGAGTGCCCCTGCCTGGAGGAGTATGACCCCCACACGGTTGCCAGCCTGCTGAAGCAGTACCTACGCGAGCTGCCTGAGAACCTGCTGGGCCGGGATCTGGCGCAGCGCTTCGAGGATGCCTGCGGACGTCAAGTGGAGGCCGAGAAGGTGTCGGAGTTCCACAGGCTGCTGGCCGAGGTGCCGGCCGAGAGCCGACTTGTCCTCTCCTGGGTCGTCACGCACATGGACCACGTCATCGCCAGGGAGGCGGACACCAAGATGAATATCCAGAACATCTCCATCGTCCTTAACCCAACCATACAGGTCAGAGAGGACGAATCATGCCGAGCAAATAGAATTTGAGATTCATGGGAAAACATAACAAAGGAAGGAAGTGGGACAGAGAGAGCGGAGAGCAGCAGCTGAACGGCAACAGGCAAACTGAACATCAAATAGACAAATGGGTCTTGGCCTTAGGCTGTGTACCTCAAAGATAAGAAACCTCCCCTTAGCAACAACCCAACCAAGTTTTTATTGGATCAAATACTCGGTTCATCTCTAAAACCCTGGCCTAGTTCAGTGAAGCTAATTTATCCCCATAGGAAACCCATCTCTGTGGCTGCTCCACTTATTCTGAACGAACAGCAGCAGTAGCCACAACACTGTTAAATAAACACTTTCTTCAATTAATGAGCAGAGTCCAGGGCCAGTTTAACCGGGCTGAGTAAATATGCAGGAGTTTGTGATGTGGAGAAGGTGTGGCAGAAATGATTCAGTCTCATGCTGAGGTCTGACACTAGATGTCTTTGCTTGTTTGTTCAGATCGGGAACCGTGTTCTCTACATGTTCTTCACACACGTGAGGGAGCTGTTTGGAGACGTGGTCCTGAAGCCGGTGGTGCGGCCGCTCCGCTGGTCCAACATGGCCACAATGCCGGCGCTGCCCGAGACCCAGGAGAGCATCAAAGAGGAGATCCGGCGACAGGTGGGTTCAGTCCTGCTGCAGACAATTTGTTCGTTTTAGTCGATCATGTTATTGAGAAAATGGATCGATGGAACTTAAAGGAATAGTTTGGTTTTGGGATGACGAAAATAATCAATAGTTGGATCCCTAATCAACTTCTTGCCTTTGGTTAAATGTATATGTAAGCTATATGTCTTTTTAAAAATACGTAAAAATTAGTTAATTAGGTTTTTTTTTTGTGCTCTTAAATATTTACGTATCTTATTTTAGGTAAACAAATGATACATTGTCTAAGCAGGGACTCAAGTCTTCCATGGTAGAAATGTAGTAATGCAGCAAGAATCTAGCAAAGTAAGCAGCTTCTATTTATATTGCATTGTTTAGTCAGCAGTGCAGAAGTTTTTGTATCTTTGCCTGTTTCTTTGTGTGCCTGCATTCATCATGTGCCTGGAGTTCCTGCCATTTAATGTCTATGCATCACACTGCAAAACAAACAGAAGACATGTTAACTTTAATATTAGCAACTTGGTGAAAGTTGTCTCCTGCACCTTTTACAAATAAATATTGCATTGGAAATAAGATGTTTGCATATTAGACCATTACGTTACATTAGTCCATACAAATGTTTTCAGTAATGAAGGATGACATGTAAAGTTTCTGTACTTATTTTTTTAATGATCATTACTCAAGGATGACAAGTTTCATGTATAACTGTTATTAATGAATTGATGCTTGTTTGACTACGCCACTCACTCACCATAAGTTATTGTGGAGACACTTCTAAAATTGTATAAAAATGTGTTTTAGGAGTTCCTGCTGAACTGCCTGCACAGGGACCTGCAGGCGGGGGTGAAGGATTTATCTAAAGAGGAGCGTTTGTGGGAGGTTCAGAGAATCCTGACCGCTCTAAAACGCAAACTGAGGGAGGCCAAACGTCAGGTGGGCTGTTTCTGAATACTTTATGTGTGTAAATGTATGGTTTTATATATTTTTTTAATACGAACAAGGACAATTGCACCAACATATTCAGAGCGGTCGCCTGCTCAGTTGGAGCACTGCAGTATATTTCTAATGCTTGTGCTTAATTTCAAGATGGTTAATACAGAAAAACATGCTGTTTTCAAGGACCAAGGTTCACTTGTTTGACTATTGTGCCTCATTTCTGTATCTTTCCTCCTCTTTGCCTTTTAGGAGTGTGAGAGTAAGATCGCCCAGGAGATAGCTAGTCTCTCAAAGGAGGATGTTTCAAAAGAGGAAATGACTGAGAATGAAGAGGAAGTCATCAACCTCCTCTTAGCACAGGTGAGTCATTCAAACACACTCAAACGCTTTTCTAAAGTTTACACACACCAATAAATACCATTCGATATGTGTCTGAAAACTAGAACTTGTTTTTAAAAATCCTCCACTTATTCCTGTTTTACTCTGACTAAACCTCATGTATAAACCTGTGATAGAACGAGTATGTGTTGGCCCTCACTTCCTTTCCACTATCAGGAAAATGAGATCCTGACAGAGCAGGAGGAGCTGATCTCTCTTGAGCAGGTGCTCCGCAGACAGATTGCAACAGAGAAGGAAGAAATTGAGAGACTGCGAGCGGAGATTGCAGACATACAGAGGTAAACCAAAACCGAAACCATTTTAGGTGGTAAATATGATGTAATACGATGTAATAGTGTGCGCGTAAGGTCGCGGCTGTAACCGAGCATTGTGTTCCTCAGTCGGCAGCAGGGCCGCAGTGAGACGGAGGAATACTCATCTGACAGTGAAAGTGAGAGTGAAGATGAGGAAGAGCTGCAGATGATTCTTGAAGACCTGCAGAAGCAAAATGAGGAACTGGAGGTGAGAAAAGCATCCAGCCCACACCTTAAAGTTCGACTTAAAGGGAAAGGTCACCTCAAAATCAAATTGACATATTTTCCTTTTAATCTGTTATGCTGTTTTTCTTGTGGAGTTTTTCAAATGTATTTTTTGGCACGTTGAGCATTGCAAGCTGAGTGCCATCTAGTTCCATTGTATACAAGACAAGGCAGACATCTCTATGGCCAATATCTTCAAAACCTGGAGAGTTTAGATAGATTAAAATCACTACAGATAAGTGGAAAAATATGTATGTTTGATTTTGGGGTGAACTGTCCCTTAAGTGTGTTGAGTTTGTACAGAACACTCATTCATTTCAGGAGTGATTTTCTTTCTGAACATGTTTTTTGTCTAAAGATGTGATCATTATAGAATAGATATTTTCTCTGTAAATACTGTCAAAGAACTGCTTGGTTTTAAAGCACCGGCTGTGTTTTTTTATCGCACCGTAGAACAAAAACACACACCTGAACCAGGCCATCCACGAGGAGCAGGAAGCAATCTTGGAGCTCCGCGTCCAGCTTCGCCTCCTGCAGAGCCACAAACTGCAGCAGGAACTGACCGTCCAGCCGCCGGCCGAGCAGGCCCTGCCCGCGCAGCCGAGCCCAGAGCCCCGCGGCGAGGAGCAAAACAAGCGCTCCGTCATCCCGGCAGCCGCTGGTGCTGACGCCGCTGTCCCGGCCAACGGCAAGGCAGCCAAGGATCCTTCGAAGCCCTCACCGAGCAAAGACAGGAGGGACGCCAACATGTGAGGCGTCATGGCGGCTCAGTTGTCCTGTAGTGTCGCTCATCCACTGGAGATTTGCTGGATCCAAGAATTTAGTAGTAAATGTGCCCACCAAGTGGCAGCCATGGAACAATATGTTACTGTCTTTGACTCTTCTAGCAGAAATCAAATACCCTGTTTCTTATTTTCCCATGCAAAACACAAACGAGTAGAAATCGAGTAGCTTCTGTCGCGGACAACTGGCTGCTGCTGAGAGACACTAGGTGGACCATATTTTCAAACTCACAGTGCCAAGCCTGTATGAAGGAAGAAGAGGGCGAGAGGAGAGCGTCATGCCAGTTTAGGACATAAAAGTTTATTTTTTTTCGCTGGTAAGGGCTCAAGAAACGCTTATAAACCAGATAATCTCAGCCCCTGTATCTCACTATGTTGCTCACCTAGATGCAAATTTGACATGTTAGGATAGAGACCACTGTGCCATAACTGAAGATGCCAGACCTGGATATGTTTCCCCAGAGAACCACTAATACAAAAAAAGCTCTTTGAATAATGAAGAAATCTATGATTGGTCTATCTATATATTATATATTTAAGTAGTATTCTGAAGAATACGGATGACTATCCAAGAAATACATTGATTTTAAATTTGAGCTTTTTAGTAATATATGAATATATGTATAAATATATTGTAGATGCTTTCCTTTCTTTGAACAGCAGATGCACATAAACACAGTGGGTGTTGTATCGCGCGACTGACCGGTGCATTAAAACACGAACAGACAACAAATACGCAACACAAGCATATTCACCAGAGCTGGAGGCAGCGTTGTTACAGTCACACTTGGCTCTGTAGTGCAATCGTCTTCTGTTATCTCTATTAACTCTCTTGCACAAACATTTGTCCAGTCTTATGATGGAATAACAAATCTGCAGTGATGATTCTCGTCGCCAGAATGTGTGCAGAGACGCACATGAGGCGTTTAGCTCTGTTTTGCATTTGATTCTGTTTTTTTTTTTAACTCTCGATGTACGGAGTTATTCATGGCATCAGTTGGAAGTGAGTAAAAAAAAACGAAACAAAAAAACAAAACCTCAAGATTACAAGTCAATCATTTCATTTCACATCTGATCCGTGACTATTGCAAAGTACTGTCATTGTTCAGTGATATTTAAAGCAAAAGCATGGCCTGACTTACTTAACGTTTGTGTATATTATTGTAAAATTGCAAACATACTGTATTTTCAGCTCTTATGTTTTGTCACATGTTCTCTTTTTTTTTATTATTAATGACCCGTATGGAGTATGCTAGTGTGACTGCCCCTGCTTTGGTCACGGGCAAATCAAAGCAATCTCATCTGGACTCTTGAGTCAGTGTGTTGTTATTAACCCTGTGACCGAAACAGATAAATGCTTGATTGGGCTCAGAAGCTTCTCATGAGGTTATTTTCATATTGTTCCAAGCTTTTGTAGCTTATTGTTGCAGACAGAATAATGCTGTGAAGAATAAAGTGTCGATCCAAATGATTTATCTGAATTTCTGTCTCTTTCTCCTACACACAGCCTGCCTACCTTTTTACTCAGCTATTTTGGCTGGAAGTGTGGTCCATATTTAGTGATTCCTATTTTCCATTACACAGTCTCCGAATACTTTTACCTCTCCAAGCCCAATGAGCTTGTTTAATAAAACCTCTGCATCCATTTTGAGGAAGTGAGGTGTTTTTTGTTTTTTTTGTGGTGAGTTTTGAAATAGAAATAAGACTTTATACCTTAGAGATAGTGGATCCACCCGTTTTTTCAAAACTAATTTCCGATTTGGAAAGTAGTTGTGTCAAGTAGGATAGAAACAGCTAGAAGAAGGACCGGATATACGTAAAACTGCTTTCAAAGTTAAAGTAGCTTTAACCCAATAGAAATAGTTTCACCAGGCTGGAAATTGGTTGTTGTGTTTTGTCTCTCCATTAATTAATACTAATTAATGGATAATAATCTTATTTCATATTTCCAAGATGAAATAAGATTAATTTAAGGTGAATAAATTCAAATCTAGATTAAAGGCTTCCTCTATGAAACATAAATAGACAAAGTCTAATTTGTAACACCAGCAGTGTTATCACTGCAACTACATAGAAGTGTAAAAAATGATTTGCACATTATTATCTAACTGTCACAGATTAGAATAACTTATGTATTACTGTGTAGGCAGTTTTCACATCCTTTTCCTGAAAGGGGAACATTTATAATACTTCACTTCCTACATTACACTTTTCAGATTACATGATGCATCCAAAGTAGCACATTTTTTTAAATTAATTTATTTCAGGTAACAACACACTGATTCTCATATTCTAAAATACTGTACATGGGATCCAATGAACAGTCAACTCAAAGGATACATATACATATATGTATAATTTACTCTTGAATTTTTAAGACTAAAGTACATTTTTGGCAAAAAAATACTTTTGATATTTAAGTACAGTTAATATCAGATATCAGATTTCACTCAAGTATTATTAGCATGGGTTTTTTTTTTAACATGATATCTTTACTTTTATTTAAGTATAATTTTTTTATTTGTGTGTACTTAATACAACACTGCTTGCATAGGACTTGTGACTACAAGCTCGAGCATTAAAATAATGAGGAAAATTAGTACACCATATATTTTGGGGTTTTAAACATGATACTTTAAATTTTTGTTTAAAAAAAAACACATCACTTTCCAAGACTGATTTTCCTTTTTTCAGAGGAAATCAACAATATCTAACAGCATTTCTATACATAGTTTGTGCATGTGTGTGTATTCTGGTCCTACATGCAAAAAAATAAAAAACAACAGAGTGAAACAACTGAAAAACTGAATGAATAAGATTCACGTTTATGTATTTTAATACTGTATTATATATTGTATGATGTATCAATTCTCCTTCTTCTCCCCTTTCTTCTTATTCTATTACGGAGTACACAGAGTGCTACGTAGGTTTTTATTTTGAAAATCACCCCCGGAAGTTGCTGTAGTCATGTCAATGGCTTCACAGATAGTTGAAAGTAGATGGTCAGCCTGTCTGTCTCAGGGGCTGGGTTTCTCTTTTATCCAAGAAGAGAGAGAGAGAACAAAAAAGAATCTGATTTTCAAGCATGACGGAACAAAGACACTGATGAACTATTGTAAAATTATGATTTAAAAACTTCCAAGACTTACCATGGCTATAAGGGAGCTCAAAGTTTGCCTTTTAGGGGTAAGTCGCAGATGTTTTTGTGGATCCACTTTGGGGGAAAATTCCTTCTGTCTGCTGCGTCCTAACTAACCGACAACATTATTTGACGTTAACGAGAGACACCTAGCTAGTTTAAACGCGAAATGTCGGTTAGCTTTTAAACGTCCGTTAGCTACTTTATCGTCGTGTGAAAACTTGGGGATGTAACGTTAACTCTTATTTTGTGAGCTAGTTGACTGAAAACCAATAGCTAATCGACCGGTGGGCGCAGCAGTCTCTTTCCATCCGCTTTTCCTCATCTCGCACGTCTGTTTTCACTTCAAAATCGAGTAAATGTAGCCGACTGCGTGTTTCTGTCTTTAATTTTTAACGGTCTGACAGTTAAGCATCCATTACGTCATCATTAGACCGACCGCTACGAGCCATTAGATTTCCTGCTGCGTTAGCAAAACAGCAGTCCCTGTTTATAGACGGTGACAGGGACGTCCACAGACATTTTGGACTACAAAGTGGGAATATATCAATGAAGTAAAGGGGACTTGGAGTCCTCTAGGAGCTACATTAACGTTTACCAGGCCTGAGCATTCCTACACAGGCCACTGACATGCTCTCCAAGCATTTTATTAGCCGACCACAGTCTGTCCTCACCGTTTTTTTGTTACCCCTCTGCTCGGAGAGGTAGACATGACCATCTGTGTGATCTGTGGGATCATTTTACTCATACTTGAAGTATTTAAAGCTTGATGCTTGGATCACTCAAAAGGCACTGAGTACAGATGACATGCAGCCAAAGAAGCATTTTAAAGGTGCATTATGTAGTTTTTTGGCACACATTTTAATCAGAAGAGAAATATCTTAATATACTCATTCTGTTATGCCTAAACAAACTAGACAAACAAAGTCTCTTCATGTTCATGGCCGAATGAACAAACTGATCTTAAAGGGCAACACAATAGAGTGGTCCAGTCTGTTGTCCTAAATCCCTGAAATCAGTCAGCGTTTTTGCACATCCGGTTCCCTCCTCTCAAAGTCAAAGAGTATTGTAAAATGAATTTAAATGTGCTTACGTGTCTTGACAACAAGTGGCTGATTGTGACTACAGAAGTGGTTACAGAGACTCATCTGCTCACTTGTCCGTTTTTACAGTCCAATTTTAGTTATCAAACTATTCTGACTCTATCTTTACAACTTGGAGACTGACGTTAAGACGCTTTGTGGCAGTGCCGTTAAAGTCATGCGACCACAGTGAGGTCTGTTTATAGCCTGATATTAGCTTTTTGCTTCTAGCGATTTAATCCACACTTTGAAAATCACAAAGGTGGTGTTCATCCGTGACGATTATCTTGCTGAACAAAACGTGAAGGTATCATAAACTTGTGTTTGTCACAGAGATTGTTATTGGCGATAGTCCAAAGTCCAATTCAATAATCTCACAGACTTTTAGTCGAGGGAATCAGGGCGACTCAAACTTCCGGGTTAGGTCATAATAAAACGTCATCACTTCACCACTCTGTTTCATACGGTTTCACTTTGTTTATATGTGGCAGACCCTGCCGCCTTTCTAGCTTCAAACATTGGTCTGAGGACATTATTTCCGTCCGAGAAGAGCTTGTTAATTCCGTTATGGATTTTTTTTGCAGTATTTGCATTATTACCCAATAATTGTTATCAATATTAAAATTCTAAGTTTGAATTTCTTCTCCAAAGCTGAACTGTGCACCTTTTAATGTATTCATGTTAATTAAGTTGTTCTTTAGGAGATTGTCTTGCACAATTAAGTAATATTGCCAATCAATTCAGAGGTAATTGTGGAATTGGTGGACTAACCTGGACCAATGTGATGGGTTGTGCATGTCACCAGACAGTTGCCTCATCAATAGGGATCAATAGTGACCTGTGACTCTGTGTGTGTGAGGGTTTGGAGTGCTGTGACTAATGTGCTACATGACTTTTTTTAGGACACTGGAGTTGGGAAATCCAGCATTGTGTGCCGATTTGTTCAGGATCATTTTGACCACAACATAAGTCCCACAATAGGGTGAGTGCACTGTTACAAGCCATATAAAAGACAGAAACAGACGAATCATCAACAAGAGAGTAAGCCTACACAATATGGTCAAAATCTTCATATTGACCCTGATGTTTGGACATTTTTGCCTCACAGTTTCATTTTAAAGACGATTATTTATTGGAGTATGTATCAAACAAACATGTTCGTTTTTTGTTTTTTTTTACATCTTGTGTAGGCCAGTACATCTCTACCACACCACAGCACTGCATAATAATGCTATTTCTGCACACATTTTACTTACATATTTTGATTGGATTGCCATTAACTGTACAGTCCTACAAGTGATTATACTTTTTTTTTTTTCAGCTTCAGCCACCTTTGCTCCACGCTTTTTATAGTCCCAAATTAAGTCAGGGTTTGATATAAATTAAGCTCAAAGTCTGAATTGGCTTACGATGTGTTTCAGTTTTAGTTCATGCAGTGTTAACTCAAGCCACTTCTTCACAATAGATACACATTTCTGATCAAATATTCTATACTTATTGTGAAGTCAGCCGACATACAGCTGATTATAGTCTAATTGTCCTAACCCTAGAAATCAGAACAAATCCTACTCAATATTTTTAAATATTTCATAGACCAAATAACTAATCAATTAATCGAAACTGTTAGTTTGCAGCCCCATTACAAATACAAATAAATGTTCTGTACATGAGAACAATGTCAAACTTAAACACACCAAAGAAAACAGTTAGCAGAAAAACATCAGCAACATCAGGCTGCCATAAACTGAGATGGGTCTTTTAAAAGTTAATGAGTAACTAAGTTATTACGTCATATCTAAACAAATGTTTGAGCCCAATGTTATCACTCCTAGCATTGTGTTGGCTCTTTCCTTTTTGATGGTTGCTTTGTGGGCCTCAGTGCTTCCAGGCAACATGCCTTCAGTAACAAACATCTTATTTGTTTCCTGCTGACTTGCACTGATTTGCTTCCTGTGCCTTTTTAAAGAACGTGCGTCGAAGCACTGTTGTGAAATGCTCCTTATCATCCACAGAGCATCATTCCTAACCAAAACAGTGCCTTCTGGAAATGAACTGCACAAATTTCTGATCTGGGATACAGCCGGACAGGAAAGGGTGAGTGCATCGACAACAGAAATTCCTCAATGATGAACTGTTTGCTTTAAGTTAACACACATGACTGTATGAATCACGTTTTTTCAGAAGTTAATTTTCCGTGATGTTGCAGCAGGAAGCGAGCGGTGACACAATCATTTCGCTGTCAGAGGTCCTCATGACATAAAGATATTATTAGGTGTGAAATAGGATGATTCACGTGGGGTTCAAAGGGCACAAGACTGTGTTGTCGTCACAGTGATTCATTTTATGGAGGAGGGGATGCTGTTTTTAGTTGAGGCTTGTCAAACATGCTCACAGCAATGAAAAACAATTAAGTGTGTGAAATGATACCTTGAAACCTGTATTTCTCCAGGGTTTAAAGTCCTCTTTATTTGTGGGTATAACATTACAATTGTCACTTTTGACCTACAGAAATCCAAAATAAGTTCTACTAAGAAACAAACTGCAATATTAAGACCATGGAGCAACGTTTAAGACGCTTTTACACAGAGATTCTGTAATTGCGCTGTAACGAAGGCTTGCCATTGTTTTTTATACCGAACGGACCAATGCCGGCAGTACACAGCCCCAGTCTGTTACGGCTCTGTTACTGCTTCTGCTGGCGATTCGGAGGCAGGACGGAACTGTCCCCACATTCTTCCTCTGTACCTTTTATATACACAGCAAGGTGAAACAATAGTGCAGTGTAAAAGGGGCTTGTGATAAGGGCCCCCCCTTACTGCTTCTTTTCATTTCTGCTGACTGCAGTTAGTGGTAATGTGCATCAACACTTTATTTATGCGGTTAATTATATAGCAGTGTTCACAAACAAGTCAATTCAAAGTGCTTTCCAGCAGCATAGAAATCCATTAATAGTAAGACCTGAAGAAAAATATTTAAAATGTATTTGAAAGACAATGAAAACAAAACCAAAGTTAACAAAAATACTAGGTTAAAGATATCTGATTTATTGGGAAGATGCGGTAAACAATATTTTTTTAAGCCCTGAATTTAAACAACAGTTTTAGCAGACCTCAGGTATTCCGGTAAAAGTATGTTCCAAAGGTGAGAAGCACAGTGTGCTAGTAGAAGAGAAGAGAAGAGAAGAAGACAATGATGTAAACATGATTTTGGAGTAATGTAAAACAGACTGTTTCCAATCAGAAATGCGACAGAAATTGTATGTCGATGCTGTAAACAGTCCTCTTTTTGAACATTCCTGCTAACACTGGAGAAACCTTCATAGTTAGGAGTTAGATTGTAACATTTTCCATCAGCCACTCATCACTTAAGAATGTATGGGAATAGTCTGCTCACGGTACAGTATGCTTTGTCTTTATGGGTTAACCCAGCATGTTTAATGATTCATATTAAAGACTGTGTTAAATGGCCGTATATTGTTTTTGACGACGTCTTTATAAAGCACTTGCGTATCTGCAAAACTCTGCTATAGACATAAGATGTTGATCATTGATTATGCTAACTTCTTTAAATATGTTGTTGTTTTTTCAGTTCCACTCATTAGCTCCTATGTACTACCGAGGATCAGCTGCTGCTGTCATTGTCTATGACATTACTAAACTGGTAAGAATAACAGCTGGGTTACATGGGTTGGGTGGTGACATGGTTAGTGGTCCCAAATTCCTAACCAAGATGAAAAAGTTAATTACTAACAACACTTCTGACTCGCCTGCCAATTTTGAGGGGCTCGAGCAATGCCCTTCACCCCAAACTGTCCCACTGTAGCAGAGAGGAGGCTGGTCTCACCCTTGACGTAAAATTCAATTACTTTTCCATCACTCTGGGATGCCTTGTTTCCATGACCTACAAATGTCATTCTTTCCCCGTCTGTTAATGGAAACTTGTCTGAATAACATCATCTAATGTGATGAATGTATGACACAAGTTGTAAAAAATGTTGTGCCACATTCCCATAAAGAGCCCATCCCAGAGGTGACCGTGGTGTGTTCTTGTTGTTTAGGACTCTTTCCAGACACTGAAGAAGTGGGTGAAGGAGCTGAAGGAACACGGTCCGGAGGATATTGTTGTAGCCATAGCAGGGAACAAGAATGATTTAGGAGACATCAGGTGAGTTTTCTTCAGCTCCTTTTACATAGGTAGTTCAAGTTCTGCTTCGCCTTTCTGTATATAAAGTATGACGACGGAGTTGTTCTTCCTATGAGGTGGAAGCAACGGTAGTAATGCAAAATCAATCTTCATACAGAGTGGTAAGCCGGACGGATGGTAAAGGCATGTGACGTTTTGATGTAACCAATGTCAGATGTTAGTTTAGGTGTGCGACCAAAAAGTGGGTGATTTAAAAAGCAGCTAGCAGGAGCAGGACAACACAAAGGGGAAGAACAGCCACTGAAAATGTCTGTAAAATAAGTTCCTTATCTTGCATATTTATCCAAAACACCCTGATCGTTCTACCTCGTATCTTTATCTCCAGCAGACTTTCACAGAACTATTTAGAGATGAAGCAGATGAAAGTGTTTGATGATTAAATTGTTGATTTTCCATGATGGGAACCTTGTTAACTGTGAAATGACATCCTCACTTACTGTAGTCTCCTTCTCTTTCACAGGGAAGTTCCTATGAAGGAAGCTAAGGAGTTTGCTGAATCTATTGCAGCTATTTTCATCGAGACTAGTGCCAGAAATGCTGTCAATGTTGAGGAGCTCTTTCAGAAAATCAGTAGGTTTAATGCCTTTCCTGTATGTTGTGTCGGCGCCATGTTTGTCTGTATGCACTGCACTAGTGTCGATACATTCTGAATATTTGAAATGATGTGCAGTATTTATTCACGTGTACCAGCTGCACTTTCTTGCTCTCTCTCTCACGCCATGCTGTGATCAGAAGTACATTTACTAAGACGCTGAGTTTTAATAAAAAAATTAAGATGTTATTTGCTCAATGTTGTACCAGTTTTCCCCCATGGTATCAAAAATCTATATTTCAAGGTATTGTATCGAATTTAGATATTCCAGTATCATAATAATACTGAACTGTATTATGCAGAAGGAGGTTGGTAAACTCACCTTTTAGTATGCAACTCTCAATAACCCAAGAACATGTTTATATGTATGCTCATTTTGTGCTTTGTAATCTAACATTGGATGGACTAATATGATAGTATGAAATGGAGGCCAACCGATCGTGGCTTTTTGGAGCAGATACTGATATTAGAGAGAAAAAATAAATCGGATATGGACATATCAGCCCATAACACTGCATATCAAACAACTTTTTACGCTGATACTGATATATCTGTGATAGGCCAGTTATATTAGCCATCTGATATATCTGTTGGGCTCTGGTATGACACAAAAAAGTTGACATCCTGTAATTCCTCTAACCTAACATGACTCATTTACTGTTCATGTTTCTGAAAACTTTTGACATTTTAGACATTGTGCCTACCTCTGCTTTCATTTCTTCAAGTTTGTAAGCTTTAAGCTTTTTTCTGTCATGATGTATGGCAGACACAGTCCATTATATTAATTTTTCACATCTCAAATTACTTATTTTAATTAATGACGTTCTAGAAATAAATCTCTTTCACGTGATTAGCTGTTGGCGTGTTTTTTTTGTTTTTTTTTCAGTATGAAATGTATGAAGAACAGTACTGGTACTGTGGCCAGCAAATATTTAAAGGCTGTGTGTAGTGGATGTTGACCAGGATGCACTGCCATATACACTGCTGTAGTAATAATACAACTCCCTGTTCTGTATGTTTAGGTAAACAGATACCACCCCTTGAAAACCCTGAAGTAGACAGCAACGATTCCTTCAAACTCACCAGGCAGCCTGCTCCGTCCACCAGGAGGTGCTGCTAGTACCAATGGTGGCAGATGAGATCACTTCCCACAGCACAAAGACGGACTCCACCAGCACAGCACGCAGTCCACAATGCACACAGTGTCTTACTCCTGGGGAAGACAAGACAGTGGACAGACAGACAGCTTGCAGGTGTGGTCAGGTGTGGTCAACTGCAACATGAAACAGAACAAGCCTGCCAGCAGTATTACATGGTGTCATTGCACATATTATTATTTCATTTATTTGTAGCAGTTTTGGCTTTGATGAGGTCAGGAAGCAGAAAGCCTTCAGTTTGTCCCCCTCAGGTGGTGTTTTAGATGAATTACATTAAGATTTCTGTCTTAAGGCCACTACAAATAGGCAGTTTATCCCATTTTCCATAGTAATTTAAATCTTTAAATTGATAACAAGTGATCTAGCTGAAGTGCTTTTTTAAAGGTGGGTTTTGATGCAACTGCATCTTCATTTTAAGAGTCGACTGCTCTTAAGATTTTCAACGCACTGTGGTTCTAAAATCGCACACAGAAATTTTTATTTTCTTTCCTCCATCGAGCTTTTATGTACAATTGTCACGCGTGTGAAGAATTACATTAGAATAAAAGACGTTGTCTATGTCGAACCCTCGACGAGCATTCAGTTCTGTAGCTCAAATGCAGCAGCTTTACATTCCACTCTGTCATGTGTTTTCACGCACATTTGCTGTATAAGGGACAACTGTACTGTTGCAGAATGGACAGCTTAGAGGCCTAAATCGTAATTACAGTATGACACCCCCTGTTGAAACACTGTGACCAATACTAGAATTGTTTACATAGTGATTTGTTGAAGATGTTTTATACATGCTGAAATGTGTTGTGTGAGATTTCACTACAGGGAATGATGACTGCCAAACATGAGGTTTAACCTGAAAATGAATTACATTTATACTGTCCTGACCTGCATGTATTTTAATCTTTGTGCCAAAAGGGCTGTGTTCTATATACTAACCAAACTCTTAAGAAAAATATGGTAATTTAGTCCTGAACCAATTAGTTTTAGCTTGCAAAAAAAGTGGAAAATAGGGTTAAAGTGAAAATAGTCCTTTGCCCCATTGTGTAAACTAAGGTTATGCCCATTGTTTGCTGCTGTTTCTGTGGCAGTAGTGCCTCTGGATTTGACCACTTGAGAAATTGATAATGGCACTTTTGCATACATTTAAAATAGTATTAATTTGGAATTATGTGTGAAGTGTTGAAACAGTCACGCTACTCCTGAACAGTATTTTTTTTGATAAGAGCATTAAGTAGACATGGACGTTGACCTAGATACAATGATTATTTCTTGTTTTAAATTTCCTTAGCTCCAAAACATGTTTATCTTTGTAAAAAATTAAAACATGTATGAACAGGTTGTGAGGCTAAATTTCTAATCTTCCTTAAAAATGAAATGTAATGGACACAAACATGTGTCATGCTTATTTTAATTATGGATCATTACAAATACACTAACTTTTAAAAGTGGCAAGGAGTCAAACGATGAGAAAAAATAGATTGTGTATACAAATTAAAAGTTTGGATGCTTCGAGATGCACCGATAATCATTTATATAATTACGTTGTAGACCTCTGACTCAAATTGAATTGAATCTTTGAGCTCCCTACAGATTCCCACTCCTAATATGTATCATTCTCTCTTTAATGTAAAGTCATGCCAGACTCCCTTCAAAAGTCTGCCAACTAATGTGGCCTCGCTTACTGTAACTAAACATATAGTACATACCTACAAGAAAGTGATGTAACATGACTTCCTGAATCCTGAGTTCCCACGGGAAAAATGTGTGTCACATCTGTTCACCAAGGATGTGTTCCTTCAAGGTAACAGACTTATCGGTAGAATTTTCCACTAAAATGTAACACAATGATGAGATTAAATTGACGGGTTAAACTGATTTAGGAGCAGCTTGACGTCGAATTATACGAGCAGATTGATCAAAATGTCATAAAACAGAGATATTTCCAGCATTTGAAATGCCTTACAAGAGAAAAAAATGACATACTGTGCAAACAGATTTTATTAGGTTGAATGATGACATTGTGAAGAGATTTCCAGTGATTATATTTGTCGTCACACAAGTGCCTTTTTTAAGTGTTTTCCTAAACAAATGTATGACATGGCTAAAAGGGTACATACTGCTAGAATAATGCATGAATTACGTGACTAAACCAGTACAGAGGAGTTGTATGCATAACAGTCAACTTTGAAACTGCCAGTTATCTGCAGCCATCTTTATAATGTATGCATAAGTCATGCTTCCCTGTATCCTCTGTAGGTCAGATTAACTTTGTATATTAATCAATGTAATAAAGTAGTGATTATTCTATTTTTCTGTTCTGTCTTTGTGTTACTTGCCAAAAAAGGTGTGTGTTTCTAAAAATTAAAGACACCAGAACCCCCTTAAAGGGTTACAATATAGCTGCTCATTCATGTTTGCATATTTCAAGTTTTGTTGACAGACACCGGCGAGCTGAAAGAGCGAGGACGGGATTCATTAAGAAAAGGTCATGACTTGGATTAACCTCCTGGCGTCATGTGAAAATGACACTATTTGGTTGCACAGTATGAGAGAAAGTTTTTGCTCCAGTCACTGCAGACACATTACGTGAGAACAGTTGGAACATTGCACCGTGTTTTATTGAAATTAACATTTTTGCTTGCTTCCTAACCCGTAAAAGAAGCTCCAACTTTGCAAAAGTGGTATTTGTCTCACATAACTTGTTTACTTCAACCCCAAAAATAAGAAACACTTAACACATTCGTCTTGTGTTGTCTTGTTTTGTACATGCATGGTTCACACGATCTTTTAAAAACTGTAAACTGCACAAATTACACGCAGAGTGGAGCATACTACAGAGTCCTATTCAGTACACCGCAATGGATTATTTCCTTCAGCAGCTTTACGGAGGGGAGGTCTACACTTCTTGTCACGAAAATGGATTTAACCATAGCTGACAGTTGTCAGTGTTGTTTAAGTGAGCAAAAAAGGGTAAACACACTGTCTGAGACTTCAACATTCCCATCCATGAATGTCTTTAACAATTTACTTCTGATTTTCTTTTCTTGTTTTTAAGGACTCACATCATCATCAACCAAATAGATTTTTGTTTCACTTCAACCATGTCAGAGTTGCCTTGAAGCCAGACTTTAGCCCGTATTAGAGAAACTGCATCTTGATGCTTTTGTGCACTGACTTCAGCATTTTAGAAACAGCAGGGTTCTTTGTGACTATGTCTAGACAGATCTGACAGTGATCCTGCAGTTTGACCTGCATAATAACAAGAAAAGCTAATGTCAGTCCTCAAAGAAATGAAAAATAAACTTTCGTCTATACTTTTTTGGCCCTATTAAGTCCTACTCCTACACTTAATTATTACAGAAAAATAGCCATCTTTGTTGGTGAGTCCTACGTAATTTGGGCCATCTGAAAAACACTAAAATAATACCATGCTGATAATGTGCTGTTTGAAACTGACGGTCGGTCCATAGCTCTTAAGGGAGGGTGAATACAGTTAATAATAGCTAACTTAATGTGTGGAGAAAAAAGTGGGGATGGACGATGTTGATGAGAAATGTAACATGATTATATCATATATATTACATATGTATTATTCTCATAATAAGTCGTATTTCTATAGGCACTCCTGTTAGAACGGACTATGCCCCATAATCCCACACAACATGTAATCACTTTGACAGGAGTGGCCCTATTGCAAGAATATACTACATTTAGAAAATTATGTATTTTGAGGTTTGTCTTTATTGTGTAGGCTAAAGACAATAAATAGTTATAAGGAAGGCCCAGGCCGGTATAAATAGTCACCATGTGTTGATGATGTGATTTTAAAGGTGCACTATGTAGTTCTGAGAAATACATTTTAATCAGAAGAGAGAGATCTTAATTTACAGTTTCTTCATGTCTAAACAAACTAAGTAAACTGAATAAACAAACTGACCTTAAAGGGCAACACAATTTCATACTATTTAAATGTGGCGGACCCTGCCACCTTTCCAACTTCAGTTTGTGTAAAAGTAATGAAACTGTGAAATATGATATTGTAAAGACGACACAGCCAACAGTAAGTGACATTGTCTTGTTGGATAGACACCAAAATTTGAACTTATTGTAGAGCTGCTCCTGCATTTTATTATATATATCGGTAATAAATAAAATGATCTATCTATCTATCTATCTATCTATCTATCTATCTATCTATCTATCTATTCGGTCCCATGGGGTTCACTGAAAGGGGCTTGACTTTGGCTCTCTATAGGGTGGTTTAGTGATCATGTATTTTTATAGGCCAACCTGAAAGTCTGCATCGTTCTGGTTCCCTTGACAAAAAGCCTATAGGATATTTACATTGGATTTTGGAATATTGCCTACAATAAGCTCTGAAACAAACACAAGTTTGTGATACTTACAAATTTTGTTCAGCAAGATAAGCACTCATGAAATCACAAGAGGTAAAAAGCTAAAGCTAATGTCAGTCTCTTAATAGACCACATTGCCATTGTACAACTTAAACGTCACCAACACTGAGCGTCTTATGACAGTTACTATACACGTTTTCTATATACTGATCAATGTACAAGTTGTAAAGTTAAAGTTAGAGTACTTTAGAACTAAGGTCAGGCCTGTAAAGATGGACTAGAATAGATGAGTCTCCATGTTTGGTGTGATGACTTTTAATGTCCTTGACATCTTCCGTAGTCTCCACCATTTTTAAGACACTTAAGCATTTTATGGTTCAATTGTGGGACATTTAATGATGGATTTTATACCGAAGATCAAAACGTACATATCTTGAGCCTGTCGTAAACACAGACCTTATTTCAGGGATTTATGTGAAAACCAAATTTTAAAAAAACATTTTCTTTAAGAGGAGGTAATGGGATGTGCAAAGATTTGAATCATATCTTGGATTTAGGACTACAACTTACACCACTGTATAAATAAATAAATAAATATTTCTGTGCTGTGTAAGTGTTAAATTTAGAATTTCTTCTTCAAAACTACATAGTGCGCCTTTAATATCAAGTCATCAAGACATGGCGACTATGTTATATTGGCTGGGCCAACCCTAACCCTAACCCATAACTATTTATTGTCTATACCTTACACAATAACTTGTACATATGCACCTTTAACATTCTGGGTTTGAATCTCTTCTCCAAAACTTCAGAGTGCCTATTTGAGTGTTAGAATTGAAAGCGAAATGGAGAAAACTGATACAAGTGCACTTTCTTGTGTTTAAAAAAACAAACAAAAAAAACAACCTGTAGACCATGTAACATACATCTAATTGGTGAAGGGGCAAGTCAGGACTGCACTCACTTTATAAATCTGTTTTTTTCCTCCACGGTACTTCCGTGTACTCGCAGTATAACTAATTTATGCCTGTACCATAATCACATCAGCCGCTGAGGCACGAGGGCGCGCAACAGGGTTGTGCGCTCGCGCGTTCAAGTATTTGTACCCACATGCTCGTTCGCAGCGCTCAGTCAGCGTTTGACTCAGTGGTGGCAGGGGATCTAGGATTTCCACTTGTCAGTTACTCCCCGATACCGAAATCAAGTGCATCCCCACAGCTAAAATGTCAAAGTTGGATCAGATCCTTGTCCTTGACCCTCCCTCCGACCTCAAATTTAAAGGTAGGTGTATCCAAATCTCTTGACGTGCGAAGTGTCCAGCGAGTAGTGGTGGAGAATTACCTGACTGAAAAGATTTCACACTCCCTCCAGCGAATTTCGTTGCTAGCGAGCTAGCTAGCATTCACCGCCATTTTAAGTTAGCCAGGGACGAGACGGGCCGCTGTATCCTCGCACTTCAGTGACGTGGATAGCCGGCGTGGCGTGCATCTTGACCGCTTGCCACCCGTGACAACCCCTAGCAAATATGTGGAAGAGTGTGGGGAAGCTGTCAGGGGTTGTGAAGCTGAATTAAAGTGGGCGCAGAAGGCTCCGTATTTGCAAGTGACTTTAGCAGCAACATGAGCTACTAACCGTATGCTGTTGCTAGTGGCGTTAGCAACAGCAAACTGTTGTTTCCTCGGGGCTCAGCCTATTCCCTGAAATGCTTAACTTACCAGTCACAACCCAGACGTATTGTAGAAGGAAATTTACTCTTTTTTTGTGTCAAGTGTAGAGTCTATCCTGACGCACCTCTCGTAGACACTTTTGCCAAGCTGGTAAAGTGACTGACTGTTGGAATGACAAACTTGGCTAACTCACGTTAACAACCTCCAGGCACAAATTACAGCAACATTTGGTTCACGTTAGGTCGTTTTCCCTTACGATACTAACCAATTAGCTCCTAATGTTCAGTAAAATATGTCAACGGACGTCAGTGTCTTCACACCCCACTTAAGAGAAACCAAAGTAATCCATATACAAGGTTGACACCGATTTCTTAGCCCTGCAGTGATAACGTAACGTTCAATGATGTGTCAGTTAAGCGTTGGCTAACGATAGCTAGGCTAGCCTGCTAATGTCCGAGTTGTTATCCAGCTTCATTTTTAGCTGCGCTCCAACAACAACCTGCCTTGTTTTGCCATTTGCACGCGTATCAATCTCGTCCCCCGGCTGTAGTCTAAGCTTGTGACATCTGTATGATTTCAGCTGTTGCTATTGCGATTAAGTGGCCATTAAAAGTGATTGAGAAAACAGCAATCAGTAAAACTGCATTTTTCTGATGTACCACAAGTTTCCTTATTGCTAGTTTGCCAAGGCCATAGCACTGTAAAGCAATCCCAGCTGTTGAGCTATTTATTATGACCATTATTCATTGTGACCCAGAACTCTTCTCTGCATTTCTTGTATTTGCCCCAGTTACTAATCTCTGTCTCTGCTGCAGGCATTATTGTCAATGGGACACTGTTTATATTGTTGCTGAATATGCCACTGTCATTGAGAACCAAGAATCTTTCAGACCATTGTCTTGCTGATCCTAAGAGGCCGATTGTTGGTCAGCGCTAGGTATGAGTGGATGCTGGTTGTAGCCTGGACTTGACAGTATTGTTAGAGATGTCACCAGTTCAAATACCAGACCCACAGTAGTAGTGGGTAGTGTTGGGTGGGGTAAAATCAGTGAGATGTTTTGGTAATGAGGTGTCAGATGTGAAAACAAGTCACATGTTTACACACCTTTACACAGTTTGGAATCCTACACCTGGTGATACGACAGATGGACAAGAAGCAAGAACAAAACAAGCCTAATGTCAACCCCCAGTATTGGGCTGAAAAAGTTGATCAAAATATTGCTAAGTGCAATATCCACATTGCAGGAGCTACAATTGTTTTGATAAAGGCTATCATCATAGCATCATAAATGAATCATAGTGGTACCACAGAAGTGGCCCCCAGCAAAAGTCACATCGTCATTCTTTTAGAAAAGATATGTCATACAGTGAAAATCATGACTCATATTGTAAGCAAAGTAAATGTCAAAATAATCTAAATTTGAATGCTGCCTTTTAGTATCAATCAGGCATTCATTCATTACTGAAGTGGTCAACTTTTTTTGCTTTAAATGAGATCAGGTAAAATGTAGCAGTTGGTAGTACTGGCAGTAATTGTGAGTATCCGATTAAACTCATGTTTAGCTTGTGCAACAAGTTACTGGTGCTTTAATCGTCAGCTTCTTTTGAAGTGTTGTCACAATACGGGAGTGTCTTACTTAGATACAGTACCTTGAAAATATTCAATACCATTTTCAAAACTACGGCAAAAAATTGACACAACTTCAAAGGCACACAATAGTAGATATTCAAAGATGAATATAACAAGGCTATAATATTGAGAGAGGTACAATGTTATTTTCATGACTAGTAGTAGAGAGCAGCAGAGACTGTAGCAAACGATAGATATCACAATTTTGTAGAAACATTTGTGTTTCCCATTTTGATTAAGCCTCTAAATTAATGTGCATGTGTAAAATCTCTGTCAATAAAGAGAATTTGAGATGGTGCATGAATAGTATTTCAAATACTCAAGCAATAGGCTGATATTTTTTACACTGTTCTTCAGTCACATAGTTAAAGTGTCTTCTCAGCCCAGTCCGTTTGTTTTGGATACATAAAGGTATGAACAATGGGGTCAAGACCAGAGTTAAACCAAAATACATAAATGTGTTTATCAATATCAACTCAAGGTTCAGTTGAGGGACAGTTTGTCTGATGGGGGAGACATGGTCCATCATAATCTGGTCATGGGCCTTATTTTACCAGATTAAGAAATTTTGCTCTAATTAGACGTACTGATCAGTCACACGGTTGACATTTTCTGTCCTCAGATTAAACCTTTACCCTTTGAATACTGGAATGAATACAAGTTCAAATTGCAAATCTGTGACAAAGGTAATGTCGATACTTATAATTTATATTGCACTATAAAAAAATTGTTTAGGTATTTTGAAAGAATTCAAATCAAAATGGTTGCAAATATTTTGGTATTTTTGCTTAGTGGGAGAACAACTAACAAGTTGACTTAGAGCTAAATGAGTGCTGTATCTGCTTTAGTACAATTTGTATCGTCTTGATTTTTAACCTTGTGTAATCAGGCCTTAGTCTGAGTACAAGTTTTATGCAAGGAGTTTGGTTTTTGTTCCTTGCAATCTTATTGTCTCCTCAGTATAAATGAGCATGATATTAGATTGATCAAACCTGATCGAAACCAATATTTTGAAAGGGAAAGGATCACTCAGATTGGAGGTTTTCTATATTATTAGAGGAACGCGGTGGGAAATGAAATGGTACCTATTCTGTCTTTGAGAAGCAATATGAGGAGAGGGAAGATGACCACAGCTCCATTACTGTCACAGAGGCCGAGCTAAATCGGTCTGCTTGTATCTGAGAACTGGTCTGTTTTAGAGCCTCTGCTGGGATTCCTCCAGCAAGCTAGAGGGGGCAGCCCTCCTTTCCTTGGCTGGTATTTTTAGAATAGGACTGGCCTGGGGGACCCTAACTCAGCATACATGCAAAGAGATGAGAGAGACGGTGCTAACGTTGCTTGAGCAAAGGTGGCATCTCAGAGTTAGGCAATAGATGCAGGCTATGTGGGTGTATATCTGATGCGCACAACTGCTTTCCAATTTTTTTAACCGTTTCAGTCTTGGTTTCTGTGATGCTTACAGTGTATAAAACACAAACGGTGTGGAAATGTATCTCAGTCAACCTTAAATGCCTGTTCGCGGAAGCAGTTACTCAGTTGTCGTAGGCCTGTGTGTTTTTATTGAGTCTCTGTGCCAGAAGAGGGTTTTGATAAATCATCTGAGTCATGGTTTTAACCTCCCTAATCCTTCTCATTTAAAGAGCATCTGCTGCTCTTGATAATTTGGTATGTATGGTGCATTAGCTGAAAGTGTCTGTTTCCTGTTTGTCCCACCAGCAGGTTAAGGATGTCAGAAAGCCATCAGGCATGTGCAAAGTCAGGAGGAATTGTTGACAGGCTGTATGCCTGCTATACACTTTTGAACTGTGCCAAACATCAGAAGAAATGGACTTGCATTACTGCTCTGACTAAACCTTATGAACATTACTTTGCTATCAAATCCCATTATTGCCAGTTATGAAGATCGATGAAACTTGATTGCAGTCGCCAGTTTCTTACAATAACTAGGCGAGGTCTCATCAGGAACCACCTGATATTCTCTGCCATTTGCTTCTGAAAGGCTATTCAGGAAAAACTATGATGTTTGAAGCACATCTTGTACAAAGGATTATCAGATGTTGTAGACACAGTGCCAGTGATGAGGTTTTTCAGGTTTGTAGAGATTCCTTTGTGATGAACCTTTGTTGAAAACAACGCCCCAGTCATTACCATAACTCTGCGTGTTAGCTTTAGCTGGGTGGAGCCACTCAAATCTGGTCATGCATTGCTTCTTATCTCTGAGTACTTGGTGTGGAAGAAGGCTGAATGTAGGCTTTGTGAACTTCAGCTGCAGCCAAGCTGTACAAAATACAGAAACAATATGGAAAGTAGAAAGAATATTTTAGTGTTTTTCAATGTTGAATGTATGAAAACATTTAAAAGGAATTATAACTTTGGGCAAATCACCGTTGTGTTATTAATCAGTCCACGCTGATGTATTATGTGTTTTTGTGAATTATGACCAACTTGCCAACCGCGAGAGGGACCTGGCAATCTGATCATTTAACAGGAGTTTATTTTAAAATATCATATCAGCTTAAATAAGAAATTTGAATAAGTTCATTTCAAACATTTGTCATGTCTAATGAATGTATGACTGAACAGGATACATCAAAGGCATATTTAAAAAGAAAAAAAGGGAGCCAGCAGACTGTCTCCCAGAAAGAAGTAGACTATATTTTGTTTACTCTTTACTGCCTATTTAAACTTGTTTGTTTACTTTACAATGTTGTCTTCTTTCATAAATTTAGTGTAACTAGTGAAATCAATTGAAACGTTGAGTTCAACCAGCTGCTACATATTAGCAGGTATAACGTACTTTAGACATGGAGGCAGACAGGCTTGTACAGCGATGCCGTGACAAACTGGCAATTTACCAGGAAAGAAACAACTTGATGCACTAAATTTAACACCAAATTTACAAGAAGGCACAGATGATTTAGAATTAGTCATAGATGGCATGGCACAAAGTTTGTAACGATTCTCCTCAATCCACATCTCACAAAAAGGCATGTTTCCCAGACCACCGCCGATGTGGTCTGAGTGATCGAATCTCAAATGTATCCTCAGTGTGTGTTGGGAGGCCTTCACACCTGTATTTAGAGCTGTCGTGCTGATACGAGGTCTTAGCAGCCTCTGTGATTCTCCATGACCTGATAATTTCCCTGCTTTTGCCCTGCATAACATGATGGTATGTGTGCACCTTGTGACCGCCTGTTGAGAAAATATTAAACTAGAGTTCTATTCTAATGCCCAGGATTGAATCCCCTCAAGAATGCATCTGCTAAAGATGTGAACCTAGTAGGCCTGGAAGATATGGCAAAAAAGTCTGTCACGATGGTGAAGTTTCATATTGGTTTATATCGATAATTTCTTCTTGGCCATCTTTAATGGCCAAGAGAAAGAGGCAATAAATAAAGATACTGCCATACTGACAAGCTGACTTACTGTTTTTTTATTTTTTTTATTCAGTATCTCCTGTCTGTCAGCACTAATTTACTTACTCTGGTGTTAATGGGTTGTGCTTGTGTTTTTCTTGCTGGCGCAACAGATCGTGAGTCGTAGTTGCCCTGATGGTCCTGCTGACCACTTTGGCTGTTGCAAGTGCAGTGTGTCAGGGCTCGTAGGTAGAACAAAGGGCCGGGTGGTCGGAGCAGAGGCAAGAGCCAGCCTGTCTGCTTTGCCCAACTATCCTTGAGACACTCCAACACAAAGAGCAGCTCTGGAGGATGAATGACACCGAGCAGAATAGCGGAGGACTGGGTCAGAGGCCGAACTGAACAGTATGATTGCTGGCACGGCTCTGGCTCATCAATGGTATCAACCCACAAGAAAAACAGATGTTTACTTCTGTGTAATAGTTTTACAGGCGGAGCAAGGGTGGTCTTGTGTCAGATGTGGTACATAGTAACCCATCTGACAAGCTCTCCTGTTGTCACATGGCAATGGTGCAACCAAACTACACAGCTGATAAATTATTGGTTGTTCGAGTGGCACTCGTAGCACTCTTTTATCAAAACACATGATAGGGTGTTTATAAGCCTGGGCATGTTCGCCATGTGCTGTTATGTTGGTTTGCATTTAATGCGTTTATGTGAAACTACCAAACATTTTGCTGAATTTTTTTCTTATTGCTATCAACAACACGCTTATCATCGATAAATATTGCAATCATTTTATCGACCAGGCCTTGTCCCACCAAGGATGTGAGCATGAATCTGTTCATGAGGAGTTTACCTGCAATACTCGACAATTTGTAAATGCTAGGTGCCCATACTATGGTGTCTGCTAACCTTTCAGCAAGGGACACATTTGTTTACCGACTCCCAGACTAATTGTGCTGATCAAATTTTGGGTACCTTTTGACTTGGCCTCCAGTAGCGTTTTCGACAAAGCTGAACGATGCTGACCATGGTTAGAGACCTAATTTGAAGCAAGCTCTGTCACAAGATAGATGAACTATTGATCTCTGGATATATGACCTGAGGATGGCAGGACTTAAAATACAAATATGAGCATGGGACATCTATATGAAATCAGTGTGCAAATTTGAATCAGGTGGTTTGGCCCATCTCCTCTGGAGTGTTGCCATGAAAGGGGTGTAGGAAACTTTTGGAGGTCCTTTATCTACATGAATGTCTCATGCAAAGCTTTGCATTTGTAGGTAATTGTACCCCTCCATCAGGACTGTATAGTTGCTCTTTCAAGCTATGCACAACAAGGTAGCAGGAAGCTCTGAAGTAATAAAATATATCGTAAGTCATAATTGATATACGTAAACTGGTAATATCTTGGTATTGTATTGCTTCCTGCTTGTACATCTATGCCTTGTTTCTAAAATATTTACGGTAAAACTATTCTCCAGCCTCAAGCCAAGAAGTCAGTATTCAATTAGTGGTGGAGTCTTGTAGGCCTAATCTAGTTGTAGACTTGAAGTATTTTTCAGCTAATCTTTTTAAAGTTCTTATTTAAATTTGGCACGCAAACACTGCAGCCCTGTGCGTCTTCCACAGATGAGGTGTAACTTGAATTATTGAATTTCCCGTATTTCTGCAGTTCTGCTGTAAACAACATGTTTATTCTCCATCGTCGGACTTGAGCTCCCTTGCAGTTTCAGGGTGCAGCAGAAACTTCGCTTTGACTGTTCAAGTCAAGGGCTGAACCACAATGTATATTTCTTTCTCAGAGAAATATGGTTACAAGAATAATACGCAGCTTTTTTTACCATTTGCAGTTGTGCTATGGTGGTGTACCCACAGGAGAAAAGTGTACACCTAAATGCAGTAATAAAATAATAATGCACTTTTATTTGTCCTTCCAACAGGTCCTTTCACAGATGTAGTCACCACCAACCTCAAACTGAAGAACCCTTCTGACAAAAGAGTATGTTTCAAAGTGAAGACGACTGCGCCGCGCAGGTACTGTGTACGGCCAAACAGCGGTGTCATTGATCCCGGAGCAACTGTCATTATCTCTGGTAAGTTTTCAAGTAATGGCTACTGTTTTTTTCATTCATGTTTAGTGTACAGACTCCTCATTAGTCCACAAAATGTTGTTGCTGATTGAGAGAGGCAGTGTGAAACCTGAGGCGGAAACGAGTTTAGGGAAATGTAGCATGATTTGGTTGTAGGTTGAAAAAGCCATATACTAGGTTGAACCTGAGGTGTCAAAGCCCCAAGCTGTGATATGTGGAAGCAGTCCACATCCACTTGTGGCCAATGTGGTGTAATGTACATGTTGAATGTGGACAGAAACTGACCACTGTAACCACTTTACCATCAGTGGACACTTACATTGCCAAATACAGTTGCATGCAAACAACTGTCCTTAAGAGTTGCACATTATTGGACCTGATTGGTGGGTATTTGTGTCCAGCATTTTACTATTAACAAATACCCACTTTTGTACCCCAAGGCTATGGAAACATATGCTACTTAATGCATCTTGCAGAGATGAGGCTCATTTTCAAAAAGGAGACACTATACCATCCAAATACATATTATTTATTTCCTCCACATTTTAATGGTGATTTTAAAAAACCTTTTATGCAACCAGTATCTACAACCATAGATGACAAAACGTAAAGAAATATCCTTTTCATAATTAACAGTGAATCCTGCTTCCAGGAATTTAAATTTGGTGACCAGCCCCCAAAATCCTGATCCAATCAGCTTAAACATTTTTAAGTTGACAGTTTGGTTTAAGACTAGGACTGTGTACTTATAGGAAACTGCTTATTCATACAATAGTCACTGAAGGATTGTCACAGGGAAATAAATAGAAAATACCTGGTTGTAGATCAACAAATGACTTTTATGATGCACAAAGAATATTCATGTTCGCAGTCCATCTTAATATTGTAATTGGAGCTGATGGCAAAATTAGATTTTCAGTCTGCCCTTCATGATCAAATTAGCCCAAACATGTTTTTTGTTACAAGGTTGGCTGGTTCATCATGGAGTCTGTTAAGGACAGCTGCCTCGCCCAAATTGTCGTTGGTACTTTCTCTTTACTTTCGTCATGATCCACTTCTCACTTTTAATGTTCACTATGTTCCAAATACATTCTTCAGAAGATGGGCTAAACGCACTGCTTAGATATGTTGCTTGATTGCAGATCAGTGAAGTGAATAACCAGGTGCTCTGAGTACACTTTTCCAACAGTGATTTTCTTGTAGTGACTCTCTGGGATCCACGGGTGGTCCCCATTACAATGTATGTCTTTGGATAAATTGTTTAAACTGCACGTGTTGATATGATAAACACAATAATTGCTTTCATTAATCATTGTTGAATTTCTTCTGTCCTATGTTTAAGGGCTACTGGAGGAAAATAATCCCCAAACTTTTCAGTTGCTCCTCATTTTAGCTTTGCACACCAGAGGAAGGGACAGTCCATGGGGAAAATCTATTGTGTGTCCCAATATTGTTGGTTATTTCCAGGCTTGAGTACTTGTGATATCTACAGAAAAAGTTCAGTTGAAGATCTAATAAAGACATGAAACATGTCAGGTATTCAGTTGGAGTTGGTTTTGGCAAACACTTCTCTTATGTGGTAATGACAGTTGACACTAAGGTTTACTGGTTTATTCGATTCCTGTCCTATTAGGGCTCGATTTCTTCACAGTAGCTCCACCTCAGACACCATGTCAGGTTCTGATGATGATGATGATGATGATGATGATGATGATGATAATAATACAGACCTCTACTGTGGGCTCTGATATTCACTTTTGCTCAAAATGTAGACAACCAGATTGCATTGCACCGCACCAGAGCAACAAACATTTCTCCTGTTCGGTTACATACTGTGAGTTGGGCAGTGCTTGTTTTTGGCTCGTCAGCCATTTTGAAACAGGAAGCCGTAAGATGGATTGGTGGTAACAAACCACATCAAATTATAGCTAAACACAACAATAAGATATATTTTAGAAAAGATTTAAGGTGAGAAATCAACAATGCACAGGATCATTGTTAATATCTAATCAGCACTGCCTTGTTTTACAGCGTTTTTTCAGCCTGTTCTTCAGTACTGACACTATAGCAACCACTTCTGGTTTAGTAACTTTCTCTTATGTAACTAGAATGTGTTTCTGAAAACACTGTAAATGAATAGAAAATAAATAGTAGTAAGTAAATGGGCAGTTTGGTTGAGTTCAGTCTGATGGAGAGAGAGGGACATTTTCTCTTTCGAAATCCGACTATAAAACCCATGCATTTTTCATCATTTGGTAAATTTTTGTAAATGCAGAAGTTTAGAATTCATTTGCATACACTTCCAATATTGTAGTGATGCAAAGCTGGTTGAAAAAGATCAAAGATTATCTTTTGGATTTGATTTGGATTTCTAGCTGCATTTAAATGGTCTATTAAATTAGATTGTGTTGCCTTAATTGTCCACCTTAATGCAAGCACACTGGCTTGCCTCACATATGTTTTTCTCTACCAGCAATATGAAATTGTCTACTCTGCAAGTGACATAAATTCAACCTGACTACAAAGGCTGTCCTCTGGAGAAGCTATCCATCAAACCACACAGGAGAGATTATTTGTTTGTTACTGCTGAACTCTTGAAATTTGATAGAAGATGGTATGATAAATCAGTGAAAGGAAAAGTGACCTTGGTTAGACGTCAATATTTGGCATTAAGTGTTGGCCAAATGTTTGAACTTGAGATTGCCACATTACATGAAGAACATAACATTTTGGCAAATTAGATTTCAGAATAGATGTTTGGGGAATTTTGCTCAATATTTTCAATTTTTATCAATTTTCTGTGTGGATCTGTTTTTGCACAAATGTTCTAACATTGTTCATCTTTCATTACAGTCATGCTACAGCCCTTTGACTATGACCCCAATGAGAAAAGTAAACACAAATTCATGGTGCAGACAATTTTTGCCCCGCCAAACGTTTCTGACATGGATTCATTGGTAAGTGATAATTATCTTTTTTTTTTTGTTTTTTTTTTGTTTGAATGACTTTGTTGAACAAGGTGTTTCTAAAATGAGAATCCCAATATATACTTTTAGCATCTACTTTACATTTCACAACAGTTAGTTGTTGATTCACCTGCCATTTTCATGTTGGGGAAATCCACACATTACCAGAAATGAGGGTGCTGTTATGCAAACTTCTACTATTTCTTGTGTAAGAAACCAGTTTGCCTGGGGTTCTCTATTTGATCTCCATTGTCTTTGATGTGTCTGTCAGCCAGCCCACACCAAAATAAACAACCAAAACCAGTTGTAATTTACAGGGGTGCAAAAAAAATTCGCCGTTTTGCATCCCAAATGGGTCATTTGTGTGATTAGTGTAAATCTGCAATAACATTTTTTTTTTTTTTTTTTTTTTGGGGGGGGGGGTGCAGCGAGGCAATGCACCTGTCTCTTTATGGTGCGTGCACCTTATCTGGATGAAAATAAGTGGATGAAACAACGGCTTTGAGGCGCTCGTTTTTCCTCACCTACACCTACTAACTAACGCGACTGCCACAGTTGTTAGATTTAATTGATGAGACCAACATTAATCTCCTATAAAGAATTTAACCAGCCAGCAGTAAACCTCTAAAAACTTGCGGATAAAGTTACTTGGCTCGTTATTGCCAGCGGGAAGACGACGGAGTCGGCCCCGGGCTATCGGTTCAGTAGACCGGCTACTGCCTCTGAGACGTGCCGGTAGCATGGATGTAGCCTACTAGCCCCTGGTCGCTGCTCCCTCTGTATTTCTCCTAAAACAAACGTCTGAGCAAATTTCCTAACAGGCGATATCTGGATAAACTGACCACAGACTGGGGATTTAACAGTGACTTTCTCACATGAAAAAATACTAAACCTTTTATCAGCTAGCGGACTTTATGCCTAGTTGTGATGCTGGCCGTGCGTGTTTTGAACTTTGTTTCAAACTATGTGCGTTTGCTTGAACATTTTTTAAATGCAAATTGCCGCTTAGTATGTTTTATTTAGCCTATGGCATTTTTAAGCTTCATGTGTGTTATTGGTAAGAAAGAGCAGCGCTGCCTCGGAGCATAGCATACGTACAGAAAACACATGTACATCAATAAATACATGTTTTACCACTTTTTTGCAAGGTTCATCTGATGGACATCTAGGGACAGATTCACTAAGGTTTGCACAGCTTTTGCTCATGCTAAACCTGCATAGGCTGAGCAATCTGCCCCTCTGTTTGTCTTTGAAGACCCTCTTCACATGTTTCAAAACCAAACACAGAGAGACAGATTGTGCAGGTTTAACACGAGCAAAAGCTGTGCAAATCTGAGTAAATCTGGACCCTAGTGTCATGCTAAAATTGACTGTAAATTCACCTTTTAAAGGTGGTTTTGAAAAAAAATTCCCGGGGGAGCATGCCCCCAGACCCCCCCTTGGCGGTCAGTATATTGTCACCTTTTTTACCCCTGATGAGTTTGCACCCCTGAATTTAAACAAACAAGTGAAGAGTAAGAGCGTAAGAGATTATTTCAGAGAGGATAAGTCAAATGATTTCAGGTGGATTTTAGTTGTCATGTAACCAAAAGATATTGTATCCTGCTTCATCAAGCGACTGTTCACCAAAGTTTACAGTAAACTAGGTTATCTTACAGCTGAGACAGCTCAGAATATGTCCCACATTAAAGAAAGTGAACAGCATAAAAGTGGAGAGCAAAAATGTGCTCTTAAATATATCTTGTGTTCTTGCAGCGGTAGAGTCCTATGCTTTAAAGCCTAAGATTTAAAGGCCCTTAACTCTCATCATAAAATATTCTACAGGACTTGAAAACCTGCCATCATTGATTTTTGATCATCAGTAGTCTACCAGTAATTTTGTGCTTACTTAGAAACATTTTGATTTGATCATCAATTATGGATAGGTAATTGACATTCTGCAGAGTTGCTTGCCATGCAAAACTGTCCCTGCACAAATACTGCAAAAACATCAAACAAACTGAGATGCATTCTCCAGTTATCCACCAGATGGCAGCAAAGACTTTGTCACTCAGTAAGACATGCACATACCTTGTAGTCTTGTTCATGAACTGACTTGTCTTAAGTAAAATCCAGGAATTTTAGGGGAACAAAGGTATGATGGGTTCTGATAAGTCAAGGGGAATCTAATAAGGTTATTGTTTTATCAGATAAATTGGTTCCATGGCATTACCCAACCCCTTTACCTTTCTGTGCTGTAGCTTCCACTTGTGACACAGATTATTTCCAGCAGTTCTGAGCGTTATGAGCCCTTTTCTCTGAGTAAGTGGATGAATTCACAAAAGAAATGTCTCAGTAAAGGATCTTACCTTGTGGAAATTTGTCATTCTTTAATGCAGACCTAAAACCAGTGGAAAACTGTACATTTGTGACAGTTTGTGGCTATTTTGTATAGGAAAATGAGGAGGGCTTATTAAAGTTTTTCAAATTAAGCTATGCGTGTTTAATGTTTATTTAATATCCATAGATTCAAGGCTGCGTTGCATGTGAATAGCATGAATTGGGTTGAAGTGTGTGTGTGTGTGTGTGTGTGTGTGTGTGTGTGTGTGTGGATAGAATCCAGCTGCTAGCAGTTTGAATTGATGAATAACATGCCCATTTTTCATCTCCACCAGTGGAAAGATGCAAAACCCGATGATCTCATGGATTCCAAGCTGAGATGTGTCTTCGAGCTGCCTTCTGAAAACGATAAAGTGGTAAGAGGCTCTGCTGCGCATTAAAAACAGCTTATTTTCACAGTATTTGTATGATAATCTGAACTATGGTTTTTGTTTCTGAAGGACTTGGTTTGGACTTTTCCAGGATATCTTAGCTTTCCATAGAAGCTAAACTTTACCTATAATGTCAAATTGGTAGAGCGTGCTGTTCAAGGCCTTGTCCTAGGTGCAAAAATGTACAAAACTTAAGCTTTCAAATTCTCTTCCCCTCCTCATGTGCATCTTTCTTGCTTAGTATCTAATCGGAGTAGACTGATTTTCAGCAATTTTCTTATAACCTGTTTGTGTACAATTGTCAACAAGATAAATTAATTTAAAAAGACCTTTAGTGGTTACACATATCAAGTAGTAGTCTATCAACACTCATAAATATGATTCTGCAAAGTTACTTGTAAGTAAAGTTATGTAATCAATGTAGTGGAATAAAAAGTAAAGTAAGAAGCAGCAAATGGAAATATTTAAGCAAAGTGACTTGAAATTGTAAATTGTAGTTACATTCAATTTTTATTCTAAATTTCGACACTAACATTTTCAGTTTTAATACAAAGCATATTGGTTCAAAATAGGGTTCACGTTTTCCAAGATTACTATTAATTGGTATGGGTACTGGCCAAACACATCAGTCAATCTCTACTCTCCACACTAAATAATGCCCAGCTGGTCCTTCCCAAGCCTCACTTGAAATAAGTCTTCCCTTTTTTCAAAAAGTTAAATTATGTCTTTGCCGTGCAGATCGGGAGGATAACTATCATGAAGCGCCTTCCTGTTGGGTGAGCTGATCACCTCTTAACTTCAGGTGTGTCAGAGGTCACACATAGAGATCTAGATACTTCCCAGACCAACAAATGAATTTGTGGTGGTTATAAAACTCAGAAACAAAGGAACTGCTACCACAGATATCAAATAAATGTGCATTGACCTTATATACATTGAAGGTTGACAATTGTGTATACTCGTTGAACTACTCCAACATGACAGAAAAAGGACTGATGCAAAGTTAAAATTAAAGCATGGTACAGTGATGGTTAAGGACAAATACCTCCTTAGAGAAAAATATCTTTCATGGTTACACTGCACATACCTGTGCAAGTGAAAATGTTTTTACAAAAGGCTTAGATTTTTTTAACATAACCAAAAATGACATTGTACAATATGTAAATGTTCTGTTGAGGGATGCACAGATTATTAACCTGCATGCATCTGATGGTTGTGGAGCTAAAGTACCTCAGCCTGCAGATGGCTTTTGCACTGCATTTTGCATTTTAGTGGTTAACGTTACCTATGCCGCCTACATCAAGCCCAAGTGCTCCGCGGTGAATACCAAGTGCAGCTGCTGTGAAACCATTTCAAGGTGAGAGAGGAGCACTGACAGATGAACAGTTTGAATGATGTGGGTGTTTACTTACAGTCAAGCATCAAACATTGTTGTTTTCCAGCACAATAACTGGAGACCTAAGCATGGCTCTCAGTACGACTCAAGTAGAAGTGTTGTATTGGACTGCAGAAAATTGTATCCAATATATTGTCAGAGTGACAACAAACTGAATGTTATAAGCTGTACAAAAAGATTTTATTACAGGGCTATTGTGATGTATTGCATAAGCTTGTACTCAATAAACCTCTGAACACTCTGGGAGCATGTATTAATGAGCCTTCAGTGTAATGAGGATTTAGATAAGCATCTCTGCTGGACAGCTTAGCAGGCCTGCATACTTCAGGTGAAAGTGCCACCAAGGCCAGATTTAGCTTACACTAAGAAGCTCCTGTGTGGATATGTGAACTGTTGAGTCAGCACTGTATCTGCTCTCCGCTACGGCACGAGTAGCAAGTATGTTATGTGAAAACATGTTAAGGAGGAGACGTAGTCCATCTTAATGTTATAAAGTGTAATGTTATAATCTGGAAACGCATTTCTATAGTGTGATAGAAGAGCTGGATATCAAACCCTGATGTGTTTTTGCTGCCAACATATTGTGTGTAGCACCAGGTATCAAAGTACTCAAAGCCGATGGCAATTAAACAGGTGCATTGGGTCAAAAACATGATGAAAGAACAAAAAAACATTCCCACACTGACCACCATTACTTCTATCTCATGAAGGTCTGAAGACAAATGTTGTTATCACAGTGAGCACAAACAATTAATTGTGTGCAGTGTTCTTTTTACTTTAACTAGCAGTTCAACTGAATCCAAGGTCTCGTCATATTCATTATCTTGTATACTCTTCGTAGATCTGATAGTTTGCCGTTTTAATTGATATTCACCTTTAATATCACAGTTCTTGCATGGCTGCTCATGTTTATAATGTAATTTTAAAGGATGTCCAGCCAGGGATAAGAATTAATTATCTGCTCACCCCTGTGCAGTGTCGATATTTGACAATCTGAGAATTAGACTCGTATTCACTCTTTTTTTTATTTTATTTTTTATAAATGCTTCAAGAGTTTGTTTTCATTAGATAGTGTTGACTTAACTGTCCACCTTAATGCAAGCACACTGGCTTGCTTCACATATGTTTTTCTCTACCAGCAATGTTTATCTTCCTTCTTATCAGCAATTTGTTTCCAAAGACGCCACAGGAAACACACTGCGCGTTTAGGATATTTTCTCCTGCGATTCTGCAGCATGTTGTTACTTATGTAGCAGATCGAAAACGACATGCATCAAATAACATGGCAACAAGCAGGTGCACCTACAAGTTTGTACAAAATGGCATAACTAGGCCTACATTAAGTAGGAGCTGTCGCATTACAATCACCAGCAGAAGGCTGGAGAGAAAGGGCAGATTGTCCACTAGTTAATCAGTCGCAGATAGCGTTGTTCTCTCGGATGCATACAAAGAAAATTTACTAAGATGGGTCAACAAATATACTTCAGGGGCTGTTAATATACTGAAATGGATTGACCAGGCAAGGTCTGTGTGTGGGAAACACTGACCTATATTCTATCATTTGGTTGAAAAATTACCTGGGCCTGAAAGGGCTTCTATATAATTTGGATTGTGGCAAGGATGATGATAACCTCATATCCTGCTTATGTATTGATTGTAAAGCTAAGACTACAATGCAGTAGTTGTATTTCCATTACGAAGCCCTTCATTTCCTCATGCCGTCATGTAGTCTCTCCCACAAAACAAAGCCACATCAAACATGACTTCTGGAGGGACGCATTTCCTCCCTGGTCTCTTTGATCTGGAACTGTGAGCTTCTGGGCCTCGGACAAGGCTGCCTTTCTTTGGCACGGGATCCCGTCTAGAGGCTAACCTCCCTACTTAGCTCAGGGCATGCTGGATTTCACTTCAGTGGTTCTCTCCCTCTGCTTGTCGGGCAGAATGACGTGGAGGCGACCAAAGCAGCCCCGGTGATGAACTCTGCGAAGGGCGACTCCACAGCAGCCACGGTGCCTGTCTCTGCCTCACTGGACGATTCAGAGTTGAAGAGAGTGCTGGAGAAGTGCAAGAGGCAAGCAGCTGAGCTGAACAAGCTGGCTGAGGAGAACCGGCAATTAAAGGTTAGATGGGCTGACAAATCATATTCATAACATGATGAAACATTGTTTTTTGCGTTTCATTCTGATGCCTTTTACAAAGAAAAGAAGTGAAACCTAATAGGACTCAGTGGACCCTGCTGTGTAGCGTAAAACCCAACGATAAAAATAATTGACTCTGAGTGAATAAGTCTAAATCAAAGGTCAGAAAACTGATGTCACACTGCTCTTATTTAAGACTATTTAGTTTTAAGAGGTTGCATTGAGTGACCTTTGCTTAGGATGTCTGGCCAACATGTTCAAAGAGGCCTGCATGTGACAGAAAACTTTGATGTGCAGTAACAGTGTCTAGTATTGATGACGACATGACTTGCTCGCCACCAAACTGACACCAATTAATCTGATGAAGCTTACGGCTACATGGAGCATCATCTGATGAAGCAACTAATCTTATTAGACCTTAAAATCTAAAGTCACACTGCTAGTTTGTAACTAAAGGTGCAGTACGTAAGAAGCACAGAAGTTGCAGCACAACACACAGATGTGTTGATAATTTGACTTAATTATTGAATGTTTCAACTAAAATTCTTACATATTACACTTTTTTAAAAAGTGGTGTCTAACGTCAAAATTATATCATACATTCTTACAGAGAAGATTCGGCTTCAGAAAAGTTTAAGTGACATTAGTTGTTTTAAAGTGGCAGATGTGATCAAGAAGAGACCTATATTATTCTGATCTGTCCTTCATTCCTCCTATTCCTCTGTTTCAGGACGAAGGTCTTAGAATGAGAAAGGTACCCCGCTCAGACCACATGACATCAAACTCAACTAGCCTCCTCGGCCGAGAAGCCAGCACCACCTCCCTGCCCTCCCTCCTCGTCGTCATAGCAGCCATCTTCATCGGATTCTTCCTAGGGAAGTTCATCTTGTAGACTGGGAGATGCATGCCAGCCGTATCCCCCGCCCCCCCCCGGCTCCGGAATAAAAACAGGCCTGGAAAAACCGAGAAGTCTTTCTGTTGACTTTGCCATATCATTGGTAGTGTGGCCTACAGTGAACACATCTGTACAGCATCATTCGAAGGCGTCGCCTTTTTACAATCTCACACGGTTAGTACACAACACAGAGAGATGAGAAAAGAAAGGCGACAAAAAAAGTGATTGCTCCTTTTTTGTTTTCTGTTTTTTGATGGCTGGATTGTACAGGTAATGTGCCGGGACAATGAAAGTTGTATACTATCAGTCAACATGGAAGATACACCTAGAGTGAACCATGGGCTAGAGGCAGTCAAAAGATTAGATTCTCTCTCTCTCTCTCTCTCTCTCTCTCTCTCTCTCTCTCTCTCTCTCTCTCTCTCTCTCTCTCTCTCTCTCTCTCGGTTGTTTTTAATAGGAATCGAATGGGATGTTAGGTGTCTTGTAAATGTTGTTTTAAATCCTTTTAAACAAAAAAGGAAAGAACTTCCATCAAAAAGACCTTGCTACCTGTTGCTGGATTGCCTCTGAAGTAAATTTGTTCAGTTTGTAATTTCTACTTCTTGTCTTGGAATGTTCAGGTCCAGCTGGGGATATAGGTGCCTCCTTCTTGTACAATTCTGTCCTTTCCTTTTCCTCACAACACCAATGCAGACTTTATAATATTATTATTATTATTATTATTATTATTATTATTATTATTATTATTATTATTATACAGATCATATATTCCTTCAGAAGCAAATATTGACTGAAATAAGATCTCCATTCTTAAAATCCTGTCCCATGGTATTAAGCATTGAAAAAATAAAAATGAAAAAATGTGGTTTTGATAGCCGTCTTTTTCCTGTGTCTCCCCCTTTTAATGATACACCCACAAAATATTGAGTGCCAAACTTTCCGTCAGATTTGCTGCCAACATTGTGTATCTGGTACTTTCTCGCTTACTACAAGGACAGAGTACAGTTTGTGCGCTAACCACGTGTTTTAATTATACTTGACATTTCAGCTATTTGTATTTTGGCTTTCACAAAACTAGAAAATGCTTCTCAACCTCAGACATCTGCTCTGCTACAAGGTCGCAATGAAAAATCTGTGTGAGGTTATTCTACATGCCTCATACACTGAATTAAGTCAGGAAAGGGAGGCGATTCTTATACATTCAAATGGTTTGGTCCTACTCCAAACAAGGGTTGTCACTCGGTTTATCGCGGTAGTTCTGCTGAGATAATTTGGTCCAGCATGGCAAAATGCGCAGTGGTCATTTGGCCCTAAACTTCACTCATTTCAGCATGATGGCTAAAAAACAGAACTTTCTTTACAAGATGCTTATTTTCCCTCCAGAAGTCAAACCTGCAATCATTTTATTAAAGTGTAAAGTAATATGATTCATACTGACGCGTGCAGGACAGGGTAGCGTGGGAAAAGTCCACTGGGTTGATTTTGTGTTTTCTACTTGGCAGGAGAGAGAGGGAGAATAACATGTTACAAGCTTTGCTGCGACTATATAAAGAGATAGTGTGAGGCCAACTGAATGTTACATGGCTGTAAATACAAGGCAACAGAGGTCCTGCGAGTTGGCTCAGAGCTGCCATCTCTTGCATCTGGAAGAAGAAAAAGTTGAGAATTGGCTGATCGCAGATAATCGGTATTAGAAACTGCAGAAGAGAAAAGTCTTGGCGTTATTGTGTCAAAATTCCTGTATAAACCAATCACCAAGTATTATGAAATCAGAGGATCTTTATTCACGTGCTGTATTTGTTTATTACTAACAAAAACTAATGTTGGTAGATTCTAAACTGTTAACAGGTTTTAATCTGATGTGTAGTCGGGCAGTAGTGGAAAAAAATTACCTCAATGGATTTGTTGATTGGTAGTTTTTGTGTAATTTTGATGACAAACCAACTAAACAGTTTCCCATGAAACATGGATGGAGGACGGGTCTCGGCCCAGAATAGACCTCATTGACTTTTGGTGTGGATCTGGATAAAAGGACAATCCAGGATGTTTCTCTCTGGCTGGATTATCAATATGTACTGTATAATATACAAATCTGCCATAATGAACACGTATCCTTAAACAACAAACAAGCGTCAGCATCAGTCAATCAGCATTGAAGAGTATCAAACCTTTAATCAAGTATCCAGTTACAAAGACATTTCTTGGAGCTTTACGCAGGTTCTTTACTCCTGGAACAAGGTTCTGGACCTTTTTTAAAGATAACAAAAACTGGCTTCAAAGATATTACAGTACGCTGTCCTTTCTCTGCTGAACACAGTCGGAACATTACGGTTCAGTAGAAGCATGCTAGTATGTTCCCAGGTAGTGGTCCACGATCCAGAGGGCGACGGCAGAGACGACATCTTTAGGCTGATGATGACGACATTTTAGGGTGTTGCTGACACTGTGCCACGCCTGATGACCTTTATCCCACGGAAAGTATTTTGAATTTATTCCACTCTTAAGCCTGGAAAATGACCTTGAAGAGCAATTGGCTCCAATCATTTTTGTATGGTCTTTCACAGGTTCCTCACTGAAAGTCTTTTTAAAACGTGTTACACAGTGTGCATGAGTATCACTATAGAGGCTAGATCCTAGTTAGCAGAGTAGGCTTCATATTAAGGATGTCTGATATTGGATTTTTGCTGATATCTGATGCCAGTTAGTTTCCAACAAATTATACCCCGATCGCCAGTATGGATATAAGCACCATCTGGGATGGCAGAGACACAATGCTTTTGAAAGTTTACACATTCACTTGTCCAATTAAGAAATCCACTTGGGCCCTGTCGACAGGTGACGTTATATATGCTTTTTCGTGTGTTTTGGCCTTTCATTCACGTGTTAAGTGTGGACAGTGACTGTAAGCCATGTTTTTTTTGATGCCATTGATTATACGATGATAAAAAAGAAACAAAATGTAATATACAGTCTGCCTCCTGAATACAACTGCACACACACACCAGTGTATGTGACTGGCTAGGAGATAAACGTTTTGTCTTTTTGATTTAAGTTTTTTATTGTAATGTTACAGCTAAAAATTGCGCACAAGATCAAATTAGTTCTGCAGAATTTCTGCTGCTTAAGTGATTCCAAGTTAATTGTCATTTAGAATTAATACATTTTACACATGAAGCATTTTGTTTCAGTTTTGATTTAGTTCTTTCATATAATATATAATAATCATTATTAAATTTAGTCACTTTGCCCAGTCCTAATAAAGTCAATTGTTTTCCAGCAATTTGAACATGACATAATTTCAAAATAGCCCCAATGGAAACAAGGTCAAGTGTCGTTCAGTGAGGAAGCAACTATCTGATCAGTGATGGAACAAAAGTCTCCTTATAATGGAAGATAACTGGCAGCAGATGAAACAGTTTTATTGTTTCCAAAATAACCTGATCTTAATGGGGAAACGATCACATACATGCTGCAGAGTTTAGTTAGGCAATATTTAAAGAAAAATGATTGAACATTAGAAGTGTCGTTCCCTTTTACTGTAAACAATGACTGTCCACAAGCACATCTCCTCCAGACGGGAGCTTCTTGTCAAGAGTTCATCATAGAAAAAGTTTTCACACTTAAAATCGTGTCCTTTTGCAGTACCAAGAAATGACTTGCTAGTTGTAGGTAAATATACTGTATAAAACATACTCTCAGGTCTGTGTGGATATATAGACATCTTTGTATAGTTGTGGAAACACGGACAGGTGAGTCTTTGGTTCCACTGTAAAGTGCAGTTTCTGTGGTGCAGCAGTGTCGAGTCTTTGGTAGTTGAGAGGATCAGGAGCACCATCCTCTGTCACATAAAAGCAGTTTAAATGTGCTGGTTTCACAAGCAGTCTTGTAATCCACACTCTTGTCTGTGTGTAGAAAAAGCCCTCTAGCTTTGCCAGCAGATAAGCAGAGACGTGACGAAGGCAGCGAGGGCCACCTTGACTTGTGTCTGGCTGCCTCTGTGCCATCCTGTGCAGTCATTGTGGTGCAGCAGAGGCCTGTCGCTGCCGTCCGCTATGCTGCGGTCAGACGGCAGGCTGCTGGCCGAGCACTGCACCAAGGGCATCTGGTAGGAGGTGGCCCGCTTCTCGGGCCGGTCCGGGCTGGAGCCGTCGCTGGGGCGCTGGCCGTTGTAGAGCAGGTAGCGGCCGTGGGCATCCTGCTCCATGCGGAAAAGCTCGTATTCTGTGTGCGGCAGCCGGATGCCAAGTGCCACGCAGCCGTTGGTCACAGTGACGTCCTGCTCCACCCCGACTTGCCAGGACCCCTGCACTCCACACTCGTTACCGTTGAAGACGTTGAGGAGGGAGGTGGTGGCCAGGTCCATGGGAGTTACTCTCATGTGGTTCACTGGAGGAGGAAAGACACAAGATCTGTCAGCTGAACGTCGCATGTCAGGGTGTGGTAAATACTCCTCGAGGTGCACCACACTCTAAACCTCCAACTGGCTTATTTGAACTATGACTTTCTCTGCTTGTTGTTCCAACGTGGGTCTTACTTTTGTCATTTTGGCCATACTGTAGTTTCTGTTACAGTAACTCACCAAGATAATGACAGAGATCTGGGAAAATTAGTGAACAATCAGCGAAACAAGTCACCAAACCAACCGCTTAGGTGGATTTTCAAAACCATTGTTTTAACTGAACTTAAAATTAGTGTACAAGAAATGTAGGTAATGATCCCTTATAGTAAAAATACAATATCTGATCGTATGACTGCTCATCTTTCTCGTCCTGAGGTACTTCTTTCCAGCGATGTCATTATTTGTGATGACTACAATTGGAAATGTTGACTTAACATGAATAAAAACCAAAGTGTAAAAATGATGTTATTTTGTTTTCAAATCACAAAGTGAGTATTAAATCCACTGAATGAGAGCAAGGACACAAATGTATTCTCCGAATTGTTGATGTTAAACCTTTTAAAGGAAACCGCAGCTGTAAGACAAACATATCAACCAGTTACCTTTGAAGACAAAGTCCGTCCCGCCCATGACACGGTTGGAGTGAAGGCCTCGGCTGTAGCGTCCGCGGGCGTAGATGGTGAAGGTGGGGTGTTTACAGACGGGGTCAGAGTAGTGGTAGTAGTGGCCCTCCCAGGTGTGGTTGTTGTCGTGGAAGATGAAGTGACGGGTGAGGAAGAGGACCTCGGGACGAACCTCGCAGCGCTGACTCACCCACTGACCGTACAGCCCGACGGTCAGGTCGGCCCGCGGCGGCAGGATGGGAGGGTGGAACTCATCGGAGCGGTAGATGATGCGACAGGCGATGCAGCCGTGGTCGTGATTCTGGAAATAAAGATGAGGAGGAGGTTTGATGACGAAACACAGAAACAACAAACCAAAAAATAAGCAAGTAAGGGTTTCAAAGCTCATGACTGGATGTTGCATCATTGTGAAAAAAGTGCTTTTGCAGAACACTATGATGTCACTGTGACACAGTTGACCTTTGACCTATTACACGTAAAATTTAATCCTATTTGACTATTGTGGGAAATGTTTGACGTAATAAGCATCTGATGTGTTGTGGCTAAAAACAGGCGAGTTCATGATCACGCAGGGCAGCCTAAATCGTGATGCATGCTGGTTAAAATGTGTCCACGATGACCTGGATGGGAGTGGTTTCTGCTCCGCATTCGATGTCACATGACCTTAAGTTGCTGGAGCAAGGTGGCTGCAGAGCAGGTGAGCAGTTGCTCTCCAGGTACTGCGCGAGTCTAGACCCCGCCTTCATGACGTCAGGACTTTGCCCTTATTGGCTTTTATCTACACTGACGTATATGATGTGTGTTTCGATGAAATTTGTATGGCCGCACCCATGGGATATTCAACATGAATAAACCTATAAAAGCCTTCATGTAACGCAACAACCCTGAAAGATCAGAATCAGAATCCCTTTGTTGTCATTGCACAGTGTACAACGAAATTTTAGCAGCATCCGGTCATTCACACAACATACACAACATAAATAGAGTAAGAAGAACAAGTAAAAAGTACAAGGCATTAGTACAATGTAAGTATATTAAAAAAAGTAAAAATAAATAGATAATATGTACAGTGTTACAATTATGTGATGATGATGTCGTCAATAAATTGCTCAGTTCTGTCACCTTATTTGTGGTGATAAGAAGTGGTTAACTGCTGTGTCTCATGCAGACAACACAGGTTCAACTCCAGTGTTATCTGTACTCTCCACTCTTATTCGCCCTTTCTGTTCATGTAGAGAGTGTCCAACTTCATAGCAGCGTTTGTATCCCCGCCCCTGCAGTCGCCAGCAGATCTCGCTGTTGAGGTGGTCAGCTGGAGTTCAACTTGAACGTGGATAGTGTGTTTTGTGAGGTCACACCAACGTTGACCTTTGACCACCACACTCGACAAGAATGGTCTCAGGACACAGAGGCATCAAAATAAGCTAGTCACTGCTCTCTGGTAGAGAGACTATGTAATGATTTTATTAATATGCCGGCAACAAGCTAATCTCAGCTGATAATGTCAGTTGGGTTCCAGCAGGCACATACGGAAGCCCTGAGAGGCAACTGAGGACATTTCTTTTTTCTGGCGGGAACCATCGTCCAAGTCTGATCTAAATTATTTTCTCTCTTGTGTTTATGACGTGCGGACAGGTGGAATAAAAATCTTTTGGTTCCTTAATAATTTTTTTGTGAAAATGCGTGATTTATTATTTATTTTTCCTCATGTGTGAAACTGAATTAAAGTTTCATGTTACGTACATAGTTTATGGTTATAATGGTTAATGTCAGTTGCAGCAGTTAGAGTTCAGTTCTTTGGTATGTTCTTGTGTTTTATGTTCAAAATGTTTTCGTAACACCAACAGTAGTAGTAACCAGGGTGCAGCAGGGGGAGCACTCGACTTTTGGGCTGCGTTTCACACATGAAAAAAAAAAGTCTTGAAAGACTTTTTTCCACACATGAATTTTGTTTCTGCTCCTGAAATTTCGCACATAAAAACAAAAAACAAAAAAACTTGTCCTTGGGAATTTTATCTCATTTTTTATAAGTATTTATCCTTAAAGTTTTTTAATTCACATTTTTCCTCTCAAATGTTTTTCAACTGGTTTCACAAAAAAAATAATTAAGGAACTTAATTAAGGAAAGATTATCCCATCAAAACCTTTTATTCCCCACAACAGGTCTCAAGTCATAAACACAGCAGAGAATACATTTAGAAAATGGATCATTAGAAAAAAAAATATTACTCACTTGCCCCTCAGGGCTTCCACAGATACAGTATTTGTAGAAATAGTGTAAAAGCACATTTTTACAGGTAAAGTTACAAAAACCCAATTTAGCGACAAAGTTCTCATATGATTAAATGAATCAGCTGATGAGGCTGTAAATTATTACAAACTGGGAGCTGACGTTCCCACTGAAATGTCCCTATTGAAGCCAGTCATAATGAAATCTGTCAGTGTCGAGGGCTTTTCTAATCCATCATCAGAATATTGTATCGTGAAATGCACATAAAGGGACTCGGAGCTGAAGGAGGAAAAACTATTTCCTCTTCAGTGTTGGAAACCAGACAAGGTTCCAGCATTTTCTCAGGGTGATCACATCATTTTACCGTAAAAGACAGATGTCTGGTCAAAGCAGAGCCGTGACAACAGGAAGTCACACAGCGAACAGCAGGCTGAACTTTCATGCTACTTATAAACAACAGCGGGACGTCTTTTATTCACCCTCATATTGACAGAAAAAAAAAGGGTTGGAAGTCTGCGAGTGACCATCAATCATGTACAAGTCTGCTCGAGCGGAGCCCCGGAGCCGCATGTGATTACAGTATCCACAGACAGGACAGCTGCGGGGCTCTGGCTGGAGAAAAGACTGGAGGGCCGGACGGATTTGGAGCTGGGAGTCGTAACAATGTATTCCACAAAATCTCCTCCACCAAACTCCAGGGAGTCTGGAGCTTTTTGTTATTTGAGGGTGGTCAAAATGTAAGACCTAACCTCCCCGAAACAATCCGTTTTTTTTTCCCAAACAACGCTGTGTCCACACGGGATTTGTGGGGAGCTTGAAAAGGAAATAATAATAAAAAAAAAAGAGCGGGAGAACACCAGAGTATCACTACATGTTGGAGATGAGATAATCCCAGCGCAGCTCCATAACCGCCTCGGAGTGAGAGGTTAATGGGACGACTGGAAGTGAAGCCTCCTGTGAATCCATCCTCAGCGACTGTGCTCACAAGTGAGAAACACATGTAGCGCGGAAAAAGAAATAAATACAACGAGAATTAATGTACGTTCGCACAGTTTTAGATATATGTGTGAAGAGACTAGAAAAAAAGCAGAAGTCGGACGAGTTTCTGCTGCAGGTGTGGAGAACATTGTTCCACTTCTGCAGGAACTTTGGGACTGAGCGCTTCTATGGATCGCTCACCTTTTTCATCTCAGGCAATAAATTAGAGGTTTGGTTTCATGTAACGGGGGAAACAATTAACTAAAACATTGTTTTGCAAGAAATATTTAATACCACCACCAAGGAGGTTGTTTGTGTGTTTGTTGGTTGGTTTGTCCACAGGATTAGACAAAAACCACTTGACGGATTTCCTCTAAACTCTAAACTAAAGTCTCAGACCAGAATAGACCCCATTCAGTTTAGACGTGGATGTAAACATTTGTTTGTATCATCTTCTTTTGTCTGTGTAAACAAAAATGCTGTTTTGTACACATTCTTCCTTTTCCAAATCCTGGTGCCTACATTAAACCCACAGTGCATTGTAGCCACTATGTGACATCCTGGAGGCAATTAATCAGATTAAATGCAGTAGCCTCTAGAGCTGCAAAAGGTTTTTAAACACTTTTTTCCACATATGCAGTAGCACTCCCTGTAACACACTCTAACGTGTATAACTGGTGGAGTTACCCTTTAAGCATCTAAACTAACTACCTAACTACACTAAAGGTGGTGCTGAGGAGCATGTCAATATTTTGATCGACTCCCTCCCCCGCCATCGCGACAATATGAGAACAATGCGAGTTCCATCAGAAAACCAACCTGCAACAATAAAAGTGAAAAGTGAGTGCAGCTCGTAAAAAGGTTAATATGTTTGTAATCACCGCGGCTGAGCGTTAAAGCCAATCCAGAGGAGCCTGAGGCGAGCTGCACACAACCCAACGCTTGTACAATTACTTGCAGGTTGTGAGTAAACTTTTTACTGGTGCTCTGACACCACACTTATCTCCAACACTCAAAAATAATGATTAAAACAAATTGCTGGCTGTTACTGGATGGTTATTTATTTTTTAACGGCCCAGTGTGTACGATTTGGTGTCATCTAGTGGCGAGGCTGCAGACTGAAACCAATTAACCACACCTCGCTAAAAACGTGAAAGCCTTTTGTACGGAGTCAGTGTTTGGTTTGTCCATTCTGGGCTACCGTAGAACCTGGGCAACGTAACGGACTCTGGGAGAAAAGTTATCACTGTAGATATAAAGGTGCCAACAGATCCCTGCACTTACACATTGCAAGCTAATTAAGATCACATACAAGTTACAAAGACTCCAAGTACAAAACACAATTTTTTTTTGTGCCACATTTGCATAAGAGAGTGGCATCAATCAGCTCATCGAACTTCAAGCAGCGAGGCCCAAATCTCTTTGCTTCCTGGTCTCACAGGGCGTGTTTGCCTTGGTTAACAAGTCACTCTTGGCTGCAGTAGCTGCCGTTTGCTTGCCTAACCTGACCTCAGCTGCAGCTCACTGTCCAAGTTTGGGTTTTTCCAACAGCCAAGATGGTTACAAGTGCTAAACCGAACTCCAGCGGTGGATTCAGTTCCAAATGAGGACACCTCACACCAAAGAGCTCCTTTGTGATCACATGAGACGTTAAAGGAATGGCTGCTAGTGAGTTACCACGGGCACAGGCAACATATGATCAATTAGAGATTATTTTCACAAATATCAATATCTTGCTCGTCTCCCCCGAAACAACTCCAAAGCCTCAAAACAGTAAAGTCAGACTGAGCTGAGCGTGCGGTTGTACTCCTCCGTGCACCAGTCAAGTTGCTGTTCCTGAGCCGTGGTGTTGGTCACCTCCAGTGTAACATCACAATATTCCGGCTGTTGCTCTTCTGCATATCAAATGCCATCAGTTCAGCATTTTATCCAATTAGACATTTGTGTAACATTTTGACCATGATCATATGAATCTTGTTGAGAAATGGAAATTTTTTGTGAGGTCACAGTGACGTCCGAGCGCCAAAATCAAATCAGTTCATCCTCGAGTCCAAGTGGACGTTCGTGCCAGTTTTGAGAGACATTCCCTTGATGTGCCTCTGAGATGTCATGTTCACATGAAGGGGACGCCATGAGGTCATGATGGACGCCATCATATAAACAGTTTCTCCTTAAATCCAAGTGGACCTTTGTGCCAAATTTAAGAGAATTCTCCTCAAAGTATTCTCGAGATATCCTGTTCACAAGAACGGGACGACCTGAAAAATATAATGCCGCGGCTACTGCCAGCACAGAGACAATAAAAGTACCTAAAGGATAATCAAAATAGTTGATTATTTTTTGTCAAAAAGGACTGAAAGCTTCAGGGATCCACTGAAGTTGAAACTGAGGAGCCCTGAAGTCCAATAAGTAAGGAGGCACATTGCTGCCACACCAGAGAAAGAAAAAGGGATCACTATCATGTTTGATAAAAAAATATAATATTTATATTGTTACAATGTAAAAAGCTTCATGTTAAAACACGATAACTTAGTTACATAGTTATAGATAAAACTTGAAAAATATCTAGGTATCACGTGAACGTGTTTCTGGTGTGGCAGCCATGTGCTTCTGTAAATAAGAGAAAGTGATGCTACAGGCAAGAAGTTCTCATTTTTGGTATGTGAAAGCACAGGCGAGCGGCTTCTAAAAGGATTTTAAATGAACTGACAATGAAAGCTTCAAGTTCACAAACTTTTAAATACATTCGTAGCTAGGTGTCTTTGCCATACAGCGCGCGCACACACACACACACACACACATAGACACACACACATAGACACACAGACACACACACACACACAGACACACACACACAGACACACACAC
>CAEMYA010000024.1:9363222-9386253 GCA_903131615.1 Diplodus sargus
CACACACACACACACACACACACACACACACACACACACACACACACACACACACACACACACACACACACACACACACAATCCAGCTTGTACAGGCTTGTGTTGCAATAACTTGTTGGCTCTGCGTGATGGAAGCAAACACAATTTATACTCTTACTGGAATTGAAGAAAAATAAGGAAATCAGGAAGGATATTACTGCCCTCGCTTCATAGAGACTAGATTTAATAATTACGTTTTATACTACTGCATTCGGCGGTCACTTTTCTCTGAACCAACAGATGAATGAATCCAAGCCACAGCAGATCGAGCGGAGCGAGAACTGAATTGCACTTTGTTTGGCAGCATTTGGAGGATTACCACCGCAGTTCAGGGGAAGATGATGTCCAGAAGCAAACATTTGATGGGGAACAGAAACTACGGCAGGCTTTATTAAAAAGAAAAAAAAAGAAGATATTTGATATCAAACCACTGTACCCATAGACCAGCATCTGTCCTGTGAGATGACCTCCCAGGAATTCATAATAAAGAGCCTTATCTTAGACCGAATAGCTTCATTACTCAAGTTTTAGATGTATTTTGGGGGCTTACAGGCTCACAAACAAGTTTCAAAGAATAACATAAATCAAACTCAGGATTGCATAAAACGACATCACAATGGAGTCTCCACATGAGGGAGACGTGTCAAAACACGACAACCGCCGAAACACAAAATCAAAAACTGAACCGTCTTAACAAGAAATCATTATCGAGCGGTCATTGCTCTGCCTCAGTGACGCAGCAGTGATCCAGGCGACAGAAAACAGAAAACTTTAAAACAAAGTCTGCTGCCTCGCTCTTGCATCACTGCTAAGATCCACCCAATAACCACAAATGAACATGCTGGCACCAGCAGAGCTTCTGGACTGGGACCAGCTCTGGGTACACCGCTTAAGATTAATGGATTGTATCGTCACCATGGCAGTAAAAAGTCCCTGAAAAGAAACCATCACAACCTCAAGAGATGGTCAGATTTAGTACTCTGTGTGTAGGAAGGAGTGAGGCATTTTCTACAAGTTCAATTTTCAAAAACTAATTTACTGAATGTGCATAGCTGATGGGCAATGGGGCCCACAATTGGCCAAAGCCTTCAAATAAGTCAACATTTACAATGTTCAGAAATGCCTCTAACACAGACTTGTATTATTTCAGAGGCACATTACCAAGCTTAAAGGGTCAGTTCACTCAAATTTATCTCCGAGTTTTCTAAGTCTAAGAAAATTTGGAGGAATTGTTGGCTTTATGTTTGAAACTGAATTAAGAAACCACTTTCTTTCATGTGTTAAGTGAAAAAACATTTCGGGAGAACACACTGCTCTTCACTATGTGGTCAGTAAAAACCCTTGATCATCACGCAGCAACATCGCGAAATGTTGCTTGGAAGTAGGACTAACACACTTCGGCCCGTCTCCAGACAAAGTCCATCTCAACATGGCATGACACAACTTCGTGTCCCTCAACTGGAAATTGAAACACAAATCGGTGCAGCTTGGTTTGACTCGGCACAGCCTTAAGTGCCATTGGAAAAGCCTCATATTTTCACCAGAGAGGCCCGCTGTGCACTCTGGGAACACATTTTCTTTCTACATTCGTCCTTTGCTCCCATCATTATTCCCCCTTGCTGGTGCTGCACCTTCATGCTATCCTTTAGTGGATCGTCGGGGCCGTTACACACTTTGTCTCATTAGGAACGCTATTTCCGCAAACCGATGTAGAATTTTTGTAATTCATGTTTCGAAGCACTACAATCAGCATTCCATTCGCCTCTTTTCTACCGAGTTAGCAGCAGAAAAACAGGACTCTCAAAATCTTGCCAAGTCGTTCTGCATGGGGAGGCGCTGTAATTAAGTTTGACTTACTGCAACGTGGGAAGTGCACCTAAGAGTGAATCAAAGCTCGCCCGACACCCCTTCTTTCTTTTCATTCAGAAACGATTGAGGGGGGAAAGTGAGCACGAGCAAAAAACTTTGATTTGAGCCTCAGGCATGCATGAAATCAGACCTGGTATGCGCTTGCTGGAATAATTCATATGGCCGCATGATTCCAAATTCTAGGAATACCACATGTCGATCGCTCCCAGAGATAGGCCGGGTTTCACATTGCGCCTCCGCGGGCCAGAGGGGCTCAAGGAGAGCAGATCTGGTCATTACAGCGCCACAGGGGAGCTCGTCTGACCACAGCTCCTCACTCCACACTGTTTACCTTCTGATCAGCAGGACCGAGCCCCGTCAGCCCCGTACAAATGGATGTTTATTTAGACGGACGACCTGAACAGGATTTCGTTGTAATCTCTGTGCTGGGTGACAGTGAAAACAGCACTCTAGTGTTTCAGTCAGCGGGGGAAACTGCTGCTCAGCAGTGTAAATAGAGAAATTACATCACGTAAGCCCAGAGGAGGAAAGAAAGATCTCTGACTTGAAGCTAGATTTGAGAGATGAAATCAGTATGTACAGAGAATCTGGTTTCTAGCAGTGCAGCACACAGACACACACACACAGACACACACAGACACACACACACACACACACAGACACACACACAGAGATCAGATTTGGATTAAACGGTATTGGTCTTGGATGGATGTTTGTTTCGACTGACAGGTGGCAGACTGTATCACAAGCCGTCAGGAAATTACTATAATCTGACAGTGAAGCATTAAACATTCTGTTACCTCATTAACAAATCTTGCAGCCTTTACCTTCAAATGCCAATTCACACAGCCTTGTGTAGGCTATGCTAAGATAAACTCTCACCCACGAATGCAGTTCTTAAGGTCAGTTCATGCTGTTTCTGATGTGCGTGTGGTCTTTAGGTCGACACAGTTGGAGTCCAGTTCAGCACGGAGCTGCACGCTCGGGACAGAAAACAAAACTCTTCCCCAGGCTTTATCGCGCATATCAAAAAAGCGTTCGCCGATGGGAAGCCTCCCGCCGGTTAACACTGACGCTTTAATTCAAAAGTGAGGTTAGAATCTCTGGAGACGGCTGAGAGTTGAACGAAATGTTGCTGCCAGCCTGACTTAATTTACCCGAAAGATTTCTGCCTGGTGGCACACAGGTTTATAGGGAAACTATGTAAACGCTGATGGCGCCTTAGCTTTGTGTGTTAGCATGCTTACATTTCCTAATTAGCACAGTTTACATATTACATGTATTGTATATATATATATTGATAAAGAAAGTGGTGGCGTTGGAGGGACGGTCAGAGGATGATCAGTGTCAGAAGGTTGCATCTTCTGAAGCTGTTAATACTTGTTGGTTGGATTGCTGTGAAATTCAAACAAAACAAATAGTCGTAGAGATATTTGAGTCAGAAACAAAGTGGAGGACTGGCCGGCAGACAGGCATCATCATACTGCTACTGTATCCCTCAGGGGCCATAAACAATTTTTTTTAAAGGCAAGCAGCTCAACATACTTTTATGGCCTTTTTAACTTAATTGCGTTCATGTTCCGTTTTAGCCAACACTAGTCTCCTCTTGTTGCTGACACCTGTCAATCACTGAGGACATGACGCGATGACACATGATGACAATTACGCTGATGTTGTGTTCAATGACCTTGATCTTGACCCGGAAAGACAGACACCCGTCCCGGGGGCATTTAATTGCACATTTGAAATACTTTTTTCCTGAATAAATTTTTTGTGGGTGTACTTATGGATTGCCTCGTGGGCTGGAACAAACAGTCTCGCGGCCGTATACGGCCTGGAGGCCGGAGGTTCCCAACCCCTGCTCTAAACCCTGAATGACAACCATTAGGACGTACCTTGGCGTTCTGAAGGGCCATCTGGTAGCTGGACGGTTTGTAGTACAGCCTCTGGGACGGCTCGGTGTGGATGTCTCCCAGGAACAGCTCCTCCACCAGGTGATCCAGGTTGTGATGCAGGTACTGCCTCTCCACCCTCAACAGTTGCAGCTCGTGCATGGCGAAGTTCAGCTCCCTGGAGCAGTCGAAGCCGCCCTCCTCGCTCCACAGCTCGTAGATGACATTGGGCTCCCAGGGGCCCTTCACGGCCCCCCTGCAGCTGCTGTTGAACCTCTGGCTGAGCTCTTTGGCCACGGTGACCGTGTGACAAACCATCTGGACGCGGTGGAGGTGGTACTCCGCCTCCGTGCCGCCGCGGATGATCCAGGAGGCCTGGCGGAGGCGCAGACGGCCGCGGATCACCAGAGTGTAGGTGGGTTTGGTGCAGTGGTTGTCCTCATAGTAGAACTGGTGAGCCTGGAAGGTGTTGTTGGAGAAGAAGCTGTAGGACCGCGTCAGGAACTCCGGGCCTGGTCTCACCTCACAGCTGCAGCAGAAAACAGAGGTTTCAGATGAATGCCACATATTATGTCGTTAATGATTAACTGATGATTGATTTTTAAAGCAGATGATTATCAACTAAAGAAATTCCTTAAAATTAGGATCCCAAGTCACAACTATACAGTCACAGCCCCCAGCTATGGCCCCAGCACAGTTGTGTTTGGTGTAAACACCTGCAGAGCTGATGTGTAAACAAAGGTGGGCGGTGCCTACTCAGGCCTGTGTGAGCTGACCAATCATAGCAGAGTGGGCTTTTTCAGAAGGGGTGTCTTTAAGGGAAAGGCACTAAAGCGGTGCATTCAGACAGAACTGCTGCAGCTGCGGACAGTGTGAGAAAAATTTGTTTATTTAACATCTAAGCGTGTTAACTTTTTCGAGACATCCAAACTAAAAGTATGACCATGATATGGGTCCTTTACGCTTCTGACCTACAGGGCCAATCTGGTGGTTTTAATCCGGTGTAGACATTATATTTCCACAGGCCAAAGTACATCAACTTCCACAAATATTGTTTTTGTTTTTACCTTCCAGGCAGCCAAAGGTTTCAGTTCATTGCCCTACACAGTAATTATAAGGTAATTTACTTGAAAACTTAAAATGAAATTTAAATCACTGTTTTATGGTCAAAGTCAAGTTTCGCTTGTGTGGTAATGTGGATGCGAGCAGGAAATGAATGATAAAAATACTCTGTCACATCAAGTAGACTCAGAAATTCAGGATTTATGATTTGGCCGAAGCAAAGCATTATTTCTACAAGCTATGATTTTTTTCTTTAAATAGAAGACAAAAGGCTAACATGAACAGGAAGCTGTGCACGCATGAAGTAGAAGTAATCACTAGTTGAAACTGCATAACTCAGTTTTTAAAAATGGAACATGCAAAACACCATTATTGTCTATTCGGAAAGTGCCCCCAGTATCAAATCATCGAAACTATTTTAGGCTACATGTCAATGTTTGAACGCTCGTATTTGAAAATGTAGGGATAGTGCTGGATGAACTGGATTGTGTGTGTCTGCCTTCCTATAAAATAAGATGCATAAAACACCAGGCCATTAAGGCCAAAGTTGTTTACCTCGTGGACACCCAGTGACCCTCTACGTTCGGAGGCATCTGCACAGTGATTCGGGCTCCATTGTGAAGGTGCTTCAACATGTGATGGCACTGAGAGTCTTTGACCAACCGCCCGAAGGTTTTCTCCATGGAGAGCCGGCTGGACCGACCGTCGGAGTAGTGAAGAGAGGAACCTTCGGCCCAGACTGCGGGAACAAGAGGGACACCACAGGTTTATCTTTGAGGGGATTTCACCATTATTCATTTACTTTACTTATTAAGACGGGACATTTTTTTGGGGGAAAATGAAATGGTATTATATCAAAAAGATTTTTGTCTTGAAAGGGAACATTTCAGGATTCAAAGAGTTTAGTGTTTGAGTCCAACAGTCCATTCACATAATTGTCTTGGGCTGTCAAGATCTATGATTATTTTCTGGCTCCACCCAAATGCACAGATCTATTTGACTGGGTGTCTAAAAGCCAGTCACAGAGTCCAACATCATCTTATGTGAACTGCAGCAGTGCCACAACGCCTTCTTCAGCAAAGTGTTGTGGACCACGATGACACGAGGAGCGTCATGGTCACTTTTTATCTCAAGTTCACATTCTCATATTAATCTGATTATCTTATAATGCATCCTTACTTCAGTTGTTTAAGAGAAAGCTGCAGCACAGTTTTTCTGTGAAGCTCCAGAAATGTCGTTCAGATAATGACTGAATTTTCATTTTAGGGTGAACTTTTCCTTTAAGAGTATTTACTGTAATTTTTACTATTAGGTGGTTCCAGCGTTAGATCCTTCATCCAATGGATCCAATGAAATCCATCATAACAATAGTTTTGCTCTGAATAGGTTGAAGGTCGTTCTGAACAGATATGTAAACAAAAACAGAAAAGAATCATTCAAAACCGAAAAGATTTGGACCAAAAAATTGGTTATTCAGCGAGCTTTGAACCTCAGACTTTCCTCATTGAGGTTGAAATGTTCAGTAAACTACTTCGGAATGAGTTTAGGTTGGCAGAGCTGGTTTCTTTTAGATCTTTATATCCTTATAAATGAACTACTTTTAAAAAGGCAGTCAGTTACACTCGGATCAAAAAGAAAATAAGTTGTCTTGATAGTTTGAAGTTTGGCTCTCATGCTTTCACTTTGCTTATCCAATCAGTCAGGCCTCTTTGAAGTCTCTACAGGGTTTTATTTAGTCATTTTAACTCATGTCATCACCAGGGGATTACAGGGCTTTATCAGTGACCCGCAACACCTGGTGTGAGTGGAGTCTCTCTAGGTTGACGTAAACCGAACGTGAAATGAAAAGGAGAAGCTTAAATATCCAAAATGAAAAAGTGATCGTTGGCTTTCTGGGACCCCAAAAACTATAACAAACTCTGAAATCAAGCAGCAAACAAACGCTGGAAAAGAAAAAAAAAGCACAAAGAGAAGCATTGATATTTGAAAACTGTAAGGTTCCCACCCTGCGCGCGTCCCCTCGACGCACCACATGAAATAACAATACCTTCAACAATGGGCCGAGCTTAAGGGGATAAAATGTCGGAAATGAGAGCATTTTCAGAGCCCGCGGCCAAAGACGAGCCTTCAAGCTCACATTCCAGCGAGGATTTATTCCATATAATACTCTAAATATCATCAAAATCTACCTTGAAATATGAAGATTTTGCCTTAGATTATCTCTATTGGACCCGACTTGCTTGGCAATATCATTTAACGCCTTGGAATGCCTCTGCGGTCGCCTCAGCGCTTTAATTTGAGACCAATAACACAGAGGGAGGAACAAAAACATCTGATTAAAAGCAGCCAAAAGCTCCATGAAGAACAAAGCCCCATCCAGTTGTTTTGCACCCAGCGAGGCAGCAACTACGTGTCTTAGCCAAGGCTTGTGTGTAAATCACCACATCACAGCGCTGCTCAGTGGAAACACTGGACAGCGGGGAGACCCGATCCCCCGACTCAGCTGGTGGCATTAGTAACGCCGCTCTGCTGGCTGGAGCTGTGGTGAAAATCAAAGAAAAGGCTTCACAGTTTGCTGCGTTTTATGTGTGAATGTGTATTTATGTGTGATGTGCGTGTGAGGATTTTTTTCTTTTTTGCACCTGCAAAAAGTCGTACATGGAAAAACAGTGGCTGCGAACACTTTGTTTAACAATTAACAAAGCTGAAACCAAGAAGTGTATGTGAGAAATGAAAAGGAAACCTGATTAGCAAATGCATTTTTATCCTCACTAAAGGTTTCTGCTGGTAAAGTAGCGTCTCAGGTTTTAGATTAGGGGACAGAGAACAAATATAAACTCTGTACATCTAATAAAAACAACACAAAGCAAAGTATCTAAAAGAACAAATTGACACATCACTAGCTGGATGAATGTTCACTGATTTTCGAAGTTATTCGAAGAAATCCCTTTAGTTTTTACCATTTTCTGACATTTTACTCAGTTTTCGGAAACCTGTAGGTTTTTCTCTTTGACAAAAGATGTTTAAATTCAGAGTTTTCAGCTGCTGCCATGTTGACTCCAGTTTAACTCATCTTACCATTTAGATATAAACATTTTGAAGAAGACAGTTTGAATGGCTGTTGTGAGAAATAAAAAAGACGATGTGCCACAGTTGCCCTGGTGGACTGCAGTTCACTCATTATGTTGTTTTTGGGAGCGGCCGGGTCTCGTGTGACACCTAGTGGTGAAATGAACTACAGTCAATAACTACAGTCTGGTCTGGTCATCGGCCTTAAATTAAACCTGTACCACTTGATGTAAGTGGTGAATTATGTTGACATCCTGCTGTAGCTTTCAAGGAATTCTAGACAACGTATGCCTTTTCTTGAGGAATACCTTGGATATAAATATGAACCATTTTTGGACATTTACTTTGCAAAGTCTCATGCTCATTCAATGTCTATTGAATTTCTTTCCCAACTTCAAAATAGGGACTTTCCACTTTCTCCTCACTTAAAATGGCATGTAATGTTGAAAGGAAAGTCTAGGATGCATCTAATTTGGCTGTTTTTGGTCCCAGATGTGGGTAAATAAAAGAATCCAGAGACTGAAGAACTGAAATGAAACAGACCAAGACTTGTTAAACAGTTGTGGTTTTGTGGAAAAATCTGAATAATAATGAAACACGAGTTTTATTAAGAGTCATTTTAAACACAGTTACATTTTTTTTTTGTATTACTTCAAAGCCAAACGGGATCTCAATATGGAAAAACATGCTTACAAATGAGGAAATTATTAAAAAGAGGTTAGTCCGTTTGTAAATTTGGACGCGTACAACTTCTCTGCACATTGAATGAGTGTTGAATATGTGAGCAGTGGGACTTTCTTCCAATAGCTTTTTTTAAATAAAAAAAGAAAGAAAGAAAGAAAAACTCTCCCCTCATTACGGCAATAATCACAGCGACTGGACTCGAACCCTCTCTGGTCCCTTGCTGCTGCTGCGTTCCCAAACTGCTGCACTCTATCTAAATCAAAGCACCCACAAAACTCCCAGAGCCCCAAACCACACAGAACATTTCCAGTTGGCCCGAGCCCACCGGTGAGGTAACAGCACTGGGACCCCTGACAAGCCGAGAGACTCCACATCGTTTATGGGAAGAGAAAAATCCACAAGTGCCAGAGCAGAGACCAGACAAAGAACTGTTCTTTGTGTTATCTTAGCATTTGGCAGCGACCATGTAGGACTTAAACTGGGCAGAGAGAATACCACTTGAGAAAGTACTGGTGCTTGAGCAGTTTTATTTTGGAAGATTTTCTACTTCTGCGTCACTGGAATTCAGTGAGAAATATGGCACTTTTTAATCTGGCACGCATTTATCTGACAGCTGTGGGTATCGAGTTTGTGCAGGTTTAACATTCAGCATGAAGTTAAGTCATAAGATATTGTTTATGTTGGACAACAAGAGTCCACATCCGCGCTAGTGGCTCGGCTGCATAGTATTTAAGCAAAGTGGAGCTTGGAGCTAAATGCTAACATGCGGCAGAGGGTAAAGAAAAAGATGTGAGCCTAAGAGAAAAGGGAAAATGTGCTCACATAGACAAGAAGCTGAGCTGAAGTCAGTGACGCAAGTGTTCTACACCTTAACAAGTAGCCAGGTTTGGTGACTGAATCCACGCAACCAGGCAAAACCTGACACAGACGTGGAGCACTGGTGGGTCTGTGACACACTTCAGCATGATATCAGGGTGCACAGGGATGGTGTTAACAGGTGGATGTTCAGCAGGCATGTTTACCATGTTTATTATCGTAGTTTAGTGTGCTAGCATGCTAACATTTGTCAACTGGTGCCAAACACACTGAAGTTATTGGGCCATAAACCAAAGTATTGGACAAATTACATTTTTGGTCTAATGTTGCTTTACATGAAGTTCAGAGATCGCTTAAAATCATTCGGTCGGGGACATGAATGTATGTACCAAATTCTCATGACAATTCACTCAACTGTTGAGGACAGTTCACCCTGGAAGACATGTAAACCTCATGGTGGCACAAGAGGAAAAATACAGGGGGTCACTAAAGAAGTCTGTAGAATTCATCCTCTGGGGAACGTGAACATCTCTACAAGGTTTTGTTCCAATTCACCAGAATATTCTGAGACATTTTACTGGATAATTAGACACTTTGAGTCTTTAGGGCTCATCCTTTGGGAATCTTCGATACCTGTATCAATTTATATGGAAATCCATCTAAAAGGTGTCGAAACATTTCACCAACTGTTGACCTCATGGTGGCACAAGTAAAGTAAAGATAAATCACCAAAGTTGGAAGGATTCATCTTCTAAGGGTCATGAACATTTGTACTACATTTCAAGGCAATCCATCTATTAGTTGTGAAGATATTTCAGATGTTTAGGAAGAGATCAGAAAGAGCTTCGTGACAACCATTTCAGACATGATTGAAAGTGTACAACCACTTAACTATGTAGAAAGAATGTCCCAATTCATCTCAGAAATAATTTAGCAGCTTTTCTGAGGCTTTCTGTTTTTAGGGTCAAGAGTGCCATTTGATGCTCATTTTTTAAGCATACATGGACCAACAAAGTCCCCCAAATGGTCAGATACTTGAACATGTATAAGTCCATGACAGACTCCATTTGTTGATGAAGATCATGAAACATAATATGAGGCTGTACAATGGGACATTAGCGAAGATTGTTACGTTGAGGGTTAATCCTTCACCATCAATGTCTCTCAAGAATTTTCTCCCAACTTTCTCCTCCACCACTGAAACCTGCTCATACAGAGGAGGGCGATGCTGGGATGAAGGGAAATTATCATGATTTGTATCTCCTCCCTGTCTGTGTCCTCCATCTTCCCCCTGTTGGTCTGTCAGAACGTTTGGCAGTTTGTCTGTGTTGTCTGAAATGATTTCTCAGGATGTTTCCCTTTGATATTAGGTTTCTGATTGAAGACTCTAGAGGCACTACTTGGTGCTTTTGGGTTTCTGTTTGTTTTCACATGTTGCTTTAAAAGCTCAAACATCATCATCATCATCATCAAAAGATTAATATCAGACAACTAAAAAAATGCTAGTAACTGGTCTGTCAAAAGTGTGCGACTGATAAATCAGATAGCTGATAGCACTTTTTTTTTTTAATATTGGAGCATGTGGTTATTTATTTGTGCCTATAGCCCATTTCCATGTCTCTTTAAATCAAGCACTATCTTTTTAGAAACACGTTCATGAATTACACTATGTTTGCTGTACTTAAACAGCATAAATTCACATAACCAGAGACTACGGATGGAAACTAGCTCATTATCTTAAGCGGATTAATGTTAATGTTGAATAACGTGTGTCATCCCTGGTAAATAAACAAATAGATGAAATGTACAAAGCTGCATATACATACGTATGTGCTTATACAGTATGATTGCAAGCATATAAACTCATAAATTATATAATAACTGAGTATGTAAGTGTTTTATGGGGTGCATTTACATATATATTTTTGACTCCCGTTTCTCGTGATCTAAAATGTTTCTGTATTTACCGCAAATGTACCATTACCTTTAATCATCTAACCGTCAAATATCATGCATCAGTACATGTCAAAGCTCCTTCATGAACACATTTGAGTGAGCATTGTTCAAAATTCTTCTTTGCGTCTCAAATATCCATAACTGTTCAAGATCTAGTTGGTAACTGTAATTAAAATGGCTAAATGTCTTTTTTAATAAAGTGTTTTGATAGTTTGCCTACAACGACTTAGATGTGACTCACACGTATCGTCACATATTCGCCATCCAAGTTTTCCTGAAAACGGAAAAATAAAAAAAACAACATTCAACATCATGACGAAGAGTTATAATAAAGGCAAAAATGAAAAGGCTTCAGGTGGCTTCGATAATGATGCATTCAGAGTCTCAAGAGGTCAAGCGCAAGGCGTACGTTTGTGACTTGTGGCGTTCCCATCTATTATGCCATGATTAGGAATTTTTTCAAAAAAATTGGGGATGTCGCCATTTCAGATTTTCACGACAATCATTGCAGCTTAAAAAATTCACGATAACGATATTATTGCAATATCCAGAAATTTGCCTAGAATTTAAGTACAGAAGCCTTAAACGGTCGTGGGTTGATTCATATTTCCTCCTTTTTTCTGCAGTCACAAGTTCAATTTTAACGTTTTATTGGAGTCATTATGATGGCAAAACACATTTTTCCAGAGATAACAAGAGAGAACAACAAGATCCATTTCTTAAGATCTCAAGAAAACAAACTTTGTTCATCTCGAGTCATCGTGAGATTAAAAAAAAAATCACTTCATAAGTTTCGTAAGTCTTGACTGTTCTATACAAACTGCAAGTTTCAAAGCAAACCATATGGACTTTTTATCATTTATCTTTTTTTTTTTTTTACATCAATACTGCATACTTCTTACTCTCTGACACTTTTAGCTTGAAGCAGTTGCTACACTTGTTAAGATGCCATGTGTTCCTGCTGGCTTGGCACCGCTGATGGAACAAACATTAAGCTTTCAGGAATGAGAGGGAACAATCTTTTGTTTCGTTGTGATAATGGATTAATTTATCTAGTTTATCTCAGGAAAGCAACACTTGACACAAATAACTCATTAACACGGGAAAACAGAGGAAATATTAGGTTTGACCTGTGGCTGTTAAGGGCTCCTGTAGAAGAGAGAGTCTGTGACCACAACTGTTAAGAAAAAAAGTATAATTACCCTCATTTACTGGTGAAAAGGCAACAAAACTAAGTCCAAACATCTCCGCTGTATTACACACACAATGTAACCGTGTGTTATCAAAACATTCAGAAAGTCACTTTTCAATATTATCTTGAATATCGTGATAGAATAGTAAAATAAATGATTAAAAACAATGAACTCATGATAACTGAACCCACAAAAAGTGACCCGAGGTATTTTCTCTACAGATGCTCATATCATTACTATGACTTTATAAACTTTAATCATTATATTTCTGTATTTTACTGTTGTCCTTTTGTTGTGTGCACTTGTTATCTTATACTGATGTGTCCCTGTGTGTCTGAAATACACAAACACACACATAAAAAGTTGTAGGACGAGCCACTAGTGGAGCGAACAGTTGAGTCGTCTTCTTCCATTGCAAAGTTGAATATTTACAGATGCAATAAAACTTCAAGACCCTGCTGAGGCCGGGCAGAAGTCTCTCTGGATTCATATCTGGATAAAAAAAAGCTGAAATATAAGCAGCTCCGTGTTTCCCTCTTTTCTAAACTTTGCTGTTCAACTCTCTTAAGACTCTCTGAGGTTTTTTCTCCCCCCCGGTAAATTTACAGCACGGACTAATCTAGGCTGACAGTGCATTTTCATTTCCACTACGAAAGGCTGCAATAACACACCACCTAATTGAACGTTAGGTGCACTTAAACACACTTAAGGATAAGTGGACTCCAAAATATCGTTTTATCTCAACCCGCTCATTTGATGTTGCTGCCAAATGTTGCCTTCCACTGTCACTGGCAGCAGATGGATTGGGTCAACTGCAGTCCCATAATCCTCTGCTGCTCAGACAGGGTTTTCATCAGGAATGGATGTTTTTTAAGTGGCTCTTAACTCTCTCAACGCTTTCATCTGTCCGGCAGCCCCCCCAGGCAAGCTTTTTATTGCCTTTTAGTCTTCAAAACATGTTCATCACCGGGTCATGGGTGATAACTGAGCCAGAAAATATTAGTATTGCTGCTCCTGTTGGACACACATACACAAACACAAACACACACACAGCCATGAGGGCAAACAGGTGTGCAGAGGTGAAGAGAGGCTGCTGAAGCAGAAGGAAACATTCACAGTTGCAGACAGAATTTAAATGATCTCTTCCTGTTTTCATGTTAGGTTAGTTTTTGTACTAAAGGCTTCTTTCCCAGGCTGTGAAAGCTCTTTGTTTTCCACGCACATGTGCAGCAAAACTCATCTTTCAGTCATCTTGGAAAACACAACACCCCAAGAGGCCGAACACTTGCCACGCCGCATGGATAAAAGTCACTGTGTTAGTTTCTTACCCAAAACAGCGCTGAGAAGCAGCGCAGATGACGGCCCCATTCCGCACTTCAGGCAGGACCCACACTGGTCACACTGAGAAGGTTTCCTTTTTACGCAGCGTCCTCGTTTATTCCGACACAAGCGCTCACATTATGTATCCAAAGCGCGGAAGGAAACACTCCCCTGACGTCCGAGCATCATAAGGAAACACACGTCTGGTTCGCTGCACAAAACCAAACCTGCTGCACCTGAGGCTCAACACAAAGAGTCGCACGGTCAAGTCAGAACTTCACTGCCGTGTTCGGCCGTTGTCGTTCACTGTTCAGCTGAAAGCAGCTCGGTCGCTTTTACGCGCGTCCTCCGTGCGTCCTGCGTCCTGGAGGAGTGTTCGTACGTCTGCTCAGACACCGGACTGGACTCAACGCCCCCCTCCTCTACCCCCACCCGCCTCCTCCTCCTCCTCCTCCTCCTCCTCTTCCTCCAAAGAGATTTTATGGGCGTGGAGTGTGCCGTGAAGTTTTCTCCCCCTGCAAAAAGTCACCCATGTCCACAACTGCTGCACCTGTAGATGTCTGGAGTCTTAAAAATATGTTAAATTGATTTAAATTTCATATTTCATTTCTCTAAAGAAAATTTGCAAACCAGCAGCACCACTGCATCATCACAACATCACAGTGACACATCTGGATGTATTTATTTTAAACATCATTTTCAAGTAAATCCCCTTAAAATGAGACTTTACATGTAAAATCTCTAAACTTTTACTTTTGGGTTTGAAGAAAAACAGATTTGTACTCGTTAGGCTCATTTTTCGGCAGTGGAGACATCCTTTCACTGGGCCAATGGTTTCTTTCTTCTGACTTCCCCCGGAGACAGACTGGAGTCTACTGGAGTCTCTGGTTTGATGACTTGCAACTTATGAACTGAGACATTATGACTCTAACACTCATTTAATATTTTCAGTTTAGTTATTGTTATTATTTTTTTGTCTGGCTGTCAGTATTAATTTTTTTAAACGGTGCAATATGTAATAATTTTAGTTCAGAAACTTTAAAAATAAATAACCTAAATTATCAATACAATCTGAAGGAGCAACATGTTTGATGTGAAATCAAAGACATCCATGTGTTGTGTTGCAGGCAGATATATCTTGCTAATGTTAGCATGCTAACCTGCTAGCCCCGGGCCTGTCGTGTCTCGTTAGACCACTCTGATGTCACATTCTGGACGGCTAGCTGTGTGGCTAGCTGAGCTAACTTGCTACAGTTAGCAGCAGGTGGCTGTTGCTCTGGTGAAACGCTGAGTATGAGTTCAGGATGTGGCAAATTCTCATGTGTTGCACCTTGGAAAGTCATGGAGAGGGAATGTTAATTTGATTGAGAAGAAATTAAGATTAAATCACTTATGAAGAGCAGCTTGGCTTCTTAAAGCTTTTGTTTGTAAGAAAGTTTCTTTCCCAACTCGTTAAATACTGATGCCGTCGGATTGGCGCTCGACCAGACCTACAATCCCAAAGCATCAGTATTACTATGTTACCAACAGGAGCTTTAGAACTCAACTTGAAATTGACTTGACACAACCTGTGGCTTGATTTGCCCAAGAACAAATTGAACTTGACTTCTATGAGACTTGGACACATCCTCCTAATTATTTCCAAACATAAATATGTTGCAAAGTCATGATCCCACACCAAAAGAGATACTCCAAAGTTATCTCAAAAGGATAACTGTAAGAAAAGGACTTAAGGAATACTTTATCTAGGACACCTTATTGTGAACAAACTCCAAAATGTCAAACCCAAAATAAAGGTTATTTAGGTTATTATTCTTGAACTCTTCAGATTTCAATCCGGATTCTGGTCTCCTTTGAAAGCTCACGGGGGCACAAACAAAAAGCCAGAATGAACCTGACACCTAGCCAAATGGACATGGGCACAAACACGGCGACATGTGAGGGTTTTTGTGTTCAGTCTTGTTACAAAATAAGCAGCTGTGGTCGCATTGATGTTGACATATAAAAAGTGTGATCAGATGAACGCAGAATGTTGAGGATAAAGCAGAGGGATAACGTTGTCCCAGGACTGCCCAGGAGGTTTCATTTATTCCATTAGTGTCCGACTTCCTGCTTGTCATCGGTGGTGATGAATGCTGCACATTCTTCTGGATAGTGGCTCTCAAATTATTCACCCTCTCATCATGGCCTGCCTGCCTGGAGGGGGGAGCAGCAGCAAGCGTTCACAGACACCTGTGTGTGTGTGTGTGTGTGTGTGTGTGTGTGTGTGTGTGTGTGAGAGAGAGTCATGAGAGACCTTGGCCTTGAGTTTCTGGCTCTCTGTCTCTTTTTAGCTTGTGTCTTTTCTGTCTTCTCTCTCTGATCGTTTGACCCTGAGGCGAGTCTTCAGCTCCGACACTGAGCCAACTGTGTTATAACCGCCTTTGGACACTGATTATATCTGCATAGAAGCACCAAACTCTTTTTTTTTCTTCTCTTTTATGATGTCAGCTTCACAACTTAGACCTTTTATGATCTAATCATTTCCGACTTAAAAAGAACATCATGGAACACAGCTCAGCGTACATTACAGCTTCTTGTTTAATTTGATTTAACAGATAGAGGATAAGATCCTGTTAGAACTCCATCTTTACTTGGCACATCAGATCTAAGAAATATTTGTTGATCATTTAGTCCATAAAATGTCAGAAAATAGTGTGGAATTGACCACAAGCTCCCGGCTGTCATAATTAAATTACCTTTTTTCCCCCAATTGACCGAGAAAAGCATCACACCTCCGACTAAAGAAGATTTTAGGTTTTTGTCAGTCACGCCAGCTGAGAATCTTTATGATGCTGCAATAAGATAATGTTTCAACATTAAAGGACACGTTCACCCAAAAGTATCCTTTTTGCAGTGTTAAGTTTACATCCATGCTTTCACATAAGTAGGAATGATAGTGAGGGAGGCCCCGGTGTGCACAAAAACAGTATTTCATGAGCTTATCCAATAATCCTCCAATCCTTAATCAGTAGAGCAATCCTCCACCGAAGGAGTTTCTAATTAATTTCTATTGTCTGCAGTCTTAACCCTCACGGCTGCCTCCTTCTATACGCTCCATGGTATTTGCTCTTTTTCCCTCTAATCCAGGATCCACGCTCTGGGAGAGTAACTCCAGCCCTCCTCTCTCTCTCTCTCTGTCTCTCTGTCTCTCTCTCTCAAGTTCCTTCTTTTCTCTGGATCCGGAAAAGCCGCTGAGCGAGATCCGGACAAACAGACTGATGGGATTTGCAAGAAGAAGGCCGGAAGGGGTATTAATACGAGGTCTGTATAGAGGAGAGGCTGGAGGCAGGGAGGTGAAACTGGGAGGCTTGTTCTGGTGTGTTGACCCCTGCGTTGTCCTGTGTGGCTAATCAAAGCATCGCTGCACCCTCTTTGTGTCGCTGCAGGAATGTGATCCATGAGAGCCACAAATAAGCTTTGCTTTGATTTGAAAAAGGCTCAACGGGACAGTGGGGAACGTTTTCTTACCGACAGCGTTGATATCATTAGAGAACTTTTTTTCTGTCAATGCTGAAATTTGTTTGTCTCTTTTTCAACCATCGAAGGATTTCTCTCACATGTTTTTTGCGTTACGCCTTTATCATCGGCGTCTCTAAACATGTCAGAGCAGATGAATGTGGTTGGGGACATTTCAAAGTTGCTGTCTCTCTGCTTCTCATTAAGGCCGTGTTCTGAAGCGCTGGGTGACTGCGCTGTTTTCTGTTTGCCTCTTTTTTTTTTCCTTTTTTTTTTTTCATGTCTCCCCGTAGACGTTTGTGTCATTTCTGGAGAGTGTTGTAAAAGGCGGAATGAGAGGGGAGTGGCGCACAATGAACATAAAACTCACACTGAGTTATGGGATGTTAATTGTTTAACTGTTTATTGTTTGTTACTGGCCCCGAGGAGGCACCGACTTAGATTACTGACAGCAACAGAAATGTGTTCTCACCGACGTCTCCGCCAACTTCTTCAACCCTGCTGACTTTCTGGTGTCCAGCCTCTTTTTCTCCACAGGACCACAGGATTTTATCTGCAAGTTCCTGAATATATCAAATACATCAGGCTGAGCTCAAAGAAAGTGGGAATAAGCGATGATTTTACTGCTTAAACCGGCATAAACACATATTTTGTCCACTTGGATGCAGCAGAGAAAAAGTTGTAACACGTATAAAGCGTACACTGTGAAACATTGAAGTTATTATGTCTGATCCACCTGAAGAACATCTACAGCTCCGTTTTCAGTGTCCACCAAAAGAATATTCGGCTCTTTAGCGCAACCTGGGTGCTAACTTTGTCTGTCGGCTGTTTAGTGCTGTGTAGGTAGCTTGCAGTGGGTGTCTTAGAGCTTCTTGCTGTTGCCTGATGAGAGCAGTGAGTGTGAACCAAAACAGCAAAGTTGCAAGCGGTGAGCTGAGAGATGCTAAAATGCTCCGCACAGCTGACACCATGTTCCTGTTGCGCCAGTGTCAATCTGTTTACATTCTTTAAACCAGTCATTAGACATGGCTCAAACAGCGGTTAGGCCTGTATATAATTTGTACTGTTTCATTATTCCCCTTCTGTACTCTATAGTTCTAGTTCACCCAGCAAGAACGGCTCAGTCCGAGTGAGACTTCAGAGGTGTCGCCTGAGGCGCCAGTATTTGACAACCTGGTGATGAAACTCAACAATCAACTATCTTTTTCTCTAGGAAGTTACATTGTGTTGCTTTAAAATAATACTCAATCCATGCCAGTCCAGTCTCAAATCAAGGAGGACACTGGGACAAGTGACCAAGGTTTGAGACCTGCGTGAAGCAAATGAATAGTGACTGTACAAAGGAAGGACCATGAGCACGTCTGCTACTGCTACGACGAGGTCAGGTGAGGTCTACTCGCCCACCTGGTTTTGCGTGATACTGGGTTGTCTATTCAGCAGAAGAGGAGTCGACTTTTAGTCTCTTATTCGGATCAAGCTTGGAAAAAACCGGATCCTACAATTCTCGACAACGACGTAAAAAAAACAGTTTCTTCGGACCATTTGGTGCACATCTATGTGACCATGATGACATCAACGTTACATCCCGTTCTCAGACTTTGGAAGGCTTCTCCAGACTGACCTAATTCATTGTACAACTGTTTTCCCGAGCCGAGTGGAACCTTTTCAAGAGGAGAAAGCTGATCTTTGTGTGTAAAATAAGCCAAGGGGCCCTTTAAGGTGATGTTAAACGAATGAAATATATCTGCAAACACGACAGTACTCGACCTGCGTTTGCTCCAACTGCAGTGGGACGGCTGCGATATTTAGAAAATGAGTCAAACATGAGAGGTAGCCCTGAGCCCAGTTGAAAAAGCCTTGCTCCAAGTTTGGTTCCAATATGGCCGCCATCTGCTGCTACAGAGACAATTGAAACAGTACAGTTAAATCAATCCAGACCACGAGCGGGAATTAGGGAGACAGAGAGGGGGGGAAAAGCTGAGAGGAGGTGTAGGAGTGGAGGGGAGGGAGGTTATTTCATCTGTGCTGCATTGGTAAATACTCCGATGAGCAATGAGAGACCCCATTGTGTAGAGCCTCTCTGAAATAAAGCCGCCTGCAGGGTCAAGGAGAAACTGTCTCTGAAAAACAAAATCCCAGAGACAAGAGGGAAATAAAGGGACAGTATTCAAGAGAGAGAGCATGCAGCGGCTGAAGAAACACAGTTCCTACTGTCACCATCTTATCCCCCCCTCCATCAATCTTTACATCATTTACAAATCCAGGCTTTCACAGTAGCTAAAAAAAAAAAAAACTAAACTAAAAAACATCCCGCTGGAAGACCCAGATGTTACAGGAACTTTTATGAGGAAACAAGCTCCTGAGTGATCGCTTCCTGCAGCAGACCACCAGGTCTTCCTGCGGGTGCAAGGTGATCGACAGTAAGCAGAGCGTAACGCGATGCAGCGCTGATATGAAAGCGCTTGGCCCGAGCGCAGAGGAATAATGATAAAACCTAAAACACTGACAGGACCAATAAGCTGTCATGTTTCCTGTGACGGATTGTTTACCTTAGGCGTTTTTAGCAGGACCGCTGAGGCCATTCAGCGCAGCGGACAGGAATGAAGCAGCAATTGGCTCCTTCTAAAAAGGAAGGAAAAACAACAAATGATAAAAATGGAAAAGAAGGGGAGAAGTTTAATTGCTGTCATGAGCCAGAAAAAGACAAAATCCCTGAAATTCACAGACATGCATGATGCAGCACCACACTAAACCAAATGAGGCTGTTGCTCTACTGTGCCAGAGTCAGGATTCTTGAGGTTTTTGTGGCCTCTGGACCATAAAGCGGCCTTTGGCTTTCTCTGACGGGCCCCGTGTTTGTCCTCCGTGGTGGCAGCTGCTCGGTGGACACACAGTCTGACTCGGCTAATCGTCCAGCCCTGTATGCAGAATTTGGTAACCAATCACAGAAAAACGGTTGTTGATATCCAAAAATGTAGTAAATATCGGGCTCAGTAAAGAGAGATATGAAGGATCAGAAGCAAAAAATAAACATTTTTAAGTACTCGAAATGGCAAAAAAAATCAAGTCAAGATCAAATGTAGCGAGCTATCAGGAAAAAACTCATACTTGCTGCCATTTTTTAATTGCCTGAGGGCAAAATTAAATAGAAACCTGTGTGTAGTGTTTATTGTTTTTCTGGTGTGTCAGAAAGGCTTTGGCATCAACATTTTCACTTGATTTCTGGAGAACGCAACCGGTTAAATGTGCGTTTTGTAACTTGGTGTTGTGCTCACACTTTTACAACTGTTTTTAAAGCCTCTCTCCGACAAGTCCGACTTTCACAAAAACGATACAGACAGCAGATGTGGTCCCGGCCTCGTATAATATGATATAATAAGACGTGTTAATAGCATTTGTTCATTGCACCAGTTGTTATCTTGCAAACTCCGCATGAAAAAAGGGAATAACAATACATTACAACTCTGTTGAAGGGTCGCCACAGAGTCAGATAGAGAGATTTCATTTTATTTCTGTCCAAGTGGTTTTCCCCTGGGTGTGACAGGCAGCTGCATGCATCAAAGAGTCTGGCATGACTCTGAGGAGGAGGAACGGAGAGCTGTGAAACGCTTCCTGACCGGCCAGCTGCTCACAGGTGGCAGGAAGATGGCGGGAGAGCCGCCTCGCAAATCAGACGTCTCACTAGAGGGACCGCAATGGCGGCGGGTGGGGGGTGGGGGGGGGATGAAGCGCCCCGAGACAGACCAACACATTAATCATCGTCATTTCAAGTTTTGCCATGTCGTCAACTATGTTTCCATCCAGTCAAGCTGATGAGAATCATATTTATGACGTGGCTTTTGGGAGATGGAAGTTCAAAGTAGTATTAAGAACATTTCATTTAATAATACGATAATGGCTGTTTTGACGGGAAGTGCCAGTTAATAAAGGTTTTATATTTGCATGAACGGTCCTTTTATCTTACGCTGCACACAAAGTGTTGCTTTGGACCATTATATAAGCTGTTTGCAACACAAGAGCGCAAAAATATAAAAGTTTAGAAGCTTTTGATATCATTGTAGTATAGATATTCGCTTTAATGGCTGCTCGTATTTTCTGACTTTAAAACTGAGATTGAAATGTAAATCGAGACCTTAGAAACAGTAGTTAGCGTTTTTGTTAAAGGTCAACTATGTGACAGTCTGAACAATAATACAGCAGAAGGTACAGTGGTGTGCTGAACCTAGAATGATGTCCTGGTCTTTTTTAAGGCATCTACTTTGATGTTGAACATTTATAATAACCAGCCCATGGCTGTTTCTACTTTACATGTTCTGAGTGAATGTTTCTGCTCTGTTTGTATTTAAGGGATTTTGGATCCGTTTTGATTGTGAGGTTCCTCCCTCTGTGGACTGACAGGTGGATCTGACCTCTGCACTCACAGTTCTTCGCGTTATAGCCCCGAAGCAGGAGCGATTGCGACCCTTCGCTGGATTTTCTGAGTGATGAGGTCAACAGTTTGTGGCCAGTTGCGTGGCCGGCATATTTATTGCACACCACAGCGCTGCAGCTGCAAGACATGCTTTCGCTTTTCATCATGTTGTGTTGCCATGTTTCTGGTTATCGGACTCTTTCAGGTTCAAATCAGGGCTCTTCTCTGGAGATTGTCGAAAGGCATTCTGGGAGGAACTCACTTAAGGTGGAAAGAGACTCAACGTGTTAAAGGGTGGCTGTTGCAACACTGACCATGAGTTAGATTTACACACTTAATGGTTAATACATTTTAAAGACATCTTGTTCTCTTCTAAGACCAAAAATATGTTAAACTGCTATTCATTTGATTATGCTGAGTATCCAAAATATCCTCTGAACCTGGATAAACCGTACAAAGCTTCACAATATCCAAACCCAAACTCACTGAAACTACTCCTACAGTCTGAGGCTGTTGAAATATTAAAGGAAAGTGTTAACTGGGTGGTGCTGTGTGATCAGAAGTTGCCATATAAATTATTAAGGAATTTATAAGCTTTAGATCAATGTTTCTGATCACAAGAGTAAGAGAACTATTCACAGAACAAGCTGATTATAAACGAGAATCCATAAACTACCCAAAGAAAAAGTACATGCATGTTGTCATTTTATTGAGATAATAATCACACAAAGTACATTATATTTACCTGATACTTGTTTCAGTCCAGTACAAGTACGTTAAATTTGTACTTAAGTTAAATACATTCCATGACTGCTGTGTTATGATGTCATTTTTGGGACTTTAAACAAAAAGGGCTCTTCAGGGGTTAAAAAGCTCATCTATGTTGGTAAGTGAAGAGGTGTTCTTGCCTCGCAGCGCTGCAGCACTCCACCCTCCTGGCTTTCACAATACTTTCATCTGTTACTAATTTAGATGCTTTACAGCAGAGACAAAATGCAATTTAACGGTAATTCATTACTGTTCACATCAGTTGTCAAAACGTGTCTGCGCAGGGAGGAGATGTTCTTTTAAGTCTTCAGCTGTCGAACACAAAGAGCTGCAGGAAGCGGCAGGTACGCTCATGTTTGTGTTTTTGGAGCCTTTGAGTGATGGGGAAATTGCTACAGGGTCACATTTCAAAAACGCACCATCACACCCCTCAACATTTGATCTGCATTCTGTG
>CAEMYA010000024.1:9386403-9405020 GCA_903131615.1 Diplodus sargus
TGTGTGTGTGTGTGAGTGTGTGTGTGAGAGAGAGAGAGTTTGCGTGTGTACGTGCCCTAGCCTGAAGACAGGAAAGGCATTAGGGGTATTTTTGATCCCAGTAATCTCTTTCACGGTGTGGATTTGTTTGTTCGGGGAGCACACACAGAAGACAAAGGTGGAGGGTAAGTCAGGCCATCGCAGTTTCATTGAGACGGTTGTATAAAAAACTGATGCGACGCTAATAGAACAGCAACTGACAACAAACTTTAGAGCATTAAATAAAAAAAAAATAAAAAAACGTCTTTGCCAAAGCCTCCGGAGCAGTAAAAGGATGAGCGTGGGAGCCAAAGTCAGACTATCTGCGCGACTGAAGCGGTCAGGGCACGGAGATTGATGGATTCTCAACGCAACACCACAGATGTGCGCTGCAATTTTTCCATGAGCAGAGACAGATTTGCGGTGTGTGTGTGAAACAGAATTTGTCCCAGATTTTCTCTCTTCTTCTTCCTCCCTCTTTGCTCTCCTCTCTTCTCTGCGGGCTGGATGGAGGGAGCTTTGATGTGGCACTCTCTCAGTGTTGTGACCGCAGGCCCAAGAGGAACCAGATGCTCTTTGGACTGGCTTGTGGTGTGCAGAGGCATATATATAAATAAAAAATTAAAAAAAGAGAGAGAGAGAAAGATGGGTGCAGGGCTACGGGGGGCTGTCCTCGTGCCAGCCGAGTTTACTGTAAAGCGTCCTGCATTGGAACAGACAGAGGAGGGTGTCTTGGCGGGGTGACTGTCGACAGAAAGCAGCAGAGATGAACATGAATGGACAAAGAAAGTTTGCACGAAGTCAAAATCGATGTTGTCGATGCTCTGTTTAATCTATTGCGACCAAAGTGTGCAGAGTGCTGTTTCTGGGCCGGTTGCTATTGCTGCTTCGGAATTGGTTTCACCTACAAACTCTTTAAGAACAGGTTGCTTTTTCCACGGGTATGATCGCCACCATAGAGTCACATTATCCAGTCACTGCATAGGTCTCCAATTTCCCAGCATTGCCCAGAAACTTACATTGACGCAATGCATGCCTACACTGGTGTCCAAACATGACCGGTCCTCAGCCCACTGTAGCAATTTTTGCAGTGGACGCACCTCTTGTTTAGTCTCCTGTGAAGTCAGAGCATGTAACACTACCTCTGGATTTGGTGGTAGTAAGCGCTGGTCCTAAGTTACGATAACCCCGCCCCCAGCCCCTGATGTAAGCGGTTCTTTGTTGTAGGCTAGAAAAGCGTGGGTGTCGTTCTGGAACCAGTTTTCCTTGCCGAGAGCCCGTTCTTTCACTGGTGTAACGTAAAGAAATGGTTACAGAGCAGGCACTGGCTCTGAAACGGCACCCGAGCCACCTTGGTCGATAAGGGGTCTACACCAAGTCCAGCATATAGCCTAACATTGGCAAAGGAGCTGTTTTTGTACGTATTCTTCTGGAAAACGCACATTAAGTGTAACTGTAAATGCGAATCATTATCCACGACGATACAGGAAACATGTACTGTTACAACACCTTCCGCTACAGCAAATGTGCATCCACACCAGCATTGCGATGTCCCAGTACGATAGTCAGTTCACTGTGCTGCTCTTTGTAATCAAGGTTGCTCTTGAATAATAAATTCATAGACTACAAATGACTGACATTGGTGTTATTTATTTTGGTTATTTATCTTTTCCTATTAACAATATGCCAGTATTTGAGTTCTTTATGTCCTATGAGCTGCGTCTCAATGACAAAGATCTTTTGTTTTTCTTTTTTTTCTTTTTTTTTTGTATTTAGTAGTTGATGACATGATTCACCTTCAAAAAAGTTTCTTTTTTCAATTTTACAATAGAAGTAAGATGTGACAAAAATACAAATCTGATAGTATCTCTCACCACAAAAACATGTGTGTCAGATTTATGTAAGTTATGAGTCAGATTCTGACAGACAGACAGAAGAAGAATTTTTATTGAGGAAAACTGTTCCATTTAATATCCTGGATCAGGATTTAATGACGAGCATTAGATCCAGATCCTGATGAAAATCCAGCCCAGAATCACAAGACCATCGCATTTTTACGCTGCCATTCACACTGACATTTTCACCTTACGTTAAAGTTTATTCGTAAGTAAGTGTTTTGATTGACCTGCCTCGTGTTCTTCTTCTTCTTCAATTTCCTACATTTCCCAGAATGACTTGTGACAACACCCAAAGAACATGCCTGAACTTGTTTCCTTTCAGCTGTGGGTTTTGCTGTGTAGGTGGAGGGAGTGATGATGGCAGTGGAAGCAAGACAGCAAGAGTTATTCTGGTCCCAAAATGGACCAGAAAAAAAGGCATGTTTTGTTGTTTGTTGTTGCTATTCTGCACAGACAGACTTGTGGTATATATTGAGACTATATGGTCCATGGAGGAACTGGTCTTGTTACATCTTATCTGATGAATTTCTAGATGGGAGATTAACCCTAAAGATTATATGTATGTGTTGAAAGCTAAGGTTGGTAAAAGCACGTTTTTGTTATATTTGTAGACAATCTCTTAACATTCTGACAGGAATCAATAAATCAAATTAAAAAAACCAAGTATCTGTGGCTGTCTCACACCTCTTACAAGCCCATCCAATTGTTTTTTTCAGCCTGTATGAAATGACCTGAAAGACTATCTGCCTGCATGCACACATTCTACCTGAGAGGTGGTTACGTTGCTAAATCTTTTAGGAATAGGAGCTAAAGGAAGCTAAAATATCCTGATACTAACATGTTAGCTTGATGACAGTGAGTACTAACAACAGCCATGTGGGATGACACAGTGGGCTGCCTGCACTCAAAGTAGACATTCAGCTGCCAACTTCATTATTATAGCACAAAGCTCTAAACCTAACCCGTTAGCATAAAACGATATAGGGTGGTGCAGTTTGTAGTCCCAGAGACTTGTACGCATTTTTCATTGGTTTTCGGTTAAATGCCTGAAGTAAGCTCTGCGGTTACCACAGGATGGTATAGCTCCAGGGTCATAAGGGGCAGCATATCACCAGAGTTAAGTGACAACTGCTGCTCTTGGCTAGCTATCCTTTACTGTAGCTAGCTACTGTTAGCTAAGTAGCTCATGGCCCAGTTAGTTGAGTTTGTCTGAGGGGATTTGAAAAGCCATGAGGCAATTAAGCTCGACTTCGGTTAAAAAAACAAAAACAAAAAAAACTTGAATTCAGAAAGTGGACCAATGCATTTTTCTGATTACTGTCTGGAAAACAGAAGTAAGAGTATCTCATATAGCATATATCTGCCAGCTGAAACTACAGGGGAAAGTGGTATTATGAGAAAGGAGGGGGCTACTTGGTTGGCATGCAAACTTCAGTAGATTTCTTTGCAACACAATACAGAGAAGTCTTTTACAATATGTCAACACTGTTGTTTTGTCATAATATATTAATGATGTTGATTTGGGGAATTTTTAAACAAAAATTCGGGCCAGAATGAATTTATTAGACTAAAAAAAGCAAAGGGAGCTCGTTGAACCTAGCGACCTAGCTGCTAACACATCTCTCAGCTGTCCAGTGAGAGCTGGTGTGGTGTGTGTTCTTGTGTTTTGAAGGACTCCCCATGGACAGACACTTGAAGGAAGGGGGTGGGACTTTTACAGTTGGATACTATCAGAATGTGGCTTGCAGGTTTCTCCACTCTTCCAGCGTCAGGACCTTTAAGAATAGGCCTTCCTCTAATTTTAAACTCGATTGTTTCCTGTTATCTTAACTTTTGGGAGCTTACCATAAAAAGGAAATAGCTCTACTTTCTCTACTGTACGTCTCCCACGGTTGTTTAAATAAATGTTTTTCCAGGTTGACTTTTCCTTTCAGGACACTTCAGCAGACTGACTACTTGCTGACGCAGCAGGTTTGTACCCTGATCCCGTGTTTTGAAGGACAATCTGTCTGACCACCAGGCCACCAACAACCACCCCAGCATCAGTAGGATGACAGAACACAAGCTGAATCGAATCTCCATAACCGCTCGTACTGTACCATTACACAAACCTCATAATAGTTTTGATTTATGACCCTCCAGTGACACTGTAGAGTTTGGCGGGAAGCCTACGCAGCTCCGTTTTTTCGGCTTCGACCACAACAAACATATAGGCGAGCATTAAGAATTTCCCTCGGGTCGCCGGTCACCAGGGACGTTAATGTAGCTGAGAGGACATGAAAAGCGATGAAAACCACAGACAGTGAGATTAATCTGACCTCTTAAAAAAAAAAAAAAAAAAACGCTTTCTCATCTCTGTCTGCCGGGAGAGGAAGGAAGGATTGCAGCAGAAATAAAGTCAGTCTTTCCACCATCGCTCTCTACTTTCTTCATCTGCTTCCTCTCTCTGTTTCTCTGTCCGTCTCTCTGTGAGGCAGCCATGACATGAAGTGTTTATCTTATATGTCAAATAACTGTTTATGCAGTAAACCAGAGCAGGGCAATACAAATGGCAGAGTAACGGATGCTGGATGCTAAATACAATGAAACGATCCAGCTGTTTTGATTGGAGGGCAATTGAACCCGGCAGAGAATAAACAGAAAGGACTAAGCGTTGATTTTGTTTATTAAAGATGAAGACAAATACAGAGAGCAGCAGCTCGGTGAGTGACAAGTGTTTGAGCTCGCCGCTGGGGGAATTTCAGGAGGTTTTAAATGAGCTGCAGGATCACAATGACTTTAATCGCCAATTGCAATAAACACAGCAGAGTTTGTCTCGTTGACATCGCTGCAGAGGCGTATTGACAACTTGGAAATTCACAACTGGTAGAAAGACCACATGACATCACATAGAGACAAACTGGAGACATAGAGAGAATGCAGCACACAACCAACATCCCCAGTCAGGATGTTGTGATGAAGTGTGTTTTTAAGAGACCCAGAAACACATTTTCTAGATACAATATGTACAATTTTGAATCAGCCCCTTTTATACAGCTCAATCAAGACAGGACAGCTGTGCCTTTAGTCCACATCGCAGGTAAGGGGCAAAAGGACCGGAGACGGAAAGGAGCAGCCTCCGAACAACAGCACTCAGTTGATGTCTGTGTGAAAGGAGTGACATTTTGATGACATGTAGTGAGAGCATACCACAGCTGGGGGTTTAAAAAGCAGCTAGCAGCAGTTAGCAGCCAAGTCAAAGAAGTAGAACAGCAACGTCCTCAGAGCAGAAGACGAGATCAAATCGTCATAAAACAGGGACGGTAAATGAACATTGTTGCAATCTTGTGCCAGTGTTTAGAACACTATTAAAAGATAAATGTCACACTAGATGCCGTCGCTGTAGTGTTACATGCCTGTTTGGCTTGCAGAGCACTGGCCTGCTATCCAAACTCAGTCAGTGATGTATTTTTTTTTCGTATTTTGACAGACTAGACCCACAAGTGTGAAAAATGTCATCAAGGAAAACAAAACTTACCATTCGACATTTTTATCGTCACACATAGATAGATAGATAGATAGATAGATAGATAGATAGATAGATAGATAGATAGAAATACTTTAATGATCCCAGACTGGGAAATTATTTTGTTACAGCAGTTGTGGGTCCACAAATAAAACACTTCGTACATAACATAAATAGAATCCAATATATACATAGTGTATATATACAGTGCACAGTGTGCTATAAACAATAAACTATAATAATATATACAACAAAACAGTAGAGAGAGCAGAGTTCTCTATCAGGCAGAGGTGAGAGAGTTGTTGTATAAAGTGATGGCTTGTGGCAGGAAAGATTTCCTGTATCTGTTGCTACGACAGCGAAGCTGAAGCAGCCTTCCGGAGAAGGTGCTCCGCTGTCTGACCAGTGTGAGTTGGAGAGGGTGGAGAGGATTATCCATGATGGATAACAGTTTTTTCAGTGTCCTCCTCTCCACCACAGCCTCCAGAGTGTCCTGTTTGCAGCCAATCACAGAGCCAGCCCTCCTGATCAGTTTGTTGAGTCTGTTAGTGTCACTGGCTCCAATGCTGCTTCCCCAACAAACCACAGCAAAGAAAAGTACACTGGCCACCACAGACTGATAAAAGATCTCCAACATCTTGCTGCACACGTTGAAGGATCTCAGCTTCCTCAGGAAGTAAAGTCTGCTCATCCCCTTCTTGTACACAGCTTCAGTGTTAGATCTCCAGTCCAGTCTATGGTTGATGGTAACACCAAGGCATATATAGGCTCCTTTTAGCTCATCATCATCATGTTTTTTTCAATAGTCTAACTTGTCTGTTTAAGTGAAATTCACAAACTTTTAGCTTTATACATGCTTTTTTTTTTGTCTGTGCATGTTAAAATGTGCCTGAAAACTGTTTGATGGAACAAACTTTATGTGTCTTTAATAGTAGTTTGGTCACACGTCGCTTTAACTTTCAGTAAGAGAATTAGCGAGTGAGGGAGTAAGTCGGCGAATGTGACTAAACTTCCATCAGTAATGGTGGTTGTTTAACGATGATGACCACAAGTTCCTGTGTCTTAATGATCCCGCGCTACTTTCATCATGTACTTTGTTTTGATTGATATTTCATATTCAAATCGTGCCACATGGATGCCATGTTCAGCAGTGAATGACAAATAAATTCATGTTATCATTTAGAGTGTAACCACAGTTCTCTTTATCTGCTCCATCTCGTCATGTAACGATCATGTCCCTATAAAGAGTGGTTCTTTGGCTCAGACGAGTCGTTGTTTTCCCAAACTAACAAGATGCCAGTCTAAGAGTTTTAAAATGCAGATTTTTCCAGCGAGCGTCGAGTCAGACGAAAAGTCGTTGACAGAAAAACTCTCAAACTATGCCAGTGGTTTGTTTTATGTGGAAAAGCGATGCCAATTTAAGGATCCTCTTTGGTTTCCCTCTTAAAGATCAAAGCGTCCGGGCTAATCTATTTGACTGGGCCCTGCTGTCTCCACGACAACAAGATCACAGACAGGAAGCCTGTCCTTCCTTCACGGACGCTTGTCACCAACAATGCAACCACTCAGCAGTGTCTGACTCTCCAATAAGTCACTGCGGATGTGCACGCATGCCTGTTTGCAGTTTTGGGTGCATGTGTGTGTAATTCAACCCCATAAAGCTCCGCAAACCTTTCTCAGTTTTCCCTCTCTGTATGTGTGTTTGTGTATGAAGGCCATGTTTGTGGAAATTGTATAGTTTTGGGGTGATACTCAATCTCTGCTACTCCTTGTTTTACCCTCAGGTGTGTGCGTGTGTGAGTGTGTGTGCGCGCAAGTGTTGAGTTCTGCTTCAGTGACCCAGAAAACATCTCTAAATGCTGCGCTCTTAGGTCACCGTGGAGCCCCTCGTGTTTGCCCAACAGATGATTAGGAGCTAAGACTGAGCTTCTTTCTTTGGCGCAGAGAAGGGACGAAGCTTATAGCACATAGTCCTTTTTCTGGAAAAATCATTCTCGCATAAAACTTTCGACCAATTTTTTTTTTTTAACAAATACTCTGTGTGCATAATCGCACCAATCCAATGGTTTAAGGAGCACGTTCCCAAGACATTTAAAGGCAAGAGTAGCCTCAGTTACACTGTATCTGTTCTGATAGTAACACTATAGAAGGCAGGGGAATCAGTTAAAATCGCCTCCATACTTGGAAAAACACAAATAACTAACACAGCCACAGCCTTGAAATGCAATTTTACTCAACAATATGCTGTGTGGTTCCCTTCATATGTCTAGATAAGAAACAAATAATAACAAATAATCCTTCACATCTGTATCTTTAAGAAATGGTAAGAATTCTAAGGTAGCTCCTTGTTTTTAAAAGGCAGCATCTCTGAAAACTGCTGCTCAATACTCCTTGCCAGCTATCTTTGGCTGTAGCTAGCTGCCGTTAGCCATTTAGCTCAGTTAGCTGTGGAGCTAGTGCCCCCAGGTCACAGAGGGCAACGGGGCCAAGCTCACTCTGGTTTTGCCACTAACCAATCAGCGAGCCTAGTAGCGAACACAGCCTCTGAGACCAACGGAGAACAGTTTGAAGACAGAAAATATAGTATGGAGGTGATTTACACCGGCTCTGACCAGGACTATAACTTCAGGGCCGAGAAGACATGGCAGGCAGGCAGGAGTGCAGCAGAAGAGGAGAAAGAGAGAGAGAGAGTGTAGAGCCAGAATATTATTCAGTGAGTTGAGGATGTATTTTGGTGAGTTTTATTTCGTCAGCTGCCTGATCGATACTGAGCATGTGCAACTGTCAACAGGGATGAAAAAGAAGCAAGGTGTGTCACTCTTCAGCAACTTTACTTGAGGGTGTTTTCATGATTGCAAACGTGACACACAAGAAAAATGCAAACTTATCTTCTGGCAATGTAAAAAAGTCAAAAGCCAATTTATGGCAGGTTTACCTGTGTTTAATAAACCCACACATACACACTCATTTGGTGTAAAGGAAGGGGAGACACATGCACAGTACTTGCGCAATAGCCAAAGCTAATAAGCGACTTCACCAGTCAAATCAAAGGTGGGTTTATTGATAGTGTTTTGGTCTCAGCAATGCTACTACCAAGACTTCATCATCTGTCAACTGTGTGTCGGGAAACACAAATACAGCATTTTGTTTAATAAAGACCAAGATACACCGACAATTCGTCTAATGGTTAAACTGATTTATAATTGCATGGTGGGTGGAATCTAATCTTGGTTTCTCAGGGTAAATATCAGACTAAATATCACAAACAAACATCATTCCCAATCTCTGCTGCGCTCCTTAAGGCTAATAGTCTTTACTGGAGCTGTGAGCACAATGTGCAGATCATCACTTCACTCTCCTCCTGGCCATAGTCTGATGAGAACAGTGTGTGTGTCTGTGTGTGTGTGTGTCACAGACTTTTTGTCATCTTCGGATTGTTTCAAGCTGAACGTGAACAATATGATTTGGGATGCCTGTAGGCCTTTACAGACTCAGGGAATGTGGAGTCTGTGTCCCATTAAGAAACTGTTATAATCTGATGATTGAAAGCTGGAATGAGGCTGTGAAAGCTGGGGGGATCAGCTGCACTACATTAGGACTTAAAGCCTGACAGATCTCGCTATTCTGGGTTTAAGAAATAGATTCCATGGTGTCCAACAAACCGGATTTTTTCCTCTTCACTCCATCTTCTGTGCATAACATCAAGGGGCTTGGTAAAATGAAAAGACAATCGTCATTCCTTTATGCATTACTGTGGGGCATGTGCTGCTTGGTGCAGTGAACACTGAATGTGAAGCAGAAGAAGAGTGTGTGTGTGTGTGTGTGTGTGTGTGTGTGTGTGTGTGTGTGTGTGTGTGTGTGTGTGTGCGTGCGTGTGTAGGACATAAAATATAGGCCTCATTCTTGAGCTGGATTCACAGGTTTTATGACTTGTTGTCTGATGATGGTTTTCATCTGCCCATAAGTACATAAACATTTAGAGGGACCACTTCAAGTCAAACTGTATAAAAGTTTTTCAGTAATGACTTTAAAACTGGTTAATTGTGCTTTATAGATAAACAACAGTCAACAATAAAAACATTTGAATTGCCAGATTGTAATAAAATTGGTTGGTATATCCCGCTTTAGCATGATTAACTAACCCTGTGAGTTGAGTCACGGTACATTATTATTGACTTACATTCATTAACCACAAACGTGATTGCCTATTGGACATGAGATACTTGACCCCTCATTAATTACTTTCTTTTTCAATATTGAACCATCATGATTAATTGGCAAAGGAGGGCTTGACTGTGTCTCGGGAGGTAGAGTCGGTTGTCTGCTGATCATAAGGTCGGTAGTTCAACCCTCTCATCCACATGTCAAAATGTCCTTGCTCCAGATGCACAACAAGTCACGCTATTTTCTGCACTTGTCCTATTTTGTGGTTTAAATTTAAAATTATATCAAATATGCCCCTTTAGAAAGTGGTGTCAATGTTGAACGGAATGTAGACTTTAGGTTGAGTTTACTCTCAAGCTTTTGGTAAACCCCTTACATTCGCTTTCCTTGGAAATTAAGATGTCTCCGTGACTGGGAGTGTATGATGCAGAAGTCATGAGAAGTTCCTTTTTATCTGCCCTCTCATGTGTGTTAGCATGTTTGATATGTTTTACATTCACATGTCCTACAACATGCAACACCAAATGGCGGACAACGGTTTGGGCACGGACCAAGTGACGGATGTATCCGGGCCTGTGACCAATTTCTGATGAGTGATAAAATGCAGTAACCTTCACAGAACATTGTTTTTTTTTCTCCTGATGGTCGCAGCTAATCCAATTTATACAGCACGGGGGTGAGAAAAGTCTGCGATTGGGGGCGGTTGGGGTGGTCGGATGAGTCATACGCTGGATTTGCCCTTTGAAGTTCGCGTTTGTGACAAAGAGTCAAGAGTGACTCTTTTTAAAATGAGGTAATGTAAGTTAACACATGTAAATGATGCAACTTAGGGCAATTGCGTCACGTGACTTACGAGAGTAAATGTAGTTGTTTTAACCCAAAATAAGATCTCTTCCTCAACCTGACAAAGCAGGCAGCAAAAAATCTTGGTTAAGGTTAGGAAAAAGTGTTTTTGTGCTTAAATCTAATCGCGACCATTTGTTACTTTATTCACAGCTCAAAAGTCATAATGTGTCACTAAATGTGAACTGTTGATCAGCAAGCTTTATTCTGAAAGTGAAGCAGCTGACCAAGCTGCCATATTTGATGAGTTGAACCACGCTCCTCTGCTTGCTAACAGTTTGGTATGAAGACACGCACCAACAGCGTTTTAACCTAGTGGATCAATTTTATTTCTACTGCGAGACATCTCTGGGTTTATTTTAGCAACCTCACATTGTCTGCCGACCAGAGAGCCCAGATGTGATTCCTTCACCGTCACCATCTAGAGCGGAATGTTAAGTCTGAACGTCTTTTTAGAAGACGCTGATTAAGTCTCAGAGCCTCAGAGTGGAGTTTATTAATCACCAGGCCTAAGTGTTGTATGACTCGTTCAGCCATTAGGAACCTGCCGAGGATTTGTCACAGAGCCTGAAACCGCCTCACTCCTCCCCTCCTCCTCTCCAGCCCGCACTGTTTCAAACACTTCATTACTGATGAGTTGCGAGGCAATGGATTTTCAAACATTTCACTGACTCCATCTCTTGGCAAGCCGCTTTTGTCTGGTCCCTCCAGCAGGTTGGAAGCAGATGGGAGGAGTGACGGAGGAAAATGTCTGTCAATATCTAAACTCTCTCAAACACTTGCCTCATAATCTGTCAAAGTGCCTGTGATCCTGATTTTGTAAAGGGCCCAACAGTGCAGCTGCAGATTTTAATAAACACTTTTTTCTCATATATAATAATTCTTGAAGGAGAACCGTGAGCTGTGAGCAGTGTTACTGAGTCTGTATATCAGACATCTGCCCTCATATTTATTTACAGAACTGTATTCTTCCTGTGTTCATTATTTTGTCCTACACTCACATTCTTCACTAGGACAGATACAAAATCAGTAAAATGTATGCAGAGTTTCAACTTTGTGAGTCAAAACTTCGTGTAAAAGCATAATTACATACCTAACAGGCAGGCTTGAGGAGTGGTCCACCATTACTCTCCTGCCTGTTAGATCGCACTCGGGGATCGACATTTTCTGTCTGCCATGACGGCGGCGTGCCGGAGATCCAGCTCCTACAGAGAGTAGTTAAAAAAATCTCTTTTTAGTAAACTCTGTGTACACAAACAATGTTCTCAATGCTCGTGTTCATGTGTAGAGATCCTGGTGATACTACGAGCAAAGTTTCATGTTGTGTCGAGCCTTCTTAGTGTTTTAAAAATAGCAATTTTGATGCAAGCGTGCCAGTGCCCCTGCACTCCATTTGAAATTAGCTTGCCCGAAAACGAAACTACGGTAATTTGCCTCTTTCGTCGTAATTATGCTTTTACACAAAGGTTTTACTCATATACATTTACAAATTAAGCCTCGGTTGCTTTTTGGCGAGAGTTTCACTTTAAGCTCATTCCTTATAGGCTTAAACTTATTTTAACATATTTTTTGTGCTATTTTTGTATTATTATTTTATTGATCTATTTCATTGTAATGAAGCAATATAACAATTCACTGTTCTTTGTATGTGAAAACTTACAAAGCATTATACTTTTATATTATTAATTATTATCTATTATCTATTATTATTATTATTATTATTATTATTATTATTATTATTATTATATACCTATTCTGTTTTTCTTAAGTTCTGGTTTTAAATATCCAATCTTATTTTACTCTTTTTCAATCCAATCTGCAGAATAAATGTTAGCCAAGAAAGATTTTTGCAAAACCACAGGTTAAAACTGAATCTTTCTTTGTGTTGCAACTCAAAAGCGCACAAAAACCACCTGGTTAGGGTTGGGAAATAGTCATTGATTGGCTTAAAACATTGGTTTGGTTCACCACGATCACGGATGGAGATGGTCTGACAAACTGGTTTTGGTCTCCACAACAAATAGCTGGAGATATCCAGTGGTGTGAGTCTTCCATCTCTAATGTGAGCATGATATGCCACGTTTGGTACAAGTGCTCACCTTGGATGTATCAATGGTGTGCGGAAACGGTAACTGCCAACATTATCCTTGCTGATGTTGTTGTATAGTGGTTACGTATTGTCTTTATTTTTTATACCCTTGTGTATGTCTCCGTCTCCTGCCCAGTAATGTAAATGAGCTTATAGCCAATTCTGGTACAGATTAGAAGTTGTGCACTGTTCCTGTCAAATAAACGAATACATAAAATAAAAATATTCGGACTAATGCTATTACAGCTCCGTTAACCCACATCATTATCACTGTGGGGCAAAAATATTCCCCTCACATTTGTTTCTCTTTACACTATTAACAGAGGGCTCCTTCAGATGAATGCAGTCATGTTTTCATCAGGTTTTATGGAGAAATAGCGTTATTATTTTCATGTGGCGTTACATCATCATCCCTCAATTCTTTTGCTCTTTAATTTATGGGGCCGATCTGATACCGTGCGGATGAAGACGTAACTGTTGATGCTTTGTCTGTTTGCGTGCAGTTGGTTGCACGGAGCAGGGAAAAGAAAACACGTTCTGTGACACACATGCAAGTGGATTAAGCCAAGTAATTAATCACTTACAAACATTTGGTTTCCATTTCATAAGTGTGTATCAGGTTTATGTAAAGGACAAATGAGTCCCCAACATTTGTGAACTCCGAGCTCCGCCAGTCTCTTGCATGCATGCATGCTGTAATCAAGAACATAATTCAACATTGGCTCCAAAACAGTGTGTCTGAGTCTGTATGTCAAACATTTTCCTTCATATTTATTTACAGAGCTGTATTCTTATTTGTGTTTATTACACCCTCACACGCTCACATTACTATTTGTGTGCACTTCGCTCTCAGAAGATTTCCAATTTCATCCAAAATCTTGGAAATACAGATGATACGTGTGCAATTATGTGGATTACAACAAAGTGAAATTGAAGCTTCTTCAATGCGACAAGATTATTTGATAATAGCATGAGCTGAAGAAGCCATTTTCCCAGTTTTTGTCACTTTAGACACTGAAGAACCATCTGGTGAAAGTCAGAGGAAAATCAGGTTCATGAAGGATGGAAACTGCAACTTTTATCGCAAATTATGAGCCGCATCGGGGGCCACATTAATGTCAAAGTTCTAGATTTATACTTGTTCTTAAAAAAGGTGCCAAGCAGGAAAAGAGCTCACTTGAACAGGTTCTAAGAGCAGGTTCTGAGATCTATAAATCTCAAATAAACTTGACAGCATCTGCTTCACAATATCCCCATTTGTAATGCCAGCACAAATGAAGGTTTATTCAGAAATAGCCATGGACAAAAGAGAAAATCTAACTTTTGGGAGGACGAGATGGTAGAAGAGATTGAAACAAGGCAACATGCATTATTTGGTGGACTGAATAGTGAAACACACAGCTTGGTAGTGTGTGCCCGCTGCACTTTGTTTATAAGGCTCATGCAAAGTTCACCAACAACACCACCAAACTGTAAAATCTCTACATGACCAGCAGGAAAATCGCAAAGCTGGATTTTATCCAAGAAATATTAAGCAGAGAGCTCCTTGATCATTTACGAAGCTGTATACATCCTGATCACAGCCCTGTATCCACTTTTGCTAAAGGCGTCTCTGTCTTGTGGCCAGCAGGCCTCTGCAAACACACCCTGACTGCTGCAGGGTTCTGACATACTGACCAAAGGTTGGACAGGCATTCAACCTGTCAGCATGCTGTATTTCAGGGGTGCTTGACGTCCACATATGTGGGGGTGTTACATCAAAGAAGAGGTGGGTGAAATGAGAAATCGAGAGCAAAAGGCATGTGAAGGTTTGGGTCCACCAAGGCCAAAGACCGCATGAGAGGTTCATATTTGAAAAACTGATAAAAAACTAATAAACTAATAAAACTTTTTCTCCCAACAATAGCGTTGATAATATGAGATATGTACATGTAGGTACAGAAGTCCGTACAGTAAGTTGAGGTGGCCGGAGATCCAAAACGATGAGCATCGTATAAACCCACAAAACAAATACAATAAAGATATTTTGCATATTCATTTACACAATGTAGCTCCAGGTCGCTTTGCTTTCCATGCTTTTGTTTATGATAATTTTTCAAAGGCCAGAGTTTAAAGGACAATCCTGCATGTTTGCAGGTGGTGAGGTTTGGGTCTCGGGGGGCCACATCAGATACTGGGTGACAGAGCAATCTGTGCGAGCTCAAAGGCAAACTCTCAGCATTCCTCTCTCTGGAGCAGACCACCCAAAAAGACCCTCAACGTCCCCCCCCCACACTCACTCCCAGCTCACCCATCCCTCCCCTCTGTCTCGAGTTACAAGGCATCGCTGGTCTCCAAAAGAAAATGTCACAAAAAAGGAACTTGAACTTCAAAAGGCGACTAATCTGAAGTAGCCTGAGTTAATCGTGTGCATCTGTTCCACAGCTCCGAGGCCTCTGACCCGCAGGAGTCTCGCTCTGCCGGCTGCTTCACCAAGCACCAAACACCGAGTGCTGACCCAGAGATTGGTAGAAGTGCTACTACTCAGTGTTTGGTGGAACAACTTCTCTGGCAAATTCAGTTGACAAAGCAGCGCGGATAGATTGACTGTCATTTGTTTGGTTGTGGAGGCTGAGATTCCTTCCAAAAAGTCTGATTTTGTGAGACTGCAGAAGTGAATGTCAGAGTTTTTTTTTTGTATTTTAATCCAGATGAACAATGCTTTTTACTAAACATTAGTTTTTTTTTGTTGGATATGAAGTAACGTCCTTGAAATATGCCATAAATTAAGCTTGATGTCTTTAAAAACTGCAGCTTTGTCTGTTGAGCACAAATCAAAGTTAGTTTCCTGTTCCAACTTGAAGCTGCACCAGCGAACAGTCAGACGAAGGGCCACTTATATCGAGTTTCGTCTCCAGATTCGGCAGGCAGTTATTTTCATATTAAAAGCTCTATAAACAACTAGACAACTGCTAATATTCACCATCTCAGCTTTTACAGTTGATGCAAAAATTCAGTGACTACTGCTTTCAGTCTGCGCCTGCAGAGATCAACTTATACAGACAAAATTTCAGGTTTCAACCTTACACACAAACTTTGAAAACAAGTTCAGGCCTGACGCGCTTTAATCGGTAAAGCCTTTATCTTGGCAAAGAAAACAGACACAAATGTTTGAATAAAGAGGCTACAGAGAATCTTTTCGGCTGCCAAATATTCCAGATCTGATGAAATCTATCGAGGCGCTACTTGCTCAAACATGACCAAAACACACAGAAATAACTAAGAGGACAACATCTGCTGCCTTTACGACTTTCTTTTTTAGATACACAGGCAATTAAGAAGGAAAGTTAAGTCTTCTCCTCATATGACAATTCCAACTCAAGTCCAGAGTCTTTCCCCAGAGTATTATATGCAAATCATAGTAAGTGGACCTCATGATAAGATTCTTAAGCCAGCACCTATTCGGAGGTCTGTAAGTGCCATGATGCTGAACTTGCTTGAGAACCGATCCAAATCCGTGACACTGAGCAACCTTTATCTGCAGATGAAGACCATGTGAGAGAGTTGAAAGCTGCAGTAAAAGCTAGTGAGTAGCCCCAGAGCTGGAATGTATGATAGAGGTGGGAAAAAAGGAGAAATCCTATTGATACACTAAAAATGTTTTCTCGCATGACAGCAGTCTCACATAAACATCCGTTTAGTAGCTGCGCTGGAGCTTTAAAAGATCTTCAGTCCCGTATCAAAGGACTAAACTAAACACCTGATGTAAAACAAAGAAGAGAAAATCATGACTGACAGCTCAGTAAGTGCTTCTCAACTCGGGGTGGCATTGTTTTGTCTGGCAGTGTGCTGCGGACACATCCTCCCTGTCTCCCCATTTTGCTCTTCTGCGATGCTATTTGTCTTTCATCTTTGCAAAACAGCCAAATGAACACAATGTTTAAATAGTTTCTTTGCTCAGAATCCGACAGAAACTGAACCTTCAAAGAACACTTTTAGTTGGGAGCTTTCAGCAACCGAACAGGGAGGAAGTAGAAGACAGAATGTACCTTGATGCAATGCAAGCACGCAGGACATGTTGTGTTTTGAGCTCCTCTGGTGTGACTTGATTGGGAAAACACCTGCGGCCCTCAGCTGAACGTAGTGAACTTGTGCAAACTGCATTCTGGGAAATGTAGGATGCTTACAATCTAAGATGGACAGAATCAGCGCAGGTTTGTGGAAAGAGTCTGAAATAGAGCAGCTCAGCAGAGAATGACTTGATGGTGAGGTGGTTTCATTAGTTCGTTGTAGCTGTTTGCTTTTAAGATAATTTTTTCAAATGTCAGTATGATGTCATATTATTTTATGTGTTCAGATGTTATTTTACCCCCTAAATATGCAGTGATACATTAAAAGTAATAATAGTTTACTGTATTTCTTACCCTGGTGATTGTATTATTGGCATACATTCATCAGGGGACAGTTTATGAGTATATATTTAACTGATGTTTTGTGGCCACACATTGTCCCAAACCCAAGATATAAAGTTTTTATTCTTGTGGGGATCTAAACATTTCCAAAGATACCAAATACGTCAGATAAAATTATAGGATGTGAAGCATAAAATGATGCACAAGACATCTGGTGCAGCCACAGAGACACTTTGATTAAGTGTTGGACCGAGGAGACTTTACAGCGTGGACTTTGTCTTTTACTTTAAAGAAGGCCTACTTGAGGACTACATTTGAACTGCCTCGTATGCTAGTGACAATATGGAAACATCCTTGTGGAGCGACATTGGATGTGTCTCCCAAGTACTGCTAGTAAAAATGATCTCAGATTTGTTTTCAACCCAATCGCTCAATAAATCTTTTGGCATGATGCGTTTCCTGCAAACCACAGACATGTTGAATCTCTACACCTAGACTTTTATATTTTGCCAGTATTGTGGTTCAGGTCTGGTGAGGTAAAGGTACGCATAACACTTGGTTAGGGTTATTAAAACACAACGGTTTGGTTTGAATACCTGATTTTGTTCCCAGCAAAACAGATGCAAAATTTATCTCATCCCACCAAAACATGCACGCTTCTGTCGCCAGGAAAATGCCTTGAAAATGTCACCACGTCTTCTTATAAAATGCTTGTGTCACCGGTAAAACAGACGGAAAATGTCTTGATGTCCAACTGAAGATGATCTGGCTTCGTCGTCAGAAAATCGTCTGCAAATGTTCTGAACGTCTTGCTTGAAAATACAAACTTTTGTCGCCAGGAAAGCAGCTTCAAACGGTGATCTCGAGGATGCCTTGACCGGGAGGGCGGATCATATATATGTCATTTGAAGTTTGTCACATGAAGTGTTTATATACAGATGATGCATAGACATTCAACATGTCCATGGTTTGCAGAAACGTACAATGCCAACAATATGCTCTGCTGGCTGGGCTGTTATTCTACATTTCAATCTTCTTCTTCTTCTTCTTCTTTCCTTTTGAAGTTAGAAGCCTCGGAAAAAGGTGTGTGAGTCTTTTTTTTTTACGTCACCAGATGTTCCTCAGCTCGGCCTCTGGATCGATCTGAGCGTTATCATACGATATAGCACACAGGAGCCAGACGTCATCAGCATCGGTAATGACAACATTAGATTTTCCCTGTGTTCGGGAGTAATGACAGACCCCTGACCGAACTGTCTGCATTCCTCGCTGTGGGACAGAGGCAGAGAAAACACCACCTATCACATTTCATCCGCAGCACCACCTTTGCCAAGCAGATAGCAACTCCAGTAACATGTGGCCTGCTCTTGAAGACTACCCGAAACCACATGTGTGTGAATCCCCCCCTCCCCTCCCCTCACACACACACACACACACACACACACACACACACACACGCACACGCACACACACACACGCACACATAAAGAGGGAACCTGCTGTCGTCGGAGTGGGGTGATTAGGGGGAGGCCAAATCAAAGGAACAAATCTTGAAAATTAAAGGACTTGCAGCCCGGCCATCTTTTCCTCTCTCAGGCAGGAATGCTTCTCATTACACGGCTGCCTCGATGTGAACCAGCAACCCGCAGATGCAGATTGGAGTGGGCGTTTGCTTTTTCGAACCCTCTCCAGAAAAAAAAAAAAAAAAA
>CAEMYA010000024.1:9420717-9468794 GCA_903131615.1 Diplodus sargus
ATATATGAGGGCAAACAAGCTGAACAGATTCTACAATAGGTTCAGCTCACAGCTTTCTGTCGTCTCTCCCTCTCCAGACCCCCACATGTACCAGCCAGCTGTCTCCTGTCCTACAACATCTCTACAACCTGAGCCTGGGTCAGGAGAGAATACCGGTACTTTGGAAGACGTCAACCTGAGGCTGCAGGTGAGAGCCCTACCAGCCCCACTTGGGAGTAGATGACGCTGTCATCTACCTACTGCAACGAGCCCATTCGCACCTGGATAGAGGAGGAGGCACTGTGAGAATCACATTCTTTGACGTCTCTAGTGCTTTTAACACCATTCAGCCACTGCTACTGGGGGAGAAGCTGCGAGTGATGGGTGTAGATGACACAATGATCTCCTGGATTACTGACTACCTGACAGGCAGGCCACAGTTTGTCCGAATGGGCAGTGTTCTGTCTGCTGCGGTGGTTAGTGATACAGGAGCTCCACAGGGGACTGTACTGTCTCCTTTCCTGTTCACCTTACACACCACTGACTTTCAGTACAACACCGGGTCGTGTCACCTGCAGAAGTTTTCTGACGACTCGGCTGTTGTTGTGTGTATAAGTGAGGGACAGGAGGAGGAGTACAGGGCACTAGTAGACAACTTTGTGGAGTGGACTGGACAGAATCACCTGCGGCTGAACATCAGCAAGACCAGAGAGATGGTGATAGATTTCAGGAAGAAAAGGAAGACGGCTTTCCAGCCACTGCGCATTCTGGGAAAGGATGTGGAGGCGGTGGAGGATTACAAGTACCTTGATGTTACCATCAGCCACAGACTGGACTGGAACTCTGACGCTGAAGCAGTTTACAAGAAGGGGATGAGCAGACTTTACTTCCTGAGATCTTTTATCAGTCTGTGGTGGCCAGTGTACTTTTCTTTGCTGTGGTTTGTTGGGGAAGCAGCATCGGAGCCAGTGACACCAACAGACTCAACAAACTGATCAGGAGGGCTGGCTCTGTGATTGGCTGCAAACAGGACGCTCTGGAGGCTGTGGTGGAGAGGACACTGAAAAAACTGTTATCCATCATCGATAATCCTCTCCACCCTCTCCAACTCACACTGGTCAGACAGTGGAGCACCTTCTCTGGAAGGCTGCTTCAGCTTCGCTGTCGTAGCAACAGATACAGGAAATCTTTCCGGCCACAAACCATCACTTTTTACAACAACTCTATCACCTCTGCCTGACAGAGAAGTCTGGTCTCTCTACTGTTTGTATATATTATTATTGTTTATAGTATATTTTGCATATTTTGTTTTGTTGTATATATTGTTATTGTGTATTGTTTATAGCACACTGTGCATTGTATATGTACACTATGTATATATTGCCTTCTATTTATGTTATGTACAAGTGTTTTATTTGCGGACTCACTACTGCTGTAACAAAATAATTTCCCTGCCTGGGATCATTAAAGTAATTCTATCTATCTATCTATCTATCTATCTATCTATCTATCTATCTATCTATCTATCACAGCAGTCATTGCACCTTTCAATTTATTTCCAGTATATTTATAGAAACCCTTTTTTTCACCCACTTGTTTGTACTTTATGGTTAAATGTTTGTTCAACCTCCCTGTATGTGTAGGCTACTTGGCCAATAAAGCTGATTCTGATTAATATAAAACAGAAATGTAATACAATCCAGCTTCTCTTTACGAGCAGATAGATTTAACTACAATCGTATTAAATCCCCTGATAGCTTAGGTTCAGATCTTGAGTATTTCTCTCTGATAATCTGCTTCATCAGGTGCAATGTGTTCTAATGTAATTGTCAGTGACTACAGAAGCAACAACTCCACTCTCATCAGATTTAGTGTCAGGTAATGATAAATCCTGACCGGCACTTAGAAATATATACATCATCATTTGAAAGCCAGGTCCACTTATAAACCAATAGGAACAGCTCAGAGATAAATCTCTCACCTTAGATAACCATAACTACAGAAAGTTTGGCCAGAATGTTTGCTCCGTGTAGGATCCTATCACAAAAAGATGACTGAGATAATATGTCTTCAAAGCCTTTAATCAAGAGCCTAAACATTAAACAGGAAGCCGTAGCTTAACTCTTCTCTTCTTATCTGGTATTGTTTTACGTGTATTTGTTCTTTCTTTAAATTTTGCAGTATAGTCCAAGAGCTGTACTGGATATATAGTTTTACACAATTGACATATATTTTTTTTCAAGGCTTCTTTTCATACAACTCAAGCTGTAGTCTTTGATCATTTTAGCCTATGAAAACCTACACATGGGCATACTTGCCACACATGCTCTAAATGCAGTGCAATAACCATCACAAACACAGCAGGTCTTCATTTATTCGCTTCAATAAGTTGAAATATATTAGATTATTCGGGGAATAAAGATTTAAGAGACATCAGCAATGATTTAAGAGGAGCTTCCTTTTTCTTGTGCACCCAGCAACAGAAACAGAGTGAGGCCTCTTACCTTTTGCGTCTCTCTGACGCACACGCACGTACACGGCGGGGCGGGGCTTCAGCAGCCTGCGTGCCTTCAACATAATTACCTGAAGCAGTAAAAACCCAGTGAACGACCCGAGGCTATTTCTTTTAACAGATACATTAAGTGCTCAGAGTGTTCAGCCTCCTGAATAATACATAGATCGACCACAGTTTACAGCTGTCTCATCTATGTTTATTTATTTTAGCTTTAACTTAAGAGCCTAAACTTAATACAGATTTTAATGATCACATATTCATCAGGTTATTCAAGTACCTGGGGATAAGAATTCTGCTCTGTCCCTTATCCCTCAGGCACATGTATCTTAACATTTATTTGTTTGTCGATTGATTTGTTTCACATTTTTTCCCAAAGGATTTAACAAATATCTAAATATATATAATATGAAAATGTTCCTTACAAATGACGAAAGCTATTTTTCTGATTCTGATTCAATCCATTAATGGGTTCATTTACCATAGCTTGATAACTCATCACAAAAGCAGAAAACTTTAATCCGAATTCTCAGAGAACTCAAGTCAGACTCAATATCTCAGTGACATCAAATCAATAATCATTGTCCAAGGTGACACGTTTCAGCACTGTGTTCAACATTTTTATTATTTGAGAAGAAAACAGCAAATTAAAAACAAATGCATTTGCCACTTTTATTTCACCAGTCTGAGGAACAACATGGCTGTACACGAACAGGAAATTGGTTATTCAGATACAGTTGAACAGATGAGGGAAGTACAGTTGACGTGTTTAGGGTGTGGAGGGTGGTGATAGTAGTGTGGGTGGCGGCGGCGGTGGGGGGTTTGACAGATCTCTCTTGGCTTTGCATCTAATTCGGGCAGAGCTCGGCAGTCTGAGCCCTTTGCCTCGCAGTCACACAAACCTGGGACTGCCGATCATCTACCCTTGGGAGACATTCAAAGCCTTCACAGGCACATTAAAATCTACTTCTTCTCGCACAGAAATCTTGATTCCTTGGCAAAGTTTGCCCTCGTAAAAGTGTTGAAGTGGTTGAATCAATCGATGAGGAACGATAAAATACTGAATAATGATCATAAAAAGGAAAAATGCAATTCAAGTAGACGCGACAAAAAAAAATAAAAAATCAACCGTGGAAGATAATTTGCTATTGTCCTAGGAAAGCTCCGATATGTACAGAACAGGGCTGTAGTGACTTCTGTAGTGGCAAACCTGACGGAGAATCAATCGGCTTTGTTGGAGTGACGGAGGCAATGCTCGCTGGCAAATGAGGGTTGGCACTTCTACAGCACGGTTAAATAGTGTATGCTCCCTAACATATACAGCCTACAGCGATTTAGGTGTCTGGAGTGATGGCTTTATTTCATAAATAAAACGTTGCTACAATAATTATTCTCAAGAATCATAAAAATGCATCAAAGTCATAATAAGGCAGTGAAAGCAACAGGTCTGCTTGCTGCACACGGGGGGTTCGGCGTGCAGATGAGATCGAGAACCGCTTGTAAAATCGTACAGTTTTCAGGATAATCTTTGCTGTTCTTGTATGATAATGCAACATTGCGTCCTTCTCATGCAAAATGCATTTATTTGTTTTGCAGGGGATGGTTTTTTTTGCGACTAGCGGCGAGCTGCAGCATTTGGAGAGTAAGGAGCCTTTTTCTAGTCTTCTGAGAGTCCCGGAGGAATATGTGGAGTTCTGGATGTTGTTGGATTCTGGGAGGTTGAACAGAAAACAGCCCTCAGTTGTTACTCCTGGAGGAACAGAGGGAACAGCAGTCAGTGCCATCCTGCATATTTAATCACATCTGAACCTTCAGTGACACACTGCACCCGGCCAAAGACTAAAAATGAGCCTCATATAAAAGGATATGGCAGTTTTGCCCCCGTAAATAGATGCACCGAGGGACTACTGGGTTACAGAAATGCACAAAAACGACATAGATACACACAGACTTCTTCTTGAGCACTTTCTGGCTACAACTAATGCTTCCCCCCCAAAAATAGATGCCAACTATTGTAGTATCTATTAAGACTGGGAACACAGGCAGTGAGTCAGAAAGGCTGCTGTCACAACTGAAAAACCAACAAAGAAAAACCATCATTCTCAATCTGTAAACATGTGGTTTTTAAATTAAATTTTAAATCCATCAAAATTAAAAACACAATGCACACCACGCTTTCCTAAAAAAGAAACCACTTTCTTGCCTGAATCAAAGAGAGACGGAGAGTGGGAGGAAAAGTTTCTTAAGACGGAGGTGTTCTGGATTTCTAAATTGGGCAAAATAAGAGAAATTAGATGTGAATCTATTTCATGGATCTACTATTGTCAGTTAAGATTTTACTAAAATTACAGTTAGTAATAATAATAGTAGAGTTAAGTTCAAAATGAGAGATTATAGATGCTAAAGATTGCGTTCCAAAAATGATTCTAACGTTATATACTATGTGTTTTGGGTTGTTTATATTTCAAACTGCAGTTATATTTAAAAAGGTGACGATGAGTATCAAGGCTGTAACGGTAGCTGCATTTACATGGAGCCTAATTTTCCGATTACACTCTGATTTACAGCCCAAACGGAATAAAAATGCTCCATTAAACACCTCCAAGTCAGCCTCAGAGGTGTAGTTTAAGCCTTTTCAGAAAATAAAAACTTTTCCACTTATAACGATATAAGCTGAATATTTTCCAGCTGCAGTCTCTCTGTGCGTGACCACCACCTTAACATAAACACGTAGAAGATGGCAGCTTCTGAGGTGAGTCAACTGCACAAAGTTTGTTTTTAACACAAAATCTTAGAGAACTTCACACAGGCAATGATAGATATCCATCTACAGGACAAGGAGCTGCTCAAACACGCGCCAGAAGAGACAAAAATTGAAACAACTGGCCTGAAATCTTCGCTCAGCATGAAGAACTATTGTCCATGTAAACGCAGCTAGTGTGGCAATATACGTTAAATAACTTCATACTGATGTTACACATTTTACAGGAGCTACTTTTTGTTTTTAATTGGGTAAAATGTAAAACCATAAACTGACTATTAAGTCTTGTGTTTCATTGTAAAAACTACTCAATCTGATATCTTCTGAAAATTCTTGGCCTTCTTCTTATTTGGCCTGTATGTTGCGAAGTGAAGGTAGATCAACTTTACAAACAGGCCCTGAATGCACCATGTAAGTGCAGTCGGGCGACAGAAGCAAATTAGCTTATCATGCGAGTCAGATTAAAAACTGAACGTAGGAGCGATGACATTGTGACGTAGTGAGGGCACTGCAAGACTGAGGATGTTTGTATCACGGCTTTGGTCTCGGGTTCACAATTGTAACACCTGTTTCCTGCATACATGACATCTATGGTGATTTATTAGTGATCAGTTACTTATCAACTGATTGTGTACAGTGCAGCGAAGTCACTTCCTACTGCGCCCCGATAAAGGAAAGGATGGCCTAAAATGTTTGGTGAAGAAGAGGTGGACGATGTATTTTTAATTCTGAAGGACTTCCACTCCTTAAGCTCACACTGGTCCGCACCTCAGTGAAGTCAGAATTTGTTGAATTTGAACTTTAACATTTTTTAAAATGCTACAAAAATCTGTGTGTATCTACTGTGGAAAGACTTGAGCATCCCAGAGAGCAGAGAAGAAACACTTAGTATCATGTTAATAGTCAGGAACCGAGCCTGTCTGACACACAGATATTAGACAGCACACTCACACACATACACACAGGACTTCGGGCAAGGCCGCAGAAACAAAGCCAAGCATTCCCATCTGGTGAGTCACGCAAGTACACACATGCACACTTGCTCATCCCAAACCCTGCGCCTTGGGATCGTTTCAGTCAGAAGCTAGTGAATAACAAGCTTCAGAGCCAAGAAGGTGATTTAGAATAAACTGGACGGTTTTATACACACAAAATGTTTGAGAGAAAAGGTGGCGAGGCTGGACCGACATGCTGTGGTGCGATGGAATGAGAGGTTCCCCCTCACGCAGCTCCACACCTGAAGTAATCCTCACAACACTGACGGCAGACAAGTTCAAACACAAATGGCTGCATTTGTGAGAATTTGCAGAAACGCTACCACAAGGGCTGCTGACCTAATTTATTTTTACCTCAAACAGAAGGGAAAGTGCAACTGAAAGCAGCAGTATGTCAGTTTCTGATGCCAGTGTCCAAAAAGTACATTTTGAGCAGCTCATGCTTTCACCCCATGCACAAACATTTCTCTCTCAAAGAACTATTGTTATCATGTGGTGTTTTGAACAAAATTAGATACTTGACAATGTCATCTTGAGATTTAGGAAACACTGATCAATATTTTTCACGATTTTCTGACCAAACAACCAATTGATTAATTGAGACAATAATCTAATCGTTAGTTACAGCCTGAGCTTGATCTATTATTGAGCCTATAATGATGATAATAATGCAAACACAGTCAGATAGCAGACAGGATCAACTTAATTCACTGATCTTCTACACTTCTCCAAATGAGTTAAGGATATTGCGATATGGGTGCACAATTACATGTGGAATAAAAGTGAAATGAAATGTGTCACTTAATTTTTAGTGTTAGTATATATATTTTTATTTTTATTTTCAAGTAAATCACTAAAATATCCCTAACTCACTTTGAGTCATGTACACGCAGAATAATGTTGATATTGATGACCAATCCGATATCAATCTTTGGTGTATAAAAGATCAGTTAGATTAGCATAAAAGTCAAGTGTGCATTTGTGCATAAATTCATGTTTTGCTGCAGATGTAATTCATAAAATTGATATAATTGGTAATTTAAGGAGCAGTTCAGTTATGGTTTATGATTTCTTTTGTTAGAGGAGAGTTGAAAATAGAGCGAAGCAGCTCTGTGTTCACTCAAGATCAGATTTCAGTCAATCCAGACGGAGCGCTCTGAGGAGCAGAAGCCGGTTCAGCTGGTATTTAATCGCTCATCACTGCCGGTGCCCTTTGTGAGGCTTCACAATGTAGACAAAACAACGTGTGCAGAATGTTTTGTGCAGAATATTGCACGGCATGCAGGTACAACTACTCCAACATGACCCGCTTGCCACCACATATTCTTATTTAGGCAGCACATATTCCAGAAAAGATAAGTGTTGCAATTTAGATCTTCACAATTTAGAGAGAAGTGTCATCTTCTGAGTCAAAACGTGTTATGTTTCTGTCCAGTAGGGGGGAGTGTTGCAGTGGAATTACAAGCGATTGCATGAGACTGCCAGGAGCATTACTGTTAAGGTTTTTAAGCCTTGTCATTACGCGCTGAGACTATAATATCCGGCCTGTGTGCAAGCACGCATCAGCCGACCTTTTCCCTGCAGGGGGGGGGGGCGTGGAGCTGGAATGACAACAGTGTGATGCATTAGCTGTAAGTGCTACAGAAGCAGGGCTGTCTGTAACCAGTGAGAAGAAGTGCTGATGGGAAAGCAGCATGCCCAAGAATGGAGACCAGTCCTACTAAATCCAAACCAGACTAAAACGGACAGAACCGGGACCAGGACTGGGGACCTCAATATCTTACCTGGGTCAGTCCTCCCCCTCCTCTGGCGTGATCTCTGTCTCTTTATGTACCACTACTTTGGTCACTGACATGTCAGGATGCTGTTCTTTAGCCTCCTTTATGGCCTGAGCAAGAGCCTATGTACGGGAGTGCAGTGCCAGGAGGGATCACGAGGGGGAGACAGAAAATGGGGAAGGCGGGGAGGGAGCAGGGATGTTGCCAACAGGGAAGCCAATTTTAGTTACATTTGTCATACTTCCAGTCACATCACGAGTTAATAATGTTTTGATTAAAATGTCACACTTTGTATCATGTGGTTAATGTCCTGAGGGGCCACTCAGGTCACTAGCATTTTTACTTTGTGCTCAAATCCAATTACTGACTTTACAGGCAAAGAAAAAATAATGAGGGTAGTGATGAATGGCATGAAAATAGAAAAGCTCTAAGACACCTCGTCGTGATCGATGTCTGCATCTCCTGTGATGACGATCCGTTTCTCGATTCTCGTCTCTGATATTCCTCCTTTTACCGTCTGACCGACAGTGAGCAGAGACAGGACTTCAAATCAGTGCGCACAGAAAAAGTAAATGGCGACAAACATCATCTGAAACCTCCATTAAACACACAGTTCATAAGTGCAGTCAAGTGCCCTTCAATAATCAGTCTAAATCAGTAACATCCACCACAGATAACAGAAAGATACAAAGTAAGCTGCCTGTCTACACTTTTCAACTACTGCGGGCATGTTGGAGTGTTACAAGAACAAAGGGACAACAGACGGACTCTGACCTTTGTGATGTGTGTGGTCGTGGTGGTGCTGGTGGTTTCAGAGGTGATGGTCTGAGCGCTCAGCAGCACCCCGGGGTCAATGTCACCATTAGTGTCAACCTGAAGAAACGGAAAAAGGCTCCATTTTGAAACTGCATTCTATATCTGTGCTCCGGATAACGTTAATCTACTCACTTCAAAAGACTTATTGAGTTCCTATCAAAGGCTTTTCAACACTTATCTGCGGTAGCCTCAAAGCTGCATTGATTCACTGCAGAGCAAATCCTCAACAAGCTGAAAATATCTTACATGTACATAATGGCTCGTGTTAGGTAACAATTACCCATTACTTACACATCCAGTAAATAAAAAGCACAAAAAGCACCGTGGTGGTAAACATCTTTCACTCTAGCTGCTAAAAGCTGCACTGTGTTCACCAGCTAGTTGCCCTCTGGGTCAGCTGTTTGGTCCGGAGAGTGTTTTATCACAGCCTCTTCAGTGAGAAATCTGTGGTAGGAGTTTTTTACGATCTGACGAAAGGCTTGATGCTGAAATGCATCACCGAGTTTGTCTTGAGAATTAAGGCATTTCCCTATCCATATTTCCTTCCTCTAACAAACTTCATTTGACTCCAGGAAGCACACCTACCCTTACAATATTTGATTAGTATAGATTTAAAGTGGCTATGGTCAATATGTTTTAGGTGAAATGTCAAAGAAGTCGCTGACAATTTTCACCTGCAGGTCACCTCCGTGCTATGTGTTTGGGGTTATAGACTCTTTCGGGTCATTGTTTCTTTTTTTTTTTTTTTTTTTNGCAAATTGTATTGTTTTTAATGACCATAGGCACTATTTTCTGCTGCAGAAGACATCTGTTTTCAGCCAGAAAGCGTGTGATCAGAATGAAGAAGAAGACGGCCAAAGTTAGCAACTAACTGGTGAGCAGCACAAAAAGAGAGAGTAAATATTTGATGTAAGATTCATGAGGTGTACACTAACACAACTCTAAACTAATCTTAACTGAACCACTTAAAAAGGTGATTATATGTCAATGTGTATTCACAGATTAATTCTGCTGCCCCCAAGTGGCAAAATACATTATGTTAACGCAGCTTGAAAAAACAACAAGAAAAAAACACAGACATTATTCCTTGATTACAATATTCATCACATTTCTGCAAAGATGTAAAATTGAGGTAATTATCTGGTTCATACGTACTTCTGCAGACTCATAGGTGATGGTTTTTGTCTCTGTGTGGACCACAGGCGTCTCTTTGGTACTCCCGTCGACGGCATCAAGACTCTAACAGACAAAAGGGAAGAATAAGTATAAATGAGTTCACACGGAGGGAGAACAGCAGCACCAACACCATCTGTGCTCTTGTTAAATCAGCTTCCATGTCAGAAACAAATTGTTGGAGGTGTTCACTGTTAAACTGTGCGTCTTTGTTCTTGAAATAGCTCCACACTGATCAAATTGACATAAATAAATCCCACATGCTAATAAACTAAGCCAAAGCCTGTCATTGAAGGGCTTAAATCTCTAAACGAGCATGCAGTCATGCATTAGAGTCCCTGATCCAGTGAAGGAGAGGATACTGGAGAATGCAAATCACAAGGTTTCGATTAAGTGTGTGCACCACATCTCATTATACACAGGTCCCCTGATCTGCTCTGCAACAAACTGTGAAGTTAGCAAGTTGCGACACAAATCCATGCTTTTGGTCGAGTTTTGCCTTTGATTATTAGTGGTAGATTGTGTCGGCAGGAGTGGAGGATGGAGGTGGGGTTACAGTGCCGAGGAGGAGGCCACTGGAGCTGATGCTTGGTTACCTCCGACTGAGACACGGCTGGAGGTGGATGGGTGAGCGAGGCGTCTGAAGTCACTTCGTGTGGACTGAACTTCTTGTCTTGTTCATCTACTTCTTCTTCCAGTTCTTCAGTTTGGGCTATTTCTTCTATCGATGCCACTCCATCTTCCCTTGCTGCTGACGCCTTTTCGTCAACACCGTCTTCTGCCAGTTTCAGTTCTTCTTCATCATATTCCTCCTCCAGTTCTTCCCTCTTTCCATCTGCCTCTTCCTCCTCTGTTTCATCTTCTGAGCTGTCCGTCTGTGCGTAGTGGTACTTTTCTTTTCCAAAGGGCAAAGGTTTAGCGGTCTTTTGTGCTTCGTCCTCTGCTGGTGAACATTCATCCATCTCTTCATCCACCTCCTCAATATCATCTTCTGACTCTGCTGGAACCACTTGTTCCTCGAAATACTGAACTTCGTTGGAGAACTGGACTCTTTTGCCATCTACTTCTGTGCATGTTCCCTCCCCTGTGTTTTCAAAATCTGCTGCTTCCACTCTACTGTTCTCTTCCTCTGCTGATGGCATCTTATCGTCCTTTTTAGCATCTCTGATGTAAGCGGGAGCAACAGTGAATCTGTCTTTTGACGCCATTGTCTCCCCCTCCACGCCTGCATCCTCTCCCTCCTCATCTATTACTTCCTCAATTTCCTTCTCTGCTATTACGGTCAGCACTGCAGACTCCGGCAAAGCACTACAGGCAGACATGCTCTCATCCAACCCTAAATTTGTTGATACAAGCTCTTTTTCTGCCACCAGCTTTTCAGATGGTGCATCACTTTGTGTGTCTCCTAAACTATTACTACTGCCAATAACATCCTCTTGTAACACTACATCATCTAACTCCCCTTCTGCGGGCTCTGCAGATATTGTTTTGACTGTGAGCTCCGCTGCAGTGTGCACTGGCTCTGCCTTTGCAGCCTCTGTGGTCTGGATATTCACCGTTGGCCCTGTTGACTTGGCTGGCGTTGCCTCCGTCTCTGTGGCAACCACTGCTTTCTCCTCCAGTTCGGCTGGTGCCTATGACAAAAATTGCACCATTAGATGATGTTTTTGTTCCACTGTGACAAAAAAAACAAAAAAACAGGACAGTTCCACATCACACCAACTGGAGAGAGATGGTTATTCATTTTCATACTCTGTGCACAAACCTGTAAGAATGACATGTAATAGGTATAAATAACTAAAGACAAAGCATTTTTAAAAAATGTATTTTGAAATCTGCGAGGACCAGAGAGGAGTGGTCACCTTTTCGGAGGAGGGAACCCATCCCAGCGTAGACTGATGGGACAGAAGGATGGATGGAGAGAAAGGAAAAGAGAGGACAGTCAAACGTCACAGTGAACACCAGACAAAGGGCAAAGGGAGGAAAGGGTGGAAAAACGAAAGGTCTGAAAAGTAAATATTATCGTATGGATTGTATGGAATACCATTATGTAGCTCATTAAATCCGCTGAACCTAATGCCAAGTTGAACCAATCCTAAAACCTCAAACGAAAATCCGGTTTTAGAATCGCTGAATCCACCAGCAGCAAATTTCCCACTAATCTGCTTTTGAAAAGAAAAAAACTGTTTCTTAAGAAGAGCGAAATCTCTTTTTAGGTAGAGCCATACAATTGTTTTCCCTGACTCGTTACGGAGGCAGAGAGGGGATTTTGGAGGATGAGGTGGGGAAAGCTGCAGCGGTGGCACTGCGCCAGGGCTATGAAGTCACCGCTTTCAGGGAACTGATAAGAGCTGAAATAAAGGAATGGAGCAGCTGAGCAAAAAACGTTAGAACACAAACAAGAGCCAGCCAGAGCCCTGATTTCTTTCCCTTATCAGTGGTGGGAGCCAGCTGCTAAGGCAAGGTGAGCTGTTTTAGCTGTCAACAAACTCAAAACAGTTGTATCAAAAAAGAAGCAGCGGGCTCGATTGCAACAGAAACCAGCGGTTTGGCAGGTGTGAGAGTAAATGCTGGGTGTTAAGGGACTGTTAGCCATGCACAGCGCTTGTTTACACTGTTGTTAGACTGGTTTGGCTGCTGCTGCTGCTGGAGGGGGGCAATGGGGATAGGCTGAGGGTGGTGGTGATATGGAGGGAGGCAGCCAAAACCGAGCTGTTGCTTTTAGTATTCATACAGTACCACTGCTAAGGATGTAGTTGAAACTTCAGACACTGTGATCTGAGTCAGGTTGGACTTCTGCGCCTCTTCAAAGGTGAAGATTTCAGTTTTCTGCTGCAGAGCGTCAGAAGTCTTCATCTCTTTCACTTCCTTTGTCAACATGTTATTGATCTCTGAAGTCTCTGTCTTCACCTCCTCAGAAATCCATGACGCCATGGCCTTTTTAGGCGAGTCAATCCCTTTAATCTGAGTCATGTCATCAGTTTTTATCTCGATCTTCAGACTCTGAACAACTGAAGTGTCGTCTGTAATACTTTCTTTCTCTTTAGAGGGAGACATTTCATTCTCTTCAGCTTTTTCAGCCTCTTCGGGGACTACAGGCTCCTCTTTTTCACCCATAGCAGTTGTCTCTGTGCCCTCTTCTCTATCCTCTGGATCCTTCAAGATAATGAGAGTCCCTTTCTTGTCACTGATGGCCTGGGACACCTCCTGTCTGACAGCTCCGGGGCTGACCTTCAACGCCGACCTCTCCGACACATCCTCCTGGGAGTCGGGTGTCTTCTCCACCACCTCCCTGAGGGTCCCGTCCATGAAGACGTCGTCGTCCATAGTGGTTGACAGACTAATCCCGTGTGGCCCAGAGGAGGAGGCCAAATCTGTTCCAATGCTATCCACCACATATTTCACCAGATATCCTGCCGCCTGGGGAGACACTTGGCTTATTGGAAATGGATTGTTCGGGTTAATAGACAGAGGGCATCACACAGCCATGATGCTGAGGATAAGCTCAACAGACTTTCAATCTAGAAACGACACATAAACGGACTGAGCTCCATAAGTACTTGGACAAAGGTGCATGTGGAAGTAGGTTTTAAGATAGTTTCGCTGCACCAATATGGCAGCATTGGCTCTAATAGAGCTGTGAAAGTGAAAAGTAAAGCTTGAATATCTATCAAAACTGATATGATCGCTGTTAAGGATTATTTTACTCCATGTATTTTCTCTTTTTTTGTGGCTGTATGCATCAAACTAATGGCCTTTTTTGGATAATACACTTTCAAATGTTAGTCCTTAAAAAGTGGTGAAAAAACATCAACAAACAACAAATCTTGATTCAAGTTTCAGAGAGATAAAAAAAAAGGGCAGGACAATGAAATAAAGTGGAAAAAATATAAATATACATTTTTAAGAGCCATATTTACCAAGACCTCTGCAAGTGTCCAGCTACTTCTGGAGCTAGGTAAAAGCAAAGGGCAAAACACAACACCGCACTCACCAAATATACATTTTAACATATGTGGAAGCATTTTACCTCAGTGGCTTTTGGTTCCACCACCTTGTCCGTCTCTTCTCCCGCAGGCTCCTCAATCTAGAGGAAGAAAGAAAGAAATTAATAAAGTTCACACAGATTGAGATGGCCACAAGATCTCTTCCAATGGACACGATCCAGATCCTGAAGCAGAGAAAACCAGCTTCTTTTCATTTCAGTCAGACATGTTTTGATGTCAGCGATTAGTCTTCAGTGACTTCAATTAGTGCTGCTCATTTGTCCTGTGTGAGTTCATCAGATTAGGTTACTAAACACAAGGAGGAGAAACGCTGATAAAACTGCTTCGAACTCACGCACGTAATGTCACAGAGCACAACAATCATATTACTGATTAATGACTGCACCATCCATTACAGAGACAAATTAATATGTTAATCAGCAGCTGATGAGATCCTGTGAAGACATAAGGTGATAGACTTACGCTCGCAGTAACTCCGAATGACTTTGCAGATTAATTTACTGAGCCCATATTCTCCTTTAATATGCACTAAAGCAATTTTGGAATATAAAGTAGACCACACCAGAGCCAATTTAATGTAGAAAATATGGCTCTTGTCCCATTATGAATATTCAATTTACTGAACTATGACTCATAAAGCAAACACTCTTGAGATCGATGTCTTTGTCAAAGCCCAAATCTCCTCGGTGATGTCATGCTTCACACACACATGCCGTCACTCAGTCTGCTGTGGACTGCAGCTTACATCCTGCGGCTCCAGCGGCTCTATCATCGGAGCGTCATCTGCTCTGGGCGAGCGCGCGGGGGACGACGAGAGCCTCTTCTCCCATTCGGTCAGGCCCGGCGTGCTGCTGCCCGTCTCCAGGAAGGAGCGCTTCAGTTCGCTGATGTTGGTCTGGTGCTTGACCATCTCTGCCGGAGACGCGGTGTCCTATAGTAGCCGGTCAACCATGACATAAGGAGATGAGGCCAGGAGCGGCACGGAAGGAACGACGGCCATGCTTTATGAACGCAACGGTAGCTTGCATATCCAATGAGTTGCCAAAAAAACAACAAAAAAATGCAGTTCTGAAATGGTCAAACAATGCAGACCTAAATCGACTGCATTTGTTAACCGGCCTGTTTAGGAGGCTGTGCAGGCTTCCTGTGCAACAGCTCACACAAACAGCAACACAACAGCAAAAAAAGTCCAACACGGCAGCTGCAACGAAAAGGAGTAGCAGCTCGTACTTAAATGCTAAGGAAGCATTTAGGACTGGCTTAATTCAATGATAACAAATGATTCCATGCACAGATTCACAGATTTAGTTTTACAGGTTTAGTTGAACACAACACTCCCAAGTCTTGTTAGAAGTTTAAAACCTCGACTGAAATAAGTTTTCTGTCGCTCCATTTCTCACGAAGGTTTATTTGGATGCTCACAGCAAGAAATCTGTTAGATAAAATTGCAAATCTCTCTTTATTGGTAGGTTAGATGTATATGATATCGCTTAAGCATCTTCATACAAGAAGCACCTACATGCATATCTCAGTCATGCATTGTTTTCTTACCAACCTCTAGCATCAGATTACTATGCTTGATAAAAACGTTTTCCCCTTTTACTCGTCTTATGAAACTATACTGTAAAGACAAAAGAGGGGAGAGGAATTGTAGTTAACGGTGCTGTACTGTGTCAAATTTAAATTCCTGATGGGAGAATCTGAGAGCTCTGTCTTCTACATTATGGCACAATAAGTCACAATAAAAGCCATGGATTAGAAAAAAACTTGAAAACTGTGAAATCTGACTCTTGGGAGCCCCAACAGAAACAGAATTATGAACACGACTCCACCATTTACACACTAAAGCACTTGAGAAATGAGCTGGAATGACGTGTTTAGAAGCAGCGACAGCTTTGCAGAGGCAGTCTGTGAAGTGAATTCAGGCAAGAGTGATGGTCAGTCTGGTGTGTGGTGTGAAAGTGAGTGTCAACAACAGAAGCAGTAGCAGGCAAACCAAGGCGCAGAGACGGCACAAAGTGACTGATGGCGGATGTTTGAGTAGCTCAGTGCATCTGGTGATAGTGGTGTTGTGATGCACTGAGCTGGGCCATGAAGCGAGCCCAGTGTACCTGAGTCCGCATCTCAGAGTCGTCGTCCGCTTCCGACTGACAGCGAGCAAAGAGGAGGAGGAGAAGAGAACGTGAGATAAGGAGGGAAAAGGGTTTTCATTAAGAGACACAGAGAAAATCAGGTGAAGGGAGAAGAGAGGGTGAGGAAGGAGGGGCAGCAAGCAGACAAGCAAGAAAGGGGTCAAAGGATGGTGATTTTATTAAGAAAGTAAATAGTTTTGTGACAGTATAGTGTGTCAGTTAAGTGGTGCGATAGAGTCGACACTCTGAGTATAGAGAGTGTCTTTATCCCTTTTCATGAAAAAAAGTATAAGGAGCAGCTTCAACAACATGACTGCCAGCTGTAACATTGGCTGCGACTCATTTGCAGCTAATTTACCACCTGTGGTTGAGTAGCACATCCAAAGCCAAGGAGCCTGTCATTATCTAACTTTGTGCGGTAACAAGATGTGCAACAACAACAAAACCCAGTTAAAGATGAGCACATCCACCATGCAGTAGTTCTACACTGTTTAAATTCTTATAGAATAGAGGACTGATTTTTAGACTAATGTAAGCAGCTCTATCTTTATTGTAACATTATTTGAGGAGGTTTACACTTGAGCCACTCCAGCTGATGTTACCAGAGATAGAGCTACTTTTGCTAAATAGTCCTCAACCTAAAACCTTTTAGCCTTAAACTTTAAAGCGAAAACACACCATCTGAAAATACAAACAAATATGTAAAGCTAAACAGCTAAACAGGGCTATGTTAGAATGAAATTACAGTCTGATCTTACCTCTTTCCTACAATGATAAAAGGATACAAGAATGTTTAAGCTAATTAACTTCCCTCCTACAGTCAAGTATTAATTCTAAAGCCAAGGAGTACAGCAATAAATAACTATATTAGACTTTTAAAATCCTGTTAATCGTGTAGGGTAGTTTAGGCTAAAGTTAGCGGCTCTATCTTGCCAATAATCTCATGTTATTTCGGAACATTTACACCCCCATCCCCACAGCTAACATTACCAGAGATGGCACAACTTTTACAAAAATAGTTCTCATCTCAAGCAAAAGAAACTAACAAGCAAGTATGTAAGCGAAGCAGCTAAACAAGGTTATGCCAGTATAAACTCAGTCTGATCTTACATTTCCCCTTTCAATAATAATGAAAGTCCCTGCCACCATGATGTAAACTGTATTATGTGTGGTGTGAGGATAAAAAAAAGCTTGACGTGTGTTGTAACTTTAACTAAGAGGGCGAAGTTTAGCGACCAGTCTATAGATAGCCTGAGTGAAACCAGAACTTCAAGGTTATTTTTTAGATGAAAACCTCATTCAAAATCCCACTGACATGTGTAACAACACAATGTTTGGTGAAGGATATAATACTGTTGTTAAATCATTATTTATGCTTTTATCTGTTCTTAACAAAGACTATTTGCAATAAGGCCTAAACTTCGACAGTTCAACCAAAGAAACGAGTCAATAAAAGAGTCTAGGGGTCGCAGTTAGCTCAAAGTTTTAAGACAGCAGAGATTGTAACCAGGAAGTTGAAATAATGAACTGACAAAGTGACTGTTCTTAAACTTTGTTAAAAATCATGAAGATGTCTTACAGCATCTGAGGTAGTGGATGCTGATTTATCTTAGAATATTAAAAGTAAACATCAGGAGGGGAAAATTAAAGAATTTCTAAATGAGAGATTACATCAAGACTTTGGCTCTCCATTTGAACATGTAGCCAGTGGAAAAGAAATGTTGATATAAGTACATATAAAGTGTATCTACAGACACAAACAAGAAGTAAATGAGCACAAAGAGATGTAAGGCATGCAGGACATCAAGTGCACAAATGTGTTTGTTTTACACCTAACAACCTTTACTCGCCGTACAAACCTCTGTGGCGGTCATTTCTCCATCAAAGGCAAAGTCAGTTTGTTCGCTGTCAGTCTGTTTTCACAAAACGGACCAAAAACCGTTCCAAGCAGCAGACAAAGAAAACGACAAGAACCCAACTTGTAAACCCTTGAAAATGCAATTCATCATCAACAGAGACCCCCATAGCCACAAATGGAACGAATGGAAATGCACTGGTCGTTTTCTGTCAGCTACACTTTATCAGACACTATGCTACAGAAAAGGTAAGGAAAAGAACAACAGAGAGAAACAAAAAAGCAAATGAAAAATAAGCAAGCAAAACAGACTCAGAGGAAGTTTAAACCTTCGGTCGGTCACTTTGACATGTAAATTTGCTTTGGATTTGGACAGGGCTCAATCCTTGTGTATATGCATATTTTTAATTCATTACAACTCAGTAAAACATTTGCTGTGCTGTTGTTGGTCAAACAACACTGGATACTATAAAATATTGGATTTGATGATTTTGAACAGTAACCTGACTTTCAGGCCCTCCCCCCTCCTCTCCATGCAGGTTGACACTAGCGGTGATTCAGATGCATCTACAGTAACCGTCTCTCTGCATCACAGCATGCATTACATTACACTGATCACTTGTGATTCAAAAGGGTGTTACTTCAGGGGAGAAACATCTCATTTTGGCACTCAACTGTAAGCTTCTTCTGGCCCTTTATAGCAGAACTTCATTTTAAATTATTCATTTTAATTAGTGCTGCTTTGCTTGACTCAGATAGCGATGCAGAGAGACTGAATGTGATGATAAATATGGAACTGTTTCCATGCAGCTGGTGTTGATCTTGTAGCAATCACTTTTTAAAAATGTGGATACTATCACTGAGATGGGTTAGGCACAAATTATTTTTTTCAAATATGAGTTTGTGGTTTGTTGAAAGATTAGTGACTAAATGAAGAAAGGTGACCTCTTCAATCCTCATTATATCTAATAAACACGCTCAGTCAAACATGAAAATAGATTCATAATGAGCTGTTTCATGCTGTAGCATGTGGGAGAAACTACTTCATGGTCATTTGTTAGTGATGCTGCATTAAGCTTATACTAAAAGATTTGTGTCTAACCCTCTCATAAAGTAAATACAGGCTGATCAAACATGAAATGGTGCAACTTGCAGGTTCATCTCTGTATACTTGTGATGTTGATGAGGATGTAGTCTACAGGATGAGAGTGTGACCGGGCAGAGATGAGGTTCTGAAAGTAGGAGAACTGACAGACACTGGGACAGACAGAGTCTCCAGGTCGGCTCTGAACTGGTAAGACAGCAGAGCGAGATACAGGACAGGATAAGGGGTTAACCATAGTAATGAACTGTTACTCTAAGCCAGAGGCGGGTACTGGAACATACAGGCGTACGCACACACACACCTCCTCTTCCTCTGAACTGTCATGGTCATGGTAGCCCTGGGCTATGGAGGCGGTCAGGGAGGCTGCCTTGGGCTCCAGGTAGCAGAGGCACAGCGCCAGGGGGAAGGAGAGGGTGAGGGCGTAAGGGACGGAGAAAGAGGTGGAGAGCAGGAAGAAGAAGATGAAGAGGAAGCATGGGATGAGCGATGGGGACTTAATGGGCAGGAAGTTCTGAGCGCACTCAGGGAGGAAGCGCATCTCGGACAGATCGGGGAAGGTGATGTAGCCGTCATCGTCCAGGAAGGCGGACAGGTCGGGCAGGTGCAGGGAGAAGGAGAAGAGCGTGCCGCCACGCCTCTTGCCCTGCTCGAGCCTCTGCTTGCGGGCCGAGAGCAGCAGCGCTTGCTCGTCCAGCAAGGCCGCTTTGCGATCGGCGAGGGCTTGCCGACGGCGGCGCCCAGGGCTGCTCTTGGCTGGACTGACCGACGAGGCCCGTTTACGCGCGTTCTCCCTGCGCCTCCGCCGTACTTTGGTCGATGTAACAGGAGATGAGGGGAGCGAGAGCTCATTGCGGAGGGGGTCGATTGTGTGTACACGAGGGGAGCACTGATAGAGGGAACGAAAAAGATGATGTGTGTGTAAATGGAGAGGAGTGAAAGGGAAGGAGGCGAATACGCATGAGCACACACACAAACGAGTATAGTGTGGGGTCAAAGGAAGGACAAGAAAAGAAAAGCTAATTAGTAAAGCGCACACAAGATGAGAAGCACTTAGGCCTAGGCTACTGCAGTGGGTTAAGCTGAAAGCAACTGGGAGATCGTCATCAGCCATTAAGAAGTCTATTAAGAAACAAAACAAAACTAAAATCTCAAAAACAGCTTAAAGAGACAAAGTTGCAGCAGGTTCTAATAAACATCCTCTTTGTCTTTGACAATCTGGTGGAACACTTGATTATATCACCGAATTCAAAAACAGTTCAAGGCAGTTGAAAAGTTCTTTCATCCAAATTAAAAGCAGCTCTGCCTGTTAGACAGCGGTTTACCTTTGTGTCTTGTCTGAGCGGTGTTGCAGGTTCTGGCGTCTCCACCTGCGCGTCCTCCTGCTCCGCCTTCTCTTCCTCTGCTTTCTTCTCTGTCGTTACCGTGGTGATAATGTCCCCCTTGGCGATGACTTTGGCTGCTCCGTCAGCAGCACTGTCCTTCATGAGAGTCTCATGGTTCTCCATGATAGGTGCTGGAGGACAGAGGACAAAGATGGATTGGATGGCACGGAATCACTAACGTTTTATGGACACCAATGGTCTGTTTTTGACTTAAGGAAAAATGTGAGCAGTGGAATAAAGGGGTTGATTTGATCCTGCACATTGTAGCTTTGTCACGGCACTGAAAGTGTGCAAAAACATTTTAGCTCTGCAGGCTTTCAGGTGGAAAGCACATTTTTCTTCCTTCAAAGAAATTAAAAAAAACTCATTGAAACTTGTTACAAAAAGTCTCAGTCATAATTTCCTGTCACAGAAAGCAGAATAGCGGCTTTAGGGGAGAAGTTCAGAAATACTCACTAAATAATCATATTTAAAATCTGGAACATCCACAATGAGTTAGTGGAACTTCTTAAACTACCCCTAATTAAAATAAACTGCATAAATGAAACACACACTGAAACATTTTAGCCATTTCAACTTGAGTGGAACTTGTGGCTGGACATTAATCAAAATCAAATGCTCCTCACCTCCGTCTAAGCTGCGGGACATGTTGTAGCGTTTGCTGGAGGAGCGCTCGAAAAACGGAGCAGGTCTGATGATCTGAGAGCTGGCCCTGCGGGTCTGAGCCTGCGTTCTGCCACTGTAGCGAAACTTGGAGCCAAGGCTCAGGAACTTCTTCGGTGGAACCTCGGGGGATACGAGCCTGTCACAAGTTACAAACACTCACATTAATCATGCCAGAAATAAAAACACTGATTTAAGCTATGCACCGTTGAAGATTAAAACTCCTACTCATTTGATTATTCTCCAGAGAGCCTGCAGGCTTGGCTCGCTACTCAAAACAACCCAAGAGATCATTTTGTGCTTAAAGCAGCACAAATCAGTTTCGCATTTTTTTTCCAAATGGCAACAACGACTAGCAGCCTGAGCACTGTTCCCATTTCACCACAAAGAAATCCTCCGCACTAATTATCAGGAAACTCATGTTTACAAGGCTGGCATGACTGTGATCAATCAACAACAAAGGACTTGAAGAAATGAAGAAGCTTGTGCTGGTGAATCAAACTCTTAAACCAACACACTGGATAAAATAAATAAATAAATAAAATAGATGAATAAAATACCCCATAGCAGCTTCAAAAACTGTTTTTCATCACAGTCACAGCTCCTGTATTTCTCACCTGAAGAAGGTGTGATGCTCCACACAGACCTTCCACAGCCTTTTGGCAGCACGATGATTTGGAAGCTTGAAACCGATTGTGCTTTCAAACTGCTCAAACTGCAACAGGGACAAAACACTGTGGTCAGGTTTATTCATTTAGGTTGAATTCCTTTTGTATATATTCATGTTTATATGTTTTTTTCTAAGCATTTTAACTCCACATTTTCATTCACTTGTGCAGCACCAGAGTATTCCTGAATCATCATAATATTTCCTGATGAAATATCAGTAAGGAGGGGGAGTGATATTGACTCTAGGGTTGCAATGGTATGATGATTTTCAAGGTGCGATAACCCTCTGAGAAAATATCATGGCATCAAGGTATGACACCATTATTATTATCAGTTACAAATGTTCCTTAAAGAAATGACAGGAAGAGTTTCTTTGGTTGCACAAGCGCTTTAGTATAATTTCACAAAATGTTATGTCCTGTTATAAAACCTGATAGGAACGTTGAATACATATCTTTTTAACAACACTAATGTGTTAGAATAGAAATAAACTTTGAAACTGGTATACCGCTGCTTCCCTTGTTGGGTCAGACTGCATTTTTTAACCAACAGGAGCACTCACGAGGCATGGCGCACTTATAAAATGTTACCAAACAGAAGCTTATTTGATGGCTGCTGTACAGATCAGGCCTGGACTTAACTGTCAATACATCTTATCATCATTAGCTATAATGTCATTGTTCTCACCTCCCCAGGCCGGATTTTGATATAGAAGTTGTTCCTCTTGTAGGAGATCTTAAGGATTTTGGGCCAAGCAAACCTGTTGATCCGCAACCTGTCTCTGTAGATGAGTAGACCACTTGCACAAACTCCCAACATGATCTCTACACCCTCAGAGTCCTGGGAAAAAACACAAACACACACAAACAAACAAACAAAAATGATATTAATGAAACCCCTTCACGACGTGTCACTTTGGTAACACGGGGTCCCTGACAACGTCAAAAAAGAAGCCACTGACCACCATAGCTACTCTTCTTTTTGTGTTCTGCACAACATAAACTCTACAGGATAAATATAGAAGGTTCAGGAGCCAGTGCACAGCAGGGTAAAGTAGAATTCAAATGTGTGACAATAATGGGGAAAAGCAGGCAGGTGGAGAGTGGAATCAGGCATATGATACTCTTATCTGCTCTATGCAGGCTGTGGTGACGCTGACTACAGACCCAAGGCTGCGAAAGCAACAGTGAAGTCTCGGGCGATGGTGGATGAAGCACAAAATGATGCTCTTCACCGCACAAAGCATGAGATGAGCAGGTGAAACCAATGATGATGTTTTGAGAGGGAAGCTGGTCTAAAGCAGGAACAATCAGTCTTAACAGTTGACATGACTACTTTGGTATGTTACCATGCACGAGTAGACACTACACACACACGCAGGTAAGCACATGAGATGCAGCCTCTTACCTCTCCCTCAGCTGGAGCCAAGCTTTCATAGAGATTCCCTACCAACTTTGCATTTAATGAGAGAGGAGAGAAGACATATACATTTTTTTCTTGCGTATCAAATCTGACTCACAAATCCAACACTGAGCACCGACGTCGGCTCAGTTTGATCAACGCCGCTTCCTCATCTCTGTCATCTCCTCTTAACTGATCTAAATCTGCAAAGGCAATATCCTCTCCATCGCTCACACCTAAACCCATTTTGACTTTCAAAGCTCTTTTGATAACTGATTGATATCAAGACTGTAATCTAGCCCTCTCTTTACTGCTTGAGTTCTAATGGCGTGTTTGATCCCATCTGGCCGTTGGATTACAAACAGCCACCCTCCCCTCATCCCTCCACCCTTCAGGCCCCAAATCCACACAGGCAGCGGTGACACGATGTCAGTCAATCAGCGAAACAGCGGTGGCATGTTAGACTGAGGCATTACTGTGGCAGCCGTGATGTTTTTGAAGCAGCGGTGTTGTGGTAGCAAGCGTCACTGTTGACTATGTGAGTGGAATGCATTAGTCTCATCTTGCTTAAAAACATACAAATAATTATTTTAGACATTTCATCTGCATATTTCTTGATGGATCTTGGAGACGCCCACCATTGCTGGAGTCACGTTCCAGCACACTGTTCCACACTTGAAGGATTTTTCAACATTTAGGGCTATAACTGCCTTCTTGCCAAGGGATAAATGTGAGAAGGACACCACTCTTAAAGTATTTATGGTACATGTAAAGCTACAGCCAGCAGCTGTTTAGCTTAGCTTTGCACTGAGACTCAAAACAAGGGAAGCAGCTAGCTAGCTCTGTCCAAGGATTGAAGAATATTCCATTGGCAAAAGCCCACTAATTAACAGGTTATGGCTCGTTTAGAATTCAGGCAATCATTGTTTTATACTTGCACAGACTAAAAACAAGTCTGACACCAAGACCCTGGGAAGTTACAGCTAATGATTTATGACTGTACCTTCATATTTGGCATACAGAAAATGGAGAGTGATATCCGTCTCCTCATTCCATTCTTGACAAGCACAGCTAATGTGATGTAAAAAAATATACACTGAATTTTTCATCTGCATATTTCAAGATATCACACTACATGTAGCTGATTTCTATAAATATGTTCATGCATTTTCCAATGCTAATTTGTGAACTTGATAGGGGAAACATCTGATTTCTCAACATTATATTACTAGACAACAGAAGCTTTACGTCTGCAGCTATTATGAGACATCGACAGCTATGATGGGCAGTCTCCAAACAAAACCATTTTCTCCAATCAGCTTGGATGCTCTTTAGTGAGATAAGACATTACGTTTGATTGTTAGAGACAATACGTCTGGGTATCACTTCTATAAGAGGAGTAAAGAAACTTGTAGAGACTTGTTACCTTAGCGTGGTGGAGGTCCACACCGTACATGGACAGCTTCTTGGCATTTTCCAGGAAGTGAATCTCTGCTTCAGCTGGTGTCATCCCCCTGATAGAAGAGACCAGATGAGGCCAACAAATTTAAGTATAGAAAAAAGAGAAGTAATGCTTTCCCACCAGTGTGAATATGCAACACACTAGAAAAGAGTCTAATAAGATTGAAAACAGGGATAAATTCACAGTTTTATTGCTTAAAAGCTTTTATGGAACCTTTTAACAGAGCACCATGAGTGCATCCATTTTTAGCAGAGATGGTCTTTGGAGAGACTCTAATCCTTGCACTGTCATTGCCTTCCTCCATCCACTGGGCAAGGAGGGACCGCATCAAATTACACACAAATCATTTTAATACAGGCAGAATGAAGGGCTCAGACAAAGGACAGCCAGCAACATCCATTTACAGGAAACACAAATCCAATATCTGGAGTCATGCTGCCTTTCTGGTCAGATTATTATTCCAGGCCGTAAAACATTCAGCCAGGTTGGCTGAGTGGCTTAAAGTTGTCAGATTCAGGGTTTAAAGGCTCTGAATGACAATTTTCTCAATCAGCTTAATACTATGAGCAACAGGGTCTAACGTGATGTCAGAAATTCTGTTAATGCTGAACTGTTTAGTTTTTTTCACGAGATAAATATCTCTGACTTTTCCATCTCATCTTCTGTATCTTACTATTCTGTCGGTCAAAATCTGTGTTGTTTGCTTTTCAATTTTCTGTGATCTATTATTCATTTTTTTCCTCAGAGCAGGCAGTACATATAGATTGATTGTAAATTGCTGTCAGCTCCAGAACAGTAAAAGCTTGGTCTAAAAGACTTTAAGAAATTATGCTGAGACTAACTTGTAGGTCTTGTGGAGTTCCATGACCTTCTCCTCTAGTTCTTTGGTCTGGTTGGGTGCGAAGCGCAGTTCGCTGATGTAGTCGCTGCCCAGTTCCTCGGGGTCGTAGTCTCCCAGTTCAGACTGCACTGTGTAGGAGCCCAGAACCGTGTGGGTGGCAAAGGAACAGGGCAGACGGCCTGAAACCACATCATCTCTCAGCTGCAGACACAGGTAGTACCTGAGACAGAAAACAAAAACTGTCAAAATGTGTTTTTTGTCTTCAAATCTAACATCTGGATATTTGATATAAATGACCTGCATTCATTTTTCTTTGTCAACTCAATACAAGGCATCAAAATCACTAAAAATGTAACTGTAAATCTATTCATAAGATGAATAGATAAAACTTCTTTCCAACAAAGATCACGCAACAGTTCTAAATTGGCTAATTACTCACCTTGTGATGTCCTCAGTCAGCTGGGCGGGGTCTGGGGGGTAAAACTTGACGTTGAAAGCAAAGTTCCAGGGACCGGCTGAGACGAAAAAGGAACATTGAATTATCAAAAAGGAGCATTTTATAATTGCAAACACCTCCATTTGGCTGTTGAGGACTAAACCCTTGAGTGACTTTATTAAATTATTAGACTTACTCCTGATCTGCTTCTTCAGCTCCTTGGAGGGGTCGAGCCAATTCTGCAACACACAAAAAGCATTAATCTTCACTAGTGGGGGTAAAAAAACGACTGAGAATCAAACTTTCTAAAGTGGAACATAGTCACAGTGTCCTGCATTCAAGTCTGGAGATTAATCGCACATCATTATTTAAAAGATGTTTAAACATTTGAATGTGAATACCATTAGCATATTTCTCTCTTCCATATCCTTGTTTTAAAAACAGAATCAATGTTGCCAGTTAACAAACCCACAAAACCTGATTATTAGCACATCATTTATGTTCCTTTACCTTCTGGTTCTCTACATCTCTGTATGTGATGCCGAAGTAGTCCTTCTCCAGTAGATTAAGGTGTTCACATACTTTGTCAAAGAGCATTTGACCCTTGGTTCGCTTCTGGGAGAAAAAACATACACATTTTAAAAAAAAGGATACAATGGAAATTTTCCATATTGTTAATTAAAAAAGTAAACTTTTATTATAAAGAGAGCATCATTTTCAAAGGATTAATCCCCCGAAAAAACCTGATAAGGGTGTTATCATGTATGAGAAAATTGTTATATTTTGTAGTGGTGTTCCAATATTTCAACTGCTTTTGTTGTTTTTGTTGATTATATGTCAAGATCACAGGTTGTTCAATCCTAAACAATTTAAACTAGACTGCCTGAGAATTAATACATAATGTTATTTGTGAACCTATAGCATATTCATCAAGTCTCAACACAGCAATAAACAGCAACGACAAAAATATGAGAATAAACAAACAATAAACAAAAAAGAAAATGAGAAAACCACCATGACTATAAAATGGAACAATCTGTGGCTGTTGATGCCACTGGATTACACTTTCCTTCTTTCTCTTCATTATCTTGAGATAGTTAAACCAAAGACAACTCACTTCCACAAATAATCAACATGAAATTCAAACTCTTAATTATCAAAACAGCATAATGATGCAGCTCATTATACTGCTGCATCAGAAAGCCGTTCCTTTGTGGAGAAACCCTGAAGTTAACCAGCTGGGCCACTTTGGATCGATTGCTTCTATAAAAAGAACAAGTATAAATACGCCTTCGCATTCCCAAGCTCAAGGTGAACATTGGCTACGCAAACGTTGAAAACCAAATCGATTGCACATCTCTAGCCAAGTGCCGGATGTCATCGCCTGGAGGTCCGTCGTCTCTCCCCCGCTGGAGGAGGCTCATTTATCCAAGTGCCACAACACAGACGCCGCCTTCCTGCACAGAGCCAGCTCCTCAAAACTACCACCAAAGCTTATTCTGCACATGCCTGTACATCTGTCACATTCCTATGTCGGTAGAGTAGTTTACACATTAAACAACACACACATCTAGCTGGCAGGTGTATAATAGTAGGAGTAGCAGTCTTCAACACATAGGGAACATTTACAGGAGCATCCGCCCACACAGTTTCGTCTCTTGAAGCATCCTCTCTAAGACGAGAAGTATACAGTGTCTCTGTGTGATTTTAAACAGAAGGATGAAGTCGCTGTTGGCAGAGAGTTAATCCCACCAGAACATCTCAGAGAGAATTAGCAGAGTCATGTCAGACGATTGCTGCAACAGTGGCTTCTCAATGTCTGGCTTTACTGACAAAACCTCCACAGATACAAACACACAGAGACAAAAAGAAAGGTTGTGATCTGTAAGCCTTTGCTTCGAGAGATGGAAACTTTGTTAACAGATGCAACTGACTGATCTGGCTCCCATCCTGTCTTTCCCTGAGGTTGCTTAGGATAAAGAAAAGAGACGGAAATTTGAAGGAAATTGATCTCAAATTAGAACATAAACCTTGATCAATGTCAAGATACAGCAGTCTAATTTTAGAGCGTTGACGGCAGCAGTAGCTGCAGTGATGTTCGGATTATGTGAGCCAACAATCAAATCATGTATTAAATGTATGGCTTCAACTGATGATTATTGTCATTAGCTGTACATCTGCAGACCACTTCCTCAATTAATATATAATCTTGGAAAAAAAAACGAAAACCAACATGTCTTATAACCGAAAGATATTCAGTTTATAATGATATACAACTCAGAAAACCAGCAAATGCTCACATTGGAAAAACTGCAAGTAAAATGTTGTTTTGCTTTCTGCGTAAAATATTATTTGCACGATGGAATGAGTATGAAAATGGAGGCAGATTTATTTCCTGTCTGCTGACCCATTATTTCAGTATTCATGGATTCGTTTTTACCACGACAGTCCAAAGGATGCGACTTTATGCACGGTAGTGGTTGCCTTTTTTCAGTGCCTCTCTCTGCTCCGCTAACAGAGATCAACAGAAGCTCTTGGACTTGAGATGAAGAATAAAGATGTGAATTCAGAACTAGAATTATTTTCAAATATACGCCTAATGTCTTTGGACAGGTGGCATATGTACTGTACATTTGACTGTATATTTTTATTGAGTATTAATCTGGGGTCACAATAACTGTACAGTGACCGGCATGAATAAACAAGTCAGCAGCATTATAACTCATGTTAGCCACGTTAGCTATACCTTGTGTACTTTCTGTAGTGTTTTTTGAGGTGGAAGGTTTGTCAAAAATCATGATAAGTTACAAAACAAACCAGTGTAGCTCCAAAAAATTACTGTATACTTGGGTAAATAATATAGAACCTGGTCAAATTTGCTTAAATGACATATAATCAGCTGACAGTTCACCACTATGGCCACTATGCACAAGGAATCATGGTCAGAGTTGAATCATCAATGTTATGTTAATTAAATTAGTTTATCACAAATTTGTCTTAGCCAATATGTTGGCTTCCTGTTTAAGTGCTTTTTCTGACACATATAACTCGTAAATGTTAAAACACTGAACCTGCAGTAACTCTGCGGACCCCCTATGGTAGAGTCTATAACATCCCCAGAGTGAGATGTGGGATTTTTCTCCCCCTCCACTGAGGCAGAACACCCTCTGAAGCGAAGTGGAGGAGGTTCAGCAGTTCTGTGTCAGAGAAAATGATAGGAAGCGATTAGCAGAGACATTTTTTCCCACAGGAGGAAATTGAGTCGAGCTCGAAAACTACAAGGTCAGGGGGATGAAAATGTCAAATCTTGACATTCTGGTTTCAAATAGGATTGGGAGGAGGAGGAGGACTCGCTGGCAATTATCCGAGGACCCTCTGACCTAAATTGTATCACTGTGTCCAACACTATAATCTGACCTAGCTCGTACGAGCTGTGGTTCACCCTCAGCTGTAAGGACACTTTCATGCAACAGATTTTTTCTTTCTAAATTTCAAGGAAAGCACTCCCACTGGTCATGATTGTGCCTTTGTGGTTGCTATGACAACTCCTCTGGTAAGCAAGCAACTGATTAGCCCTCTTTTTGTTGTCGCTTGTTTTTTATTATAATGAACGTGTTTGTAACTGATTGTGAGTATTGTCCACACAGGTGTAACTCATTCCTACTGCATCCATTACCACTGCTTGATGTTGTACTAATGCTCTTCGCAAAAGGTGCCTGATTGTGTCACAACCTTGTGCAGAAGCAGACGAGGCTGCTGCTCTGACAGCGATGTGGGATTGATAGTACAAGGGCTTCCTGTACAAGTGTACTTACACAGCAGACATGCATGTATTCAAATCTTCTGTTCTATAATAATTTTTCTATTACAGTGCAATCCTAAGGGGCACCCACACACTGGAATCACAGCTCTTTGTAAGTTTTATTAGCGACCTTTCAACCATCGTGGGAAGGAAACGAGGGATATACACTATATAGCAAAATGAGGATTGAACCCCATTTATACATGTCAGATATCCTTGTTGCCAGCAAATAAAAACCGTGATTATAGACCAAGGAAGACCTCAGATCTCCTGGGATTTCACAAGCTGCTGAACGAGTAAATTTATAATATTCATTAACGACTTAAAACATGATTAATTTTCGGTTGATTTACTCGTTTGCTTGATTCAGTGGGGTGATGAGCCCCTACAACAGCTCAATCAACAAATAGTAAAATGTGATAAAATGTGTTCCAGAGTTTTCTGGACAAAACATCTAAATAATTTCTGCATATCTGCATTTTCTGTTTTTCTCTGCTTGTTTCTTCCGCTCACATCCCCTCTAATGCACTCTAATCCAAGTTTGGCTTTAAGTGTTTATCCTCTATTTGGTGTCAGTCTTGGGACAAAGTGAGGAGGGGTGAGACCTGTGCCAGGGAAGCCTCAACTCAGGCCGTCTTGGCAGGAGTGGGACAGGGAGATTACAGTCTAGTAAACAGATGGGACATGGTTTATAGTATACACTTGCAACTAGACACAAATACACACTGTAAACAGTGTCGTACATTTCATCTTCAGAGCTACACACTACTGGAGATCAGCCAAGTTCGTATCATTTATCATAGGATAACCCTCTTGAGATGAATCATCTCACTTTCAAAAAGGGTCCCAACTGATTAAAGTGATAATGAGGAAGTGAGAGTTTGTGTTTCTTCACACTGAAATAATAGTTAGAGGCACTCCAAAAGCCAATTATTGACTTTTCCCTAATACAAATTTAAAGATAGTAATTTAGAAAATTGAAGAATCTAATAAAATAAGAAATAAGATTTTTTTTCCCAAGTGATAGTATTTCATAAAATAAGCCCGAGAGAGCAATATTGACTGTGATTTAGTTGCTGTGAAAAACAGAGGTTTAATGTCTTCTGTGGCTCTAGAAAAGCTTGGTAAAGTCTAGAAAAAAATCCTTTGATGATGGTGACTTGGGTTAGCGGAGTTTTAAAAATGATTGCGTAGAGTTTAAAGAAAAGGATTTAAAGACAGATGCTATGGAAGTTGCCTTTTTGGGAGCTTGACTCACATTAGGGACAATAAGTCAAAATGTATTTTGGTTTTTGTTGCATTAATTTTGACAATTCGTTCTTAAATTCCAACTTCATGGAAGTGCAGCACTGCTATAAACTCTATGCAGCGCGTTCACTTGTGCATCTAAATTAACAGCACTGTCTGCACCTTTTCTGCATCCGTCTCAAGGGCATGAAGTCCAGACTGACCCCTATTTCCACATCACCGTCCTTAAGAATCCCTCATTGGCCACAGTGGGACATTGATTAATCATGCCAACATACAGTCAATGACACTGATTCCCTCTAACAAATGTTCCCATTTCACAGTCAGAAGCCCTCACCTCACCACCACCAAAACAGTTGGATAATCCCCCTGTCCAAACCCCTGGTGGGAAGGAATCTGCTCAAAGAAGATTTGAGGAGGAGGGTCTGCTACTCCATATTCACCCCGCGGACACATTTTTGGAATGTATTAAAGTTGAAAGTCTTACAAGTTTGAGAAAAGGCTGAACTTGTTACTGTTAAGAGTGAAATGTCAAATACGTTCACTATTCAGATTTATTCCTGAATTAATAATGTTCCAAGAAAAAGACAGAAGGAGCCATTGTTTGTTGTGGAGTGCCGACACATTTTCCTCGACTTATGCGGGCTCCAGGATATTTAAAAGTACAGATAATCAGAGTAATTGTCCCACTTGAGGCTGTATATTATGGAAACTAAAGGAAATTAATAGTTAAATAAATAGATATGTCATTAAATGCACCTAAAATATGAACAATAAAGACATCAATAAAATACTTAATCAGTAATTGCGCAAACACATTCTTTCATAATTTAATTAGAGCGTAGCTGATATTGGATTTTTAGGGTCGTCATCATCACTTATAATTTAGTAACTATAGATTACCCTTCACATCTTTTCTGCATTATGTTCTGTAAAATAAAATAAAAAAATCCTATATGCACGTCAGATAACATAAATATATAAAGGAAATAGAATCAATCCAAAAGTAAATAAATACAGAAGCAAATTAGAACCAAAATATAAATATGAATTTATGTTTAATGCTTTTTTTTTTTTTTTCCCCATTTATCCATTTCTGATTTTGGCAGTCTCAGTCCTCTGTAACATATATTGCTGCAGCAAAGCATTCAACATGACTGCAAAGCAAATGTGAGGTTAACCTTACAAGAAGAGTATGTGACGGATTGTTAAATCAGCCTGCCTTCATCCTGGCTCCACTCTATTGTGACACAACTCCATCTTGTTCAATTAAATTTGAAGCAGTTCACTTTCTTATACTGTTTTGCTACATTGTCTGGCACAGAAGGTAACTAATCCGTCCAACATGATTAACAGCCGACTCATGCGCCATTTTTTTCCGTTGTGTAACATATCATTTCCATATTTAATTTTTCCATATGATGATAAAAGCCACACTGCTGCCCCACATTTACAACACAGAGACACATGTTTTTCACTGATTGTTGGCCCTCCTTCCTCCTCCTAGGGTTTATTCCTAGACAGGCGGATGAGCTTTGAAGTAAGAGCTAAACATTTAAGAACCGTTCTCTCAAGACTGCACAGAGGAGCTTTGGAGGGAAAACAAATCCCACAAAGCAATCTGACACAAAGCAAATGTAAATGTGCAGTGAAATCCATGAAATCCCTACTTCTGAGTCGGGCTGTCGAAGTAGTACGGTTCATTTGTGTTTTAATACAACAAGCCAAGAATCATGAGATAGATACACCCAGAAATACGACGTACAGCAGAAGGACAAGTGTTACTTATAATAAAACGACAGCACACTTTTGTTTTAGCTTATAAATGCATTTATCAAAATTTCTGTCACCTGTCAAGCAGCATTTAATGTTTTGGTATAATGGCTTAAATAATGCCACATGTAGCATTTTGCTTATTGAAATTAATCTAGCTTTTTAACCTATAGTGTGTGTTTGCAAGGTATCACCATAAACAGATTAAAATACAAGCAAACTTCAGATTAGATAAACTATGCTGCCACTGTAATTAGAAAGTGACAGACAAATAAAGGTGCAAACTTTAAAACCCTTTGAACCTGTCTTGTTTGGTTGTTAAGTAATGCTGTTCTGAACGCGATTACATCATTTTCTGCAGTATTGATTTGTCGAGGACACCTAAGTAGTTTCTTCCTCTGGGCCAACAGGCAATGGTTGGTTTAAAGTCTCTTGTGCTTCTCGGTTATGATTTAATAACCTTTCTATTTACTTGTACTTGCATTGCTTGCATCTGGTCAGTAAAATAAATATAGGACTACATCTATTTTTCACAGAAAATTGCCTCAAATTTAATTATAACAAATGGCTGTGACTTGCTTAAGACGGGTCATACGTAGACATAAATTCATATGGAAGTCAAAACATCCCGGTCTATCTTTTAATAAGTTTAAAAAAATGTCTGAGTTAACAACAAAAAAACAAAAACACTTTTTGCTACAATTTTTCTTCCAGGTCTTTGAGACACATTTCTACACGAAGACAGGAAAAAAAAAACAATCATGAAAACTTCTTTACTTATATTCACCAAATTAAATAAAGAATACTTGCTCTAAATTAAACTGGTTGAAAAAAAACCCCTAAAAAAACAGACACTCTGGTCTTGGTGTAATTATAGTCATTACAGACTGATGCAAATATCATTAGAGCTGCTGCATCACTGAAAGGCAATTTAAATGACCAAGTGATGCAGCAGCGAGAGTTTAATTTCAAATAACTAAGTGAAAAGCGCTTATATAATCAGTTTAGAATGAAAATACCACTAAATTATCCCTTTAAGCATTTATCAAAAAGTGAAAAGACTCGGTGCCTAGATCTTTTCTGTCTTAGTATTTTCTTTGGTCCAACTGTTGACATTAGGGTCACAATCTTTTAAGATTAATGTGCACTTAAACTCAAGCAAATTGACTTCGTAGTGTGGAAGCTGTTGAAGGCTTATATAATCTTACGTGTGGTTTTGATGTTAAAATGCAGATGCAGCGGCTTTTATAATCAACTTTTCGTACCACTAAATATCAAAACAGGACTCCTGTTTCTGCAGTTGCTCACCTCTACATTGAGTGAGAAGTCGGAGCCGTCCAGCAGGGTGACTTTACACTGCATGATCTTCACCTTCTTCACTCCTCTCAAAGGAGACCTTGACAGACGACTGGTGGATGACTGGTGGGATACGTCGTCCTCCTGCTGCTCCTGAGAGGAAGAACACAAGGGTCACTTAAATTATTAATATGAATGAGTTATTCAACAGATTACACTGAAGTTTTCCGTGTGTGTTGCACTGTATTTTCTCTGCTTTCTTTGTTAAACATGGAAAAGCATTCAGATACCCCTTCACTGTATGAGGAGCCTTCTGACAGAAAACTTTTAGTTGAAAGAGTTCAGAGACCGGAAATGAAAAACACCTTCTGCTTCCCTAACTGCCTCTTCTAAATATCAGTTTTCTTAATGTGGTCATCTTCAGCAAAATCGCCCGTTCTGTCACATGTTCAAAACCTTAAAATAGACACTGAGACCCTGAGTGAATGTAATCAGGTCCCACTGAGAAGAGCTAGAGGTGTACTGCCATTTTGTCTTAAACAGAGAAAATCCAATTTTCCACTTCGCTGAAAACAAAGCCCTTCCTGACTGACTTCATGCTGAAAAAAAGGCCTTTGGCTTGCAGACATTTTTCCTTCTTACTCACACACAAAGTAGATTAAATGCCCCTGTTCATTTTCATACTGAACATTTTCTTATCTTGTTCCTCAGGATATATTGCTCACATTGTGCACATCTAATGTAGCTCATGCAGACTAGTCTCCTCTGCGGAGAAGGAGAATTAAAGTATAGGTAGAATTTATATTTAATTTAGTTCAATTCAACCAAAAACCAAAGGATGTATTTCAAATACTTATGGATGATTTGCGACCAATAGAAAATAAGGACCACAGATGTAGAAAAACCCAGCAGTAAAACTGTAAACTGAGGCTGTTCATTCATTTGTGCACCCTGCTGGAGAAGAGAGATATCTCAGCCTGAGTATGCGTCTCACAGGAAGACTGACAGTGTTGTGGCAGAGAGCTGTGATTTCTCTCAGCCTTGTTCCTGCCAATTCACACAGCTCTGACAATGGCAGGGCATCATAAATCATCCTTACTGTGACATGATGGGGGCTCTCCAATACAGACAAGGTTCAAGGGATACAGTAAAGATCCCCTTGAAAATGATACAGGGAGGTTATTGCTTTTATCAAAATCTGTTTAGCCATGCCACCAAAGTTTCTGTTATCTGGTAATTGCGGTTTATTCCACCACAAAAATCTTTAGAAGTCTGATATATTTCTAGCTCTCTGGTCATAACGTCTGGTGAAAAATAACTTCCTCAAAGCACAGTATAAATTGCATGACAGGTTTAGTTGATGGTTGAGTCTCATTCCCAGGTCGTCAGATGCTGACACTTGGTTGGTGATGCAGGGTATTAGCGGTCTCCGTAAAATGCTTTTAACCTCAACAAACAGATAATATTTGACTGGAATACCTCCCTATTTGTCTGGGACATGGAAATCTTCCAGGACACATTAAAGGAAAGTCTATTCCTCTTTCGAGTCGTCCTGTTGGTCCAACACTTTGGTATCGACTGAAATATCTCAACAACTAGTGCTGGCCGTGAAACTGTGTACAGATATAAAGTGGACAAATAGTAACAACTGTAATAATTGTCGACATTTCTGTAAGATTAAATGCCCGCAAAGCAGATGACATTCCAATCAGCCTCAGCTGTACATTGTGTTTATTGCTAATAAGCGAATGCTTACCTGCTTACACGCTTAACTAAGGTGGTGAACATAGTGAACATCATACTTGCTAAACAGCTAAATGTTATTTAACAGTAAATGGATTGTTTTTGATGTTGATGATGATGATGCTGATGTTCGCATTTAGCACAAGTCACAGTACGACTATAGACTAGGAAGGCAACTAGCAATTATTATCATTCATTTTCACCAATTATTTCACGATTAATCAATTAATTGTTTGGTCTATGAAATTGTTTAGTTTATAAAATATCAAAAGGTTGTGAAAATCTATGTTTAGATTTACACATACCAAATTAAGAATTAACATAAGGTTTTTAGATATCCGTCTATAACTCACACACAGTAGGTGCGAGCAATCTAGATTTATAATGTGAATATATTCATATGACAACCTAAACACCCATCTTGATATAGTGCAAAACATTTTCTGGAAACTGAATTTAAAATGTCTGTAAATAAAATGTCTGATGTTCATAAATTTTAACAATCCCGAGGGTATGTATCATCACTTCCTAACCAATGTTAAAACATTACATTCTGTTATGATTTGTTGCTACATAGCTCAGCCTGGGACAGAATTAATCTATCTATCAATCACCTCACACTGCGTCTGCTGCTCTCTCATTACAGCCTATTATGATTCATCTGTAAACTCAAGCTCCATTTCTCCTCCCCATCAAACATCCCATTTTCCATGCTTACAGAGGGAGCGACAGAGGCAACACTGTTGGGTCAACGGAGACGTGTGAGCTTGCCCTAACATGCCGAAGATCATAAGAAGGCAAAACCTCTCAAACATCTGTTTCTTCATGGCCACATCTGGCTGTGGTGACCTTTGGACCCCTTAAAATCGGCTGCTTGTAACAGATAGAAATCTAGAAGTTTAAAATGAATCCAATGTTGATCTTTTCCTAAATTCTCAAATAAGACCCGCAGCTACACTCCTAGAATGTCATATAAATGTGAAATTGATATATATCATATATAACATGGTCTGAGAACTGTCATATGGCAAACATCAGTCAAACCTCTGATAACATTTTTGGCATTCAGATGTTGAAATTATGTCCTGCTCTTTAGGTTATAGCCATAAAAAGACAAACAGTGGTCCAGGTAATTCAAATTTCAAATGTTTTTTGTTTGGGATAAAATTGCACCTTGAACTATCAGCACCAATCGAGTGACTGCCAACAAACTGGTCCAGCTAGTCGCACTATTTTTGTTTCAACTAGTAAACTGAGGAATATGCAGGGAATCTTCCTTTAGTCTTAGACAGTCCTGCAGTTTGGTAGTACCAGAAATTCAATCTGAAGATCGATAAGATCGTGAGCCCTGAAGGGAGCTCGGGCCAAAATCTGCAGACAAGCACTTAGTGTTCAGATAACATTAGTAGGTTCTTGGGCTGCCTCAGTCATACAATGTACAGACTGAACTCTTCTTCTGAATAGAGATGCCTGTTTTTAAAAACATGCCAGAAGATCTGTTCAATCTACAAGCCTGCAGGTGGATCATGATTGTTGTTTAAACACAGGAGAGAATTCTTATTCATGCTTTAATAGATATTAGTAGAGAGTCTTTGTATTTAAACAGGAAACAATCATTAGATGGTGGTTGTTAATGTGCTGAAGTGGTGACAATTCTAACATCAAACTATCTTACAAGAAAAAATAAACTACATTGCTTTACAACCAGGGTGATAAATGTCAATTGTGTTCATTTATTTGCATTAACACTGAAAGAAACATCATGTCTAGGGTGGTCATGTCTGGTTACATGTCTAACAACTCCTGTTATGATCTAGTAATCGGTCAATTATTTTTTACAATTTAGCAAACTGTCTGGTTGCACTAAAATGATGGAAAATGGTTAAAAGAAAAAGCTATTCACAAGTCCCAAAACGTTTCTGTCATATACATATACAACCATGAGCTGCTTAAAGCTCAGAAGTTTTATTTCAGTAGCTCAGTTTATTCACTGTCCCCACAGCTGTGTGACGTTATGTTAATCGGTACAATCGACTGACGTAATGCTGGGAATGAAAACATCCACACTTAATCAGGGGTTTCTCCATCTGTGGTTCACCACATTTCCAAAATAAAAGCATGGAGCGCTGACTGAAAGACAAGTTAACAGGGCTGTAAATGCCATCGAGAACACTGAGGTCATGTCGTCAGTATTGTTTGTTGTTGTTGTTGATTTCCATTTTTCACACAAAGGCACGATTCATCCGGCAGTGGGATGAATGGTTTTCAATGTGTTCTCAAATACGGATACGTATGATGTTAACGTCATAAAATCCCCCCTAAATTCAATCACTTAAGTGTTTTTGTACGAGCATGGTCAAATATAGAAGCATTTTAAATGGTAAATGGTTTTAACTGAATTCTAGCGGTCAGTGATGACCGGCTCGATCCTCCTCCTGTTAGTGTGGTGATGACGAGGCTCACCTGTTCTTTCCTGGCCGGGGTGCTGTGTCCAGCGGCGGCAGGAAGCTGCTCCGGCTGGTTCTGGGGCGATGTGGGTTCTGCAGCTTTCCCCTTCTCCTTCTCCTTCTCCTTGTTCTCCTGCGGCTGCTTGGCCTCAGAGTCTGCGCCTGATTCAGTTGTCATGGTAAATCACGCTGGAGTGGGGAAGAGGAGGGGAAAAGGGGGAAAACTGGATGAGTCAGCTGACTTGTTATGAAGTGATGTACTGCCGCTTTTTCAGCCCCTGTGTGATGATAAGCTCCTGCTCTGATGTAGATGCAGAGATGAGGGTATTCTTTGACAGCAGAATAAAAACTGAACTAAATGTAAGTGGCATAGATGCACTCAAGTGTCAGCAACTGATCATGTAAAGTGCTGAGACCGCTGGTGCCGTGACATTCACAATACATTATACAATAAACTGTATGACTTCTCACATAAAAACTGTTTCAAAACACTCTCATCTAGGGCTGCAGCTAAGGATTATATTCATCATCCGACAATTATTTTCTCTATTAATCATTTCGTCTGTAAAATATGAGAAAATAGTAAATTCATAATGTTATATATTCAGTTTTCATCAATGTAAAAGAGGGAAAACTACAAGAAACAGCTGATCCAGCTAAATGGATGAATTTTCTGCTGATTGACTGATTGAATGCTTTAACTGCCTAATCATAATTTAAACTAACCAGATCTTGGATCCACATCAAATTGTGCTCACTCGTAGATGCCAGCCACCTAAATACGCCTGATATTTTCCCACAAGATCAACATATTATTCCCTGAGAAATCCATGAAACCCCCATCAAAACTTCAAGGGGTCGATTCTGGGCCGAGATTCAACCTCCATCCAAGTTTTGTAGAAATACATTCAACAGTTGTTGTGTAATCTTTCTGACAAACTGACTAAACAACCAATAAACAAAAGGACACCGGTGGAAAACAAAACCTCGTTCATAAGGTAAAAAACTAACTGGATGAGACTAACTGGATGTTTACAACATTTAATAAATGGTTCACACTAAATTAATTTATCAAATAAAAATGTTAAACATCTGTATACTGCAGCTTCTCCAAAGTGAGGATCTGCAGCTTTACCCCATCCTGCATCAATAAAAACTGAAACCATTTGTGCTTTCGACCAAATTGTTCAGACACTTGGAATCTGGGAACTCGCCTAAGGTATTCATTAGTTTAATTGTATTATGCAATTAACTGATAAAGTATTTGGTTTATGAGATGCTATAAAAATAGTAGTAAAAAGAAAAATGTCCATCTCCGTTTCAAAAAGTTCAAGGTGGCCGTCTTTAAATGACTTGCTTTGTCTGACCAACAGTCCAAAATCCTCCAATTGGAGAAGTTACAATTATCCTGCATTGCAACAAAAAAAAAAAGACATATCAATTATACAAATAGTTGCCTGTTCATGGACTTTAGTTACATTGTCAGCTCTAGATCAATTAAGCAGAAAAAATATTATTAATGGTAATACTAACAAAAAAAAGTCCTCAAGGTTGCTCAATGTATTTATGCCACCCTAGTTACTCTGCAGACTATTTACACACAAGCATCTAAAGTATCCGAGCAGCACCACAACATGTCTTTCATATCATGACCTTCTCCCTCTCTGAATAGCAGCATACCAGCGACAGACGGGGTCCCAAGGGCCTAAAACTGGGTAATGAGAGGAAACATCTAATGGCCAGTTTTGCAAAACAAAGATGACAGATAGGACGGATCACACTGTGGGCCCCCAGAGCTAACCGCACCCACTGGCTTTGACATTGGGATGTGGGGTTTGGAGGGCGTAGTGTGGGACAGCAACACTGGGCCTCTGCTACACAGAGTCTGGGGTTTGTAGTACAGATGCCTGTCATTCTGCTGTTGGCCTGCGTCTCCCTCAGCTCTATTTATAGGGGTATGTTTACTCCACGGTGGGAGGATTCAGGGGGAGGATCTCAGACCTCGAGCCACGGCTGGGGACAAAAACAAAAGCGACAGTGTTGGCGAGGTGATCCCCAAAACTTTTGACGTGTTGAATGAAAAAAACCCAACAATTATGATGAAGAACTTTGGCTCTAAAAGCAATGCATCGCAAAACAAGAAGAAAACCGCAAGGTAATGATCATTTCTAACCCCCCCCCGCCAAGCAAGATGGGGGTGAAGGTATTATACAATTTATAACAATAAAAACCTCTCTCACTCAGAAAACTTCCCACATTCACGAGGGCTTTTTCAGGCACTAAATTTGGCTGAAATGCCGAACTCCACAGGTCCTGCTGTGAACAGCACTGGCACGCACATAGCTGGATTATTAGCAGCTGGAGTTCATGCCCTCATCATGCCTCCATGTTGTTTTGTTCATCTAACATACTGTGACAGACGTGCTACTTCAAAATGCATTGAGCCGAGCAGAAATGAATGTTTTATCTTCTCTGATAAGGGAAGCTTTGCAGAATTTCAGTATCATCAGAATGCGGGTAGCGCTGGATAAATGAAGAATCATAAACTTCTATTATTTCACCTGCCTAGAGCTCCCTGCTTATTTGCTATCAAAGGTCAGCCGGATGATTACACATCTTGTGTCCACCAAATGACAAATATCCCGTGACAATCAGATCAAAACTAGGCAGTGCTATGAATCAAGATGCTGTTACTGCACCACCTATTTCTCCCCTTACATCTTTTCAGAAACATTTCAGAAAACATGCCATGATTGTAAATTAACAATTGGATTACGTTTTCAAGCCCTGACAGCTATAACATTGTATTCTTCTGTACAAGGATCAGACACAAGTGTGATATAACGATATAAAATAATCATATTTTATCAATGTACCAAACTAAGACCATATGGAAAAATGTAAATAGATTTATTTTTTTTTGTTGTAAAAGTGTTTTTTTTCTTTCTTCACATATGCGTAAGTAGTTGGTGGTGAGGAGAAAACAGAAATTGAAATTACAACAGCTCTATATCTTAGTTGCAATACAAGAACGTTTCTGACAAGGCCACCCCTGCTAACCATCATCGCCCAACTCACAGTCGTCATCCACCAGCGGAATAGTTCATTGGTCCTGTGCAGCGCTGTGCATCAAGTTCTGTATTTTTTCTATCTTATCATCAAAATTAAAGACCACAGCCCTGTATCTCTGTCTTTTCTGGTCATATAGCACAAATCAAAAAAATATGTGCATCTTTAAATCAGCTGACAGACGATGGCTGCACAGCTAACCTTTGCTTCTCTTAACCCTGCTATAAAACAGGAACTATAGTAGGAGGGGAGGAAAGGAACATCTTTGCACCATAGAAATGAAGGAAGAATACGTTCAGTCACTGGTGACAGGCACTCTTCACAGGGCCACACAACAGCCCACACAGTAGCCTTGTGTGTGGCCCTCGGCATGGACTGGCACATACATTATGCATTCAGAAAGCTGTATTCACAACTCATAGAGCCCTGGATTACTGCTAGTATACATGAGATTTTGCTGATTGCACCAATATAGCCTAATCATATTGAGTGAAAGCCTTTTGTAATCCTATCATCTTAAACACTTTCGAATGTATAAACATGTGCTTTGCTGCTGTATTGCTGATTAATCTTTGGATCACAGAGATTCAACCTCTCAGGTCATGAAAGCTTTAGCATTTGTTGTGAGAAACAGCTGGTGTCTTAGGTTTTACGAGGGAAAATCCTTAGACTCACAGGAAGAAGGGATAAGGTCGGATAGCATTTTGTCTGATCCACTAATAAAATTCAAAACCTTTCCGAATCTTGTGTAAGGTTTACATTAAAAACACTTGCAAGAAGCTAAAAGCCAAAATTAGGACTATAGCAGATGTTTCTTTTTTACATTCAAAGCATTTATTGATGATTTCAAATGAAACTGAATATTTGTATGTCATCACATTTAGGTTTAAGTCTATCATCCCATATCACATTTTCAAAATTCTCAATTTGAATAAAGTGATTAATCAGATTACATAAACTGAGTCTAAATTGAGACTTCCTTTAATGACAATAACTGATCCAAACTCTTTCAACAGTCATTACTGGTATAAAGTGATGACTTCTCGATGGATCCCACAGTGCTGAGCTGATGCAGATAAATAACATTCTTTGTCTGTGACGACTTCCATAATTTACTAATTTTATTTGTTTTTGAGGTTATGTAAATGTAATTTATGATGCTGTTAAATTGATGCTGGATTGGAACATTTGACAACAGATTTGTTAGCATTGCATCTTAATGAATCAGGGTATTCCACTAAATGAAGCCCTAACATAAGGTGATGCATATGTTTCTCGCATCAGTAAATCTGAGGAATTAAGAAAAAGAAGAACACAGCACTTAGCTTGAACAGTGAGTGACTGAGCAGAAGCAAATGCTACACAAAACTCCCACCATTAGCACTTAAATACATCATCATTTATCTCTCACATTATCATATTAAAAAGCAGCTCCTCATTCATCTGTCACCTGACGGCAAACACATTTCTCACAGCTGCAGATAAAAAATGAGGATGTGACTTCTACGAAGGACAAGCAGAAACCATCCATCTACTTGTCTTCTTCCAGAAACAAAACTTCCCCAGAAGAACAATTACATCATGAATAAAAACACTTCCATTTCTTCTTGCCTACATAAATCAAACCTACCCACAGTTAATCAAGCCAGCTGTCTGCCTTTAAACCAGCACTTTAGATCAAAAATCAGACCACATTCAGACAGACTGCTGAGACACCACCATTGCAGTGGATGTCCATATCCATGCTAAAAGCTCTGCAGAGGTTTATCAGTATGCCACCACATTACATAATTGATCACTGACACTAAATGCTCTGTTGCTGCCCGTGCATGCACGCTCCCATTTTAAGGTCCGTTTGTGATTGTAATGCACACTGTTGGAAAGTGGACTGCGCACTCGGAGTCACGCACACACTCATGAGGATGAGGGACAGCCATCTGTGCTGAGTGCCATTAGCCGGAGTACCACAGCTGGGCCCATCCCTGCAACCCCTGCCCCCACAAACCCATAACGCCCCTGGAGACTTACGGAGGTCACATGGAGGGACATGGTTGGCGTTTTTTGACACGTCAGGGCCCATCCCGAGCCTGCCTGCCGTATGATGTGACCCCTCTACATGGCTGAAGGGCTGACAGCTGTCACACACAAATGCAGCTACTGTAACTGGATACCATGTAGCTGGTCTGGCCACTCAAATGAGACACCTCTGCTGAGGGGTTACAGATCCCCGAAGAGCTTTCAACGGTCTTGACGTCAAAACAACAACAACAACAACATTATTATTGATATGTTTTGCCACTGAAGGCAAAATGTCTATTTTCAAAATTCATCGTCATCAACACTTACATTAGAGTGAAGACTTTCAACACAGTGACCTATGATAGATGCAACATTACATTAATTTCTGCGTGCATTGAGTGTCACTATTTATGGTAACCACTGGTGAGAAGCCGTACTGTCACAGTAACAGTAGTCTGTATTACTTTTTTGTGATAGATAGAAAGCTAGTTTCTCGCAAAGATGCAACAACTACAGATTTACAAAGCAGTTTTGATAATCATATGACCATTTAAGTCACTTTTTTAAGTAAGAGTTGCATTATTTTCATGGTTACAGCTTTTGCAATGTAAAGATCTGCTGCTCTGCCTTATCTTACATTGTAATAGATTTAATCTCTTCGGGTTTTGGACTAGAGCTTCAACAATTAGTCGATCAAAAGAAAATATGATAAATCACTTGCAATATTTCAAGCAAAATGTCAAACATTTGCAACTTGGGAAATTGTAATTAGCAATTTTTATAATATTTTGACATTTAATTGAATAAAACAATTGATTTATTGTGAAATAGTGTTGGAAGGTATTGTATTAAAGTGAGATAGTCCAATATCTTGACAAAATCTAAATTTTGATGCCAGGTTACAATGGAGAAAAAAAAACTATGCAACAACAAGAAACAAAAATGAGAACAATTCTAGACATTTTTGAGAATATGTGGGCACGTCGAAGAAAACAAGAGGTCATCGCCTTTGACTTCAAGAAACTGTGAGAGACATTTTTCAAACAAGTAAAATGTTAATATTTAGGACCAATGATGTGATGTGGTAACAGTATGACACCAGCCATCATGTTTTCATTTGATGTTCATTCCACTTGAACTGGTATAACAAACAACACAAGCAATTCTGATAAGTTTTTTTTGTTTGTTTTTTTTAGAAACAATGACAGATGACTGACTTGGCTAACAAGCTACAAGCTCACAATACAAGTTTTAGCAGGAAGTTGAAAAGGGCACAACACATACAGTAAAATGTTCCTCCATTACATCTCGCAGCCTAGTACAGTTCAGTTCTGCCCTTAACAATTCAAGAAATTTAAACAACCCAGATCTGTTTTCTACCTCAGTGGGTTCAGCCAGAACGTTCTCCAGCTCCAGAGCAACACAAACACAAAGAGAAGGGACACTTCTGACCATTTCATTTGGGAGCAGAGCAAACGCGGGTCAAACAATCCATGAACAACACGATACAAGTTCCTGACAAGTTACAATATGTCATACAATTTAACATATCAGTGAGGCAGCAAAACATCAAATTCCATTCTCATTATTGTAGGAATGTTGGGATAAAGACACATTTTGCATAAACATTTGGTTGCCAGTTTATTCGTTACAACTAGCTAAAACTAATTCAGTCTACTTCAACAGTTCTATAATAAATCCTCCCTTGATGGAGGTTTAGTTTTGGTTTAAACCGACACAGGCAGGTGTTGAGTCATCCTGTCAGTACAAGGTAATACAACTGTGTGCGAGACATTCATATCATCCACTGCATACAGTAAATGATGGAAAAGAAAAAGGCTTTCCACATTTGATTTAGTAACCATTTCATCCTGTCCTCATCCACACCACACCTCAACGGCCGAAGGTAGACTCGTAACATGAAGGTGACTGCAAGCTGAGAGCATTTTTTTGCTGAGGGGGCCATAAATCCTGTCAGCTTTGCTGCGTTTACATTCTTGGCATTACTGTCTCTAGCAGTGAAGATGTTCAGGGACACAACAGACAGACCAGCGAACTTGTTATTGTTATCTTGACTTGACTGTGCACTTCATTATGTGACGCGATCAGTGTTGCCTTTGTTGGCGTGCAGTCGCTTAAGGCCAGGGTCGGTGTCCTTGAAAGCCAGGCACAACCATCGCCAATGTGTCTGACAGGGAAACTATTCCAGAAAAAGCACTTATACTGTTTTTAGCAGATCTCAATCCAGTCCTACAGCTCCTTTTGAAACAGAGAAAATCCCCTGTTGATGTAAAAGATTAGAACTAAATCTTGGTAGCTTGATGGAGAGCTAATAACTTCTTATAGAGAGGCTGAGACGGGCCAATAGGGATTATGCATTTTATGAGATTAGCAACAGGTAATCAGTAAATCAGCTGTGACTTGATTAACAATAATGTCTTCAGGGGAGCATAACGTTGGGTTGTTGACATCAGGTGGCACAGGTCTACACTGCATTCATCTTCTTATTATTTTGGACAGCAGCTCATTGGGAAACACCCAAGCCTTGCCACAGGGATAAATAACACTGAAATAAGGTTGCAACTACTGAAAATCATCGCAGTTTCCAAAGTTGACATATTAGAATTACTTGCTCTGTCCAACAAACACTCCAAGATCCAAATATAGTTAGAAAGAAAAACTAGAAAGCTACTCAGTAAAGCGCATACCTCAGACAAGGCCAACAACCCCCTTTAATACAATCAAGGCTAATCCAATATCAAACTCCACAGCCCAAATTGTACTCAATCACACATACATACATAATCCTTTATCATCAAGACTTGTGCATTATTCCCTGAGAGATTAACGAAAATGTAGAAAAATGTGCAACTAGCACACATATTTGAGATGCAGGAACCACTTACAACAATAACTTAAGTGATTAATATATAGGCCGTAAACTATATATATCCTGCATCCTGTCGAGGCATATACTTCCTTTCAACAAGCAGTCTGAGTGGATGCTATATTACTTATATGGCACATTTATCCATCAGATAACACCCAGGTTCACCTTTTACAGCCAAATAATAATACAGACAGTAAGAAGAGGGTGTTGCCATTTACCTTTACATGACCCCACTGTGACTCTGTCATGTGACCTAAATCTTAGTTTCTGGCTTTTTGTCCTTATCAAGAGACAGGGAAAGCTGTTGTCATGTTGCGGGAATCTTAAAGCGCTCTCAGACAATTTTGCTATTTAGTGATTATAAAAATAAGGCAGATTCCTGTAGAGCAACACTAATTTTATTTTTTTTATAGCTAAATTGGGCCAGGAAGACCTCAACAACACCCCAACACACTGTAAACAGGTCAGTGCGAACCAAGGCTGTGATCACACATGCTCTCTCAATCAGCCTGAACAACAAGGCCCCACAAAGCTGCTGCTGCTGCTGCTGCTGCAACAACAGCTTACTGTGCATCTTAATTAAATTGTCAAGTCAGACTCCAGCCATTGCTTTCGGTTCCTTCAAGGATGCGAGGATGCTAAAAGAGGATCCAGACCGTGTCACCCTGCCCCTAACCACGCCTACCGCACTGCAGATCAAAAAAACACCCAAGTATGTCGTCTTAACCTGCGACTATTCAACAATTTCTAATCCATTCAGTGTCTTCAAATGTAACCGTGTGTGTGCCGGTGACTCAGCGCTCAATGTTCAATGGTGCTGGGAAAAAACCCCCAACATTTCAACCATTTTCTTCCACTTTCCTTGCCTCGCGCATGCAGCACGTTAGCCGACTGTACCTTCAGCGGCGTGTTTCCTCTGATATATCCGCTAAATGCTTTGACTTTTAGCGGCACGGCAACAGCCGCTACATGCTGCTCATTCAGCGAAAAGAAAAAAAAAACACATCACGTCGCCACAATGTTACGCACAAGGCTACTAAACACGCAGGCGGATACAAAAGAGGTTAGGAGCGGTGTTGTCTGACACGTCCCCTAGACTTTTCCGCCCGGCTGACTACAAGCGGAGGAGTATTTTAATGTTAATTATCTGTCATTGGTCCGGGAGGTGGTCAGACGAGCAGAATGAGGCAAAACGAGAGGAAATAACAACAGCCTGCTATAAAAACACGGGGGTAAGCGTGCATCTCATACAAAGACAAGCCTAGTAGTGTAAGATTAGAGGGAAGCAGCAATAGAAATGTTATTTTAATTACCAGGTAAACCGTCCTCGTTCAGCTGGTTATGCGAGTCTCATTCGCAGTAGGCTTCTGTTTCCTGACAGCGGTGCTACTCTGCTGCAGTTCCCCCTCTCCAGCAGCCTATCACGCTCCACTATGCAGCTCACAGTAGAATTGTGGGATATGAGGACAGCCGGGACTTTATTTTAGCAGCACACTCCCCCCAACACACACACACACACACACACACACGCGCGCGCACATACACACACGCACACTGAGCATGGCAATTAATGGCATGAGGTTTGTTGTTTTACTTTTTTTTTCTCTATTCACGATGTAATGTGATTAAATGAAACTGAATCAGTGGTGGAATGTAAAAAAAAAAGGTCCAATAACTCAAATACTGTACTGAAGGATGGTTCAGATGCACTCATGCTGCTCCATGTCAGTGCAGAGCTAAAATAAAAAGAGCTGATTAGTCGATTTGTTGATTAATCGATTTGTTTATTGCAGTGAACTGCTATTTATTATTAATAATACACT
>CAEMYA010000024.1:9469436-9496034 GCA_903131615.1 Diplodus sargus
GTAATCTCCTCTAGACATGAATTAACTTGGATGCTGTTGTTATTAATATCTTTTCATAAAAATCTCAAATTTACTGGCCTGTTTTTTGTTTTTGGATCAAATATTGATATTTTTCAAGGTATTGTAACAGATGTAAAGTTTCGAGACATCACTACCCAAAACTCAATACCTTTGAAATTCATTTTTCTTAACACTTCCTAACCTGTTATAGACCCGATGATTAATTAATCAATCAAGAAAGTAATCAGCAGATTAATCAATAATGACATAACCTCAGGAACAGCCATTCACACTGTGAATCATTTAAAATCATACAAAAATGTCCAAAAAAATAAGGAAAACTGGTTCAGATCAACAAACTGAAATTATTTAAAATATATCTATCAAGAAAACATTGATAAAGCACACGCTACATAAAACTGAAAAAATGCTCTTAATCATCTGTCCACCACAACATTTCAGTGTTTTGTTGAGCCATTTCATGCAAAATGTAAACAAATTAATAGACTTTCTATTTCTCACAAATATCACAGCTCACACAATCATTGCCTTTATATATGTATATTTCAAAAGGAGGAAGAATACTTGATCTTGACTGTGCATGTTTTTACTGCACTACAATCCAAAATAAAATTGCCCTTTATTAACTATCAGCTACCATAATAGGCTAATAAAATATGATGATAGATAAGATACCAAACTGTATAGAGGAGATAAAATAAGATAATTCTTGCCAAGCCACAACTGGTAACTGCGATTGTTGGGCAAATAATTTAGTAATAAACTACTGCATAACAAGCCCATTTACATTTGATCCATTCCGTACATTTGCGACTAATGCTGCCAAAGAATGCAGAATGTGTACAATGTATTTTTACTTGCAGTGTAGTATTCTATCATCTGATATTACCATCTTTACTTCAGTAAAGAACCTGAATACTTCTACTACCATCCTTGAACTGAGTACAGAACAAAACACTGGAGCTGCTCCTGGAGTTCAAACGCTCTTCTCAAATACTTTCTCAGTCTGGAGAACTTTAATATTCTCCAAATTGACAAACATAATCCAAGACGAACATCTGCTGCCCTCTTCTATTGTAGGTGCATTCATGTGGGTCCGCATACACAAATACATAAAACGCAGACATAAAAGCAAGTTTTTAATTAGTGTCTGGTTTGTTCCCTCTGGGGATTTGTGGGTTTTTCGCCTCCCGGTGGGAACTTGACCCAACTCGGTCACCCATTTGACTTTTATTTCATCTAATTGCTTTCATGCTCAAGTCATACACCACATGCCAACACTTAATGTACACTGTGCAAATATAAACACACGGTCCTGCAAATCATGGCTTTGGAGAGTATTCTGCTGCAGTCGTACGTGAATTCCCTGAATAGTGGTGAAAGCATAGCAGGCATGCTCTGCAGAGAGTGGAGGCTAAATGTAATAACACACACAGGGCAACTCTTATGTACAGCGGCCAGACAGCTGGCTCCTCATTCAGCTTGGAGCCAATTGCAGCAAGACTCATAAAACAAGCGCAATGACCACGATGAATGTTTTTACATATTAGTCGCGTTGCGATCTGAGACAATTTCGCCTAAGTTTAAATTTCTAAAACACAAACTACACGCAACCATCGGTAAGGACAGTGAGCTTCAGAGCTGCAGGAGCCCAACAATAGATTGTAACTAAATATTCCTGAAACCCTCGATGCTGGGAGGAGGAATAATAGCTGAGGAGGGCCGTTTCTCACAAGGACGCCGTAATAACTCAGGGCAGTGTCTGAAAATGTGTTCTTACTCACTACAGGTTCAGCTTTCACTATCATAAAGTGGATTCATGTGACCGATCTAAAAACTAATTCCACATACTCTCATAGCATTTCTCCATAGTTTGGTCCTTTCACTTCCTCCTTCATTTCTTGTTAAAGCACAGACGTCACTGTAAATGTCAACAGCTCTGAGTCCCAAACCAAACTGACACAAGCATAACCACGACAAGAATACATTCTGTACAATAAGCAGGAACAGCTAGCTGCTCTCTGCACAGCCAGACAATAGTCATCTACATTTAGAGCAGGTGGAGTCTGGCGCAGCATTCTCATCACCAGACTGTTCGTCTGAGACGTTGCTCATCGCGGCCCGTCTGGCCAGTGGGTGGTGACTGTCCATCTGCAATGTAGTAAACAATCTCAGATGGGAATTAAAAAGGGGTTACACGGGAGCTCGTCTCCAAAATAAACATCAATGTGCTGGCTTCACTGAACAGAGATAATTCCAACAGCGCTTTAATCTATCTATCCTTTAGTTTGATGTATATGTCTGACTTGGTTCCATCTCAAAAATGTCAAGGTGCTTTACAAAGACAGACCTGATGTAAGCAAGTCCAGCTGATTAGGAGCGAAGTGGTGCACAGACAAAAGACAAAAACAGAAGCCAAAAGGCAGCTTACACCAACAGGCCTACAGTATCTACCAAACCTGGCAGAGTCCAGTGCACTTGGCTCCAAACATCACTTGTCCCCCTTTAAGGTTAATAGGGAGAACAGAGAGAACTCTATTTAGAAAAAAAAAAAAAAAGTTAATGAACTTTATGACAAAAGAACTGAGGTGGCTTTTTGCCTCGAGGCTTCATCGAGTGACCTTCAAAAGCTTAAAAACAACTCTCAGCAAGCAGGCTATTTAACAGCAGACATTTTGATCATCAAAGCAGGTAAATCTTGGGTGTAACTGATATTAATGATGTGTCGATCATGTTTACAGCCTGTCTACAGAGGAGGCGTATCATTTTTTTCAGTTGTCGGCTGTCATTTTAAGACCAATATGTCAAAATGTCTCCTGTGACAGAAAGAATGGGAGCATTCAGCCTTGCAGGTTTTGGCACATCTGGCAGAAACAGATCAACACGGACGACTCCTGAAAATCCTCTTTTGACCACCTGTGAAACTGAAGTCTAATTCCGTGTCCCAGACAAATCCGACCTTGAAAATTACCTACCTCCTACTAGAAAAAGTACAATGGAACGCAACTCGGAGGCCGGATATCTACTAGCAAACTCACTGCACATCCGTCTACCCTGATTTTTTTGAGGGAGCAGTTGTCCGACGTCACACAACAATGGCAGCGCCCCCTGTGAGGGGGTATGATGTATGTGCACACATCAGTATTTGTACTGGGCTAGTCGATGGAATATTTAGATACATTTCCAAGTATAAATCTGCTGTTATATAAAATGCTTAATGCCGTCTGTGTCGTTTTCCCTCCTCCATTTTGTTAATATACGTAAGGAGCACCGCTGAATTGCCAGAGAGACATCATATTATTACGGTCAGCCACATTTCTTGTTCACTTTTGACATCATGCATCTGGAGCGTCTGAAGGTCCGAAAGTTGGAAATTTAGACTAGGAAATTCCAACCTCCAATGCAGCATAACATTCAGTGTCTGTCATCTGTTTACTTTAGCTTTAATCCATTTCTTGCTGGTGTGCATTTGACTTGTTTGACCCCTTGCCTGGCTGGGAATCTGTTGTTCACACTTATAATCAATGGCACTGTTTTTTTTGTTTTGTTTTTCAGTCTGGAGCACAAAAACAATGAGCTAATAATAGCAGACTAAAGCTGAAAAAAGCTGCAAAGCGAAGTGTTGATTTCCAGTGGGATCAGCAGCACTAACAAAGATCTGATGTTAAAAAAGTCGGTCAATGTTCTCTTTAAAATCCTTTCCTTTAACAGAGAGCCTTTCCTGATTTAACTTGGGTTTTCAGGTTTCCCAAAATCTGTTTTCATTTTTTATTTTAACATGTTTCAACCTGATGATTTTATGACTTATCAGTTTTGTTTTCCTGCCTTTGAGAAGCACACTTTAACATGGATTTAAAACAAAGTGCTTAGTAAATAAATGATTATCACAGATGATTATTCTTACCATGAAATCAACTAATTGTATATAGAAATGACAGTATAGGAGAGTAGGCTGTTTTAACTGTTTGATTTCTTTTGTGAATCACAATAAATTCCAAATAAAGGCATCACGTAGATTTGTTTAGTCACTGAACATAAATCCACATAACATGTCCGAGAACAGACCCACTGGAATATCGCAGTCAGAGCAGAAAAAATATTAAAGCAGTACTTCACTGCTTTTTTCAATTATTTGAATCAATGTGTAATACAAAACAGGCAGCGTGCTCAGGCCTTACTGCTGACCAGCTTTATTACTTCCTGCCTGGTGCGAGTCTGAAGGCACTGAACTCTGCCGTCACATGCTTTCAGTTATAATCCTTTACTTTCTTAGGAAAACATTGATGATGACATCTTGAGAGTTATGTGTTTACATCATAATATTACCCACTGTATTCGACTGACAAATGGGAAACTTAGATACAACGGAATAAATCCTTAAGAGATAATTAACGCTTTAGGAAAACGCTCTACTGTGCGTCACTCCTCGCTCTCTGTATGTATAGTGAGTTGCAGATAAGTGTGAGTGACTCCTCTGGCCCTCCGGAGCAGCCCTTGCTCAGCAGAATGATTAATACCACACAAGACAGACAACATGTGATCTCTGGACTCTACTTAGCTTATGTGGCTGCTTAACTCCTCACTTTTTTCTGCTGCGTACGGACACTCTGTTCCTGTGCGGCTCATCTGCTTCGACGCCTAACCTTGAACCCAGTTAGCCTTGAAGCCAGTCCAGCCACTTCCCCCCCCCCTCACAATTTTCACAAGTATTAGCATAATTGGGGAACACAAGATTGCATTAGACTAATTTCCTTCTTACAAAGCAGTTGGGCAGTTGGCAGATTCAAGTTTAATTCAACTTACATGAAATACATTTCAAATTTAGTATCATCCTGCAAGGTCAAACCGAGGGGAAAAAAACACATTCCTTTCAAATTCTAATCAGCAAATCCTCGTTTGTATGAATATGTGTATATACTCAGTCCTCAAAATCAGTAACCTTATGAACCTCATTACAGCAATCTAATTTACAGCGCTGCGGTCAGAACAAGCCACCTGGCACTTCATCGATACGTAATTACATTGAAGCATGTCCCTTACAATACATGGCAAATCAGCCATGTGATCCAATTAAAAAAAAACAAGCCCGGGCCAGCCAGCACTCCCTGCCATCCCCTGGGTTTTAGGGAAATAATTGCTGGTCGAAAAGGATCCCTGCCCGAACACAGAATCACATTCTCATTTTTGTTTTCAGCCTTTCGCACGGAGAAACACCATAAAAGTGGCTTTGCACTGGATGGTCCATTCTGTACCGATCTTGAAATAAAATTATTCGTAATTGCACTCTCAAATCTAAAACAGCTCTCCAATATTTGAATCCATTATTGAGAATGGAGACTTTATGGCTGTCATGCTAATCGTTTCTTGTTACACTTTGAACTGAATGACCGCACTGTGAATTGGCTCCAGCTCTGCTTTCTTCTTCACCCCCTAACTACCCAAAGCCACCGTCCCCTGCTGTCCGGCTCTACTCAGCTGTAAATGCCCTCACTCCCATAGGGCTGCAGGTCAGTAAGCATACACGCCAAATTACAGTCTGATTCTGACACGCCAAACTGAGCCAAGGCTCCCAAATCAGCCCCCTATCCCGAGCACGCCCTCATCACACAACACCTTCTATTAGAAAAATCTTTTCCAACTTTGGCTCCCTTTCATGTGAGGCCAAGGATACATACTGCAGATTGAAACATGCACATGAAAAGGGATTACGACCAAGACACTGAGGAGCACTCCCTTTCTTGTGTTTTTGCATGTAGGCAGCACATCTTATCTTGAGGAATCGTAAATGTGTTCTGTGTTTGTAACCTTTGGAAAGCGGTAGGCCAGTGATTGTGCCCGTCAAAGTGATTGCCGACGAGGCATTTTTAGAGAAAGGGAGGGGCAGCACATGTGAAGTGTGTGGTTGGGGGGAAACGGCAGCAGTATTTAGAATCAGTCTTCTCTTTTAGAGCTTTGTATGGATATCAGGAGAACAATTTGAATAGCCTGACGTCCAAACAGCAGAATAGGAAGGATCTGTGGTAGTCCAAGATACTGGATCATGTCCCTGTTTTTTCAAAACAAAAAAGTGTAAAATGGGTTCAATCAGGCTTTTTTGTGACTCCACAGTTTGTGTTGCATGCAGTTTTCATCTAAGGCAGTTTAATAAGGTATAATATGCAACACATCGGAAAACGACTAGACATTAGTTGTACATTTTCTTGAGAGGCGTACTTACACCATCTCAAATGTTCAAACCCAGAGCAATCTGGACTTTCAATTCAAAGTAATGGTGCATTTGATTTGGTCATCCAGTCCAGACTGGCACCACTAGCATATGCGCTTTGGATGGGATGGGGCTAGCTGGTTGCCATGCTAAGTAACATGCTAGTAATGATGCTAATAATGTCAGACATGTACTCCCCATCTGTTGATCATTTCAGGCAATTTTTGGATGTTTTCAACTACAATTCTTAGATATAGCACCCTGAATACATTACCTTGTCTGTGAGCCTGAATCATGTCGATATAAACTATAATGCCAAAAGTATTCACTCACCCATCCAAATAATTGAAATCAGGTGTTCCAATCACTTCCATGGCCACAGGTGTATAAACCATGTACCAGTTTTATAGCAACACAGACATCCCCTGAATCAAATGTCTTTCCTGATATACAATATGCAACCTAGAACTGAACAGAGAAATTGCCCTGTCCGATATATATATGGATGTTAGCTTAGCAGATTGACATATACACCTATGCGCTATACGTCAGCCAAAAAGTAACAAGAAATTGAAAAACAACAACGGCAACCTAGATTTGAGGCAAACCTGTGTATGCTTTCTGCGATTAGTTATATTATGCTAAAAAACAAACAGATAGACTTGTCCTTCAGTCCTTAACAGGGATAAAAGGAAGCTCAGTGCCTCAATGTTCAGTGCAAAATAAGCAAACTGGTAACAGATTTTGGCAGGAAACTAAAGTCCCTTCACAATAGCACATTTGAGGAGGAGTTCAAAGAGAGCCCAGTCTGAAGCTAACCCACTCTCCACTATAAATACCCTGTGACTGTCAAGGTGCCATCCCAGGAGCTGCAGCTTTATAAGGCAAAGACAGCCCCATACTGCTCTCAAGTGATCAGGCAACACTGCGGAGATAAGGAGACTCCCAACGAGCTTATCTCTCCACTCAACAAGATTGAGTCATACGTGTGATCTCTGATCGTGAGCAGCACTGTGGTCACGTGCAGAGCCCAGCTTACATCAACTAACTGAAAGCGAACGACTGTACACCTGAGGGCAAGAAGTCTGTGCTCATTGTTTCATTTGCATTTTACGCTAAAAATAGCAAGAATCGCCTGAAAATGCCGGTTATGTTTTCAAGTAATTGCTTAGTCAAGGAAATGTCAAAAAGCAGTCACGATGTCTTAGGGCCTGAGGTGACATCTTCAGACTGCCTCTGATTGATTGACCTGTTTGGAACAAAACAGTCCAAAAAACTAAATAAAATAAAAATCAATCGACAATGATTTTCTGAAACTGAGAGCAGACAGTTTTCACTTTTAAAGAGCTTGATCCTGCACATATCTGGGATGTTTAGTTTAAAACATAACATTTTTTTGTTATAGACAAACCAATTAACAATGTCAAAGTCAAAATGTTTTAATATTTTTCAGCTGCAGCACTAATTGATTTGGAATATTGTGTTCGTCTCGGAGAAAAAAAACAAAACAGGACGCAAAATGGCATATCGCATGAAGGGACGAAAATAAAAGAAATATGCCTATTCTTACATTTTTTTGTTAAAAGGGAAGGGAAAAATCTAGGAACAATTATCTGCAGACATCGAGGAAGTCATTTTTATCCCACTGGGAGTTTAATAATGGAGCCATCATACAGTCTGTGCGCCGTGGAAAGGTTGTGGGCGTAATGTGATAATAACTCAGTACTCGGCTCGGGCCTTTTATTCCAAAGAATGTCTACAGAAAATTACTCCAACCTTTGCATGTCTTTATCACTGAATCGCGATAACGGCAGAGATTTGCAGACTATTTCTTTTCACCTTTAACCTTTTATTTCTGACTCACACACGGCCCCATGCATATCCTTCATTCTGTCAAACACAGCGCAGTGAGTCACAGCATTAAAACAGCGCCAGGTACAATAACGTGCTCTCCTTGCAGCACAATGCCAGCGCTATTGATCATGACCTGCGCTGAGAGTAGTATTGATCTGAATTCCAAAGACGAATGGTGAGAGATAGCGAGAGAGTCTTCATCACCAGCAACATTAACATGAAAACAACAGTAGGAAACGTCTCCTGTAGAGCCCGTTAGCAGAACATAATAACGACTCTTTCGGAGCCAAAGAGAGATTTCATCTTGGCATGTCATCCTGTGTGAAGAGCAGAGGTGCATGAGAGGCGGTAAGGATTGAAAAGACATTCGGAAGAGAATTTCTAAGGGGAAATAAATTCCTTGATTCTAAGCAAAAGGTCACCGGGGTCAAAATATGCTTTTTACTTTAGGTCATCAAAAGTGGCCTTTCAATATACGGCCGGTTAAACGTCTTCAGACGTTATTAGCTGATGTAATACACACTTCTGGCACATGTGCTCGCAGCACTCAAGTCAAAGTCAGATTTTGGAAATTCCCCGCTGCTTGTCCATAATTACAACCTTCCTGTGTTCCAGTGGCCCGGCTTGGAAAAACCAAGGCAAGAAACATGGTCACCCACGACATTTATATACACTTTCCCATGTAACAGCTGGTGTCACATAATTTACAGTGTGTGTTACACGGTTTACTATCCGTATGCGCAAACGTTCCACTTTAAACTGACAAGTCGTGTGAGTTTGATATTCAGATACCGTCGTGTGCTGCCAGCTAATGAGCTGCGAGAGGGCAGCATCCAGGAAATAATACACGTGTCTACCACATTTTTTCCGATCAGGTTCTTAGGATGAGTTTTGGTTGTGTCACATGTGATAATTCTAGGGGCTGCCTCCTGCCTCATATCAAAACAGATGCAATATGCAAGAATTGGCAACCTGTTGAATTCTTACTGCCAACACATATGTGCAGCACATTACCAAAGTAATTGATCATTTCCACTAACTGTATCCTGTCTCATAACTGTAATTAATGTTGGCTCATTAGCTCAGTTATCATCTTTGACACGTCGTCAAAACTGTCATGTCTTCTCATTCTGTCATATTGCACGTTTGCTACAACTTGTTGAATGAAAGTGTGAAGGAGACGGCTGCAGCCAAGAGTTTTTTTCTCTTGTCCTAAAGAAGTAGCTAACTGCTGCTAATTGTAGCTTCTAGTTAGCTCAGTTAGCTGTGCAGTAACCTTGGGAAATGTATTTACACCAGCAGCACGGGACTGCTAGGTGGAGGAGATTTTGAAGAATGAGCAACAAAACTGGAGCTGGGCGATCAGGCAATGAAGCCGGCCCGGCAGCCTCCCAGTCAACACGGCTGGACGGGGACCGAACACAGACTTTGAGACAGACAGAGGTCAGTTTGACAACAGGGAATGTGGAAATGTACCAATACAGCAGCTCCGACGAGGACTTTAGTCTCTGTTGTCTCTAGCTCAGTCATCAAATACAAACGCTTTGGGTTGGCGTACGATTGGTACACCACTGCCCACATGCAGCGACTTCCAACATTCTCCTAAATCCTCCACTGCACCTTCATCGGGCTGCCCACTTGTCAGCTGCATTGTTGGAGAAATGACATATGTTGGACTTTGCTTTACCTCTAGAGCACCGCACATGAGCTTTGGTTTCTGGCTGTGTGAGAGGTCTGGCTATAATTTCAAGGCGCAATCAAACACTTTTCTTTAAATATGGAAAATTGCATGTTACGTGAAACCAGTATGGAAGAACAACTCTCAACGTCCTCTGCCCACATGGTATGACATACAGCACCGACACTTTTACCAGGGTCTCTCAAAGACAGACAAGAGTAGCAGCCCAGCAAGTGCATCCGTTCATCCATTCATTGACACCTCGCAGTCAAACGTGCTCGTGCCACCACCGGCCACAGAACATGATGAGTCTCACGGACTTTGCCCAGCCTTATCTCTCCCGGCTCCTGCACCTTCGCCTCCATCATTCAACCCCATAAATCCATTTGAACTGCTGGACTGTAAGAACGACCATGTGGCTCTATAAAAAGCAAATGGCCCACCTCAAAAATATATGTATAAAGGACTAAATTTCAAATGAGACTTGATCACACAGCCATACACACTACGGGACACTGCAGATTTGCAAAAAAAATGACCAGGCAGTCATGTTAAGTACCTCTCTGGAGTGTTAAAACAAAGAGCTCTTCCTTCATTGATTCATGCACATTTCTATTTTAGGGGCATATAAGCGGAAACACACGCTGTGAAGACTTCCCATTTCCGAACTGTCTGTCTGTGCCGAGCAAACTTCTGATCAGGTGTGTGTGTGCGTGTGTGTGTGGGTGAGGAAAAAACTAGTCGTGCTTGCTCAGCAGTTATGAGTTAAGAAACTGTCCAAGAAGTCTGCTGATGTCGATCTCATGACAGCAGAAGACAATCAGCATGTTCAGATGGCCGCAGAGCGAATGTCAGAGAGGAATTTGAACAGTTGAGAGTTCAGACAGAAAACTGGTGGTTTTAGGGTGCAACTGGTTGCTTTTTTAACTCCTTGAAGTGACACATTGGCCTTTACTGCCTTGATGGCAGAAGCTAAAACGACATGTCTCTTTAAACATATTCAAAGTCTGCTTTGTGTCAACTGCCACGGTTGTTATGTGTCATACTTCCCGCTTTTGTGAATGAAGACTAAAGGCTTGCACTCACCATTTCACATTCCCAAGTGAGAAGGACAGCAGCAGGTCACAGTGCGTTTGGAGACCCCGGTGGGTGAAACGGAACGGACACATGAAAAATGAAACAAGTCATTAGTGAGTGGACACACGTCGTGGTAAAATCACCTTTTGAATACGTCAACGCGTATCAAAATGACAAAAAACTCAGCTGATTCACTGACAGGCAAACAGTTGTTGTTTTCTTTGAAGTGGAGAAGTTCTGCGGTGCACGCAAAGTGTCACAAACACAGCTGAGCAACTTTACCTGACTCTTCTCGTGCGGAGACGAAACTCCCTGAAGACCAGCTGACACCCGTGTGTGTACGTTACCGGCAGACAGGAATCCCGACGCGGAGCTCGTCCGGGTGGAAAGGACCAAACACCTGTAGGCGCCTGCTTTGGCAAACCTTCCCGGAGACGGGGCCGAGCTAACCCCGCCCCCCTCCGGCCTTATAAACGGCCCCCGTAGTGCTGCTAAACGGGCACGCCCACGATGACGACGCGGCCAGCAAAGCCCCAGCGCCCCCTGGCGGTAGGCTGCGGGACGAGGGGTGTGTTCGATCATAATCTCTGTGTCACATGACCACTAGATGGCCTTGTTAGGCTGAGATACACAAGAGCTGCTTGGTGGTAAGTCTGCAAACTGAGCTGAACGTGTTCTGTGACTTTTAGTGCGTAGTGAAAAAAAGGAAAAGGGGATTATAAAGTGTAAAGGCAATGATGTAATGCAATGATTACTGACGCACAAGCAGCATTTTTTGTTTTTGTAAGTGGAGCTAATTTAAAAAATATATTTTTTTGGTTTGAATCTGTAACAACCCCTTATCATTTTTATTGACAGTTAATTTATTAGCTTAAAACTATTGCTGTTGTCTGATACAACAGTCCAGGGTCATTCTACAGAATCGTCCACTTTTGGAAGGGCAGACTATCTAAGACTTGACTCCCTTTTCATTTAAAAGTAGACCACATTAATTGCGTTTTTACAAAATGGCTGCTACAAGGCACCAAAACCACATGTTGTCAATCGTAAATACTCACTAAATCATGTGATTCAATCCATTTGTGTACTACTTTTCTGTCTTACAATTGAAGTAGGTCACACTACCAGCGTCAGCTAAAAGCTTCATATGAAATCTGGAAAAAACTGTGAACATTTCTGAGAACTGAAAAGAGACAGTGGACTTGACCATGTCCTTTCTTCATAGATCTTCAGGAAACAGGTCAAAGGAAGTAAAGTGATGTCAAGTGTGATTTTTATTTTGTCACACCAGGTACGTTACCCCAGGGGACGATTACATTCGTTACACATTTTATGATATTTATTTGGATTCTTTTAAAATGTCATTTCATTTCTATCAGATCGTGTAATTATTATTATTGACTATTATTAACCCTAAGTCTGTGGACAAGTAGTTCTGTAGTGCTTGGAATGTTAAATACTTGCTTGAAATACCAATATTGCCAAATCGATGGCCCAAGAGGCAGTAATTGTTATAATAACCAGTTGTTCTATTATGAAATATGACAAAAAAATGATGTCACAATTGTTTCTCAGGTTTAATTTTTCTGTGAAGGCTAGGGACCGAACAAATGATGTTTCCAAAGAATGACCCTCCTGCAAAAAACAATGTCAAGGGTTCATTTTGTGCCTTAACTGTTAAAGAGAGGATTCAACTTCATAGTCAGTTTGGAGGCTGCTTCATGAAGGTAAGATTGTTGGTATGACTACTTTCATTAGAGCTACTGTAGGTGTAGCCTACTGAATACACTGGAAACTGAGTGTAGTCTGTATGTAAAGGGGCTTTATATATCAATTTACGGTGATTTAAATGTATTAATCACTTTTTCATTGTCCATATGTGAGCAGATTGCAATGTGACATGAAAAATGACACCTCCCCTGCCTTTTTTGGTTGCCTAATAAGCCCACAGCATAGTGTTTGAAGGGGCACTATGTAGTTTTAGAGAAGAAATTTAAACTCAAATGTTTAATATTTACATATTTACGAAAATAATGAGGTAATAATGCAAACTCAGAAACATTTATTTTGTCAGTAACTACATAAACAAGCTGTTCTGAGAGGAAAATAAGGTCCCCAGAACACTGTCTAAAGTAGAAAGGTGGCAGGGTCCGCCACAAATAAACAAAGTAAAACAGTATGAAATTGTGTTGTACTTTAAGGTCAGTTTGTTTATTCAGTTTATTCAGCTATGAAAACGAAGAGAGTTTGTTTATTTAGTCTGTTTTGGCATAAAAACATAATCAGTTAATGAGTCTAAGCCAGTCTTCCCCAAATCCACATGCAAAGTGCACCTTTAAACTGTTTAATGCTGCTGGACTGTGGACGTTCTCGAGTGCCTTGTCTCAGTGCCTGTCTTTCCTCCACTAACAGAAAGCGACAGCAGCTAACATAAACTATCCAACTGGCTTCCACCACAACCCAGAAGTTCCACAGAGCCCCTTTAACCTGCAAAGCAACTAGTAACATAGAGGAGTTGAAACTCCAATATTTCCTCTGAAATGTATTGAGTCAGTATGAAAAGCATAAATGGAAGCACATAACACAAGTACCCTAAAATGAGCAAATCAAAATAGTCCAGAAACACATTCAAACAGGTGTCAAGTTAAAGGAAAAAGAAAAAGAATCATAATAAATGCATGTCTCCATGACAGTCACCAGGTGTCATCTGAGGATGTACAATAAATATCAGCCTGATAATTTATCGGGCCAACTATTGGGAAATTCATATTAATGGCTAGTTATTGGTATCAGTGAAATTAAAGCCCATAAATAGAGCCAATAATACTAAGCCAAATTGCTTTCATTGACTGAAGTAGTACAACGTCTACACACTCCAATACAGTAGGTGGCGATATGCACCATTCAGGTTTGATGGGAAAAGCCACAAATAATCTTTATAGAGCTATGCAATATCAAATCATCCGTCTTTTCCCACTACAGCTAAACATATCTTACCCTCAAGTGGTAAAAAACTACAGATTAGGACCTTCTTTACTAAATGGAAAAAAATAAAGTTATCGGTTAATATATTGGCACCAGCCATAAGAATTAGGGGATTATTGATATAATCGGTATCATCTGGAAAGAATCGATACCATGCATCCCTTACGACGTACAGCACATCATCAGTATCAGCTGATAAAGGTTTTCAAATGATGACAGTATTGGCACAAAATGAACATTTCTGCAGATATAACAGGCCAATAAATTACGCTTTTGGTTTATTTTTTGCCAAGTTAATGTGGAAAACTTGAACAGCACTGTGTCTGGATTTGTCAGTGGGCTGTCACAATAAGAGTAGGCATTATAATAACATTTTAATTCCATGTCAGAAGAGATTTTATGCTCCCTGAAATCAGGTGGGGAATGGAGTGCACAAATCAGTATCAGCGTTGGTTGGAACATATCAACATATCAGGTATCAGAAAAACTCCAATAACGTGCATCTGTAGCGTTCTCATCAACGGAACACTAAATAAAAGAATCTGAAGTTCCAGAGACATGAGGATGCCATGGCACAGTGCAAGTTATTCTATTAGCTCATGTTGCCTAAACATCTAGCTATGGCACAGTATTTTCTAGTTTTTCTATTATAGGAACAGTTTACCTAAAAGAATTGAAAATTCAGTCATTATATACTCACCCCCATGTTGATGGAAAGTCAGGTTAAGTCTCAAAGTCTGCAAAAGATCTGTGGAGTTTTACTGCAAAACAACATTGCAGCATTCTCCCAAACAACTGAAGTTGATGTTGACTTGTTTCAGAAACAACTGGAATAAAACTAAAAATGGCTCCATACAGCTTGTACGATGAAATTCAAGTCTCTAAAAAAGCCGTAAAATTCCAAACTGGAATCAGCCCATATGCCATCGGAACTGGGTGCACAAGCTTGACTGTCCATAGAGGGTGTAAAGCACTCCTTCTCAAATCAACTTTGGATCTCCGGCCTTCTGGAGACTTGGATTAAGCGGGACGAGCTGTAAGGAGCTATTTGATTTACTTTTGGGTTGTTTTCGCCGGCTACTTCCTTTGTTCATGAGAAAGCTGCAATGCAGTTTTGCTGCAGAGCTCCAAAAATGGTCTGTGGACTACAAAACTTCACCCGACTTTTAAGGACTGAATTTTCATTTTTGGATGAGCTCATTGTTTAATTTCTACCCATCTGGACTGGCAGAAAAGCCTGAGCGGATCTTCCTTATTTAATAGTGGAGCCCAATCACCCGAAAGACTGTTGTAAAGGTCACTTATAGGTTACTGGTCTCAGCTCAGTTAACACAGATAGTGTGACATCAATACCACTGCAGTCCGTCCCACTAATGAGAGGGGCTGCTAAAGTGCAGGAAAACAAAATCCATAGCATCTGCAGGTTAATCAATCAGCTGTTTTTCATCGCTTTAATGTAACTTTCTTAATTCTTTGGAGCAAAAGCACTAGTTTACATTGGCTGCATTTAAGCTAAGACCACACAAGGACACCTACTAGACCCAACAGGAGGTGTTACAGTCAAGTTTATTCAACCATGAATGCTTCATATAAACAAGTGTGCACAGAGGGAAGACCTTGTCCTCAAGGTCCCGATCCTAAACCAAACGTCTACCTGAGATTCAATTCAGTTCACCTTTTCACGTGGTATTCACAGAACAATGTAGAGAAACGATTCTAGACTATTTTAGTTTTCTGTGGCATATGTCGATGCTACAGTACAACATGTCAGACGGTAGTTCTCAGTGACAGTTTTGGCAATTCTACAAGCTACAATGTTTGCCCTACTGTTATACAAAAAGAAAAGTCGAAACTCATCAGATCACATTTTCTTTTCTTTTTTTCTGTTTTTTACAAATCTTTACTAAATCTTCTTACAAGTCTTTAGTATTGCTCTTGCTACATTGAAAAAATAGAAAAATTACATCTGAATATTGAGCTGTGGATGTGGTATTTATAAAGAGCCTTGCTCTTGAGTGTTCATGGCTATGTTTCAATAGTCCTTTAGCTGCTTACTCTCCATGTTTCCTGCCCCTTTCATGGCCGGCTTCACATCAGCGATCAGAGAAGAAGATACGAAGCAAAGAACAAGACATCGAAGAGTTTTCAGAGGCTCATCAGCAAAAAAAAAAAAAATTATATAGTCTAGGTTTCTGCAGAGGTGCTGGGTGTCACCACATCCCTCTCTCCCTGAGCTTCGTCTTCTGCTGCCGCTGCTGCTCCTGATGCTGCGTCTGTTGCTACTTCATGTTCAGTCACCACTAAAGAAGTGTCTGTGTCGGGGGCTTCGAAGGATTCGCCCCCCAGGTCAGTCAGTTTGATGTAGCCCTTACTGTTGGAGCGTTCCAGACGAGGGTAGCTGAAGCGCCTGGCTCTGTCGCCTTGACGGCACACAGTCACAGACAGGCTGCAGCGCCGTGCAGACCTGGGCTGATCTGTGAGGGAGTTGAGCGACAGCCGTGACCCCATTGCCCTCGCAACAGGTGATGGAGGAAACAGCTGGGTCCACTGCAGTTGAGGCTGAGGCTGCGGCACCCCCTGTTGGTAAGCTGTGTCTGTGGTGATGTTGTCATGGCTCTGATGGGGCGGCGGGGAATCTGCCATTGACGCGTCCTTCTCCTTGGGGACTGTCTCGTCAGTCTGGCCGATGCTGGCTTGTCCTTCCTCAGTAATGGTTTCATTAGCAGCCTCAATAACGACCTCCTCCTCTGAGTGCCCCTCTGCCTCCGCTCTCTCGGACTCCTCCACCTCACAGTTGTTCAGTTTGATCACAGGGAGGGTAAAAGCGTTCACAGAGGAGGTGACGATGGAGGTGGTCTCCCATTGTCGGGGTTGTGGGGCCTGCTCGCCGCTATTGCTGTAGTCTTTGTAGATGCTGTAGACAGTGTCCGTGAAGGTCTGGACATCTCTAGACCAGCTCCGAGGCCTGCTGGCCAACGACTGGCGTCTGAACACCTCATCTGCACCTAACTCACCCTGGAAACCGAGTCCGGTGGAGGGCCAGGAGCTCCGAGTAAGCATCCCGCTTGCAGGGAATGAAGCCGACGGACCTTCCGCATTCTTCGACTGGGTGTAGTTCACCAAACCATTAAGAGGTGAGTACTCCTTTGAGCGAATGCTGTGGAGATCTATAACTGTGGAGTAGATATCCCTAAGGTTGATGATTTTGGTCTTCTTGTCTCTGTTTTCATGGAGGACTGCATTGGCGCAGATGAAGAGGAAAATGCCGATACCCATCACCAGCGGTCCGAAGACTTTCAGATTGTCTGAGTACAGATAATTATCCAGGAAGTCACACAGGAAGCCACAGTTTCGGGAAGGGCCGGGGGTGCTGCTGTTAGAATGGCTCTGGTTGAATGCATTTGTCTGGCCAGCGGGAGGCTTATCACGGGTTAAGTTAGCAGAAATAGCCTGGCTCTTGGAGTAGTTCATCCTGTTGGGGTGGTAGGCTCCAGTCCGGCGGCGCTCCTGGTACTGCAGCTGGTTCTCGCTGGGCCAGTAGCCCAGCACAGCCATGGAAATCCCCACTATGAGAACTACAACTCCAACTCCAGCAACAAACCCAGCTGGGGAGCACAGATTGAGCTTCCCCTTAACTATCACCACGTCGTTCTTCTTCTTTTTCTTGGATTTCCGTTTCCTTTTGTTTTCCGCCCTGTTCTTAGAGCGGAGGGAGTCCTGGCGCCTGTTCATGCGCAGCAGGCCACCTGTGGCTATCATGGTGGCGATTGGACAGCAGGCTTGTCACTCAACCTGGCAGGACGCAAAGTAAAGAAGAGAGAGCGTTAGCTTGATGTTGTAAAGGATAAGCAGATGGTTTAGACATTTAGAAACGGCCACAGAGTAAATATGTTCATTTCACTGAGAGATTACACATGTAATCCAGATTTATTATCCATACAAGTCTGGATTATTGGATACGACGAAGGCCCCAGGTTCTCCCTGACATTATCTTTGTTGTTTTATGATTCATTTCACATTTGTTTGGCGATATGCACCACTAAATATGATACAACTGATATATTCTTGGAGAAACAGGTCAGCCTATATTGAAAATACATATTTTCCTTTTAGCTGTCGTGCCATTTATCCACCCAGATTGATTTGGTGTGATTTGTGGAGTTTTGGATATATCAGTCGTGGAGATGTCTATGATGGATCTAGATGGCGCTCTGCTTGTGGTGCAAAAAAGTGCCAAATGCATTTGAAAAACTCAATAGCAATGACTCTTTCCACTAAGCATGATCTATGATCTGGTTCCTCAAGATATACCACAGACCTTGTTGTGAGCAGTTTTCCGTTGAAACTACCGCATCACTGCGCAGAAGCAAGCGTGCATCTACTCGTAGACAAAAGGCTTGTTCTTTTAACAGTGTCCTCCTCAGCTCAGCTGTAACATTAGCTGGCTTAGTCAGCTTGGTTAGCCAGGCTCTTATCCATGAGTAGATGAGTACTTCGTACATGAAACTGCTCTCAACAAGGTCTGTGGAGTATCTTGAGTCATGATTTCTGGAAAGAGACATTGCTGTTGAGTTCTTCAAATGTATTTTCTGGGTACTTTTGATCACCACAAGCCAAGTGCCATCTCCAAAATGTGGTCAACTCACACTAAAACAATCTAGATGGATAAACAGCACTGCAGGTGAGGGGGAGTAGTACATATTTTAGATTTGAGTGGTCTCTTAAGGTGTTTAATCTAGTTTGATACCTTTCAAGGCCCTGAAATAGATTTTCTCATCCAGCTTTTTAAATGAGCCATGGGTTCCAACACAACCGCACAGATTTCTGCAACACTTTTGCTGATTTCACATACGAAATTATTGATGTACTTCTTTTTTCCCTGTGCTCATCTTGCTAGTTTATAGGGCGGGATTTATCTGGAAAAATGTGATGTCATGTACCACCAGGCAGTGACCGGGGTTTAACAACATCTGCATCAAAATCTGCTGACAGTAAGTGGGTGGTTGTCTGTCAAAGTCAGATAAAACATCACCCACACATTCCCGATGAAGCAGTTTGGTTGAGATTTAATAGCTAAAGATGTTTCTTTTTTTACTTTAAAGCATGAATATTTAATGTTGTGGAGAAATACTTCCTCATTACTCCAGCGTTGTAATACTGCTTGGACCTCGCAGCTCATTTTTTATTTTTGCTCTCCACTAGCGGGTTCAACTGGCCTTGTATCTGAGATTATACTACAGGTAGAGTATACACTGTTTTGTTTGCACAAAAGGCAGACATTAGTCATCCGATGGACATCTATCTGCTGGTGTCGGATCTATAAATACGGTGATGTAAGCGAAACAGAGACAGATACTCAAGTTGACAGGGGAGAACAAGGAGTGCTATTTATCTATATTCAGCATTGCCGGTGCAATATCAGCCTATGAAAATGTAATGTGTCCAGACAGGAGGCCAGCAGGCATGTTCTCTCCACCTCGCTCTTGCCTCCTTACTCCCTTTCCCCTTCCTGCCTCTCCTCTCTCGCACCAATCGCTCCTACCAAACACTCTGCCCTCCTGCTTTCCACCCAAATCCATTTCACCATCAGCCGGCGCAGCTGTGCTCCGAGATGACAGCGCCCGTCCATCACACACAGCACATCCACAGAGGCAAATCTGAGGCACTTGTCCACACACAGACGCCGCCTCTGACACATACAGTGTGATGTTTGCATTTTTTTTTTTTAATGATTACACAGCACCTGAGCAGAAGCCGTGGCCCAAAGGGGCGATGGAGCAACCGACACCTCTCCTGATTGCACACATCTGCTGATGGGTTTCATCCACATGTGGTGGATTATAATGGCAGGATAAGGCTGATTAGTTAAGACTCCAGCGTTCCCTCCTTGATTGTGCTGGTAGCTGGATATTTAATTAGACTAATCACGCCTAATTGCGCATGACTTAGGGCTTCGGTTCATGAATAACTTATTCCACAAATTCCTTTCAGAGCAGCAGTTAATAAGACGTTTTCAAAGGTTGCTCTGGGTGCTGCTCTTCGGGCCTGTAACAGTCAGAATAATGATGATTTAAAAGGCCCGGAGATCCCTTTACGAGCCAAGTCATTACATGCAGTTCGCAGGGAAAGTCGAACAGGAAGCCGTGCTGCACCTGAGCCTCGGCAAACAACACGCCGGCGCTCAGCTGCTGTTTATAGCGACTTTTCTCAGCGTATCTCGTCTTGAACGCCTCCCGGGCGCGACCGAGTCAACCCGCGCTAAAAACCCGATAGCGCGTAGGCGGCGGAACCTGCCTTTATGTTTTGGACAGCTAACGTGGACCAGGAGTGGGTGTGGACCAATTGTTTCTCTGTCTGCGGTGCTGAGCAGGAAGCTGCCAAGTCCTCGGGTTGCTGCCCGTCTGACAGGGATGGAGAGGAGGAGGAAGAGGGAGAAGGAGAGGGAGAGGAGGAGGAGGAGGAGGAGGCCGGCTTTAACGCTCGGTCCGTCCAGGCTGCGGGGGCGCATATTTTCGCGCAATGTTGCATGAGTAATCGACTGTTGACATTACGGCGCATCTGTTTCCCTTCTGCTAAAAAAAAAGAAAAAGAAAGAAAAAGCCCCGTGAAGCAAATACGAGCCGCGGTGGACTCTGGAGTTGAAAATGTCCAGAACCCCGGCGACGCATCTCTGCCTCCAACACAAAGCCTAACAGTGGGTTTCTGGGGGCTCGCAGGGTGCAGACAGATGACAAACATCCACACCTCTTCCACGGCCTGACGAAGCCCATGCTCCCATAACTAACACTCACAACTCAGGGCTGCGTGCTCATAATTAAACCTTTATTCAAACGCACGGTGCCAGCCTGCTACCAACTTGTTATAAATCGGGGCTTTAATGGCGACATCCGAGCGGCAGGAAAAAAAAAAAAAAACTTTAACTGGATAAATAGATCAAATGTTTGCTATATTCTCGCCCCCCAGCACCTTATTGTTCTTTACGCGTCTCGCGCATCTGACAGATGTGGAAGAAAAAGCGAAACATCTCGTCAGATCGCAACAAAATCATCGCGGATGTAAAATAAAAATACATTCAAAAAAAGTAGACGGACTGGAGTGCGCATTGCTCCAAGTCCAACGCCTTCCTCACATCAAAACTCTTGTCCGTCGACCCCCCCCCAAAAAAAAACATACTCCCCGACTGCACCTCACCAAAAATCAAAAAAGACTTCCCAAACCCTGCTCTCCCTTCGATGGAGCCCACCGAGGAGTCAACGTGGAAGCAGAACGCGACTATCAAAGCACACAAGGAAGCACGAATACTCAGCTGGAGGTAAAGACGCTCGCGGTGGTAAATCAAATGATAATAATAAAACAAACAAACAAATGAGATGAAATCGTAAAAAAATCGTAAAAAAAAAACAGCGAAATGCTCCCTTACCAGAAATTGCGGCTTGACAATCAAGCATCTTCAAAGGTGCACTCCTCGCTCCGCTGTGCCTGTCGTGGTGCGCCACTTTGGTGCCAAGGCTGGAAGAGTGGTTTCCAGTTGAAGGCAGATTCACAATAGACCGGCAGGGGCGGGCCAACTGCGTTTCTATTGGTGGTGATTACTGGGCAGCGTGAAAAACGAGGGCTGCTCGGGACATTTATCATACTATATGTTACACTCCAAACGCTTCCACATGTCTCTCCCCCCCCTCCCCACACACACACTCACTCACACACCTTTTCAGATCTTCTGCACCGACACAGTAACCTCTAAACTGCTGAATTCCACTTGATTTGCAGATGCCAGCTGCATTTTGCCACACTTTATGGTGTTAGCACACTGGTTTCCCCCTATCTGTTATACACAGGCTTCTTGTGTACACACACAAACACACAAGGTGTGAATAAACTGCTGCATCATGGGTTTTAAACTGCACGTAAAGCTGGAAGTGAGGTCAACAAAAGTGCACTGAATCCATCATCTCTTTCACCATGTGCCTTCCTCCTCCTACCTTCCTCCCCTGGGTTACGTTGCCGTAATTGCCCGTATGCTGCGGTCCCCGTGTTTAACAAAATGAAATATGACAGAGTCCAGATGTGTTCCAGTGATGTGAGACTGGAGACACAGGCAGCGGCAGCTATACACCAGGGCAGGAGAAAGAGTGGAGCATGGATAACTGCGCTTTAGTGCTGACGCTCCAGAGAGTTGACTGGGAATTAATGACCCAGAAATGTGTTTTTGTTTATGGCATAAATTAGTGGTAGGAACAGAGAAAACTCCAGCGTGCTCGCCGCCGCAGTGAGAGTCAAAGTACACACGGACATGGGAAATAATCCAAGGGTTTTAAAGAGCTGTCTTTAATCCGTCATGTGAACTGGGGCTGTGGAGGTCTGGAGCAGCTTTCATGACGGCTCTAAGCTCGTGCAATATAGGAAGATGCAGTGACACACAACAGATGTTTCTGAGCTTCTGACAACGGCTTACAATGTCTTAAAAGTCAGTTACTGCAAACAAATGCAGCAGACTTTGTAAAAATATGTCTAAGATGATGTTACATAATAATTGTCTGATTGTTTTTTACGTCAGTCTGACATATGCTTGACTGAATATTGGGTTGAGAGTTGCACATTTGCCCCCATATCTTTATCTCGCAGATGTTTAAGTCATCATCTCTGTATATTTGTGTGATTCCGAACCAGAACGACACCAGTCAACAACCATACTCACATCAGCTGCACACCAACCCCCCCAGCAGAATGTCTCATTCAAGAGATTACTCTCCCTCTACAACTCTTGAATCCAATCCCTAATCAGTTTGTGAACACAATCCGAGACTGACATCAAGTGTAGCCCGACATACGCTCTACTTCCTCTGTGGGTCAGTCGACCTAGATAACAAGTCAGGGGTTAAACTCAAATGGACCAGCACCTGATCTTTAATGTATTAAAGGGGCACTATGTTGTTTTGGAGAAGAAATTCAAACTCAGAACTGTAATATTTACAATATTAATGAGGTATTAATACAAAATCAGAAATATATATTTCCATAACTGTATAAACAAGGTGTTCTCAGAGGAAAATAAGGTCCCCAGAACACTGTTTGAAGCTAGAAAAAGTCAAAGAGAAACTAAAAAGGTATGAGACTGTGTTTTCCTTCCGTTTGTGTATTCGGTTGAAAGCGAAGAGCGTTTGTTGATTTAGTTTGTTTAGGGATAAAAACATAAAAAAACTTTAATTCACTAGTCTTTACACTCGGCAGGTTATCGGACATCATGCTGCGACTGAGCAATGTTAGCGCTTTTGCTGTTCTTTGTTATGGGAAGTAGAGTTTCCATGACCTACAGGTGAAAGAGAACCAAACTGCAGACTCTTGCAGAAACTGCGAAAAAAAAAGTAGACTTTTCCAACTCGCCTTAATGATTTTACACTCACACGCTTAATCATTCCTTATCAAGACACCTCCGGGTAATTAAAACTCACCGAGAGCACGGTGATGGAGGGGGTATTCTCAGTCATAGAAAGAGGAAGAAAAAGAGAAAAGAGGGATATGAGAGACAGACTGTTATGCCACTCTCAGCTAATACTGGGTCTTTCATCTCTGGGAGGGGCATTCCTATCCTCACTGGAGCGGTAATTCAATAATTCCATTTATTCCCCAGCGATCATATCATGTCTGTCACAGTTATTTAAGACACCACTCTCCTGTTCTGTCCACCGTGACGGATGCGTCCTCCATCCACAGTTCTATTCAAGCCATGTGAGATTGTCTTCCATGCCGTTTTTTTTTCTGATGCTTATCAAAAAATAGATCATCCCTCACACATTCAGGCGTCCCAGGAGATGGTGCACCACAGTAGGGCTCACATATACTGTGGTGTCAAAAATAGTTCCAGTTGATCTCCTCCTGAAATCTAACCGGCTTTGATACCTCTCCGTAGCTGCACTGCCGGAGCGCAGAAGAGGACATTCAAGGCATTTCACTTTGTCCTCTAGCTTCGTTTACTTGCCAGACTCTCTTTCTATGTACGATACGCTGCTTAACGGCTAAGAGATATATCTGAAGAAGCATCGGGAGCTGCAGGGGGTTCATTTCTTTTCTTAAGCCTGGGCTGTACCAGCTAATTGGGAATGTGGAATCTTGGAATACGGGCTCAGCTAGAGATCAACTCCCTCCAGGAGACGCTGTCATCATTACCGCCTTGGTTGCTGCAGGAGTCAGAGGGCTTTCGCGGTTGTGGAGATAAAAGCAGTCCTCCCCTTCTGAAGCCTTCGGCAGTGAAGACGCAGCAGCTGGGAGCTTTACAGATATGAGGGAGATGATGGGCCATCAATTAAACCTAAAGCAACGATTCTGGTCTGAGGAATCTGCCTCGTGTGCGGTTAGACGCGCAATCAGTGCCCATTGAATAAGGCTGGACATAGGCCAACAAATCAAATGACAGGACTGAAACCCAATAATGCATTAGTCCATCTGTCAATGCTTTGGGACTGCTATCCTGTTTGGGGCACTAGTCCCCTCTGAAGCCATACATCTCAAGGAATACATTTGATTATTTTCAGTGGTGGAATGATACACATTTGATGCTCCAACAAGTATTTACAGCTGCAGAATGGTGTGGGAGTGACTCAAGGCCAAACTACAGTGCCCAGGTTCATCGTAAGTAAGGGACATGTCACCCAGTGCAACATTGTGACTCAATTATCTTATCGGTTTTAAATAGTTTTTGGACGACGACAGCCCAGGCGTCAGGATAAGATGTTGCGATTTGAAGTTCCTGGATGCGTTCAAAGTTGCACCTGTCATATGTATGCAAAACGTACTAACCATTACTGTGGCTTGCAGAGTCGCGCATATATTTCGTCGATTAGGTCGACAGCAAGCTCTACAGCAGAGGCATTAGATCAGTCAGGCTGTGGATACACAGACAATACTTCAGTACGATCAATTTATCCTTGGTTCTGGTCTTTTAATGGGATTTGTGAGCATAAAGAAAATAAAGAATGTCACAACGCTTATCCTTTAACTACACCTCTCATTTTTTTAAACGCAATGTGTTTTATAACCTGGATTATCTGCAAGAAGTCCAGGAATTCCCCAAAGGATCATGCAACCAAACTCTGACATATTAACGTGTAAATCACGACAGATGCAGTCAGTGCGAAAAAATGGGGTCAAGAAGAAACAGAAGTGCACAAAGCATTCTTTATCCCACAAGCAGAATGCAATTAATAATACTTAAACACACTCACATCAGTCTGTTGACCTTCAGTTTTGGCCCGAAGCAACACTTTGTTCATTATCTTCCACAATGGCAATTCAAACAGTGGAAATGGAGAACCTCCTCATAAATCACACCAGAGCTTCCCACCGTAAACCATCAACTGCACCATTGTCTGCTCAGGTGCTTCAGGGAGTAGACCTGCTTTTGATGAATGATCATTTGGGTCCATCTGCAGCTTCTTCTCGTTGCTAATGAGATGCATGACAGTGCTTGCGACTGATACAGGTCATAGAGACATATTGGTCCGTTTCTATGTTCGTGTCTGACATCATGTGGAGCAGTGGAAGTGGAACGAGTCGCCCGGTTGAAGCAGGCGCGGGGACCGGTAAGCTGGGTTACTGAAGAGGAAGGATCATGGGAGCAAGGACGAATGGGAGGGCGGGAGTGTTGAGCAGCAGGTGTACACTTGGTCCCAGCAGGTAGCTGCTTCCCACTGGTGACCTTGTTTCATTTTTCCAGTATAACTGGCTGATGAATAGGCATGCAAGGACCTGCACACGAACAGAGGCCGGCATCAGCCCACATATCATCAGCTGGTAACACTAATTGGGATTCATGGGAAAATGATGGCGGAGATATGTTCCCTGTGATGGAAGACAGCCCTAGATAGGGATCTCTGGCTCCTTTCTGAAGCCTCGGTTGTGGCAAAGTTTGCAAAAACAAAACATAAAACTAGTTCTTTGTTCTGAAGATGCTTATGAAGAGGATAATAAACAGCAATGTGCAGAGAGCGCATTATCTCAAGAAAAGACAGTAATTACAATCCGCAGCATCAAAAGCTCTGCTCCCCCCCCTAAACTGCAGGATCATGAATCCTGTAGGCTGAGCAGCTACAAAGAAAGCTGTTTTTTCCACTATTTAGCTTCATGGCCACATTTTGCAGTGCAGCGAGGATAGTTGCGCAATCAGGGCTGATTCTCGGGGCTTGTAAGATGCAGAGCTTCATGGGATCACAGTGAGAAAAAAAGCCTTCTTTGATCTTCCATCCTAGATAATATAGGTCATCTCTTCAGGGAGAAACAACAAAGACCAAATGAGGCGGAAAATGCCGTTCAACCCACCTCTGTGGAGCAAGAAGCAAATAGTCCCTCCAGTGCTGCTGCACGGACCACAACAAACAGCCCAGCAGGACCTATTTTTAGGGTCTTGATCTTTGGCATTTTTAACACAACGGTCCATCAGCGCGTGTGCTGACGAGAGAAAACCGATTTTTTCTTTCTTTCTTTCTTTTTTTTTTCTATAAATGCGAAATATTGCATCTGTCATTTCCTATTCTGCTGCCTGTATGTGGAGCCTGTTCAGACTGGGTATCCATGGCAACCGTTTTATAATGCCTCGCGAAACACCTTAGAAGAGGTTCCTTTTTATCTGGGCTGGAGGGCTGGGACAGAGGCAGCGGAGAATCAAATGAGAGGGCAAAAGTGACGGCTGACGGGGTTGTACACAGGATATTTTCTTTTCATCTGACGTCTTTGAAAGGCGCCCCCTCAGATGGGGTGACTTGCAAAAAAAAAAAAAAAAAAA
>CAEMYA010000024.1:9503823-9525044 GCA_903131615.1 Diplodus sargus
ATTAAACAGCTACATTTCTTTCCAACCCGCTCCCCCCCCCCCAAAAAAACAGTGCCCCAGTTACTCTGGATAATCCGCAGAAAAACACTGTCATCAGTTCGCTCGGGAGAAGCCTTTCCTCCTGTGCGAAGTCATTCCAATGAAAACTGTTTTTTTTTTCTTTTCTTCTCCTGTATGAATTGACCCTTTAAAAACAGATTTATTTTCATTGTCTAGGCCATTTTAAAGTGGATCTAGTAAATGCCTGACTCATCACCCGCACACATTTCAGTATGTCATCGCTGCAAATACACTACTCACGCTTCCGCTCATTCTAATACAAAGTGAGTCAGCTGGAGAGTCCACTCCAGGTTACCTTGTCAGACATGTCTCTCTAACGTCCACCACCTCTGTGTGCCTCCTAATTAGCGGCCCGACGAGCACACGGCACATCTAAGCGCAGCGCCAGTCTGGATCGCAATATAGATACACGATCCTGACATCTACCTTCTCCCCCTTCAGCTCCCTTTGTCTGCTCACCATGTTGCGAGCGCCGAACACAGGCGAGCTCGGCTCAATATAATGCGTCGGAAGATAAAGGAGCTGACTCCCTGCCACGCCAAATCTATCCAGAATGCTATTACGGTGCCATGGCAACAGATGAAGACATGCAGGCCCTCTCTGGATGGGGGCACCGCTGGTTCACTCGTCCTCTCCGCTAGACTGACTGGCAGGAAAGCTCCACGGGGCTGCTATGGCAACAGACTGATCGTATGCAGAGAGGGGTTTGTTGGCTGCGACGGCAAGACGGGGGCCAAGTCGTCAGTTTCCCCTCCCGAGTTTCAGGAAATTAGATTGACTCTGATGAGGACTTGACCTCGGGGCGGGCTCAGAGTATCGTTCTGCGTCTTGCGCGTTTTTGAAATAACAGATCAACGCTCCGACATCAGTATACATGCATGCGCGAATAATTATTTTTTTTGCTTGTTGGACCAACAAAAAAACAGGGAGAAAGTGATGCAATATGCCAGCCATACACCAAACTAGGCTATCCACTTGTCGGTTGACACTAAGCTTGCAACTTCTAAAATATGTAGTCTCAAACTACTGAAATATGTATGCCACGTCTGTGCCCAGGAACACGTTTTCTCCAGCCTTCTCAAAATCCAGCCCTCCAACCGAGAGTAGTACAGCGCCGGCAGATTCAAAGGGGCTGACAATGCAATCACATCAAGCTGTCTGGGGGATAGGAACAATGTCAGGAGCGCCGAGACTTCTTACTCCCTCTCCCCTCCATCTGCATGAAAATGGAGGGAACATGAGATATGGATCGGCCGCAGATGTGAGAGCCTCGACAGGGGCTCTTTTTGTATGTTGAGCCGGTCCATTGATTGATCGCTCGCTCCCCCCTTGGCAAACGCTCGATGGCTAGGGGCCGCAACCCGGAAAAAAGCAAACGCGCGGAATTATTGGAAGTCAGCTCAAAAAAAAAAACAAAAAAACAGCTGCTGGCACCGTTCTCCAAAAAGAGATTTGAAGCTTTGCAATTGTTTAAAACGAAATCACCGCGTCGACTGCGGAGGCATTTTGAGATTCGGCAGTTTCGAAAAAAAGAGAGTTAAATCCGAAAACCAGAGCCACGTGAAGCGCACCCTGCGGGAAGCCGCATGAGGCCGAGCGAGGACGAGGTCCAACCTCTGCTCTCGCACAGATTTACAGTCCGGTCTGTGCTATTGTTTGTGGTAGAAAAACAAGGTTGGGGGTTGGGGGGGTAAAGAGATGAAGGCCGAGGGAGACAGAGAGAAAGAGAATAATCCAGTCCCTGGAGACGGAAACAGGCTGTTGTGCTCCAGTTGCTTCGGCTACCCTTTGACCCGCGCGCGCGGATCTGCAGTTGCCTCGTGTTGCCTTGTGTGTGGGAATCCGCAGTGATGCCCGCGTGACAGCGCCGGCGGGTTTGTTTGCCTGCAGGTTTTTTTCGGCGGGAGTCTTGATTACGAGAAAAACACGCCGCTTAATCTTTCATAGGCAATTGCGGAGTGATTAATTATTCATTGGTTTATTCGGTACATTGTTACATCAGCGCCTAGGAGACAGTGTGGGAAAAAGAATTATAACCTGGAATTCAATATACAGACAGAGGACAAATTAAATCATGTCTGTGGTGCACATTCAGAGGGGCTGTTTGAGAGGCGTTACAATACACACCTCAACTGTTTAAAATATATATATATATATATGTATACTCTCAACATCATTTTAAACATTAAACTCTTTTCAAAACTTGTTTCCAGGATTCATGAAATATTGATCTCTGGGGAATTAAATGCTAATAACTTCTATATGTAAATTTGCTCCTGCGAGCAAATATCTTGAGGGGGAATTGAGTCTGTAGTGTTCTCCTCGAGCTGCTGTTGACTTTCGATGACATTGTGTGGCTCTCGGCTTTTCGCCCTGCCGGCTCTACAGCGCCATCTCCTGGACATGTGGTGCCACGAACTAAAGCAGAGTCGATGACAACTGCAGCAGCAGCAGCAGCAGCAGCAGCTCTGCTCTTCTCAATAGCAGCTCATAAAAGATTCATGACGAAATGTAACTCCTGCCTTTTTGGAAAATGTGAAACTTGATTCTTGTAGAAAACGCTGTGTGGAAAGCCAGACTCCCTCTCTGTCAAATTATGATCGAGGCCGTTGGAATAAATCCACTTAAACAGCTTAGGGTCAGGAGAGTCTCTCCGCGGTCGTTATGAGTGTCTTCTCGTCTCCCTCCGTGGTTCTAATCTCAGTCTGTGGTCGCTTTGGTCTCTTTATTGTTTCTTTGAAGCTTTCAGTCATTTCAGCAGTTAAGGGTCTCCTTGTGGTTCATTTTGCAACTCATGTTGGTCGTGTTTGCTGTTATGCATCCCTTTGTAGCTCTCCTTGGATCTCATTGTGGATGTTTTGAGTCTTCAGTGGACATTTTTATCTTTTATATTTGTCTTGCATATCTTTGTGGTTGTTCTTCATCTCATCGTGGATGTTTTGAGTCTCTTTGTCGTCTTCTTGCATTTCTCTGTAGTCATTCCTGCATCTGTTTTCTGACGTTTTTTGTCTCCTTGCGGTTGTTCTGCATCTCAACGTGGATGTTTTGAGTGTCTGTGGTTTTCTTGCTCTGTTTGTAGTTGCTTTCTGTTTCTTTTAGTAGCCATTTTTTGTCTCTTTGCAGTGTTCTTGCGCATCTCTGTGGTGGTTTTGCATCTCGCTGCAGATGTTTTGGGTCTCTCTGTGGCCTTGCTTCGTTTGTAGATGTTTATTAAGTCTCGTTGTGGTCTCCATGCTTTCTCTTTGCGGTCTTCCTGTGTATCTTCGTGGTTGTTATCGCAGCTCATTGGAGATGTTTTGCTGACTCTCCTCTGCACAGATATTATGCTAAACTCTACGGCATACTATACATATCAATGTGGTCCCCCAGCACCCCCCCGCTGCTTGGACCTGTGCTTGGTCGGCCTGTTCAGTAATCCATCCAGCACAGAATGAATCATCTATCTAAACAATTACTGAAAATGTCTTTAGGGAAATAAATGTTATTTACATTTCCTTTGTTTATGCCTCTGGCCACAGGAAGATTCTGGAGCCAGTCGACTAATGGATTCTCTCGTCCTTCAGTTCATATGTGTGAGCATGAGTGGTGCAGATCTCTGTCACCGTCTGCATCAGACTAAGAGAATTAATGTGCAGCTCTGTGCATATGTTGTGTGTCCATATGTTGCGTCTGTGCTCCTGGACTCGGGGAACATCTGGTGCGAGCTCTCTCAGCCGCTCAGCACACACCGAGCCACAGCAGCAGGAGCAGCTCCCAGTTTCCCCCAGTCTCCCTTCCTCCCTCGCTACAACCCACTGGATCCCTCGGTCTCCGTGTGCGAGCAGAGAAATAATTCAGCAGCAGCCCTGCAATGAAATATGAAACTATCCCTGGTGCCACAGCGCCTGTAGCTCTGACCAGCTGGAACATTTTCTGTAAAGGGAAAAGATGAGACCCTCAGCTTCCATGAAGATGTGCCAAAGATCCCTTCCTGTAATCCAACAGAGATTCTTCAAGGAGCTGCAGCAGCCTGCAGAGACAAACCAGTCCGTCAAGAGCCAATAAAAACCAAGTATCTAATTTTTAAGAATTGTGATGCTCTTTGCAGAGTCTCCCTTTGAACTCACAGTGTATGAGGCAGGGAAACATAAAAACTGGGCTGGGTTTGAATTGCTAATCAGCTGCTCACGCCAAAGGGTGTATTTCTAGGACTAGTAACAGCAGAAGTGCCAAGGGACGCATGCTGTCCGCACAATATATGCTTAAAACGGCTCATTTCATTGTGGTTTTAAGAGTAACATGATATCTAAACTGAGAAGGATGTTTTCAGTGACCTCTTGTGGTGGAAGGCTTCGAGTCTGTTGTGCAGCGTGTGGTCAGAACAGAAGCGAGCTCCGTTCCACCCGGAACACTGATGTAAGTCTTATAATGTGAATGTTCTCATTTACTGTGTTCGCTACACAATCCATTACTTCTGACTCATAAATCCCCGCTGAGCTGCAGGCATTAAGATTAGCTCAGTGGCGAAAGGAGCTGCCCATCAGACAGTTTAACGTAAGGCATACAGCTCCAGTTCCTCACACGGAGATGTCGGAGAGAGGCGACACTTCCTGAGAGCAGTGAAATTTAAATGTAAATAAAACTTTCAGTGAACGTTTGGGATTATTTCCCCTCAACTGGTGTGCCCTTTAAAAATTAGTGGTATATGTAGACACTTTATGGCCTTTTTCCTTCTTCTTTTTTTCTTAGTAAAGAATTAAGACAAGTCCCCAGACACTTCAGCTGTTCAGGAGAATGCTGCTACGCTGTTTTACTGTGAAGCTCCAGAAATGTTTTGTGGACGACAAAACTTAACAACCCTCCATCAGGATGAGGGTGAATGATTGTATTTACATTTTTTTTTGGATGAACTGCTCCTTTAATTGTTGACTGAACTGAACTGAACTGAACTGAACCTTCAAATTGTTCCAGCAGAACTATTTTCTGGCTGACAGGTGATGTGGAGAAGCATTAACGTTCAGCCCTGTAGTGCTGATGTTTAACTGCATGAGCTCAAACATAATACAATTATGATAACATTTGCCTTCAACCGTTCAACTGGACCTGAACACATCATGTGTGTCGATTACCAATAACTTACCAATTACTGCTGAAATGACAGGATCTTCCTCTTTGAAGTATGCGTCTGTTGACCTGTTAGTGTATATTGAATGTTATGTGCCACAGTGAATTGCTGGTTGAGTTGGTCGAGGAGGAGATACTCACAGACACCACTAGGGGGAGCGAAAGTCAAATGAATCAGAAGGCCCAGAGCTGCACAGGGGCTCACACAACAGATTGACTGATGCGACTGATAGCTCTGTGCCAATTACTTGCTTTTCTTCGGTCAATACCTGTGGAAGCGTTAGATAAAGCGGTTTGGGTATGGGACACATTCGGGCTGGAAGCAAAACCTAATTAAAACTCTCTTGGCGGCCATGATGACAAATGTGGGAGCCACACCATGAACAGTTTAAGAAAAGTAACGTGTTGAACAAAAAGACAATGAGCGGAACTCAAGGTGAACCAGGTGTGGAGTGTGGATGTCAGTGGAATCAGCCGAATAAGGTGTGCGTGGGGGATGATGGTGTCGATGTTGTAAGGTGCACCAATCCCTGACTGACCATTTCTAGTGACACAGACTCTTAACTTTTCTGTCTTAATGCTGGGGGGATTGTTCGATGCTAATTTCTGGTAAAGAAGAAGGACAACAAGAAATGCAAATGCTGCCCTATTATGAATGATGCGACCTCAGTGGGCTCAAGATATCCACATATTCTTCTTTTAAGTCTGGTGGAATTACATTTTGCAGAAGTCACTATGCTGGTGTCGTGAGCGGTCTGCAGCCACTGTGAGGTCACAGGTGAGTCACTCCTTCTTTTCTGTTTCAGGAGCCGCAAAGTAGAGATGAATTGATAATATTAAGAATTGTTCAGTTATTTGCAGGCAATCAGAGCACATACGGGGACTCTGTATGCTTATTTTAACTAAATTGATTTTAAATTTAACAACTTAGTACTGAACACAGTACTTTTCCTGTTTTGTTTCTGCAGTCTAAGAGAGAAATGGCATCTTCTAAATCCAGTTCATCTTTCCCCTCCACCCCCCCAGTGAATATAGTGTGCTCCTGGAAATCTGGGAGAGGGCGGCTATGGAAAGGTGATGAAATGCTGAAATGTGGAGACCGGCGAGATTGTGGCTGTCAAGTTTCCTCACAGCTTCTGCAGAGATACCAAGAGTGAGGTAGTAAAAATTGATTTCGATGTTCGCAGTTGTAAAAGATATTGTGAAGCCAAAGGTGCAGTAAATCTATTTCCTTCAGAGCTATCCGTGACATCCTGCATCAACAGTTTTGCGTGACTTCACACATGTTTACGCTTTGACGAACTGCAAAAAAAAAATAAAAAAAAGTCATGTCAAACTTGCCTGTGTCTCCAGATTCCCACGTTGAGAAAGATCAAGTGCAACAACCTGGACAAACACAACATTGTCGAGTTTATCGATTGTTTTCAGACCACGCTTTTTGGACATAAGCCTGGATGACTACACAGAGAAGAGAACATCTCCCCCTATGCTTCTGAGTGACATCAGCACCAGGACTTCCTTTAAAGGTACTGTCTGCGAAGTGTGGAGGGACCACAGTGAACCTTTGTCTGACCTGAACAGAAGTTATTTAATCTTGTATTAGTATATTTAGTTATATTTAGTAACATGTTGACATTTCGCAACATTAAACAGTTGATCACTCAGACTTGAACCTTCTTTCAGACTCCTTTTGAATATTTTAAACCTTACCAGAGAGGAGGCAAAAAGAAGCACGAGTTCCAGTCACTGGATAATCTGAAAGTAGTATGTGTGAAGTACCTTTCGTTATCACTATGATCTTTTTCATGATCATGAGGATGACTTGACTCATGGTGAATTTGTCCAATGTTTCCTAAACTAGATGCGTCTGGATGGTGTTTTCATGTTTAGCGTCCAGATTGACGTGGTCAAGACACGTAGCAGAAGACTTTGAATGTGAGCCTCCTGCCGCTCCTGTGGAGGATGAAGACGGCGTCAACATCCAACCAGATGACCACACTCCATCTCCAGGAATTCTGCCATCAGGTGTGATCCTGGTTCGTCCTGCAACTGCTGAGAACAAACCGCTGCTGGAAGACAGCGCCTTGTTATCAGAAGGTCACTGGTTCAGTTCCCCTGCTCTGCAATGTTGAAGTATCCTTGGGCAAGATACTGGACCCTAAACTGCTCCTGTTGTGCTGGTCGGCACCTTGCATGGCAGCCACCGCCGTCAGTGTATGTATGAATTACTGTAAGTTGCTTTGGACAAAAGTGTCTGCTAAATGCCTTAAAATGTAAATATATATACCGCAATTGACACACCTTTGGCCACTCACTGACTCACTGCTAGAAAAGTGGCCTTGACCTGTCAAATTCATAGTCTGACCAAAAAGGAGGAGTAACTGCTAACTGCTGCTATCTGTAGCTGCTGTAAGCTCAGCTAGCTGTGCAGCTAGTGGTTCTATTCTAACTCTGCCCAGACACCACCAGAGGAGCGTTGGTGTTTATACCGCTAAAATAGAGGCTTTGGACCAACGGGAGGAGGTGGTTTTCAGGTCTGGGTAGCATCCCTTTTCAGGTACAAAGTAGTATCACGAGACCGCACAGGCCAAGGCTAGCTGGTTAGCATGCTAACTTTAGTAGACATCTTTGCAGGACAACGCATAGACACCTTTGGCATAACATCAAAACATCACTGTCCCCTGATAATGTTAATTACTTACTACTGCACGTTTCTGACATATTGCACCTTTAACCTCTTTTTTGCACTGAGAACTGCAATGTCAAATGGTTTACCTGTTGAAGTGGTGTTATTGTTCAGCATGTCACCACTTTATATCATTCAGCAAATTTGCTGAATGAAACCATTCATTTTGAAAAGTGCAGTATAACCATCTGTCTTATCCTAAAACACAGTATAACCGTAGGCAATAAGGAAAACTGATAAATACCGTGAAATCTTTGAAAGTTGTAATGATGGTGGTGCTATTCCTAATCTCTCCAACAGATGTCCCCCTCATATCATCTTTCCCAGCTCCACTCCACAAAAGAGGCACACATACATAACCCAATCTTTATATTGTAGATACATTTATATAATATCTTTTTTCTTTACAATGAAATTGATCTGTCACACAAGATGACTCCAAAAAAAAAAAAAAGAGCACACAATACAGTCAATAAACCAAACCTATAGAACCTATGATTGTCACTTACTGCGAGTCACAAAAAAAGTACATACCGTGAATAAATAATCTACAGAAATATGTACAATATGCACAACAAGAATTCAATGGAAGTGCAAATAAAGCTTTGGATCCCTGTACAGGAAATAAGGTAAGCAGATGTAGACTGAGCCAGCTGTCCCCCAACATACAGTATGAAGCAATAATCATCTAGAAGTCATAAATTTACAGGACATTTAGTAACATTTAGGCTTTGAGCTCCTGCATTTAATGACTTTTCATAAAGAGCTGAGCAAAAAACTGAAATCAGAGAGAAGTAAAATGAACACATCATATTATGTACAGTGTATCGCATTCCACAGAAAACTGAAGAGTATTCAATGCTCGTCGTCCAATGAGGATCAAGGCAACAACCACGGGACTACAGGCGGCTGAGAGAGATAGAGGCAGAGAAAAAGAGGGATCCAGAGAGGAGGCGACTCACTGCAGAGCAAAAAAAAAAAAAGAAAAGAAAAAAATACCTCATTGTGCTCCTGCTGGCTCCGTTAGCCGGTACGTACTGAAACAGGCTGCGATATTTAACACTGTTACAACTCTGCGACCTTTTCCCATCTTGACCAACTGAAGACCAAAAGAAGAAGAAGAAGACGAAGAAGAGGAGCTGGTCAAAGGAGTTGCATGTTTTATGTTTGTGTGTGTACCTCGCTCCTGTCGGGTCGGTAACACACACACTTAGCACAATGCACACATGTGAGCTGAATTCTTCAGTAATGTCCCAAACTTTAAGTCTCTGCTGGGTTCAGTAGCTCCGAGTTACCCAGAGTTCAAGTACTCCAGCGCCACTTCATAGCAAAACTTGTACTGATCCTAGGAGACAAGAAGAGACAGACAAAACATTAGAGACCTGTGCATGGCTGGATTGATATACAAGAGGGCCCCGGGGACAAAAAAGAACAGAGGGGCCCCTATTAGGGTCGGGTAGTGTTGTCCGCAACACATCAGGCAAAAGTGTCAATGGTTGCTCTCAACAGCCACACTAGAAGGTGAAGTCAAAAAATTGCCCATTAAAGAGGCACTATGTGGTTTTGGAGAAGAAATTGAACCTCAGAATTTTAATAATAAGGTCCCCAGAACACTGTTTGAAGCTAGAAAGGTGGCAGGGTCCGCCACATAATTAGTACTTCCGTGCAGTCAGCCTTTTCCCGCCGAGCAGAGTGTGTTTGTTAAGTTTTTGACGGCATAAAAAACAAAAATCAGTCATTGAAGATCTTCCTCTTTTGATTACACTTCTTGCCTAAAACTGCATAGTGCCTTTAAAAATGACAGGAATTGTTGTGCAGTGAATGTTAAAAGACAGCTGGAGGTAGATGTTGAAACACTGGCTCCTTTTTTTTTTTTTTTACCTTCCCAGCTGCACAATCACAATGTCAGTAGTCAGGTGTCCATCAGAATGTACTGCACATTTTAACTGAATTCAGAGAACATTGGCAAAAATAAAAATGAGGGAGCGCTTGTTCCCGTCCACCACTGTTGGGAGGTGATTCTTTCAGAAACACGGTACCTGGGTTAACTCTCCAGTTGGAAAAGCACTACACCATTGCAAAAGAAAAGGGTGCAACAACATTGTGTGATTAAATGCATGCCAGTCGAGAGCAAGTGGTGATAAAGAGCAAAGGAAACCTGATGGAAACGTGACATTTCTGTCTGTTTAATGTGTCGGTGTGAGGAAGGTTAAATCTGATCCATGTGGGGTGCATTCAGTGATACACCAAGGCACAGAAAAGATCATTCACAGACCACCGTAATCCTATGATGGAAAAGTGGAGGACGGCAGGATTTCTGATGCTACTTGACCCTTTTTATGGACTGAATGCCGTATACCTTTACTGGAATTCTCATTAAATATTGATTCATGTATTGCATGTCGGGGTTTGTTACCTATTTGACAGTACAGACATAAAGATTGGATTCTTAAAAAAACATGCAGACTGCATTTTGATGATAATTTCACACTAATTTGTGTAATAACTTTATTTTTTTCTCTTTGTCCGTAAATGCAACAATCTTGAAGGGAATAAAATATAACAATTTCAATTTTTGTTTTTGAAATGTGAAAAAAGAAATCTGGAAAGGAGAAATGTTGTCCCCTTCTGTTCTGATTTTGACCATCCTTTCTTTTTAAATGTCTCACCCCCCACTCTGTAGGAACAATAACTTGCTGGAGCGCCCCCCCCTTTGAATAACATCTGCTACTCTTTCAGATAACAAAAACACTCCAAGTCTCCAAAAAGTGCTGCTGCACAGCTCCTCACCAGTAGGTCCACCATGTTGGGTTTGTTGTTCCGTAGTGTTTTGACAGCGTGGAAGACATCCACAGAGCGCTGGTGTTGAAGCATCTCGCACACAATGCTGATGGCACAAAACGTCCCGCTGCGGCCGCCTCCGTTCCTAGAGTTGCCACAAAGAAGGGAAACGCCAGAAAATTAATATACTAATATAATTAAAGAAAAGTTTTGTTAGGTTTAGTTTAATAGAAAAAGGTGAGGGTTGATAGAAGTGTTCTGATGCAGTGAAGCTCTTCAGTCAGTAGGTGGAGATGTTTCATTTTTAATGCCAGCTCTGAATGAACTTCCCTTCTGCACTCAGTGTTGTGATAACTTACAGACAGTGGACCACAGTGCGTCCCTCGCCCCCGTCGTACTCTTCCTGCCACTTGTCCACCTGTCGGATCAGCTTGAGGAAGGAGCGTTTGGACATGGGTGTGTCTCTGTACATGGGCCAGCCCAGGAACTGGAACTGCTGCACCATCCGGTAGCCGTCCTGAGGCTGGAGGGAGAGGACACGCCGGTTATCCCAGGTTAACACACAGAGGGGGGGGGGTTAATCGCTGCTGTGCAAAGATGCAATCAGACTGTAAAGATGCAGCTACGCTAAGCCTCGAAGTAGGACAAGAGATGGATAAGGGTGCACAAAGGAGATGAATGCGCCGATAGACGGTTTGATAGATGAGCACAGTTACTGCTGGAGACAGATCAAAGATGCAGACACTCTAAATCACACTCAGACATGGCGATCAATAACACTTGTCAGTGATCATGTGTGATTAGAGTGTATTCCACGTAACACGCCGGCGGTGCCTCTGCCGGCCGACACGTTAATATGAGGAATGATTATTGACAACCGCAGGCAGGCTTGCGGGGGTAAGGACCTTATGCAGGTGACTGCAGATGACACTGCCATGAGTCAGGACCCTTTCTGTGCAGCTCAAAGTTAAAGGGTCAGTTCACCCAAACAAAAAAAAAAAAGCACATAGTCTGACTGAACTGTAGTGTTTCATTTGCCAAGTTGTGAGGTATCGATCTGAAGCATTCCTCCATCCACTTTGATAAAAAGCTACTTCACTTTCGTTTTTGGACCTCACATCATTTAAAATATGAAATGTGAAACTTGTTCAGCAACTTGTCTTTCAAGAAGGGTCAAAGGGATTATACCTTCATTAAAAACTACTTCCAAAAAATGCTGTTCACCAAAGGGAAACAAGATAAACATGAGAAAAAAAAGTAAATTTATTTTACACAAATAAGTTAGATTTGTTCTGACTTTTTAGTTTTTTCCATTTGTCTTGTGAATTACTGGATACAAGTCTTTAAATAAAAATAAAAAAACTGAGGAGGAAAAATTATTCTTTGATTCGGCTGCACAACAATTATGTCGACACTGAGGTCTCAAACTGTTATTAGTTGTCGCCAGTTGCTTTAAATTAAGGGGCCAAATTATGTTGGTGGCCACTATTCTAGAGCACTGGTTAGTAACTAATTACATCTACTCAAATTACTGTAACTAAGTCATTTTGGGAGAGACTTGTACTTATCTGTAATTTTTACAGAACTAAGTACGCACTACACCTTGTTATCTACTTAGTTTCTTTTAAAATCATAAGTAGGGACAATCTGAATTAAGATCAGTCAATGAAAAATTTCAATGGTTAAAAAGTAATTCATACTCTGAGTAGTATTTGAGAAGAATACTTGGCACTTTACATCAGTCTTATTTTAATTCCAGTAATTCTACTTGTAACCGAGTAATATATCAGTAACACACACAGAATTTCCGTCCTTTTTCCACCACTGGTGGTAACCAACCTCTTTCTCTCATGGCCATTTAAACAAAGCACTTCTACATGTGACCCCTTGTTACAGATTCAATGTGTCGATGAGTTGTTGGAGGTGTATAGAAAAGTGACTCCTCTACTTTTGTTTCGCGTGAAAACAGAATTTCACAAAAAAGAGGAATTATCTGAGAAAAGTCAGAAAAAATCATTCAGATTTCATGCAGAAATATATTTTGAGACCCTTCAGATTGATATTGTGAATTCAGATGGGAAACTCAGAGTATTTACAGGCACTACAAATGAAAAGGGTCATGTTCGTGTTTAGTTCATGTTCTACCCAAAAGGTTTTGATTTCTGAAACAGGAAGTTTGAGAAATGTTAACACGTTGTTCAAAATCGAGAAACTCAGTAGAAGTCTGACTAAGGGACATGTGACTTGGAGCAATAGCACCTCGGTCCAAACACTGGTACAGTGGCATAGTTAAAGGACAGAAAGACTCGGCCTCTGCACAGCTTGAATGGACAGGCCGGCGTACGAGTGGGATGTGTGAGGTGTGCAGTCACAGAATAAATTGGCTGTTGTGATCACCACAGGGAAGACAAACGACTAACAAAAGTCACACAAAAAAGGCAGAAAAGAGACGCTACACGACAGCTCCATCACACAACTGTGCTTTCTCCTCAATAAAAGTTCGGTTTGAAGCGTGACCCTCCAGTGCCACCGTACCCGTGCTGCGTTGTAGATCCGGAATATCCTGCTGATGATGTCCTCCTCCAAGTCGGCAGAGACAAACTCCACCTGGATGGGTCCGTGGCGGTGGACTCCGTTTTCTGGCCAGTACTGTGGGCACAACTAAACAAAATAGGCACGTACACACACACACACACACATTCACACACGCAGAGAAGCATGTACACCAGCACACACACACACAAAATAACGAAACAAAGAAAAACAGACAAGGAAAACAAAGGACATGAAAGAAGATTCATTAGTTTCAGAATCTAAACTGAGAGATAATCTGACTTCATACACAGAGATGTTGAACAGGCTTGAGTGGGATTACAAAGTTCACGAGAAACAAGAGGTAGACAAGAGAAGGAAGGTGAATTAATTCAGTGCGAAGTGCTCTCGTTTTAAAAGATGATGACCTGCTTCTTCACTGGAGAACATTCAGAAAAAAGCTAGAATACATTTTTGATGGACCAAACACTGGAAACAGATGCACTCTCAGGATGACAGCTTGACCCTTTGTTCAACAAATCAAACAGAAATTCCTGGAAAAACACTTTCTTTCTTTCTTTCTTTAAAACTCTTTTTTACTTTCTTTTCTTGCCAAGAGAAAATCAGAACTCAGTCTTTTCTGTCAAGAAAAAATATGATCAAAAGATATGTCGCTCACAACATGGTTGATATCAGATTATTTAATAATTCAACTAAGCTAACTTTATCTATTGCAACCATTATTTTTAGCTTAATTGCTATAATGTTGACTTTTTCTACTGCTTATTTTTAACCATAGCTCTGTCACTTTAACTACATTTGTCAATTTCTCATGTCTTACTTTTGGTTGTAGTCAGGCTAGAAATGTATTAGGATGTTTTTCACGTCATAACAAGACATTTTCATAAATCATACATTTCAAAATGTTCAACATATAGACTCTCGACGCATTAGAGGCACATTACAGTTCAACTTTTCTTGTTAAAACAAAACCCTCTTTACCTTTCATTTCATGTTATAAAGAGACAAGCTGGTCTCCCTGGTGGACTCCATGTGGTATGTACTGTAATTGCAAACTAGAACTTGGCTACATAGTGCAGCCATGCTTATTGCAATACCATCCGCAATGATCAAACAACAGCAGAATCTCGCCATGTCTCAACCTATGCACGAAGTTGAACTGAATCAAATTGTGTGAATAAACCATTTTCTTCAAATCATTAGTTCCTCGCACACCATTTCCTCATTCAAACATGGGTAACAAATTTTTACAACATTAAGTTACCAGATAAATAGAAGATTCATGGTATGCTGTGATGATTTTGTATGTTGTATATGAAAAAACAACAACAATAATAATAATAATAATATATATAAAGATGAAATAGTAATGAATAGTAATGAAATGTATTTATTACATTTACTCGAGTACTGCACTTAAACAATCTAAAATTAATATCAGACTGTTTGAGACTTTAACTCCGGTACTATTCATATGGGTGATGCTCACTTTTACCAAAGTAATATTAAAACATGAAATCTACTTCTACATAATGCCACTTGGATGGATCCGGTTTCAGATTTTGTTTGACATCATTGCCGACTGAAACCTTAAAACTTCACTTAAAACAAAAAATAATCCACAGCTGTGGTCCTAATTAAAAATATTAGGAGACTTGTCATTGATGGTGTTATTGACTGCTCCAGCAGCAGTGTTGAAAAGTACATAGGGAGAAATAAACCCCCGGGGACGGCATAAGAGCTGCAAAATCTCCCCTATTTCCGCTCCTTAGGAGAGAAAGCCCTGTTAAGAACGTGCACCTGCAGAGCGCGCCGCCGGCCTCACAGCACTAAATCAGACTGGTGGAAGCGTACACACACAGATGGACACATTCTGCACTGACAGTCGTGCTTACATACTGATTCATGAACAAACAAGGGGGAAAAAAAAGAAGGAGACTACCTGAGAAGAATGCAAATAACAGGCCTGAGTAGACGCATACAGATGGACAGACAAATATACACTCACTTTGTTTCTCTGACACACAAACAGCACACACAAACGGCACACACACAAACACACACACACACAGTCTCTATGGCAGCAAAAAGCACCACTTTTTCTGGCTTCCTCTGAGAGCCTGTCAAAACTTGACAAATTCAACAGATGCAAAAACAAAGATGCTGATGGAGAAGATGGTGAACCTCCACCTCCCTCGTCTACATGTACGCCTGCCCCCCTACCCTCCCTTCCCACCTGTGCTGTTTCCTGGGCTGGCTGACTGACTGGCTGGCTACAGTGAGAATATTGAATGAAAGGCCAGTCAGTCAGTCACCTAGGGAAAGGGGATTTGGATGGGGAGAGCAGCCTGGCTTCAGGCTTTGATCCCCGGGTGTTATGACAGAGCCTCGGGCTGAGAAATCTGGAGAGTCTCTTCCACAGGCCTTTCTCCATCTACCTGGCTTTCATGGCAAGTCCTCTTCCACTCTGCAGCTTCTACCTTATTTCAAACATATTCTGTATACGCATGTATTATGTGTTTGCCAGCACAGATGCATCCCTGGGCTTTTTTTCCCTGGGTTCATGGTGGAAGTAAACAAAAAAAAAAAAAGAAAAGAGAAAAAAGCAATCTTTCCTGGAATCCAGTTCCCATGCTGTCCTTTTGTACGACTTTATTAGATACAGACGTCTGATGAAAGGAACTGCTTCATCTGTCATCTGTTTGTGAGTGCACCTATTGTAGTTTCCCCTCGAGGATTATTTTCTGTGGTGTGTGTGTGTGTGTGTGTGTGTGTGTGTGTGTGTGTGTGTGTGTGTGTATGCACATGTATCAGGTCGGGTTTACCTGTGCTGGGTCGACGTCGTTGAGCATCACTATGGATGTGCAGTGGTAGTCCAGCACCAATCTCCAGAAATCCTTCACTGTGTTTGGCAACGGGTGCTGGGTCACTATGAATGCAGACGGCTGCTTGTAGCTCTGGAAGATAAGGGAAGAAAAAAAAATCCGATTTTAAAACACGATGGCTAAGTACACCACACGCATGTGGAAGCGAAGAACTAACCAAGAATAAACCAGCAACCATTTTTAAAAACGTCCTCCATCGTTTGACCTGCCTTCCCACTGAGAGTTGTTTTCTAATGGCGATTCCATGTCTAAGGGGAGATCAGAGCAGGACGCTGCACTTTTAATGTGGTTCCTGGCTCCCAAAGATAGCCCAGTGGTGACTGAGAGCATCCCGTACCTGAAAGGTCACCGGCTCGATGCAGACAAGAGCCAAAAAGTCCATCACCGGACTGGTGCTTTGTCAAGGTGTTCTCTGTTAGGTCCACCCTGAATAAATTCAACACCTGAGAATTGCCTTACTTTGCATTTAGGGTTTATTTTTATGTTGTCCTGCGGTGCATTTTAGTCGAACAGAGCTGTTAATTTAAGTCAAGTCTCAACTACAGTATGTGCATGAAGGCGAAGACATAGATGCATCAATTACATAAAGTGTAACCTTTCTGCGTTAAAATGTATTAAAACAACTAGACATTTTTGGTTTATGTTGTTGAACTGCACTTAAATTATCCAAAGCATTTCAACAATGCTTCAACTCAAGGTTGTTACATTGTTTACTCAAGGTAACTGTGCGTTTCATTTCACCGTGTTTTGTTAAAGCTTCTGAAGGACAGTCAGAGAATAAGGATGGAAGTTGGTGAATGAGGCAAAACAGAACGTAAAGAAACCTTCAAAACTTCGCCCAAGAACATTTCCGTCTGACTCACGCAGACGGATTTTCATGAGCCATGGTGGACAACATCTCCCATATATCCCATACTTAAATCTTTTGTTAATTTTGTTAATTACAGAAAGGTATTCCACACTGTGCCTTTAATAATCCCACCCTCAGGGTAGCTGTTCTAGAGCTTTTGACACGATCGTAGGTTCCTTCATAAGCAGACAGTTGGAAACTGTCTAACAGTTTCCACTAACAGTGGTGAGAAGTCCAAAACATGCTCATAAAAATGGAAGTATCGTTCTACTTACAAAGATGAAGATCATACAATTTGGTTACAACCTCCAGAAAGGCTACTAGATGGGTGTTAAGGCGAGTCTATTTTGTTGTCTGCTGCTTTTTAAGGTCAACGTTTGGAAAAAAATCTCACTTATCCAAGAAAAAAAAACCAAAAAACCAAAAAAAAACAGAAATACAAGTCTTGCTTACTTCTTCCCTCCATGTATCTGATTTTTAGCTTTTCTTCTTGTAGAGCACTTGTCTGTACTTGACAGCACGATACATTTCAACAAATGTCCTTTCATTTATTTATACCTTCTCTTTTGTGAATACTGAATATTTATTCTTTTTTTTTTTGTTCTGTGACACTTTTAAATGACACTCACTCTGTGGTGTGATGACGTACATGTGGGTCCTTAAAGTTCAAATCTTAAGTATCAAGCTTGTACGTCCGCGTCAAGATATTTCCAGTGAAGCCGAATGTATTTTTCAGGTATAAAAAACATTAGTGATGTTAAGTAATCACACAGAGAAATCCATTGAATAAAAGGCTGAAATACCAGCGTCACCACTCATGGAGGATGTTTTTTCCATTAACTGTCAAAGGTAAAATACCTGCTTTGACATCAGTGATTAGCATTTGGCAAGAAAAACAACATGTGGGAGAGTTCCAGCTCACACAGAGTCAATTTACTACTTTAAAATTACACAGATTCAATTTACAAAGAATTCCAATAATGCTGGATGGCTCTTTCAAGTAACTCTGTAAGGAAATGCCGTTAAATACCCTTTAAAGGTAAAACGCTCTTTACTTTAAGGTGCTATGTCTGCCTGCATCTAAAGGCTAAAGGGCCTTCAGACTGCCTCTAAATATGATTTTCTTTCTGTGGATTCATTTATTGCAACTGAAATTAAGGTTTACCCATTAATATCCACAAAATCATAATTAATCTGCTCCTTTAATGTTTTCAACACCATTCTACCTCGTTATTTACACTTTTTATTCTCATGCATACGGAATATATCTACTCATTCTGGTTCTGTGACCTCTCTGACAACAGAGCCACTATTTGTTCTGTTCTGTGCTAAAAAAAAAGAAAAAGATTTAAAAAAAAACAAAAAACAAACAAGTTAAATGTTAGTTTCTGCCTGACTCTTACATCCATGAGTGCAGCGTTGATGTAGTTGGAGCTCTCCCCATCAATGGTGATCAAGAATGGGAGGCAGCGGTCAGGAGGAAGCACGTCCATGCAGCGGTTCTTCTCGTGGTTCCTGGGCAGCAGGGCGATGCTGCAGTCCTCCACCCGCAGCGTGGGAGTCACCATGTTCAGCGTCTGTCAGGGTTGAAGCAGAATTACACGCTGTCATACCGACGCAGGAAGGTAGGCACTTGGGTCTTGAGTGTGCTAATTATCTCCCAATATGGTAATTAACAATGCAATTCTTTAATCAGTTACATTAGCGATAGCTCTAACTCCCCTGATGCGACTGTGATGAAACTTAGGGGGGCGATGCATCCCATATAACTCTGATTGGTCCAGGGAGGGGCACTGCGATTACAGATTAAAGCAAGGTGACATATTTGCTGCTGATTGGCCCAGAGGGGGACCGCGCCATTCATCAAGAGACAACATGTTTACTGTTGTTTTCAACTTATCCTGCACTTGAGATAATACTTTATTAAGTATTTGCATACAGGGTCCTATTATCCTCATTACATTAAAAAAAATCTCCTCACCCTGAACTCCTCTTTAATGGGACTGGAGTTGGTCTGGGGGTCCAGGCGGTTCATGTCGTAGTACACGGAGCGGAGCTGGCTGGCAGGAATGGTGGTGTCGCCACAGAGACAGGCCTCCAAAATGGCATCGTGGATGAAGACATACTGCTCCTGCAAAAAACGGCATCCTCATTGCGGATCTATAAGACTTCTAAGACTCATGACAACACGTGATTTTATTTCCACCAGCAGCAGCAGCAGCAGAAATACATGAGCCAGTGTTCCTCTGCATATTTGCCAGGAGAATTCAATGACCTTTCCACGACCTTACCATGAATATTATTTACCCCTAAGGCCGTTCCTATGACTAATATTTGTCATTGTCTATGTTCAAAGGTTACATTACATATTTTTGCATTTTTTGGTACACAGCCGGCTTAATTCTCTTATCAAACTGACATTTTAAAAACCTTGAAATATTTAGAGGCCTGGAACAAAGTATTTTCTTAAATTCAATGACCTTTTCCAGTTTTTCACGACCCTATCTAACCTGGGTGACCTGAGTCGGGTTGAGACTTTGTCATCATTATTGTCATGAACACGGATGACGTCTCCACAACAAAAAAAACCCCCGCTGTCCTCAACTTCATGCAGAGCAAAACTAGAAAATCGCGACACATTTCCTCCTCCTCGCATCAGTCAGTCAAGCAGTCGACATGGTGACACAGCTTGAGGCTTGATGCAAATCTTTTCTGAAGTGACATTTTCAGCTGACACTCCCTTGTCACTTCGGACCAGAATCGGCACACATGCATGCACAGGGGGTCAGTGATTTACAGATTCACAGAGAAACATGTGTTGCCATTTGTTAAGTCTAGTGCAGAATGTGAACTGTTGACCCGCTGGCTCGGCAAGCTCGGGCTGGGTCGGCAGGTCGGCGGCAATAAGGCGCTCAAACCCCAGATTGATAGATCTTATCTGAGCTCATAAACTACAAACAACAACAAGGCTTTTCATTTCAGCGGACAGATTAAACCACGTCGGAGAGTTAGTGTCTGGCCGCGGGCTGAGGAGCTGTGCCAAACCGCCTGAACACCTGCGAGGGAAAACACACACATACACACACTTTGAAGGTCACTGAACTTGAGGAGAGTGACTCAGGGTGAACAACATTTGGTCTCCAGTTACTCAAATCCCAATCCGGACGTCAACGATGAAACATTTGCCCATTAAGTCCAATGACGCTTGTGATTTAAAGGGAATTACGGTGAAATGATGCATCCAACGAGACTATGGACACCTCCAGATGGCCGGTGTTCAGGAAAGCGCAAAGTCCTTCGATAGCCCATACTGGCATCAAGCTGGAGGATGAGCCAGGGATGTTTTCAGCCATCAATATGAGCTAAATGCTCTCAGTTACAAGCCTCTAAACCCTTTTATTATAGCATGTATTGGCAAACACTTGTGCTTAGCACCCAGGGAAATAGTTGGGGAATGCACTTCAATAAATGTCTTTTGTGAGAAATGATCATAAAAATGTAAAGCTGTAGCCGTAAATACATCAGCTGTAAATATAAACACCATTCATCTGATATTTCAAGCAGGTTAAAACAAGCACTGAAGAGCGCTTGTCCTACAGCTATCAGATAAAGGTCAATTATCATTTGAATAATATTCCCACTGTTTGAAAAATGCGGCACTTCAAGTGGCACTTCAAAATGACAGACAGCAAAAAATTAAAACTAATTGCACTGCATTTTTAAAGATAATGGGCATCATCAGTCACTGGCAAAATGGTTAAAAACCTTTACCGACTGGATCGCTGCTCCGGCAGAATTATTGCTGTTAAATGCAAGGTAATGATTTATTTTGCCAAAAAAAATAATACATGTTTTATAAAAGAGCTCCTTTCTTTGCTGTAAATTCTGAGCATTTGTTCAGGAGCACCAGAGAAGTGGGGCTTATGCTAAGAATTACTCGCAGATACTAGTTAATCCATATTTGATGGCAACAGCCCATCAAGCTGCGTCCTCACTCTCTTCCTTTAACAGGACGAGTCTCCGTGGAACAGCACATCTCTGCTGAAGCCTTTGTGGGACCCGATATACCGTACCTCAGTCTGGACCATGTTGACCCTCCGTGAGCGCAGCTCCCTCACGCAGTTGTAAATGTCCACCACACCCTCTCTCTCTGCCATGTCCAGCATGATGTCGATGACGATGAAGCAGCCTGTTCGTCCTGCTCCAGCACTGCAGGGAAACACAAGGAGGGAACATCCGGAGGGCAACAGAAAGTACTGTTTTATATTCTGAGGAATAGGGCACTCACTTTTATTAGCATTAT
>CAEMYA010000024.1:9525413-9538485 GCA_903131615.1 Diplodus sargus
GGAGTAGGACACTCACTTTTATTAGCATTATTAAGATATTAATAACATTCATTCTTAACGTATTTCACATTCATTCGTTTGTGATAAGCAGTGATTGACCATGACTTTCACCGGCAAAAAGCCCCAACAAAAACAAGAATAACTAATAGTGTAGTAGCACAGAGGGATATAGAACAGACAACAGAACGGACAAATCATATAAATATATACATATATAGATTTACATCATGTCTTTACAAAATAACTGTCCTCATACTTGGGATGATAGATTTTTTCAATTTAGTCAATAATTTTTGATGTCTACAGTAAAAAGTTGTAATAACGGATCTAAAAAATGGATACCACCCAAGGTAACAAAGAAAGTATAGTGTATTTGTTAAGTTATTAATTCAGTAATATTGTTGTACAGACCCTTTAAGAGCAAAGGGACTTGATTTCACCTACTAACATTGACTGACAAACAAATGTTGCCCCTGTTGGAAGACATAGTATTATTCTTTCTATTATTCAGGTTGATGTTTTTATGTTTTCGTTTGTCTTTGATATATTGTCTTTGAGCTGAAGTTCTGCACAGGTTTAATCTCCAGATCTGCTGGTTTTCAATCTACAGACCGTGGAGAATACTATCAACTACCCGGTGGGACGGAGAACAGGCTTACACAAGTGTACAGTGTGAGGTTAGACATGGCAGAAATAAAAGTATGACTTAGATTGGTCGGTTCCAGTGCACACCAACCTGCAGTGAACCACCATGGGCCCAGCGTTGGTCAGGGTCTTGGACTTGACTCTCCTAATGAACCCCAGCAGGCCTGTTGCGTGATAGGGCACGCCGTGGTCCGGCCAGCCGGTGAAGTGAAACTGTCGGATCTCCCGGATCTCATGAGCTCCTCTCTGAGGAACAGAGTCATCATGTTAAACACACAAAGCGCAACAGAGGACAGCGGGGGATGTGGTGAGTAGACAGAGGATACAGTGTACGGACCATGTGAGAGGTCCTTCTAAAGCAAATACAGAGTTAGATTGAATACAAACACACACTTCATGGGCAAAGTAACGGAGGTCTTCAGTCAAGTTTACATTATGTAACAGCAAACAGTATTTCACGGCCACTGTAGCTTTATTTCTTGCCTCTATGCCTCGTCCTTCCAGGGATATAAGCGCCATGTATAGTCTGAGCAGTGCGAATCAAACATAGAAAACAGCAGGGTTTGTCATTTTCATAAGATGGAATTTAAGTTTAAGGTGGACTTAGTTCCTGTTCCTTTGGAGTTTAATTAAACACAGTTTAACAGCTACAAAGTAGATTGTAACCTTAATTACTAATTGTTTGTTCTTCCAAATGAATTATCCAATATATTTAAAGTCAAAAAGTGTGGGAACCTAATGGTTTAAAAGGGTCTCAATGGGAAAGATTTCATTAATTGAACAGCACATGCTATCCTTCTTTAGCAACAGTTTTAGGGGCAATTTGCTGCTCCGGTTAAATTAGATTTCTCTTTTTATATGCTTTGTTTCTATCATCTTAGAATTACTTCCTTTTTAAAGCAACTATATATGAAGTTTTAAATGACTTTAGCATCTTTTATATAATTCCGGGAGCATGTAGTAAAATCTGAACAATCCCAGTGTATCTGGTACAATCAATATGATACCTTTCATCTCAGTGTGATCGGTGGATTGAGAGCTGGATGCATTGCTGCCTACAAAACAAGCCAAATATCAATAATATTAAGATCCTATGAATAATGGCTTAATAAAAATGACGTCTCTAATCCTCATACAGGGTAATGTTAGTTATTTGTGAGTTATTTTTGTTTGAAAACAATTATAATAGGAGGAATGTGAGTAACATTAAAGGTGCAATATGTAAAAATAAGCCACCTGTTGAATTCTAAACAAATGGGAGCATGTCACCAGAGTAACGGCGAACTTCTGCTAACTCTAGCTGCCGTTAGCTAGTTAGCTCAGTTAGCCATGCAGCTAGCAGTCACGCTCTGGAGCTTGGAGCACCGAGGAAGTATTGGTATTGACAGCACTAGCACAGGAGCTTTGGACTGAGATGGCATGGGGCTAGCTGGTTAGCATGCTAACTACAGTAGATATCCCTGCAACACAATACATGAACATTGTAACATAAAAAAACCCTTTTTCATTCACATTCTGTTGATCATTTTTTCAACTCAAATTCTTACGTATTGCACCTTTCAAGTAAAAGTTTACCCAAAAATGAAAATTCTTTCATTATCTACTCACTCCATGCAGATTCTTTTCAATTTTTTAAAAAGGGTGTAAATAATGTCTTTTGTTTTTTTTCAAGATTTTAAAACAAGTTGTCATCTACCACAGTTATTTAGGAGAATGTTGCAATGCTTTGTTCACTGTGATGCTCCAAAAATGTTTTGTGAACTAAGAAATTTCACTTTTGGTTAACGAGATAATGATTGAATTTTCATTTTCGGATGAACTAATCCTTTTGGTAGTTTAACTACTTTTGCTAATACGTCTTATTACAATGACCTTAATGAGTAGTTTACATAAAGTGTATATTTGAAACTGAACTAAGTCCTTTTTAATCAAGTCACAACAGCGGACAAACTTTAAAATATGACTCTCCTGGACCACTTAGAAACTACTCTGGAGGTGCTTATGAGCACAGCACATAACCTATAACTTCTTCAGTCAAACTGTTTGGTGGCCAGAGGTTGAGGTCTAGCACTGAGCAGCTCTCAGCGGAGTGAGTGTGTGGTGAGTGTGCGGTGCAGTGGCCAATAGAGGTTAAAAAGCATACCTTCTCTACAGCAAAGGTCCTGATGACGTACTCCGAGAGCAGCTCAGTCTCTATCAGCGTCACCTTGATGTCTCTGTAGATCTCGGTGTCATCGGGCCAGTATTTACAGCACTTCACCTGAGAGTGACAGAAGCAAGTGTTTCATAACCACATGCACACATAATTTATGCTAACTACAATGCATTTACATCAGCACACACACACACGAACACATTGCTTTATTTCACTGCATACACTCATATAAAATCATTTGAAAGTGTCCAAGTTTCCAGACCATCATTTTTTCCATTAAAGATAATTGTCACCTAGTGTTGCCTTGAATTTGCCACTTGATACTTCACTTTCTAAAGCGTTTCTTTCAAGTCAAAATGAGATTCGCTTCGCATTAGTTTGGACCCCAGGTCAAGGATCCGCTGTAAATGGGAATCTTATGTATCGATGGAGAGCTCATTCTCACATTATTGCTTTTTCATTCTCACATCGATAATGTGAAAACGAGTGTAAAGGTAGACTGTGCAGAGCGCAGGAACAGAGCAGAATAGGTTCTGAGGGGGTGGAAGATTTGTCCACCTTAAATTTTTGACTACCAGTGCAGAGAAATGGGACAAACATTAAAAAAATAGTGTACTACAATTGGATGAGGGAGATATAACGACAATCCAATAATGATATGAAATAATAAACCCTCAGCTGTTTAAAACAGATTTCCCAACAGAAATCTAAAACACCCCACTGGAAATATTACTTGTATTAGGTATCATACGAGTGCAAAATTACCCCCTCCCCCTCCTCCCTTCCCTCCCGTTCAATTAAACTGTTGATACTGAGGGAGTAGGGCTGGTGATAGAGATTGAGATCACGGAGGTATATCAGAGAATGATAATTTTTGATGAGGGATAAATGTGACATCAGCCACAACTAGATTCAATTTTCATTTCTGGAGCCTGTGCGCTGATTAGGAATGAAATGAGATTTTGGTTTGTGGAGTGACAGACAGAGGGGGACTTTCAGGTCCCTCTCTCACTGACACCCCTGATGACTAATCCCCGATGACAATCACAAATCCACCGTCCGCTTCCAGCCAGATTGAATTAGGCAAAAGCCATTACCTTATTAGATCACACTGAATCAGGCGCCTGGTTTGGGGGGGAATTAGCCTTTGGGCTAAATTATGCCAGCATACACACAGATGTTCTTTTGCATGGCCACACTTATGAGCACGTGTGTGTGTGTGTGTGTGTACACACAGCACTTGAAGTAATTTGCTCGTATCGGTAGAGTGTAAGGAAGAGAAGCACACATAGCACCACCTCATCACACACATCAGCACGCAACCTTCCAAACCAAATCTCTCATACATCAAAGTGCGCCGAGTGCCGCCCCTGTGTGTGAAACCGGCAGGACAGAGGCTGTGTGTGCGCGCGTCTGTGTGCGTGCCAGGATTTCCCAGAGTTCATCAGCAACTGTGCCGAGCAGATGGCCCACTGTGATATGGCGGAGTGATTTTATGGGGCCCTCAGTGGATCCACCGTCACCGTGACCAACTGTGCCTGCCGCCCGCCATTGGACAAGGATCATATAACAGACGGTTTGGGGGCCCGGGCCCACCGAGGACGGCACCGCAGCTAAGCAGGTGTGGAGAAGGTATGGGGCGGGGCGGGGCGGGCTCGGCTCAGCTACTGTAGAGGAACGGCCTAATGAGGTACCTAGAGATGGGCCCATGAATCATTATCAGCTCTGCTACATTTAAGCCTCACCAAAAATGCACATCAGCGATATCAAGGTGTGCCTGTGTTTAAGGGGCTTTCATTGCAAATGTGTTTAAAATTCTTGGAGAGAATTCCCCCGGCAGTCAAAGCATTACACTGTACGTTAGGACCTTCATTTTCTCTTGATTATAACCTAACCAGGAGGAACTACAGTGTGAGTTAAGTGGAACAAATTAGGACTGAAGTAGGGCTCCGGGTTTTTTTTTCTTTTATTTCCAAGGCAGGCCACATGCTGTAGAGTGAACAAAGAGAAAGTCAAGGCTCTGCCATTAGTCTGAACATTATGAACCGTCCTTACCACTCAATAACAGTCCCCCTTTTGTCCAATGAGGACAACATTAAGAGATGTTTCTGCTAAGAGGAGCCTGGTAGAGGCTGGCGGCTACAGCAGACTATAATCTCCTGTTATAGAGTCACTCAGATGAAACAGTAGTCAGTTGCCTGGATGCCTCTCTGGTAATGAAGGCCATCAATCAGTCTTTTTTTCTCACTTCTCACTGATCAGATAGATGGAAAAAGAGCTGCCGGCACGCGAGACCCATGCCTCACTAATCCAGCGCGCACACACAGTAACATCTGGGTACTGATGTCTAACGACAGGCGGGCACACAGACACGCACACACACACACACACACACACACACACACACACACACACACACACACACACACACACACACACACAGGCAGAAATGATGGCTCCTTTTGCCTTGAGATACAATCAGGCTGTCAGTCGACTGGGGGCAAGGTAATCTTATTTGAGATCTGCAGTTTAGAGCAAACGTGCAATTAATACCAACCCTGCCCACTTCCACCAGGTTGGTCACCATGACGATAGCTGCCGTGTTCTCTTGCCAGACCATCCTCCAGAAGTCGAACACCGTCTCCTGCATGGGGCCTTTGAGAAAGAGAAAGAGATCTTAACTCAATTTACCCCCAAAAAAGATGATCATTTGCAGCTACTATAATCAAGTGATATCACGTGAATGATCCCTCTGTGTACCTCTTCTTTGTGTAATGAAGAATATTTAATAAACAAATCAATTGTGGTTAATTGTGGATTTATTACACTGTTTTCCTGCCAGACTGTTAAGACATATTGGATTTTTAAAGCGTAAATTAACACTTAATGCACTTTTTTGAGTTAGTAACTTCTGGGGCTGAAAAATGTAGTATCAAAAACTGCAGTTCCTCAAATGGCCACTGGATTAAACCCCCCAGGACCTCCATACACGTTTACAGGCTGGTACAAAAAAAAATATTTGGGTGTCTATTGCTAATTTTCCCAGTCATGACAACTATATGGGGGGACAAATTTTAACATAACGTACTCATTTAAATTAAGGCTTAAAGTTATGCATAATTAATGGATTGGCTGCACTGAGTGACAGCTGGCCAAATGTTTATCTAGCTAGCTGTCAGCAGCCGTGCCTCAGCTCCACCCACACTCCACTTTCATTTCACATTTTTGGATTAGCCCCAAGTTAAGCGCTGCACTTTTCAAGTTAGTAAATCATATATTGAGTCATTTTATCACACCATCTACTGATCCCGGTCCCGGTTTATTTCAGCAGAAGCTATTTCCCCTTTTCTGGAGAGAAATCCAGTAATTCTGTAGAAAGAAAAAGTCTGGAGTGCTCAGAAACCACACAAAATGTGATGGTGCTCTTTTGGTGGGGGGTCCTGAAGTTCAGCAAAAGAAGGTTGAAAAGACAGACAAGAGTCTCAAAACATGAACTAAAAGGATACGAACACCCAAACAACGTATGCTGTCACCTGAACATTACACCAATAAAACCACGGCCATGGCCCCGACTCTACTGGGAAGACTTTCCTCGAGATTTTGAACACGTTCAGCCACAAAAGCTATAATGAGGCTTTCCGCGGATATTGAGTGACCTGATGACCTGAAGCGGGTGCAGGTGGTGCTGGACTTCATCCTATAGGTCAAGTTTCTCCACACCAATCTGAGAAAAACACTGGGGGTGCTGTCATGTTGAAACCAGACTACTGTCTAAAGTATCATTGTATGCTGGAGTATTAACATTTCACTGAATTGTTATTAAGAGGTGTTGCCCAAATTGTAAAAGTCAAACATAGTTCCAGCGGCAAGGGGTTAATGTGATAAACTGTATTACCCTGAATTTTCTGAATACATGTTTCTCCCTCCCTATTATAATAGGCTTTTTCATTGGTTTACCTCTATTTTTAAAAATATATTGATGAAATGTATTATTTACTTTACTCTGTTTACAAGTATACACCATGGCAACATCTTTTTTCCGATCATAACATCAAGCCAATAAAGCTTCTGTCACTGTCTTCAGAGGCAGACAGAGCGGCAGATCAACTTACACACAATAAAAACACAGGGGATTTGGAGGTATTACAGTCTTACAGCAACAATGCAGTTTATGGAGCATTTTCTTCTCCATTTTCGCTGCTCGAATCGAGCCTTGAAAAACATGTCAAATCAGATTTATTTATAGTGCCTCCAACAACAGATTCCTTGCAAAGTGCTTACTCCACAGCAGAGGGCTTAAATACTAATGGAAACAAGAGAGTACAAATAAATCACAAATCTAAAGATGAGGCTAGAGCTTGTGCATGTATGTGTGTGTGTGTGTGTGAATGTACGTGTGTGTGGCAGAGCTCAAAGTAATTACCACTACACCTCATCTGTTCAACACCAACCTTTCCACCGAACCAGACCCAAACACGTCTGCTGAACATCAGAATAAATGAGCAGCAGAGCGTTTGACTGTCTCTAATATTTAAAACTTCACTGAGCAATAATTGTGGATTGATAGGAATTTAATTATTATTCGGGGTTAATTAAAACAATTATTATTAGTTTTAATCAAACACCAAGTGGAAAAAAAAATTACTTCTGACAAATTAATTAGTGAATGCAAATCTCTGCACTTGTGCATTCTCCTGCGTTGGCCAAAATTACCTGGAGACATGAAAAATTATGCAGACACACACACAGAGACGCAACGCAACCACACGGCAGAGACACAAGCATGAATGTTTTGCTTCCCCAGCATTTATGTTGTAGGAAAATTAAAAAAAACCCTTTAGGCCCAGGTGACGTAAATCACTTCAGACACATTGTTAAATGTTGAGTTTAAAACATCTACAATTGAAATATTTGTCAGCGGACAGTTGAGGGGTGACAGGAAACAAGGGGGGAGTGAGATGGGGGTGGTTGTGTGACAAACATCACCCACATGGTAGGTAAAATGTACTATGAAGTACTACTGAATTGTAAATAGACTTTTTTTCTACTTGAGCAGGAAAAGGTATGCATGATTTCCCCCGCTATTCAAACACTGACGGAGGCAGCAACCAGGCACTAGCGTTTGGGATTATTTATATATTCTGCAGGGAAACCTTCAGTCCTGGATCCTTGGTGCAAGAACTGCTCAGGAAAGTGACAAACACAAGAGAATAACTTCGCATCTAATTTCCCAAGGTCTCAAACCGAACAAGCATCCATGGAACGTGCCGAAACAAGTCAGATTTGTTACTCTAGAATGAGGCTTTCATATCTACAGAGGAAGAGGGCCCTCTTCCACGGAGTCCGACCAGTTCGTCCTCATCACAAAAGCGACCATGTAGGTCGACTGTGAAAGCAGACATATTCATGTTTCCTGTTTGGTGGCAACATCTAGTGGCTGTAGTTGTTATTACAGCAGCAAAGGAGGATTTATGCTGAGGCAGTACAAAGAGCGACAAAGCCCATTTCGGGAGGTGATCAGGAACGGATGGTTGGGTCAAGCGAAACCACAATGTTTTCCTAAACCTAACCAACAATAAATGTACATCTATAAGTCCGCTACGCCTATCGCTGGTGTGTTGCAACAGTCATGTTGTTTTGGGAGCCACAGGCAATCAACCTATTAATATGTTTAAGGTATGAGGATGTGTTTTGAGTTGCACGGCCATGTTTTCTACAGTAGCCCTGGCTGGAAAAACCAACCACTGGCCTTAGAGAGGTCCAACCATAGTTTCTGCATTTTAAGTGGTCATGGGATGTCTGTTTGCTGAGCGGTTAAGACGCATCATCCCGCATAACGGAACATTCCTATGTCAACACCGGCTGGGGACCTTTTTGCTTGTGATGCCCGTCATTCTCTCTCCTCATTTCCTGTCTGTACTTCTGCATGATCAGTATGATGAAATTGAGGCAAAACAAGGATTTGTGTCATATAAACTGTATATAATCATTTGATTATCAAAGTAATAGTATAGAATTATTATAGTACAATATATTAGACACCAGCTGCAGCGGCTCCAACATCCTTTTCTGTTGAAGTGCTTGTGTTGTTTATTGGCTTCCATCTCCTGCAACAACCTAATTTCCTTCAGGGCATCAAGAAAATGTCATCACCATTCTAATCACTTGATTGATCAAGCCATGTTTCATTTGCTTTCCGTGGCGCCTAAACAGGTCTTGACTGTCTGTCCTCTGACTGTATGCGAGCACAGCTTATTGTGGCATACTTTAAATCACTTCACAAACTCTGCAATGAAATTTGAATGAGTCTTTTTTCAGAAAAAAAAGAAAAGACAAATGATTCAAAATGAACCATCAACTCCACAATCACATTTCTACTGCCAGCCTGTGCCAGACAGTGTGCCTCTTTGGAAAATGAGAACATCTTGCACAATATAACGGTTGAATTTTTGAAAAAAATGGAAGTTGAACTTCTGCTGACTTTTTTCAATCCCAATTGGATATATAGACATTTGGAACAGAGCTCCTCAATATCTTCCATTTGTATTCCCACATTTTTATCTGCTTTGCATGATTTTTTACTGTAGGACCTCAATGTCCAATTCTAGTCACTTCCAGTCTTTCCAATAACTACCCAACCTGATTGAACCACCCACTCTGCTACCTCCCACACTCGTCCCTGAGGGAGGATACACGCTGCTGAGAAGTTTGGGAGAGGGAGACTGAGAAGCAGGACAGCTGGTGTGTAGGACTTCAGTAACACAATAACACTTGGCATTATATGGTAAATCATCCAATGGGGTGCTCCTGCCAAGCTTCAGCTGGCCAATTTTTGTTTCCATATGCATGAAAAGATAGAGAAAAGGTGAGGAGGATATGCTGGGCAGCGCTGAACTTGTTGACGGCCATAAGGACGTGAGTATGGCTCTTGATTAATTGGTGAATAAGAACAAACAGATTTCATCAGACACAATTCAACAGCTTTCATGGGGAAGTGGCTGAGACACTCAAGAGTTTAGTTGAACTTTTGGTGACAACCACAGGGAAACTGGATATTTCCAAGGCTATTTTTTTTTTGTTTCCACCAATTCACTGACAAATAGCTTGATTTGAAAAACAGTTCCAAACACTGTTGTGTTTCTATCTTGAAAGTGAAGAGAAATATTGCAAGAATGGCTCATCATTGGTTCAAGCTACAAACTCTATATATGGACAGAGCTACTGGGCCTGAACAGTGAAGCCAATGTGGAAGTGGCTTAAACCAGCATTCTTTCTTGTTGCCAGCAGGGGCAGACTTTATTGGTTCCAAAAAAGAAGCCTGGTTGTATTTAAGCTTATGAGAAAAGCATCCTACGTCTCACTGGATTGATCACCTCAGTTTCTAATGAGTTTATAGTCTTAGTCTCTAGTTTCAAATGTTCACAGCATGATGCCATTTTGTGAATAATGGTCCCACTGAGTTAAATAGCAGATAAAGCAGGGTAAGCTGTTGAGCAGCTTCTTAATGATTGACATGTCGCTACCACAGCATGACCTTGGGTTTTCACAGTAGGATAAAATCAGGATATCCTCCTCAGATACATCCAGGTATTAAAATATTGTCACCTCTGGCTTTAAAAAAAACAAAACAAAATGGTGACAGCCATAATGTTCTACCTCGAGGCCTCAAAAGTGGTGATTTAGGTTTTCCGAACAATCAACCTCATGTGGTCATGTGATTGTTTACTGTTGTCGGTCAGGAACAAAGGCAGAAGCATCATCTTTCCCTAACATTAAACCAGGTAGTTGAAGTTGTTTAATCTTAACAAAACCTCAACCATAAAACCTTAGAAATAGGAAATCAGAATATGGTCATTTGAACCCAATAATTTCATGTAGCTATTTCTTGATGCTTCATTGCTTCAGCAACTTGTTCTCTGTGTGTGTAAACAAACAAGATGCAATGTCTGCTCGCTCTGGCCTCCATTGTTAGAGTGCAGACATCAAAGCACGAGTAAGCATGTCACCAAAAAAGCGTTAAACGGCACCTTTAAACTAAAGATTGCTCCATGTTATCAAAATTCACACTTTTCCCCAGCTTAATAATACAAATAAACACTAATACATGTACAATTCTGAAAATAATAAGCCCCAGATATACACAAAAAATGACTCAAAATACAAATTAACACGTGACTTTCAAAGATGCCTCAACAAAAGAGAAAAAAAGTCATCTTGACAAAGAGTCTTGGTTTAGAAGCTGCGTTGAGAGCTCATTCACTTGTAGTGTTTGTAGTGGGCGTGCGTGGGGCCTAGTTGGAGAAGTTTGGAGGAGGCACTTCACAGAAGAACAACACCGGTAGAAGCTTCACTTCCAGCTGTCAGCGAGCTAATGCTGCTGCAGCAGACGCTGTGTTTTGGGACCGGGCCTGTTCCTCCTCAGAAGCAGTGAGTGTGACAGCTGTAGAAATCCCACAGCCAGGTACGCCGCAAAACTCCTGATCAACGTGCGCACATACACACTCGCGGGCTATGTTCCCCTTTTGCCCATTAATATTACATGCGGCAGACTTTGGCATAATGTACACTCACTTATCATTGATTTGCTCTCTCTCTCTTTCTATCTCCCAACCCTCCTCCCCCGTTGGGCTTTGAGATGCTAACCTGTAAATAATAAAACTTTTGCGCTGCTGGTGACATTTGGCGCTCTTGAAGGAGGGAAGGGAAGAGCGGAGGAGGCCGGAGGGGGGAGAGCTTGATGAAATTGAACCCTTTCCTGCGTCATGAATATTTTCCACATCACCAGGAGGATGCGGAGACTTATCAGTGCTGTTTGTGCCCCGGCTTCAGTGTAATTCACAGTCTCCACCAGGAAGAAGCTCGTGTCTGATCGGTATTTAAACGATCTGCAGGACATAAAAATGAAAAGGGGCAAGGCGCCGAAACTGGGAGGGCTCAGCCGCACGCACGCGCTCAATCTGCTAAGTAGGTGAGCTGCAGTCGGCGTTGGTGTATTACTGCGAGTCAGTTGTTGTACTGCCGCAGCAAAAAATAAAAAAGTATGGGATGTGAGAATGACCTACATAATGAGGAGTGGAGCTTGGGTGATGAGGCTTTTATGGAGTGACAGCTGTTCTACCTGCCGTCGTCACCTTGACGGTGCAAAGGGACTCATCAATAAATCCCAAACTAATGAGTGTCATTGTAGTTTATAGCATGAGAGAACGGTGGCAACGTTTTCCCACACGTCTGCCATATTAAGCGCACCCTCAACCGCCCCCACAACCAATTTATGACAAAGATTTTTTAGCTTATCCAGCACTACTGCGGGTATCATCATTTTCAGAGCCACCGCTGGTCCCGGTGGACTTGAGTGGGAAGTGTCACTCACTGAAAAACTTTACTGGGGGAGAGGAGAGACTACTTCCTCATTTTCAGCTCAACTGTGCCAATGCCCAGGTGCTCTTTTCAGGTGCTACAGTATGCACTTTGTCTGACTGAGAGAGACAGGTCTGTGTCTGGCTTTCCTATCATCTCTGGCTGCTCTTTGCCTCAGTGTCAGCAGACTGAGCCTTCCTTCCTGTCAGTCTGCCGGAGCTGATGATGAATTATAAAAGGGCCTGCTCTCCCAGAGAATACAGATGTTTCCACGCGCACACACACACACTTGCACACCTCGTCTCTTTCGTAGTGGATGGCGCTCTACACTGTGAAAATCCTTATCGCGCTTGCGATACAGTCGTCGCAAAATGAGGACTTAATATGCGAGCTCAATGAGAAAGCAGGGGCTAATTAACTTGAATGCAAACACGTTTGGCTTCTGCAGCTTTTCATCTTAGAGAGGGCTTCTGTTTGCAATATTTCTTTGACTGCTGATCTGCATATGCATATTTTTTGAATGAAATATGGAATGCTCTTAATGACTGTGGGACAATTATAGAAGTCATAATGATACAGTTGAAATCCTTTCATTGCTGTTAAAGTGGCTCTTTTTTTTTGCGAACTGAAGCCCCGTAGGACACTCGGCACTTGGCAGGCTGTTTAGTTTTGAGTGTTTGACTCGCTGGTCACTTTTTACCAGGTGCTGCACACACGGAGGAAAAAAACAAGCGGCCACAGCCTGATTGGTATGCCATCTCTTTTCTAAAGTAAGAGCAAACAGAGGGGTTGTTTTAATTGAGACACTGAGGAAGAGAGGCAATGCACTAATAAACAGGTAATTATGCAACTCCCAGCTCCGCCAAAGCAGATTGTGAATCCATTAAGGCCTCTTCGCAAAAAAAAAAAAACGCC
>CAEMYA010000024.1:9538497-9556000 GCA_903131615.1 Diplodus sargus
TTCTTCCTCTGCTGATTTTTTTTTTTTCCCTCTAAAGTGGTACGCAAAATCCCCACGCATGCAGCCCTGTTGTGTGGGAGAGAGGCTCCCGACGCAAAAAAAATAAAAAATCATAACAATTAACCATCAATCAGACTTAACCTCTGGGGTCACAGTAAGTGCTCCTCGCCCCTGTGAATCTGCCGGCCAGATTAACACAGTGACAAAATGTGCCTGTACATGTCAGCTAATCCATTTATTTATTCAGCTCCCTCCCAGACTGCCTGATTAATCGCTCCCACACCACCGATGGAAGGAAGAGAGGAAACAGACAGCGAGAGAAAACGCGCTGCTCTGCGCGCTCAGAGGTCCATCAGTGTGTGTCGGTGTGTGTGTGTGTGTGTGTGTGCGTATGTGTGCGTGGTGTGTGTGTGTGTGCAGTGAGCAGTACCAGATTCCCCTGAACGCACACTTGACTGAGCATCAAAGAGCAGTTTGCGAGAGCGTATGTAAACAACGACGGGGATGTTCGGAGAGATATTCGCCAAACACCTGCACACATCCATCTCTCCGAGCAGACAGACAGCTTTAAATTCTCACCGCCCACACATTCACACCCAGAGTGCTTTAGCAATTTTTAGAAAGTTTGTATTCTTACCTTGAGTGGCAATGTAGTGATTTGGCCTGTGGTAGCCCTGCGAAAAGAAAAAAAAGAGAGGAACAAGAATATGAGAGTGACTTCACTTTCCTCCCACTCGTAAAATAGAACAGCTGTGTGGCGAGGCCATTTTCTCTCAGGAAATTACACGCCGTCTTTGATTTTCAGTCTGTTTTCTGACAATGCTGGTTGACCCCTCGCATGCAAACTCAGTTTGTCTCAAACTTACAAAAAAATGTACTTTACATGCAGTACATTACTGCACAGAACTGATTTAAAACGTATAGAGCGCCAGTAAAGACCTTTCTGCAGCAGAAATTGAAGTCCCCCTCTAGTCATAAATGTGTTTTTTGTCTTGTTCATAAAGTTGAAGGTATCAAAATGTCTCAATAATGGCTAGGTACCTGAAAGGTTCAGCCAAAGGACCCTTTTCACTTACGGAGCGAAAGTAAGTTGGTCATTACATTATAATTTGGGTGTAAAGCCCTTGACAGCTCACTCTTTCTCTTCTCCTTTTATTTCCTGGCATCACAAGTAACTTCACTCCGACATTAACACTTAGTTGACATCCATGAATTGCATGAAAATGTGGGCGGCCACCCATCATGCACCTGTGACATTGCATACAAAAAGATTCATATCAAGTAACAATAAATGAAATGTTTATTCTTGCTGTTTCACTATGTTATGGAGAATATTTTGGAAATAAAAGATGGTTATCACTGCTTATATTAAGATAAACATGATTAGTGGCTGGGGCCTAGGAAGCTTTCCCATTATGGCTGCCCCTGGACATATGTGTAGAGTTTGACACCAGAAGGCAATTTTCCCATTCACTGATGCCATTTTGTCTGTACTCATTTACATTTTAAGAGGTGGGCCTTTGTGACATCACAAATAGTTTAACCTAGTTTGCATTTTCATATGTTCTGGATTTTTACTGAGGGAGAAGCAAAAAGGTGCCATTTTCAAGGATTTTTATGTGCTAATTATACTCTATTCTGCAGCACACTAAAGCATTTCTGTATACCTTAATACATGCGTGAAGGGGATCTTTTGACGTCACCTAAGAGGTATTGTTTGAAAAATGTGTGCCGCTCTCCGGAAACACTGTGCATGTTGAGGCTGCCAGCTGTTTGCTACTGTACACCCATTTGGTTTCTTTGTTTTCGACAATCGCGCGACTGCGAGCCGGTGATGGATGCAGCTGGATGCACGATGCATAAACACTCTCCATCGCACACTCTACATGCAGAACACCTCTGGAGTAAGCAGCCAAAGTGTTGATAATCCCCAAGATACAACTAACAGCACTGATCTTCACAACAGGCCCCTAGTCTCACGGCTTACTCTAATCCCTTCAAGTTTTATTTGTCCAATTCCTTGTCTTCTCTCCAGAGATATGAGGCAGGAAACAAAACATTAGGACTTAAAGGCTCTTCCCAGGCCCTGCCTCCTCTTGATTGTCTTCTCTCCCCCCCTCCACCCCACCCCTGCTGCTCTGCTTATCTCCCTCATATTCAATTTAACTTGGACTGTGATTAACGCTCCTCCAATGAAGGGAGAAAGACACAAAGGATATTTTGCTCACTCTCTCTCTCATCCACGGGGCTCTTTCAGCTATTCAACTGTCCTCCATTTTTAATGACTTCTTTATCTCTGGACTGAGGAGGAGATTTGTTTGTGCTTTCATGTAAGTTCTGTCAAGTAAAGTGGAGGCCCAGTACGCCCGTCGGATTAGGGGGGGGAGAGACAGGAAGAAAGGAAGGCCCTGACAGTGACTGTCAGGTGAGTAGAGCTTACTATAAATGAACTTGCGGCTATTCAGAGGCATGTTGCATTAGGTACATAAGAGCGTTTCATCGTGCGCAGCACAAAGAGATAAATGCAGAAATGTCCATGTTGAAATTGTTAATTGAACAGGTCTTGTTTCCAGGGATGTGTAAATTACTGAAGGAGAATTCAATATGTGGTAGGGTCTCTGTATTTTACTGCATTGCTTATTTTAATGATCATTTATATTAATTCTTTTCAGTAACAGTGGGGCGTAGAGTGTCTAAAATATGCATAATGAAGTGTTTCTGCCTGAAGGCATGAATCTGTATTTTCAGGCTGAATATCATTAGATTGCCCACTTCTGCTGATCTGGGGTACCAACCCCAACACCTCCAAATGCATTCATATACTGCTTATTTGCTTTGCCAAATGCACTTTAGAGAAAAAAATGCCTTTATTATGCTCACTGGCAATGTTTCATTTATGATCCAGAAAGTGAAACATCCTTCATGGAAGTCATTATGGGGAAACCGGGGTGGATTAGTACAGAGCAAAGTGAGAAACTGCCCCAAGGCCCCAGACCACAAGGGATTTTTCCAAAGCCTCATATTTATTATCTAGTTTTTATTTATTGTTTCGCAGTAATCAGAATCAGAATCAGAATTTATTGACCAAGTATGAGAGCACATACAAACAAGGATTTATTGACATTTTTTTCCCCTCACAGTTTTCTTATACAACTAGGAACAACTGGACAAATAAGGTAAAGGAAGATCAAAAATAAAGAACGGTGAGTGCTAAGGACTGTGCTGTACAACAGCATTCTAAATGCAGGTCAGTAAATTATACTAAAAACACCATGGTCAAGAGTCTGTATACAAACCAGCTATTCTATATGTTTTAAACAGTGCAAAGAAATAAAGAATGAATACTGGATAGATAAGTGAACATAATGTGGATGGATCATATATATATGCATGTATACATGTCTAAATGTAACATACAGCAAGCAGGATTTATCTTGACAAATTATGTATAACAAGCAGGATTTGTATTGGCCATCAGTAGATAATGATGTGTACATGTTAAAAATAGTGCATTTTAAGCAGTAAAAATATATTATGTAGTGGTTATGAGTCGATGTTTTGGTGTTACAGGTTTCACACTGTCACTTGTTTTAGGGTAATTTGTCATTTATTGCATATTTTGTGATAAAGCGCATATAATGCACCATAAAAACTATTTTCTCTTCTCTATTTCTGGTTTTACCATTTCAGGCCCATTTTCAGTCTCTAGTTGGACTATATGCATATCATATATTTGCAAGGCTATCAAGAAGGTATGGGTAGGAAAGGAGGGTAACGCCTGCACACTGACCCCATGCCAAAGAAGTTTAATTAAGACAAGACTTCAGTCAGGTCAGACTGCTTGGCTATGTTATAATAAAATATTGAATTTATTGACCCATACCTCAATTTGAAAACAACTAGTGTCAGAGATTTGAGTCAGTGTTGTTTGCTGTTGTGTTGTATTCTGGCTCTTTCTTTTAATTGGAATGACAGGGTAGTAAGTATACTGTCAAAAAGCTTTATAAAGAAACATCAGAATTGAGTTGTGGAGCATTTATGGAACAATTCACAGTGACATTGTAAAGAAAAAGTCAGTGTTTCCACTGTTTCACACATTTCATCATCTGAGGTTTAAAGCTGCGGTAACTGTGCAGAGCTTCTCTCGGTAAATACTCGGCCATGACACATGCTAAAATGGTTGGGAACCACTTAAGGCAGGTCAGCTTCCATTTTTGCAATTTCTAGAGACAACACCACGGCCTCTATGCTAGACTTGACCATAGCAAAACAAATCATGCTTTAGTTGCCAAGAGCAGCTAAAACCTCATAAAATATGTTGATGTAATGCACAACGTTCAGTGTCAATACAAACAAACACGCTTCCCTCCTGTGCTGAAAATACTGCAATCTTATTAACATGGAATAGCTTCAGATGAATGCAATCATAAGGAGACAGAAGGGGTTTACCTAAGTGACTTGATTGCTGCGCGCATGGGTCAACTCTGTTTTAACTTCACTTTACACTGCACAACCCCGGCAAGCCTCTCTGTAGCACAGCGGCACAACCTTGCAGACAACAAGCTATTACACTATGTTTCCTCGCCTCCTAAATGCTTATGAAAATACTCAATCAGCTGCCGCGAAAAAAGAAACATACCCCGGCTGGTTCTGCTTACTCGTACATGACTCGAAATAATCGGCAGTATAATAGAGTACAATAACAAACACAGTGGGAAATGTTCTACACATAAGAGTTTATTGGGCAGGACAAGCTTCGAGATGGGTTAAAAAGCTTTCTGAAGAGCAAAAACATCATTACCCATCTGCCTGCATTTTCTGCTAAGTACTTTTTCAATGAAGCTGGCAGAGCAGTGGAAATCCTTTTCAATCAGGAGCCTTTTTAATATGCGTATATTCTTATCTTATAATGGGGCCCCTCGCTATTGTGAGAGTCTTCTCCGCAGCGCCCCTTTCCGCGGCATAATGGGCTATAAACTGAATAGTGGGAAAGGTAAATAATTTAAGCCCCCTGCATTTGCCGTGGCACACCTTGCATTATGAATTTATGTTTGAAGGCGTAACAAGAGATTACAAATTACCGCATTAGAGGGGCGGGGGAAGAGAAGATGGGCGAGGGAGTGAGAGATCTCTCCTGAGCAGAAAACCACTTAGGACGTCAGGTACATCACCAGGCCATTACACATGGAGCGGAAGCATCTGCTCAAAGGGGCCAATGAGCTGCTGTGTCTGGTCACATCCCTGCTACTAACCCTGCTATCAACAGCAAATCAGGTCAGGTCTATATTGTGCGAGGTAAGTGGGTTGGATCTGTTTTCGACGGGAGGCATGTCTCACGCCACTTTTTAATGACTCTTACTGAGTGTAAAGGTGTGCGCAGTCACTCGAGTTGCATGTAAGTGCTGTGCTGCGTGAACTCTCCTGTGGTAAGATGTTTAACAGAACCTCTGTATGAAACTGCTGCGTCTGCTATTCACTAGTCCGTCTGTGATAGTTTTCAAGTGTCTAACAGTAGAGAAGAAGGAAGCCGCTTTATGTGGAGGTGAGACTGAGAAGCAGCTCTGTTCTTTTCTAGACCGTCCTCACCAGAAAATGACAACATTGGCTACGTGTTTCAAACGACCAGATGTGACAATGCAAAAAGCAGCAGTTTGTGACAAAGCCTATTAGGAAGGGGACTGATGTGTGGAATATGAATTAACCCGCCGAGACCCCGACAATGTTATCTGTTGTGTTTTATTAACATTTCTGTTAAGTCTCTTTTTTGGACACATCTATGTGGTCCGAAAGTTAAATAAAGGACTACACCAGTTTTTCACAACCCCCCACTAAGGTTTAAGGACAGATGCTGCTCTGTAGTCTGGTTGTATGGTAGTGGATATTTCCGTATCGCTTGCCAGACTGCAGCAGAGTGGAAAGGCTGGGCGGTTTTTAATCACCCGTTGTCCTACAACATGCACTAACCAGGCCTGTTTCCAGTCAGGATACTTTCTATTGTTCCTCTATAAAAGTTAACAACACCTTGGCACGGGAAATTTGCTGACTTGGGTTTTCTGAGGATATAATGACACTTCTGAGCATGACAGATTGACTATGAGGTTGATACTCAGGAGGCTAAATGTAAATCTGGACCATAAAGGAAGCAAAAAACATGAATTTTAGTGACAGCAATATAATCTGGAGATGACCTTCTTGTCAGTTAGGTTGTTGCATCTTGTTTCTTTTGATAGATGGAAGTTAATAATAGTCATGTAAAAAACAAAGCAACAGAAGAGTCGGAGTAGCCAAACTCATCAACTGGACTCATTTTGTTCTGTTTGCATATCAGCTTTGCTTCTATGTGATGTTAAAGTTTGTTTTTTTTCTAAGTTTTCTTCTTCATTATATCAATTTAACTTTTTAATGAATTAATCATCCATGGAACTTCTCCCCCTTTTTTCTTCTCATTTTAAGTTCTCGCAACGTGTTCGTGCTGTTGTTCAAAGCAAGGTCCAAAACTATAACCTCAGTTTCCCCTTGAGTGCTGGTTTGCCTTTTCTCTCTCCCTGTGCTGTCAGCCTCTGATCTTCATTCCTCTTAATATATCCAATGAACAGAGTGCTACAGCAGCCCTCTAAAGTTGAATATAAAGGCACTGTATGTGTGTGTGTGCGTGCGCACGTGTGTGTGTGTGTCTGTATGTGCGTGTGTGGATATGATGGGCAGGCAGTAGGGGCTGCTTAGTCCCTCAGGCCCCCCGCGACGGCGGCACCAGCGCCCTCTCTCTCCCCGAGAGGAAGCGCAGTGACCTTTGCGTTGGTGGCGCTGGCTGGTGTGTGTACTTACATCAACGTAATTTGCATTAATGTAATCGGAGCTCTGTTCCCCCTCCAGGGCCTGCAGCCTGACACGGGAGTGATCATCTGGAAGAGAGGCGGAGAGGAAGAAACCAGCGTTGAATTAATCATATTAACGAGGGCAACAGGAGAAGAATGGGAGGAGAGGGTCGGAGGGATAGACAGTAAAAACAGAGGAGGAGGTGACAGAATGACCAGACTGGCATCATCAAACTGTGGCACAAATGAAAACAGAGTAATAGTAATGCAACATGGCTGATGAATGGCTGCCATACTGTGATTGAACCTGTATGTCAAACACAGTGTATACATCCCAAGTCTCTTATATAGCATCCATGATTCCTTCATTTGCGCCCTTTCCTCAAAAAGTCCACACGTTCTCTACTTAATCAGAGGGCTTGTGTAAAAAAAAAGACTTGGTAAAAGTAGGAGTATTACTTTAACTTCTTTACTCAAGTTAGTAATAAAGATAAATAAAAAGTATCCCTCTGAAAGACATTTCTACCAGCCATTTCTGTGTAAACCTAACTGAACCCTCACGTCGTATTAATATGATTCAAAGACTATCAAACTCATAGGTCGAATCAGTGGGATTTAACAGAGCTGTTTGTTACACCACCAGAAAGATTGCTGATTTTTGAGTGTCATCCTAAAGCATCAAATACCGACATTTTGGGTTGGTCAAGCACCCCGAGCCATGTGTGATATGCACTGATAGGTTGAAATCAGTCTTGTGATGTTGGAGAGGCGACGTGCATTTACGCAAAATAAATATAACCGATAAAGCCCCTTGAATGCATTGAAACACTGTATTAGTATTTGTAGTATTCGTACTTCATTCTTTCCCACCTCTGCTTTTCCTTCAGCCCTCCAACCGAAGATGGAGAGACGCAAGGAAACCATGCAAAGACAGAGGATCTGTCGAAATGAGTTTTTAAGAGTTTAATGATACGCCTTTTCCCTCTAAAGCGCCCCATGGAGCGTCATGCGCCATCTCCCTCAAATGTGTTTGATGGAGTAGCGGAGAATCGTTCAACGGAAAGTCTTCTGGGAAGGTTGCTTGTGTGTGTCATTGTTCATGGGTCGCCAGAGAATCCTCCTCGCTGGCCGGAGCACACAACAGTGCGGAGGGACGGCCTGCAAGATGGAGGACCAGGATGACTCCTGCCAAAGGCGAGGAGTGAGGAAAGAGACTTGGAATGTATCCCGTGATGCTGCTGTCAGTTTACAATCTTGATGATATGAAATAAGAAATTATGTGAAACTTGCTTTATGGAAGACCTTATGAACCTTCAAATGTTTTTTTTTTAAGTAAGCAGTGAATGTAAAGTAAGAAACACAATACAGCTGTGTTCACTAAGGACATATAAGTTTAAGTGAAAAGCATGAAGCCTTGACTCTGGATCACATACACTTTCAAAGAAATGGAATTCTGAAGATCTTCTGCGTTCTTAAAGTGATAGTTTGGGTTTTTTGAAGTGGGGTCATATAAAGTACATATCTATAGTCGATCTGTTTCCTACCGTAATCACCGATCAGCGCAGCCTCAGTTTGGAGGAGCAGAGAGCCGCTCCAGCCAGACGCTCAGCTTTGTACTGCAGTGAACGGGGTCCAGAGAAAAAGCTAAATTAACCACCTAAAACAAGGCTCACCTTAACAAATCTATAACAGTTCAAGTGTACGTTGTATAGGTAAAATTCACACCTCTTTACATCGCCGTCAGACCACGCTTTCTTTTGGCACTACATTTTCTCAACCGCAGAACCCCCGTATCTTTACGCATGAGCACTACTGCGGAGGGATACGGAGAGTTAAGTTTCGTTTTTATCGAAAGTAAACCTCTCGTCCAGCAGCTGGGTCTCGCGCTGTATTCTGCCGCTCACAGATCAGCTGTTGCCCAGTTACGCTAGTGTGTAGGGATACGGGGGTTCTGCGGTTGAGAAAATGTAGTGCCAAAAGAAAGCGTGGTCTGACGGCGATGTAAAGCGGTGTGAATTTTACCTAGACAACGTACACTTGAACTGATATAGATTTTTTTAGGTGAGCCTTGATTTAGGTGGTTTATTTCGCTTTTTCTCTGGACCCCGTTCACTGCAGTACAAAGGTGAGCGTCTGGCCGGAGCAGCTCTCTACTCCTCCAAACTGAGGCTGCGCTGATCGGTGATTATGGTAGGGAACAGACCGACTATAGATATGTACTATATATAACCCCACTTCAAAAAACCCGAACTATCCCTTTAAGTTACCTCATGTAATATAAAAGAAACTAAAGTTTAGATAAGGAATTTGAATTTCTTGCAAAATCAAAATTCAGCATCTTGTATAAACACTGCAGAGGCAACATGTTCCGTGCCATATGCTGGCACAGCTTATTTCTCAAAACTGAAAAGACACTGCCAAAAGATGAATATAAAAGTAGATTGGAAAGGTCAAAGCTGCTCTCGTTGGCTGATAATAAAACTCTGTTTGAGCAGCTTACAGTTATCCAGAGTCACAAGCCTGGCCAATAAATCAGCCTGAAGAATGGGGACGGCACACACACACACACACACAAAAAAACCCATGAGCGCTCAGGAGGTGCTTTGTACACACATGCAATAATATTCCCATATCGGTTCTTCATGCGGTTCTCATCCTTCTTGGCAGAGTCCCACGGCGCAGACTGTCCTTCAAAAAAGCTCTGAAAAGACAGAAAACAGAGAGAAGGGAGATGAAATATGGTGTCATGTGTGAGCACTCTAAATGATAACCAGGCTAAAGCAAAACATAGCCTCCCTTTTGCAGCTCCCCAAAAAAAGGAAGGGAACATTTGCAATAGAGAGGAAAAACATGGAGAGGGAGAGAGAGAGATATTCACATCATTATTAGACATGAAACACAGAGAGGATGGTGGATCCTGAGGAGCTGTGTCAAACAGGGAGTGCCATTAGGGCAGAGGCGGTGGGTGTCACGCTCAAACCTCTTCCCCCGCACCGCTCTGCCGGGTGGGGCCATCATAGCGGCTGTCTGTCTGCCTGCCTCATCTGAAGGACTCAATCAGCTCGGCGCAGGGAAAAATAAAGCCAGCTCATCGTCTGCAGATCAAAACTGCTCTGCTCAGATTACCCTCATGAAATATTTATCATCTCTCGCTGGGGAGATTTCCATTCTGGTGGCACACCAGGCACAATTAAGCCAAATTATGAAAATACATATCCACTGCCAGTCCACCGCTGTTCAGCAGGGGCGGGTGGGGATGGCTCCAAGCAGACTAGCCCGGACAAAAACACGCTATTGTTCTGGCCCTCTGATAGTCAGCTAATGCACATTTGAAAAGTCAGCTAATACATTAGAATGCAGGCCATCTGCGAGTAAAGATTCGAGAGCATTTATCGGAGCTTAAACGGATTGTTTGGAGGGTTCCTTTAAGTGTGGTTAGCCGGTCTGAGAGAGCTGGGGCGTGTTGTCTTCAATCATCAGTGTTCTAGGGCTTGATGGTTTCATTCATCTCAGCGCTACGGCAGGCAGTAGGCCGTTTGTCTAGCAAATAAAAGGTCCCTCAGACATGCCACAAGGACATATTCCTGTATTAAGTCCTAAGGATTAGCGATTTCTCTGAGAAACCGCTTTAATATATTAAAAATATGTCCTATCCCTCCAGTGAAGATGGAAGCATGTCTCAGAGATGAATTATACAGGCCTCGCCTCCCGTGGCAGTATGTCTTGAGTAAATGCACGGGCCAATGTCGTTCCCTCTGTCACTCTGAAGGATAAAGGTCTAATATCAAGCATCTGGAGACAAATCTTCAAGCCGAAAGGCGTTACCTGGCGACTCTATAATACTTCTCTTTTAAACTGAGTGACCCTGCCCGTCTCAGGCGGTATAGTCTCATTCCTCCGGCTGTTTAGATCCTGAATTCAGTTAAAAAAAAACTAATTAGGGTGATAAAGTAGTTCTCAAGAGGAAGAGATTATATGAAGGCTTTCAATTTAAAGGCTATAAACTCATACTGGGAATAATTAGCTAACTAAAACTCACTGAAAAACAATGGATGGCTCCATCTGTAAAATCTATTCTGGAGCAAAGGTCAGTGTTGTACTTAATTTTAATGCATCTGCAGGTACATTTTCACCATCCTCCAATTACTCCCATAGGTCCAGTTCCAACTTGGTATGTTTTTAATTACAGGCTACTGACTGTACTCCTGTCCCAGCACATTTTGTACAAGAGGCTTTAACCACTTTTGTGCATTCACCCACTCTGGGAAAACCTACGTAAAGCAACAACAGAGCACTTGGCGTACGCACCATGGCAAAGTCAAAGAAATAATGGATCTCAACGCAATTAATCATTTACCGTGAAGGAGACTCATTCAAACTGACTAGTGTTCATTTGTGTTTGGAGCTCATTGAGTTTCTCACAGTCGGCTAGATGCAACATATTTCAGGCTGAAAACAAGTAAAATACAATCACAGCACAACATTTATATACTTGTTTTCTGCTCACTGTTCGCTCACTCAAACTGTGCGTCAACATGCAGAAGAATTTGGACATGCAGATAATTAAAGTTTCGACCAAACATGGCTTTATAAAGCTTTTGCAAAGTACAAAACAAAGTGTGAAGAGATGTGGCGTGTTCTTTCTCAATTTCCTATCATGTCATCTATTTTGGTGCAAACTGTAAATTAACTTAAGTATTTAGTTAGTTTGGCTATGTGATAATAAAATAATGAATTTATTTACCCAAAGCTCAATTTGTAAATAACTAATGGTGTCAGAAATAGATCGTTATTGCCCAAATTATTCAACTGTTTTATTCTGGCACAAAAAGCTTTATAAAGAAACATCAGAATTAAGATGTGGAGCATATACGGAACAATTCAAAGTGACAGTGTAAAGACAAGATAAAAGTAAAACAAAAAAATGTCACTGCTTCGTACTAGTCATCATCTGATGTCGAATACTTTGGTAACTGTGCAAAGCTTCTGTTGGTAAATGCCCTTTTCAGACTAGATTATAAATGTGAGATGTTGTTATCCCACAGGGCCAACAAGCACCATCAATCTGTCAGGTTTGGTGATGATCATCTACACGTTCTAAAAAAAACTCACAAATAACCAAAAGTATTGGCTTACCTCGTTTATCTGATCCAAAGTTAACGAACAGAATAACAAGAAGCATGGGTCAGAGAGAGATATAGTACAGTGTAAGTCAACAGGTTTAGAGGTGCACTGGCCTCCAATCTCATCATCAGAAAGAAACGGTTTAAAAGGGCATTAACCTAAAGACAGATTGATATAGAGAAGACAGCAGCCAAACACAACATACAAATGAATCACTCTAGCCAAGTGAGAATGAGCTCCGTTACACACTTTAAGCACCCCGCGGGCATTTTTTGCAAAAGGATGTGGACGGGCGGTGAGGGGGAAGGGGGGCCGATAGTTTGTCGTGGCGTTGCTCGTGTCTGATTGACTGTTAGGTGTCAATACAATGCCGGCCGCATGAACCCAAAACACCTTTATCCATAATGGATTAGGCCCGGAGGGCAGCCCAAAGCACTCAAGACCCTCAATGATCTGATGCTGCAGGTAGCAATGGGAGGCTGCATTATTTAATTCCGCAGTCATAAGCGGGAAGTGTGGAGTTAATTACTGAAAAATCTGGCCCACACGTCGGAGAGCTAAGCAGGGACGGAGAAGAGGAGAAGAAAACGCAGGAGGTGTAGATGAGTAAATCAGAGTACAGAGAACATATGGTCAGTGGGTTAAACAAAAGATGTGATGCAAGTTAGAGGGACAGTTCAACCAAAAACCAAACAAATCCAAGTTTTTCCTTTTACCTATCTATCTAGATGTTTCAGTGTCAGTTGCACAGTTTTGGAGATATTGGCCAGAAAGATGTCTGCCTTCTCTCAAATATAACAGAACTTTTTTTGTGCTTAAACAAATCAAATAAACAAACGCTCTTTGTCTTTATGACTGAATAAAGTGAATAAACAAACTGATCTTGAAGGACAACACAGTTTCATTCTCTTTTACTTTGTTTACATTTTGGCAGACCCTGCCACCTTTCCATCTTCAAAAAGTGTTCTAGGGACCTTAATTTTACTCTGAGAACAGCTTATTTATTCAGTTATGGGAAAAAAAAATCTGAGTTTGTATTATTACCCAGTTCATTTTGTAAATATTAAAATTCTGACTTTGAATTTCTTCTCAAACTACAGAGGTGCCCCTTTAAATCCCCCCCCAAAACATTTGGAAAGCTCAACAGCAACTATTTTCTTTCTATCAAACTACACCCAGCAACCATCTCACCCCCCAGAAGTTTGGGTGCATCTACTCATGGAAGAGACTTTCATGTCGTGACAGCGCAATCTACCTTGCTAGCCTCACATTCTTGAGTAGATGTACAATACGCTCCGTTCTGCATGGTGACACAGTTAAAGGGTGCAATTTAGTGGTTCAAGCACCACAAGTTGGGTACCAGCTACTTCAATTATATTAGAATGAAGGCGGACACTTTGTGGCTTGTGCTGCATTTTTCTGTCTGAGCCCAACAGAGTCGGGGGGAGTACAGCAGTAACCGACCCCACTTGAACTAAATGCGATGAGGTGAACCCGGCATTGACTTTCTGGTCTTTTCCGTGCAGATTTGTCCAGCTTTTGCATGCCTGAATATAACTTGTAATGTGTTGAAATATGAATGTGCCTATTGACAGTGAGTTACTTACTACAGCTTCATTCCTAGTATTGATGAAACGGTAAAACTTAATGATGTGTGCTGCAGCAAGTGTGTGGTTGAGTAAGTGAGAGAGAGCGAGCGGAAGAGAGTGAAGGTGAGTGCTGCCAGAACAAAGGAAAAGCAGTGAGGCTGTCAGTGAAAAAAGCTGTACATGTAAACTTTAAGGACAACTCATTTGTTACCATGGCTACTGACTCTGTTTACCCTGATAACAGACATGTACAATTGTAGATTATCATGAAAAGACATTGTTTTCATTATAATCAACCCGAACCCAAAAACATCACTGCTAAAGTTTTGTAAGTTTAAAAAAAAGAGAATGTGAGGATGGGTGAGGGATGAAGAAGAGAGAAAGAGGATGTCTGAACAAAAAAGTGTCAATGCTATCAACAATAAAGGGTGACGTCAGATAGAAAGACTAAAGCCATACAGATTAGATATTTAAAAAGAAGGATTTAAAAAGTATAGCTTGAAGCCGGTCTGTTACAATGTGGCATCAGGGCGAGATGAGGCTGGCGGGTGTGGTGATGAGGGATGGCAAGGAGCCTGGAGCTCCGCCAAGCCCCTGCCAGCCTCATGCACTAATGAGGGGAAATGAGAGTGATGCCCTTCTGGGGCAAAAAATCTTTTGTTTTCATGTCAGCGAGAGGCATGGTGTCAGATTACCAATGCTGTTGTGTGACAACAGTCTTAAGAGAGCAGCAGGCTGCCGTCGCTGGAGCCTAATCGGACCTGATTCTGATAAAGAGGGGACATGGCTAACACACAGCTAGCTGTTCCTTGCGCTTTTTTTTTGTATGTGGGGCTGAGAAGGGGTCTACATTTCAAGTTGGGTCTATAGCTGAGTCTCCGAGGGGGAACTGGGACAGCAGCATTTGACACACACACAAACACACACACACAGACACACACACACACACACACACACACACGCTGCAAACAACAAGGAACAGATGAACAACAAAACAAATTACACCGTAAACACACTGAGACGGGGTGCATTAACAATTTATCATAAAAGTGCATCTGGGGAGAAACAAAACAGTTGTGCTGTGCGGTGCAAAACAGAACGAGAGACAGACAGAAAGAAAGAGACAGACAGATACTGAGAAAGAGACGTGGGGGCCTCACACAATGACACAGATGAAGCCTTCTATTAGACTGATAAACATTCCCACTCAAGAAACTCCGTGGAGATGTTATAAGTCCATCACCAGGCTTTATTTGTGTTTGCAACCTTTGTCGGAGGGGGTGACAGCTGGGTTGCTTCCTACCTCGTACTCCTCCTTGAAGCCGTAGCCCTCGGCGCATTTCATCTGGGTGATGTGCTGTAGGAGGTCTGCCACGCGGATGGCTGGGTGCAGCTGACCCGTCTGATACGGCACGTCGACTGGCTCCCGCTTCCTCAGGGAGTGAGTGTGTGACTGCACCAGGCTGCTGGTGTCGCTGCCCATGTTCTGGCTCTCATCTGTGGGACATAAAGGAAAGAAACAGGACAGAGCAGGTCAGGACGGAGCGACAGGAGACAGCATTTATTTACCCATATGTTGTTATTAGATAGGCGACATAGTGCTTGAAGCAGGAAATGGCAATAGGGTTTGGATTGGTTTATCAATATATATGGTAAAATTAAGTTACCCAGGTGTCTTCACTCACACCACTTCATATCCCACAACTGATCCCCTTAACAGATGGCACATTATTTCATTTACTGTTAAGCATTATGTCACCGACCTCCAGATTGACAAACAACTCTCATCTAGTAATCTGTTTGTTATGGATGGTCACAACAACACAACATCATTGAGTAATAGGATGAGTCATGTGGTGGGAAGGTTCAGGTCCATCTGTCTCAGTGTGTGGCTGGAAAAATAGTTGATATCACAGGCCTACTGCACTGTACGACAGCCTATAGCCAATAGAATACAAGGCCCCAAAGTGCTTACATTATTAACATTTAATATGTAGAGATCCAATACAATTTTTCCTTTCCTTATACCGATTTCAACACCTGAACTTGCATATTGATCAATACAAGTATTGATCAGTTACCAGTCCATTAAATCAAATGAATCAATAAAGACAGCTGGGTAACCCTGTATGGATGTTATTTATATAATTGTTGTATGGCCTGGCTCAGGTTAAACTCTTTGTAGGGACAAACACCTACAGAGAATACCTATAACTAGGGCCGGACGATATGGTCTTAGAATAGCATTGCAATTTTAAATACAAAATCAAATATCACAATATTTTTGACCAAATAACTCAATTTCAATATTGCTAAAATATTGTAGCGATGACTCTATGACATTTTCCGATGAAATAATAATAATAATAGTATTAGGTGAGTAGAGGCCAGTATTAGAACAAGTGGTACAGTCAGTAATGCAGCCAGGAATAGACACCACTAATGTCATATCATAACAATATACAAAACATAACCTGCAAAACCTAAACATACAGATTGCTTTTGCTTTTTAGTTGGACAACCAGTGATAACAGAAAAAGGTAAATAAGTATAAAGCAAAAATTAAGTTTGCTAAAATGCTTGAAGTTACACAAGTCGCTTGCCATTTTTGGCATTTCTGGGGAGCAGCAGGGTCCTATCTCAGGATTACTACATTTTGTGGTAACGAATCGGTGGACAGACTCACCAACACCCGATCCAGCATTTCAGATATTGATATCGGTATGGGAACAACCCCACTAATATGGCTACTGTCAGAACAAACAGAGTCGGTAGGTCTTAACTGCAAGAAACACTGTAGAGCGTTTGTTAAAATCCACATAAAGATGCTGTCAAACAGTTCACTTTTTTTTGTTTTTATTACTGGCAGTACAGTATTGCTGGTTTTGGGCTGCAGCTCATATTAAGAAGTCCATTCCAGCTCTTTCATACTGTAATCCAGTCGGTGGCAGACATGAGGCACAGATGCTGTGGGGGAGCCAGCGGACGATGGAGGGTGTCCAGAGACATGAAGGAGGAGGATGTGAGGGGGGTGCGGTGGGCCACAGTGAGCATGTTGCAGCAGGCACCGTCAGAAGCATCACACAGACACAGCGTGGATTCAACCCCTGCCACCCATTCTTCCCCCCAAAAATGAAAAAAAAAAAAAAAACAGAAAAAAAACAGAAAAAAAAAGAAAATCAAACCTAAATTTTAAAATATAACCAAGAAGAACAGGAGGGAAGCGGAGATGGGAGGAGAATGCAAAGGGTGATGCTGCCAATGGGGCACTGTACGTACTTTGACCATGCTAGGCTAATGGTGGCGTGGTGGCACGGTTACGGAGGGCGGTGAGATGCTAACATGTCCACTGGTCATGCAATAAAATGTCTGAAATGTCCATGTCAGAAGCAGCCTCACACTGTCGGCTTGCTCTCTGAGTAAACACCACCTCCTTCCCCCAACCCAGGGCCCACTTGGGAAAACTTACCATTAATGGGCACTTTTTAGATAGCAGATACATAAGAGGTTACGTGTGTAAAGAGAAAGAGAGGAGAAGAAAGAGGAGAGAGGGGATAAGCAACAATACAGCATGAGAACCTGTTACAGTAGAGTGTTTTAGAGCTACGCTATAGGGCAAGATCACATGCCTTCTCAGTCCAAACTGCCTAGGTAGAAAGCCTAGTCAAGGGGGGGATGTTGAGTGGATGGATGGGGCAATTTCAACAGTGCAAGACAAAATTAAAAAGAACAAAACAAGGAAGTCATGGATTTCAAGGGAGAAAATAATGGTGAAATTCTGGTCGTCTTTGCAACAAGCTGCAATTGTTTTCCGATCTGTGACTTGCATAATATAATGACGCCAATTATTTTTTTAAGCATTCTGACATTTCAAATTTCTTTTCTCTAATTGCGATAATTATATTCGCATGTGCTGGTGTGGTGACACCTGTATTTATAACATTTCATTTTTTTCTTTCTTTTTTTTTTTTTTTT
>CAEMYA010000024.1:9562018-9583293 GCA_903131615.1 Diplodus sargus
TGTGTGTGTGTGTGTGTGCGGTCTAGAATTGAGTTTGCTTCCATTGATACAAATGGAATGGACTTAAATTATAATAGGGCTCAATTCAACAGCACCACAAACAGCCTGCATGCCGAAACCCAAAAAGTCCATAAATCAACATCCATCTACAAACGGTCTCAACAAAATCTAAAGCTTCTAACCTCAAGGCAGCAGTGGTTCCAGGTCTGTTGCATTAATTGTTAGACCGGCATCACCAGACTAATTCACAAATGCGTATTAGCCTGGAACATCTCAGCTCATTTTTGATTTCCTTGGGGCTTTATCAACTGGCGCAGACCAAAATGCCTCGGGACGCAATTGGATAGACCTATAACCAATCAGAGCAATGAAACGTGACCTACTACAAAGCAGGGCAACGAAAAGTGTGGTGTGTTTGCGAACAGGAAAAGAAAAATGTCTGCCTGGTCAAAAACTTTCTCAAATTAGAACACACCCAAATGTGTTCCTGAAAGCATTTGATGAAAGACATTATTTATATTGATTGTATTGATTTATATTTGATCACCACTGCCAAGTTTGACAGTTTAACCCGAGTTTCCTGAGCTTGGTGCATAGCGCTTGACGGACCTGAAGACCAGAAGCAGTTAGATTTGTTACGTTTTGCCAAAAGTAAGGACGCAGATGCAGATGCAGATACACTGAGGCAGGAAGGTACTAAAGAAAGGCAAAATGGCAACAAGAATACAAGAAAAAAATTAAGATTACAAAACTATGAGGAACTAAACCTCGAACAATGAGGAAACGCAATGAGCAAATGCAGATACATGAGGACGCGACCAGAGAATGCAGCAGATGCAGGACTGACATGGGGAAGCAGAAGAACTGATATAGAGAGGAGGAGACACAGACTTAAATACAGAGGGAGGGAGGAATAACAGGAGATGGGTGAAACTAACAGAGCGATCAAAAAAGAAGTGAAGAAACATAGAGACAGGAAGTGGAAAGTCAAACATGACACATGAGGATAAATCTATCAAAATAAAAGAGGAAACATCTAAACTGAAACAAAAGCCCATGACAGGGCTGACTTTAACCAATCAGAGCTTCAAAACAAACGACGTGTGACTGTTAAAAAATCCAGACAGGTGACGCTCCTCTGTCAGTCATCGGATAACACCCGCCAGGTGTTAGACAAACTGTTGTGACTGGCCTGTTACAAACCAGGATGCAGGGAAATCTGTCTGATTGGGAGGGAGGCCAGACGGATCAGCGAGAAACACGAGCCTGCAGATCTGTCTGGCTCCCGCGCTGATAAATTGCAGGTAGGTGTAATAAAATGGCAATTGAGTGTAAATACAAATAAGCAACCTCAGTGCTACTAGTCTGACTTTGTATTTCTTTTAATGTCATTTGTATCATTGCTGTTTTTTTCTTTTCAAACATGATACATGTGATATAAGTCACAGCCTTGCATTTTTATGACATTTATCGGTACGTTTGAATTGTTTCTATCGAATTATATCAATTTATGGGAGTTAGACAACAGGAAGAAGGTGTTAGCTGCAACCCCCAGGTGTCATAAGTAAAGCTCTGACGCCGTTCTGTAGCCGACCCTGACCTCCCAGAGACAGGAGCCACTTTTACCCTTGTATCCTGATCCCCATGGAGATAAATAATGTGTCACCTTGTCACACTCCTACATTTCCACAGAAACATTGCTATAGAAAAATGGCAAACAGCTTGAGAGGGAACATACTGTAGCTGTATATCTGATGGCTGCCGCTGCTCCGTAGCTGGAGGGGAGCGCGGAGTAAGAATTAACTACGGCAGCCCTCACACTGATCCTCACACTTTGTTACTCTCTGTGTGACCCCTCTGCCTATTTGAATTGCAGTCTCTCTCACGGACAACTGCTGTCTAATGATGCACTCCTGCTGCGTTGTTTTCGCAAATCTCCTCTGTTTATTCAATTTCGTCGCTGTCTCGTGCCATATGGCAACAGGCCCCCGCTGCCTTCAAACAGTCATTTGCTCTGAAGGCCGCGACGTGAGGCTAATAGTGGATCGGTTCTTCAGAAAGCGAAGTGACAAAATAGTGACATTTTCATCTGCCGGACCCACTTTTTGTCTTTAATCTGCAATTAGAGCGGGGAACAAAATGGCAATCTTGTCTCTTTTTTTCTGTTATAGCTTCATATTGTAATGGGGGGAGTGGGGAGGGGAGGGGGAGCTGTAGGCACCCCAGGCGATATTAAGACTGATTCGGCACTGTGTGCACTCATGGAGAAGACCATTAAGAACCACTATAATCCAGGTTTTAATACTGTATCACTGTTCTTATTTCTCTTTCTGCCAAGACTTGGATTTCTGCTTTCCTGGCCCGTGTAGCAGCTGAAGCAAGAGCCTTGGAGATAAACGAGGCAGCGCGGACACCGGTGCCAAAATGAGGAAAGCACCAGCAATACTGGGATGTTTGCTAGGCGCTGTGGGTGTTAGATGAAGATTAATTGGCACGCTATTCTCTGCTCATTTGTAAGAATGGAACATTTAATGATAGATGACTATATTGCAGAGTGCGATGTGCCAACAGAGATAGTATGAGGAAGAGTACAGTATAGTGTTGGTGCACGCTGATGAATGTGATCATTTATCATATCCCCAGGTAGTTAGCGTAAAAAGCTGCATGTGCAAAGATCCCAACAAAGAACGTAAGGACTGATTACTTGCAGGCATGCATAACAATACAATCACAAATTTCTTTGATCAGTATTGAATGTGCACATGAAGGGGATGGTACACAGACAGATGGCAGAGGTGTTTGTAGAAGTAAAGACTGAGCAAACACTGGAGGTGACTATATTAGGCAACTCTCATTAGAGAGATTGTCTGCAGTTCAGTACATGACAGGCCTGGCATACCCAGGATCTTAGTGAGCAGAGCTCCGAACTCCACGAGGTTCTGCGACAACAAAAAGGAAGCGGCAAGGATTGTGTGTGTGCGCGTGTTTGCCAGAATGTCTGTTCTGTGGGAGGTGACGCGGCTGCAACTTCTAACACGGGAGCTTCAAAACCTCAAGCTCAGCATGGTGGGCCTCATTTCAGCGCTGGAGCAGCCTAAACCTTGTGACATTGAGACAAAGAAGGCTTCATTAGACGATTCACACACATCCGCAGTGCATGGGTGTGTGTGTGTGTGCGCGCGCGTGTTAGATGACTGACACGCAGCTGGGAGGGGCAACAGAAGCGTCTTTGATCGGCCCAGTGGGAGCATTTCAGTAGTTGTTTGCACTGTGTCTCATTTCAAACTTCTACCCGTCTTCAACACAGGTTGTCCGTCCATCCATCATACATCCATCTATCCATTCTTCAGTCTGTTTGTTTCAGGAGAAAAAGCAGCAGAAAATCCAATAGGAACTATTTTTGAAAGCAGGCTCTATTCAGTGGTGCACAATACTCTTTATCTGCTAACGTGATTGCTTCATCAATTTTGTAAAACAGTGTTCTTTTAAACAAACAAAGTGAAGTCTGTCCTCCATAACTTTGTCCATCTAAAGACAACAATGAATTGTACTGAAGAAAAAAAACAGCTGCAGCACAAGAAGCCTTGTGCAGTCTGACATGACCAAGGATTTGTTCGCATTGAGGTGATTTAATTCAATTTGGAACATTAAATTCACCGCTTACAATACATACTTCAAAATGTGAAGTATGAAGTATGAAATATGTGAAGTATGAAATACTAGACACAGTGCTGGGGATGATTATGTTGTTAGTGCTGCAGATGAAGCATCAACCTGTAATATTGTACAGAGCATTTGGTCTTACTTTTATAATAACTGACTTTTTATTAAAATTTGTTACATTTTGGGTTTGGTAAGGAACTACTTGCTGTCTCTGAATCTTATTTTAACAGAAGAAATGTTAAAGAATAGTTTTTTGGGCTCCCTCTTCTGACATTATGGCCAGCTTACTAAAAGTTTACTTAACACTAATAGTGCTAAAATACAGAATTGTACCACAAAGTTGGAAACTTTATTCAAAATATTGTCATGTTCGAATGCCGCTCAGCTTTTTCTTTTTTTGGGTTTTTGGCATCTCTATTTAGCTCTAGGTGCTGTATCGTAGGCAACTGGACTTGTTTCAGTCTCTTGAAGACATTTTACCTCTCATCCAAAAGGCAGTTCTAACTACCTGGAGGGTTAGGGTCACCCTGAAACAAGTCCAGTTGCCTACAATACAGCACTTAGATTTACCATGACCTGGATGACTGAGAACCTACATCAACATCTCTATTTAGCGATTCTGGAGAAAGATTGTTGACTGCAGAGTCTTATTCCCAGGTCTTCAAATCTTGACGTTTAGTAGGGGTTGTTCTCCAAATCCAGGATTTGATTAGTCTAAATTTTTAAGAATTTTAATTTCGATGTTTTACACTAAAGGCTATGCAGTTGCTAGACTATCAAGTCTTGTTTTACAAAGATCAGTAGACCATTGGTTTTATGTCCTGACAACTGTCATGGGGGTGGATCGCCAATCTCACGTTTGATTAAGTAATGAAATTGCAAGCTTGTTTTGATTGACTTTGGATCTGAAATTGAAATCCTGACACCGCCTGACACACTGTGGGTTGGCGGCTAAGTCCGAGTCAGCATCAGTATTTGACGATCTGGGAATGAGACTCAACAATCAACTGTTTTCCTCCAGAATCGCTCACCTTTAACAGGGCCGTCTAGCAGCAATCTGATATAGCAGCTCTATAAATTACATTTTATAACCAAAATAACATTCAATCTATTTCCACATTTTTAATAACATTTCTGAAGTTCTTCAATAAGATATTGTTTATCTGCATTTGTTTAATGCATTAATTTGATTTTAATTAAAGAGTTTTATTCAAAGGTCATTCATTCAAAAACCTTAGAAAAGAGCTTCAATGTAAAAAAATGACATTTGATAAAGCTCCACTTAATTTGGATTTAAATCAACTAATACAAATGTACTTTACTTTAATCGAAACCACAAACTTATAATGTATATATATATTCTTATAATAACTTAATTTTTCAAAACACACAGTAGCTTATATTATCTAAGGGGAAAAAATGCTCACATCAATTGTCTTAATAAATTATCTAAATAAAATAAATCTTGAAAGATTAAAGTAATTTTCACAATTTATTTATTGGGGAGTTAAAAAATGCACTTTCAATATGTAGACCCCTAACTGTTTAATTTGTCAATTAAGGGAACTTAAGATACTTGTACCATTTTGCATCTTAACAATACAATACAAAACAAATGGTGCTTTTGGCTGCTGGCCTAACATTACATTTTGGTTTCAGCCCTCCAAGGGAAAAAATTCTGCCCTTGCTGGTCTATATTATACCAACACATGTCATATGTATATATGTTGCAATTAAGAAGCTTAAGAGAATGTGTAAGGTGCCAAACTGTGACAGGCAGATGTGTTATGAAAGACACATAATTTTAAAATGTATGCATTTAAACTTTGTCATTCCATGCATGACATCCCTTCTGCCTGCTCGAGCTGCTCTTCCTCTTTCCCCTACCTCATCAACATTCAGAGCTCGTCGGTGCAAAAATCTGCAAGGCTTGTACCAATTAATGTGATTCTGCTGCATGTTCGGCTTGTAAGGTTTAATGAATGTGCTTGCCCTGAGCATATTGTGTTATACATGGTACGTTTAGTAGGCCTCCCATTCTGACACTGAGTGCAGTGGAGGTGATTATGAAAAGAAAGATTTATAAAGAACAGGGAAGATGATTTGTTTGTCTCTCTCTGAGTGTTTTCAGTTAAATGGAAGACACGTATTTATAAAAAGTAAATCATACAACACTATGACACAGCAGGAGCTTGGTAAATTACAGGTGATACAGTTGTTTGTTATTGGGGCCACTCGATACAATGCATGTATTCATCAAACCCTAATGGATTTATGATGTAAGTGACCACCTGCCAGATGGAAATTGGAACAGGTCATAATAATAACATGCCATGAATAAAATTGAGTTTTATGAAGTGAAACAATATAACACCAGGAAGAAAAATCAAGCATAATTCAAATATTTAAAATACACACTACAAATATGGGCTAATGTTTTTTATAATTGGAAAAATAAATAGTTATAAATAAGGAGGTAAATAGGGCTGGCCTATACATCTACTGTTAAGCTTGGTTTCAGCTGGTTTAATCAGAAAAGCTCTAAAATACCCTGTATACTATCACTGTCATAGCTGGTGTATATATGTATTTCTCTCAGGAGTTGGTAGAGACCAAAAACAGAGCTAAAAGAGAGGGAATATTGGACTAAAACTCATTGTACGACCAGAAACCTGACTCCAAAGGAAAGCTCTGTAACTCTATGTGTAATTAAGTAACTGTTTGAAAGGATGTTTTCCATATCAACTTGTTTCTGCTGGCCCAAAGATGTGTTATTGAAGCGCTGAAAGCTTTTTCGCTTAAAGTAGTTCCCTACTGAGACTAAAATGTTTGCTACGAGAGTGGAGCACCTCGCAGTCTATTCCAAATATTTCCAGTTTTTGTTTTTTTATTTAAATATATTTGTGGGTGTGGAAACGTTTCTAAAGTTTATACATTTTCCATTGAGGAATTTCATCTTACATGATGAAGAACTCATGTATCTGCACATTCAGATCACCTCATTCCTGAGGTGTGCTTGTAATTCAACATGCTTGCTTCTTTATGGATGAATCAAACCCTCATGGGAATTAATACCCAATCTCAACCCTTGCCCTATGCCAATTGATCTTTCTCTCGTCCCCAGCAGCAGCAGCCGCAGTGGCCGGTGCGGCCACCTGATTAAAGGACGGTCGTATATTTGATCACACATGTAACTGCATCCCTAATGAGCGCGCTGACTGATGTTGTGTTGCATGCTAGCCCCCGCAGTCACCTCTGGCAATATACCTAAAGTGCATATTTTGGCGACTGCAGGATGTTCTCACGCCTTTAAAAGACTTTGATGAATGCATGAGTGCATTAATGGGGTTCATCAATCATAGAGGTGTTGTAATCTCACGGCTGGCAACAAGCCTGTCATCAGGAGTGCAGACGAGCACTTCAGAGAACGCTTCAGAGGAGAGCATCTTTGGAACACAGTGTTTAATTAATTTGACAATGTGAACTTTGGGTATGTGCAACATATTAGTTATATTTGCGTATGAGCTGAACTCAGACACACTGAGTGCAGTGAAAGTAGGGGTGAGAAGATTAATGCCGGCCCAATACCAATACACCCGTCCTCCCACCACTTAGCCGTACACCGTCATTTTGTGGCTCGACGTCCAGGTGTAGAGTGTCCCAAATCTTGAGACAGAGGTGCAGGGTGAAGCGTCCAGTGGTGAAGCTGCAGCAGTAGGTGCCACTCCTTTAATATCAGTGCAGACTGGCAGTGTAGGAGCACAGGTTGCTAAAGTCAGCCCACAAAGTGCTGCTAGTAGCCGGGTAATGAAGCAGTGTATTGCTTTATTTGATGACTTGATTAATAGTTTTAAAAGTGAATAAAGGAGCCACATTTTGCTATCTCCATCAGATAAATGGTAAATTACATTTCAATAAAACCAGGATTGCCATGGTAAGAGAAATCTCCACAACTGAAGAAAGCATATTCAAATTGTTGGGTTGCGCCTGTTCACATAAACGCCACCGACAACAACTGATGACATATTGTGATCTTGAAGGGTTGTCCCATTTCTTAGCAGGAGATTTCAACCACTTCCCTTTGTAGCTCTGTTCCGAGGGGCAATGGGGCCCTCAAAAACAAAGGGCTGGGGTAAGAATGGGAGGTAGGATTGAGCCACCAATCCCACAGAGTTCCTCTGTGGTGAGATGCAACAATTTCAGCTTCTGCATTAACAAATCAAGGTGCAAATCAGAGACTATCCAATTAGCTTACATGCTTCGATGCTTCTCTGTGCATACCGTGCAAACCACAAGAGAGACAGATATAAGGAGAAGATGGAAGGATAGGGGGTTGTATCAATGAATGGGACATACTGGCACCCTCCAGGATCATTTCTAACATAAATAACTCATGATGCACAGCACTACCTGTTAATGGCCTCATAGAGAATTTATTTTAGTTACACTTAGCTATGCAGGCCCAGCGCTGAACATCCTGATGTTATTTTCATTAATTTACTCCAACAAAAGCAGCCAGAGGTTAAATAACATGAAAAATCATTCACATTTTCTTGCACTGAGGTACAGTAAAGATCCCTACACTTACAATAAACAGCAGTGTAGTTCAGGAACTCGGTAAATAAAAATGATTAAAATCGTCATAGAATTAGCTGTTTGACTTTTGAAATAATGTATTACACTCTTAGGACTTTCAATCCAATACAACAACTTTGCCAAGAATTCCAGCTTTATGAAGCTTTTCAGTAGGTAGTAATTTTACTTTGTGATTATGATGAAGGTCAAAGTGGGTGTTTGTTGTTGTACTGGAGTGCATTATGCTGAAAGCTGCTGCTGATATACTGCAATCTACAACCTCAGTGATGAACTTGTGTTTAAATGAACACTTCTCTGACAGGTATCAATCGAAACAGAACGGTTTCATCTTTGCAAATGCAGATTTTATAGCAGAGCTGATGTATCGGATCACATCACAGCATATCTTATGAACTGGCCGATGAGTGGATGTTGTTTGAAAAGGCATTGTGCATGTAGAAAATATCCGGGGGCTGTTGCAGTTTAGATTTTTCCATCACAGTATCACTTGTTACAGAGATCCCTGTGATTTAAATAAAGCTTGTTTTACTATTACTTCATTTTGCTGCTGCGATGGCACGATGGCACATGTCCCGGTGGGAATCATTAATCCTTCATCTTATCTGACTGTATATTATGTTGTTATCTTGTCAGCTTTAGGAGAGGAGTCACAACATTCACAACCCACTCTTTCCCCTTCTTCTTAAATCCTCACAGTAAATCCCCCTCCATTTCATTTTGACATTTAGAAAAAAAATGAGGATGCGGTGCTGTCGACGTCACAAATACATGATTTTTTTTTTTTTAAAGGGACTCCCTAAAGCCTTCGTTTTACCGTAAGTGTTTTTAGAGCCAGAATATCCAATTTGACTCACCTAAATCCTGTCAATCAAAGCAAACATGCCCTAGAACAAACCTCTCAGAAAATTAGCCATTAAATCCCTGACGTGTTCGTAAAAATAATGCAAAATATTATTTGCATGTAATGCCTAAAATAACAGAAACACAAAAACTGGTATTTTGATTGTTCCACTGACAACCTTGTGTCTTCCTGCTTAGCTCGGTCAATGTGTGTGCTCAGCTTTGATGACACCACTCCTCCGAGTCATTGGGGCTTTCCATTCAAGACAGCTGTGATCTAATATGAGTGACACGCGGAGTAGCATTATCTCCAGGTGTATTCGGAGATGTTCTTTGATGTGAGGCAGCCTCCATTCTGTCCTCAGATCACAGTCATCTCAAGACAGATTAGTCGGCATCCATCACAAAGAACGTACAGAGGGAGCCTATGAGCTACAGCGGGGAAAGGCAGAGCTGCAGAATAAGCTCCTTTGCCATTCAGAGGTGTGATTTGGATTCAGCTGTTATATTAAGAGTGAATACAGCGACAAATAAGACAGCCATTGTTTAAGGATGTTGGAGAAATCTACAATAAACGGAAAGGAGGCAATTCTGTGATCGCATCAGCTCGTTCAGCGGCGATGCAAACGTCTTGTCAGCTAAAGACACAACTCCACCATCACCGTAGAATCAATGGGATGGACGTGCAGTAACCCAAAAAACATGCTCGGAAAAGAGGGGAGGAAAAAGCATGAGATGGTTTGATGAGGATGGAGTAGGGGCAGAGAAAGACTTGAAATCATCACATGCGTATGGAGTCAAATTGGTAACGTCAACATATCAGCTCATGCTTAAAAATTTTTTTTGCTATAAATGTGAGCAATACTCCATAAAATTTACTGACAGCATTTTTTTTTCTTTTTTGCATTTGCAGGTTATATACATAAGTGTAGAAAATGTGAAATGTTTGGGCTGAGCTCATTGAGGTTCTAGGCACAACCAAAGCGTAGATGCACTGTGATAGGCACTTCAAAGTCAACAGAGATGAAATCATCGGAGGCAAATGAAAAATTCACACTCAGTAAAAATGCAGCAGCTCCTGCATTGATTTTTTTTTCTTTCTTTTTTTTTTTCTTCCACAAGATGAGTTTGGCAGCCGTACAATCATTAAGGCAGTTTAGTTCATCGTACGATAAACAAACTCCTTAAAAGTCGAGCAGAAATCATGTCTGCACCGACGTTTTCGGTGGCAGGTTCGGTTAACGTGGGGGTGTAGCAGCGTCAGAAGTCGTGCCAATGTGACATACAGTGTGATGTGCTCGTCGCGTGGAGATGCATTGGAGTGGCGTCCTCCATTCCTCCGGCAGAGATTACAGTTGGGCCTCTGTAATAGCTCTGGGCAGGAGGAGGATGACATGGCTCTTTGCATGCATGGGAAACAGCGTGTGTGGGTGAGAAGCATGGCACTAACATTACACAAAGTGGTTACTTACAGGTAGTAAGTGTAGGAGTGATAGGTTCTTCTGCCGATTGGGGTGGTGGTAGGATTTAAGCAGTGGAGGAGGGGAGGGGATGGAATGAAAAGGAAAGAAAAAGTAAAAATATATTAATGTTTGAAAAAAGAGTAGAAATGAACAAAATCAGATATGGTGGCTTACGTGGAGGTAAACTAGTGATCATGAGGGCAAAGGTGATCGCTTGGAGTCATGTCATGCTTTGCAAGGGGGGAGTACAGTACAGTACAAACTCTCTAATTAAACTGATACTGAGCTGCTCTAAAGCACATGGTGGCAAATCAGAGGCGACCGTTGTGTCACTAAAACCCCCCTTTTTATCAACACATCGTTTTATACACCTATAAAAAATTACCATATCTGACCTCCAAGGGTGAAACTTAATGAGCGGTTGGAATGCCTAAACACAACTCCGATTCCCCGTTGCTAACAGCATATTACACAAAATTCAACCAATGAAGTCATCTCCATCTCTGGTTTGATTAACGCTAATTGAAAACAATTCCATTACTGCCTGCTGATTTTTTTTTTACACCCACCTACCGCTACACAGGCAGGGCCTGACGTAGAAAATGCAAAAAAAAAAATGTACCCTCAAAAATAAAAATGGAACATAGTGATAATATTAATGCACAGCTATGCCTTCCCACTCGGCTGCATCTTCTCTTCTCTGCACTGACCTTTACTCTTACAGTCAAGACAAATTAAACTAACGTCAAAGGAGAAAGTGCAGGAAAGTACAGCTAACACATACTAAGCTTTACTGGGAATTCTTTTCTCCCTTTCGTGGTTTACAATTTAAATATAAAGGGGAGAGTACAGGTGAATAGAGAAAAACTTCCCCAGTTGATTAATTAATTACATTATTGCAATTATTTTGCAATTCTTAAATGTAAGTAGACATCGACTTATTAGACATGCACCAGTTTCCACAGGTTTTCAGACCAGAGATCTGAACATTGGATAAAGCATAGTTTATTTTTGCTGATATATCAAAGTCAAAAGTTTTTACAGAGGGACTTTTGAGTATGCAAATAGCCAAAAAACTTGAAAGGGCAGCACAAGTTTCCAAAAAAGACAGGAAGGGCAAAATACTCATGCCTCGTGTCCTTATGAATTCATCTGTTGTGCTGTTAGCAATTTAAACAAGTGCAGGGATTTTTTGAGATGTGCTGCCCTTTCAAGGTTTTTAGATTTGCTCACTGGATGTTTTGTGTTGAGCACAACCTCCTTTTTCTATTTCTATTCAGATTTATCAAAGTATCTCCTTCTGCGACTTTATAAAATAGACAATACTGTAAAAAAGCCAACAAACACCGATTTCCCACCATGATTTTAGTAATAAAACTTTAGATAAATATAGCTATTAATGATATACAAACAAACCCCTCTGTGAAATCCTCTGATATGCTGATACAAATAAAATACAAGTTGACTAAGGGAAAAAAAGGAGGAAATGGCTTTAAAAAGGTATGTTTTGTAATATTCCAAATGATTTTATTCCAAAAAATGTTTAATATGATACACTTTTTAACTTACAGATTTCACTGTAAAACTTCCCCAGCTGATTATTTACATTTAGAAAAGAAAATTGTCATCTTTGTATTACAAATTTTATGTATATTTAATTATTTACATGCTAATAAGCACAGACTAAGAATCTACACGTACAACACAGGAGGTCAACTTGTGTCTGCTTAAGAAACCTCTGTGGAAACTATTATTTCAAGTCTGTCTGTGGACAAAAGGGGGGGCTGATATTTGCAGAGCGTTATCCAGCTGATTGCTGGGATATGTACAGAGGACCTACTTCCAGTATGGGGTCCTGGGCTAATGTAAACTCAGCCTTCGGCTATGCGGCCATCATCTTCCCTTTCGAGCCTTTCATCATATTTTCTTTCTTATCTCCTGCAAGCCTCTCTCCATTCCACAAGCCTCCAAAACATTTTTCCTATTCCCATTCCAGTGTCATTGAAGTGCTGCACATTTGTTTGAGGGTGCCGTGGAAACGGATTAATTTTTCATGGCACACTGTATCTCATGGTTGTAAACAGCCTTAATGGGGCGTATCAACATAATCAAATTAATTATTTACCGCGACACTGACAATACTACCGTTTGAGGGAGAAATATACAAAATGACAAAAACAGAGACTTCTTATTTGCGAGGACTCGGAAAGTTAAGTTTCAACCTCTTCCACAAATCTGGAGTAGTATTTCAACGAGTAAGAAAGGAAAACGTACCTTTTCTTCATGAGGAGCACCACTCCTAAGAAAATGATGACGAAGAGGAGGATGCCAGCGATGACCCCGGCGATCTTCACCGTGTGGTCCGTTTGTTTCTCCGGCTCCACGGCGTCAGGTTTGTGGGTGGCTGCTCCTGAAAAACATCACAAATTCACATAAAAAAGATCAGACAAGGAAAATGTTATTAATCAGGAATGTGAATAAAATCTAATGAGCGTTTGCTTTTGTTCAGCATCAGAGTGCACGTTCAGGCTTTCACTATTCTCTCTCATTGATGTGACAGTGTGGCGGACTGAGAGCACATCGATCAATACGCTGATATTCTGCGGCATTCTCTGGACCATAAATATCAATACACATTAATTGGTTCAAAGTAATGCTCATTTTTAAAAGTGACTCCCTTTTGTCCACCTTCAGCTGCGCCCTCAGTGGACATGAGCGCTCTGTGGATGGAGCTGCACTAGGAGAGATAAGTGCGCATCATCTTTACCCTTGGTTAATCATGTTTGGGGCAAATGGTTGCTCGGCTGTAGAAAAATGTAGGATGCGTGGCGGGAAAGATAATACCCATGAAGATAAAAAAAAGCCTGAAATAACCAAAACATTTAATATCAGCTCGGGAGGAGATAGCCAACAACAAGAGACACAAAGAGAGAGGGAGGAGGAAAAAAAAGCATCTTGTTTAAACAGCATCTGCTCCCTGGGAAGTGATAAGAAGCACTCTGAGGAGAGCAACGCTGCCGGAATGACAACTGTCCACCTGAACAACACCATTATTCCTTGTCACTTGGGGTAAATTTAGAATGATAAATTGTTATGTCAGACAAATCTGTTAGAGCGGGGTTCCTTCTCTCTACAGCGTGGCCATTTTCCCTCCCTATCAAAAAAGGTAAATATCTATCCCGGGCTGGTTTGTGACATATTGTTCTTTCAACAGCCACGTTTCTATTTAGATATAAGTTTTTAGGGCAGGGCTGTGGCGGATTTCAAGACGGGTGACATATTTGCAATCACGTCTGGATGGATGGAGCTGATTTTGTCTCAATATAGTGTTACAGGCTAATCTAACAGGACTGTTGTCAGTGACAAATCCCCATTTGAACGGCGAGTCGCTGTATGTTCGCTGCTGAAAGTCAATATTCTACCAGGGTAGACAGTAACAAAGTACAGTTTTTAGACATATTACATGTAACATTTCCATAAAATGACCACACCTCTGTTGCAAATTTTGTTGCGTTTTTATTTTGTTACTCACATTCTGTCAAATGTTTCAACAATGTTCAAACCCAGGAGTTGTGAATTTTACTCGGGTAAGGCAGCTATGCGTTTTATTTGGTCTCATGCTAGTAATAACTTCAGGTTGAACATCAGGCGATACGTCAGAGAGTGAGGAAACAAGTCGACTAAGGTGACTAAACCAAACGCGAAAAAAAACAAACTTTCAAACGTTTTTTTAATTTGTGAGCATTTCTAAGGTCAGACAGATTTCTGTACTTAACGCACAATTTGTATTTTTCTTCCACTAGGGGTCTCTCAATCAGAACAAAACAAAAGACGATGATTGATGATGTAGCAAAGGATCATGGGAGTTACTGGTGAAAATCTATTGTAAGTTACTCAGGCGGAAATGTTCACATCAGAAATGGTGACTGTTCAACAGTGAACAAAGCTGCCGTGATCCTACGCTACGTCAAGTGCTTAATATATGTTTTAATCTTGCCAATAAACACAGGACTACTATTAGTTCTGTAAACTCTGGCAACGATACAGCAATGCATTGCAAATAAACGTACAAAAAAAATAAAGAATAAAATGCAGTATTTCTAAATGCGGTACTTTAACGTTCACTTGTAGTGGAGTCAATTTTTGACCAGGAATATCTGACTTCTGTACTTTTTCCACCACTGCTCCGTTCTGAGATTACTTAAGTCAAAACAGAGCAGAGAAGAATTTCAGTAGTTAATTACTACACTCGTGAAATTTCTCCAGATCTCCACACTGAGCACTTCAGCATCCTTTTTGTGTGTTTACAGTTGTCACAACTGCACCGAGCAACGCTTAATCTCACAGAAATAATGAGAAATATTCATGAAAGGGGATTAACTCCTGCCGAAAATCTCTAACACCGACACATCAAATGACGATCACACCTCAAACACGTTTTTCATGTCAACTAATGCTGAGGAGATGAAGGTAGACAACAATGTCTACCAGTCTTTGTTTTAGTCATTGATTCTATGCAAATAGCAGGACAACAATCAAAATCCACACACGTGCAATATTCCACTTGTTTGTTTTTCTGTTGGGGAAAATGTCACCGCTGTGTTCAACACAGTGGGAAAACCAAGTTGTGGACAGAATAACTGACATGGTGGGAGAAGCTGCGGCTCTGACCTGTTAGTTGGTTGTCCCCGGCCGCTGGGGCGATGCGGATGTAAGGGGTCGTGAGCTGAGTCACGAGTATGGCGGCTGAGTAGAGTCAGTGGATCCAGGATAGCATGCAGTCGAGAGAGACGGAGGGAGTGAGAGAGAGAGAGAGAGAGAGAGAGAGAGAGAGAGAGAGAGAGAGAGAGAGAGAGAGAGAGAGAGAGAGAGAGAGAGAGAGAGACAGAGAGAGAGAGAGACAGAGAGAGAGAGAGGCCACACTGAAGCCACACCAACAGTTCCCATCATCATGCAGCATTGAGGCAACTCATTACAGTATTAGAAAGCACTTCACATTTTGTTTTGCCAACTTAGCAACAGCAATCATTTCATACAAGTTCATACCTCTAAGAGTCTAATGTAGAGCATTTAAATCTATCACTCCAGCTGATTCATTGCTTACATGATGCTTTTAATTCTAGAGTGTGCCTTTTTACTTTCCAGCCTGTTGAGCCATGTAGTTGGAGATATCTCGAATTCCACAAAAAAACAAATTAAAAAATCCATAGTGGAGCTGCATGCAACCCCCACAATATCTAAGACTGCCAGAGCATGTGACAGGACCTCCTAGGGCCCGGAACGGAGTGTGACTCGGGCTCCCTCCGGCCTTATCAATTCTGCTCCCGAATCAATCAATGGTGCTTAGACTTCATCACCTCTAATGTGTGGAGCAGGATGTACAGGCAGCATAGCTAAGTACATCCAGACCTCAATGGGCACACAGGCTGCCTCCCAGTCACGGAAAAACACATGTTTTATTCGTCAATACATTGACCAACAACATGTGAAGGCCATTAGGCACATTTTTGTCTCTTAAAACAGCGTTTCCCAACCAGGGGGCACTTCTGATCCCGCCTTGGTGTACGTGGCGAGATTGTAGAGTTGCTTGATTAATTTTTAAAAATATTAATGATTTGATCTAAAAAAAAAAATGAATCCACATGGTGAGCCATCTTTAGCAATTAATTCAGGCATTATTGCAATTGAAGGAACAGTTCAATCAAAAATGAAAAATAAAAAAGTCATTATTAAAAAAGTCATTATTAGTTGTGGAGTCAACAAAACATACAGACAAAACAGAATGGCTCTCAACAGCTTATCCGATACAAACCAAGTCTCCAGATAGAAGCTAAAAGTGTTTTTGTGCACCCCGTCTGAAGTGGGTAGATAAGGTAGACTGTGTGTCGAGGTCGTAAATAACATCTTTTCAAATCAACTTGGGATCTCGGGGATTCCAGTGACATGGATTGCACCAGAGCCATTCCGTGTTTCTTTTTCTGTTGTTTTCTTACGTTTTTAAACAAGTCTCCGTCTACTTAAGACTTTCCATTAGCGTGAGGTTGAGTAGATACTGAGTGAATTTTCCATTTTTGGATGAACTAATCCTTGAACATGACCGAACTGAACTAAACATTGACAATTCAACCGCCTGAAAACATTGCAACATCCACAATTATATCACCTATAACATAGTTATTTTTTTAATAACTAATAGTTTTAAAAAATTAAATAAAACACTTGGAACACAAGTGGTGCCTAAGGACTACTAGAGTCAATTGGACTTGGCTATGGCAGTACTTCTTAAAGAAAAGGTTGGGAATTACTGTTTCAAACAAACACATTAACACTAGTGTAAAAATCTAATGTAAAGTGAGAGTGTCAAGATTAGTTAAAAAACATGTTAACTGTGTTAGTTTTTAGAAATCAAATGCAAGTGATGCTCTCTATTCACACAATGAGATCGTTTCCTACCTTTGGTTGCGACTCGAACGCAGTCAATTTTGGTCTCCTGTACAAACAGATAAATTACGGGAGGAGAGGGGCAGAGGGCGGAAGAAATAGAAGAGAATCAGAAGTTATCATGACACACATGTCAGACATGACACACGCACACACTCTTACACCTATCTAAGAACCCATGGTTACAACAAAACAGCTCGGCCAGTTCCACGCTGTCCCCTATCATCTGTTGAGCTCAATGACTGTGACACAAAACGCAGTTAGGCGAGAGGGCCTACAGCACAGATTAGTGGTGCTGAGCTGCTGATTTGTCAGCCAACAGCGATCTGTCGGCAGCCTGCGGCTCAAGGTGGTCAGCCACTGTGGAGAAACCAGAGCCCTGTGACAAGCGACACCAGCCCAGCATGCAGGGCTCCAAAATGACACGTCAGGGAGCCTTTCTGAATATGTAATCGAGTTTCAGCTCTGACAACAGCCTTCAACAACATAGAAAAAAAAAACCCAACAACACTGCTCCCGCTGTTGGCAGAGAAGTTTGTTGTCAACAATGGTCTGGTGAACAGGAAAAAGGACACAGACAGGAACAGGGAGGCGGTGAGTAATACAACACAAAAGACACGAGTGCCGTGTCCCTGTGTTTGACCCGGCCAAGCTGCCCAATGAGCAATGAGCACACATGGGAGAAACAGCATTTAGAGGCATAATAAAGACGAGAGAGAAAGAGAAAAAAAACATCAATGTTCCTGTGATCCCGGGTGCACGTGCATTCACATTACCGCAGCTTGTAAGCTGTCCTTTTGTTCATGGAAACATTACAGGAACTTATATTACATTTTCACTTGAATAGAAGGCAAAAAAATAAAAAAAATAAAATGTATTCTAGGTATGGATGCCACGCACCTTTTCTAAGTGCTAATTTTGTTTAAGAGGCTCAAACAAATCACTCCAGCACGATTAGACATTAATTAAAGCTTGCAGTGCTATCCACAGACAGTGATGGCTTAATGAAAGAGAGTGCATTTGGCTATTGTAAATCAAAATATTGAGTAGAAAAAAAAAATGTCAGAAATGTCTCCATCAAGGAGACGGAGCTTTGTTCTGTATCAACAAGGGATTCTTTCATTTTGTTTGTTCGGGAAAGAACACTATCAGCCAACTAATACCACTCGCTGATTGGAAAGTTTCAGGCCGCTAATGCTTTACTCTCAAGAGCAAACTCCCTAATTGGATTCAGCCCTGTAGCACGTGTTACTTCTTATTGCCTCCTCAAAGACGTGCTGGTGTTTCTCAAGGAGGCTGTTTATGGTGATTCTCATTCAGCACCACAATCAGCGAGGGCTCTCGAAGTCGCCATTGAGCTGTCTGCCGTGGCTCCGCGGAGGGAGGGCCCCCGCCAAGTGCCACTTGATGACAGAGGCTTCGACCTGTACGATCGGCAAGCCGCCGTTGTTGTTGCCTGCCTCCCACACTTAAATGCTGCTGGGACGACTGCCTCTCTTAAATGCCGCTGATCAAAGGCTTGCGTGGCATTTGGCGTGAAGCGCCATTGGAAAAGGCAGGAGACCCGAGCAACAGTAATAGCGAGAGAGAGCATGTCACCGCGCAGGGCTCTGCATTCCACGCTTGACCCTGCTGTAGCCTATTAAGAGTGCAGACAGTGCTGCTGGTGCACCCCGCCAGCGTACTGACACATCTAGCAGAGGCCAAATGCAATTGTGCTGCCGCGTGCATGTGTCTGCCTATGTGAGCCGTTCCCTGCGTGGCATCAGGGACTTGTGTACTCAGCCACTTCAGTCCCTTCAGTCCCTTTCAGTCGCCAAGTCAATCAATCTGTCAGTGAGCCCTTCACTCTCATTAAACCCATCACAACATTAAGCATTTCACGTACACTTTAAAGTGGATATGATTTAAAAAGTCGAGACGTGGTTCAACTTGGCAGCGTGTTACAGAAGAGTCCCGTATAAAGAACTAGAAACATAAAAAAAAAGTCAACCTTCACATTCAGTTTGAAGTAGTGGGATTTTTTTCTGATGTCAGTGCTCTTGGTTCGTTAATTGCGTACACAAATTTGACATGTTCTCGACTGCCCTAATTGTTTAGTTGCTGAGCTGAGACTGTGTAGTGTACATACTTAACACAGCACTATAAGACATGCTGTCAAACAAAAAAAATGTCACGCTGCCATGCACTGTTGCCTCTCTTTGTCACTAGTGTTTGGTTGTAAGAGTAGTGAAAGGATTATTAAAGGGGGATTCCAGTATTTGTAAAACTGGGCACTATATTTATATGTTTTGGTGTGTAAATGATTCATACTTACCAAAGGTTTTGGAATTGGTCCAGTAGATCGCCTCAGCTGGCAGCCGCAACACTGCTGCAGTGGTTGCAATGTAATCCTTTGGGGGTAACTGACTGCCAAAATGACATCCCATGAAAGTGCTTGTTTTTTGAAAGTTCCTACAGATTCCTACACTGTTTTTGGCAAAGAGAAGCAGTAGATCCTTTTTGTAACCAGAAACACAAGCCTCGCTTGCTTTGAAATCTCGCGAGAGGTAAGCTGGTACAGTTGTTGCCTGAACGTGATGGTCAAAATCAAACAGTCGTATATGAAAATAAATTCTTTCCAATGTGATCTTCCTGGAACAAACCACTTCTCGCAAGATTTTAGAGTGACACTTCTCCTTGAGCGTGAGGATGTATCTGGTCTTATTGTTTAACCAACAGGTTTGTCTCTGCAGGAAAGGTTTCGTAATTTGTTCAGACACTGAGAATAAAAACCTCCACCTGAGAGTGACAAAAACAAGCACTTACAGTGGACGTAACTTTGACAGTCGAAGTCGCAGCTGGGGCCATCGTGTTGCTGCCGCTTGCTGTGACAATCCACTGCACCAATCCAAAATCTTTCACTAAGTATGAATCATTTATGCACTAAAACATGTAAATATAAGGCCCATGCTTCAAAATACCATCATTTCAGAACCTTTACTCACAAACCACACTCCCCCAAAACGTTAAAAACAGGATGCAATCATTTGCAAACAAACTGTTTTCTTATTCATTTAACAATGTGATATTGCATAAACTGATCATGTTTTTGTTTGTAAAATCTTTATCTTAAAAGTATAAAAAAACTTCAAAATGGAGTGGACAAAATGTATAAGGCAAGAACCTCAAGATTGAATGAACTTACGTTCAGTACTTTATACTGTACTTAGCACATACTTTTGGAAACTCAAACACTACAGGAACACCCACCCCGTTGGCTGTGCTGACAGCCTGGTAGTAGATGCTGTAGCTCTTCTGAGGCAGCAGCGGGGCGTTCCAGTAGCCGTTGTAGGTCTTGTTGTCCCCCACAGTGAAGGGCTGTGGCGAGTGGATGCCAGCGGCGGGGAACTGAGCAGTGAAGTAGTACTGGGAGTTTAGGAGCGTGGCGTTCTGGAAGTGAATGGGAACTGGGTAGCAGCGCAGGATTTCTGCCGTGCCTCGTGCTCTGCGTGGACGTTCCTCCTCCACCACCACCTGGTACGCACTGCAAACACAGGACACAAACAGAATTAACAGACTCCAACGGGCCAAACAGGCACAGGCGGAACACGGCTGGCAATGCAAGCGTTTTTCTGTTTTGCCTGTTAGTATCATAAACGGAAAAAAAAACAAAACAACCTCTTTATGAATGGCACAGAAATGCACGCTGAAAGCTCCAAATCTGAGAGTACACCAAGTCTGTAGATATGATTCTTTATTTAGATGCGGAAGAGAAGAGATTTTTCTTATCTAGCCATTTCAGATTTTGCTCATTAAAAGTTTAATCTAAATACTATGATTAACTAAAGACACTGTGTTATGCGTCTGACTTTTTTTCAAGGTTAGAGCAAATACTCACCCACTTATGACTTACGAGCATACACACATACATACATTCATCCATATTTATTCCGGAATCAGACGCGTTCAGTCAAATAGAGAATGCTAAAACTACATTTATCTCAGGGCAGGCTTGCATTGGATGATCTTCAGCTATACTGTATGTTCAATGTGACTTAAAATGAATTGAAAATAAAATGATAAAATATATTTCAAAATAGAAAACGTTGCACTTTATAATGTCTGGACCGACTTGCTGTTCGCAGTGGATGTTGACCAAGTTCCGAACATTGAGAAGCCCTGATATATCGCACGATCATGTATATGTGAAGATATGTGTGTAAACATGTAGCTCCCTGGCAGAGTTTCTTTTTCAATAGAAAGTCGATAGAAAACGATTTTTGAAGTTTT
>CAEMYA010000024.1:9584221-9607340 GCA_903131615.1 Diplodus sargus
ATTTCGAGACACACTGTCAGATATTTTTTAAGAAACCCTGGGAACATTTCCATCTGTTTTTGTGGCAACCAATACGGGCTTTTTCTAGCTGCAAGTCAGACCACGTCCATCCGGGATCGCAGGGACCAAAAGATGTATTTTAAAACAAACCATGATTCTTTCTCTTAACTCTCACCATAAACTTAACAAGGGCACATGCACCGCTTTGCGACAAGTGAAGAACAGAAAGTTAAATCTAAACAAACCCTAAAGTTGCAACATAAAGAAACATTCAGTGACATACTGTATATACTGATACTTACACATCTGAACAAACATTTCAAGTGTTCCCTTTATCACGATATCTTGATTATTCCAATACAACGTGTGGTTGCACAGATACACTCTCTTAATTCTTGAGCAGAGACACAAAATAGAAGCTAGTTCTTGCAGCAACATTTATTAACATTTAATCCCAGCGATTATTGTTGCCTTAAACATCTGGGAGAAGCGGAGATAGGCCACCTTTCAACCTGCTTTGCATCTCTTTCATGAGAATGTGGTCATGCTGTGTGGATTGCATTTTTACACCTGGTTGAGAAATGAACACAGTGCGAAGTCAAACCTTCTCCAGATGTGATCTTGCTGACCCAATAGCATCCCAATCCCAAACCTTTCAGCACTAACATTAACGTATTTTTTCTTTCCTTATCCAGATACAGATCACCTGCTAACGCCAGATGTAAACGGGGCACAAATTCGGACAGAACTTATGTTTGCCTATAGGCAACCTTAAAAGATATCAATGATACAATATTAATACATTAAAAGATAATTAACAAATAATGCACTTCCCTTGTTTTCTGAGTATGTCCATTTGTCTTTTTTGCAAATAAACCTCATTTTTATATGGCAGAGTACAATAAATTCACAATGATTGAAATAAGGTTGGACCTGGCAGCATGTAGAGCTTGGATGACCCCGAAAATTTTCCCTCTGCCCACATTATTAGAACAACAAGTAAGAAAAAAAAAAGCCTGCACTGTAGTGGCTGTACTCCTAAGCTCCATAGTCACAGTACAAACAGCTCTGGAGATGATCAATTGTTCCCCGCGGTTGGTACTGGATGATTAAGTGTCCCCTTGTGTGTACAGCATGTGCTCTTTAACCCTACAGTTTATCATAAGGTGCTTGCAGTGTCATTAGAAAATCCCCCTTTGCTCTTGGTGGGTGTGTCCCAATTCCTCAGAGCTCTCCCATTTAGTGCTGGGTTGGGAGGTGATGAAATATCTAATCCCGCTGAGAGCCTGCAGGAGAAATCAGCCTTTAATTACTGTCCCCTATTGAGAGCGGAGGTCAGAGGGCAGGAGGAGCTGGAGCATGGGAGCCCCTTAAGTAGCTGCGGAGCAGCAGAGAAGAGTGGCTTCAGCCAAAAAAAACCTTAGATCTGATGTGAGCTATGATGAGAAAGAATACTTAAAATGATAGCGGCTGTCAATCATATTACATTACCCATCGGCTTTAACACACACACACGGTAACTACTGTTTGCAGGAAATATAAAAGTCAAACTTATTTCCTGCTGTCAGCTATGTCTGGTACAAATTATGGCCACAATAACTATTTGTTGAACTCAGAGCTCGCCCATATCTGTGCTTTATATTCCAAATCAATCTGCAGACAGTGAAATAAAAAAACAAAAGCTGGCTCCCCCCTGGGTGGTGTCTTGTGATATGATGATGTGGCTGTGCCATGACTTAATGATAGACACAGTGTGAATAGGACTTCCTTTCCTCAGGCAAAATACCAAGCGCCAAAGGCGATGAGGCTCCAAGGGTAAGAACTCTTGTAATGTGGAAATCTGAATCACTGCCTCTCTTTCCACAGAATATTCACTGCGGCAAGAGACTGAAAATCTCGCTCGCAATAAATTTGCAATTTAATAAAAATGTTTTGTTCGTCTTTGTAAGTGATAGCGACAATAATACCCACTGGTTTCACTTCAAGCATTTTTCAGCGGTAACTTGCAGTGCGCCTATAAAATATTTAAAGGCGCACCCTTTTCTTACTCTTATTCACATAACCACTATTTTCAACATGAGCTACAAAAGTGACCCAAGAGTGTAATGTTGGCTATTTAAAAAAAACACAATGGTTCCGTCTTTTGTGTAATTGCTGCTGTCACATTAATGTGCCTTTGAGCAGCTGACACCTTGTCACCACATGCTGACTTCACAATTTACATTATGAGTCATTTTGACAGACCAGAGTCATTTAGTCATAATCTTGATTTAGCATGACATGAATGAGCAATGAGTAAACAACAAACAACAGATGAACAACAAGCAATAGCTTGATAGCAAGATCTCATTTGATCCAATGCAGGCATGATTTCATGTCACCATTAGCCTGTCTGACATAACTGTGATTCACAATATCATCTCGATAAGCATCAAAATATTCATTAAAAAGTCTTAAAATTGCACTAAAACATGCTGGAATCACTTTAATCACTTCACAGATAGGACAACTTTTTTTGTGAAAAACAACCAAAGAATCGTTAATAAGTAAAAACACATCATGAAGTCTTCCTGCACATATAAGGACAAATAAATGTTGGTAACCTCATCTGTCTGTCTTTCGTTAATTTGTTATCCGTAATATTTACTCACATCCGATTTGTTCTTGTGGGATTATCCTGTTAATAAAAATTCATCACAATCAACTCATTGTGGTTTTTTTTTATAGCGCTGACATCTTTTATTGTCCCATCCATAATCCAATGCCAACCAGAGAATTAAAAAATTAATTGAATTTATGTATTGTTGATGATGATGATCCAACGATAGTTAAACTTCCTGAAGTAAAAGTCTCAATATCACAGTGTGAAAATACTCCAATACAAAAGGTGATGCATTCAATACATATTCGCATTAGTAGCAAAATATACTTATCGCATAAGTAATTACTGAATACCGCAGACGCTAGGGTACTTTAATATTGTGGCACGTCGATGTGGACGTGCTTATTAGCTATAATTTTACAAAGAAGTTGGCTGATAGTAATAAATATCTGAATTAACACACAAATCTGCGATGTACATCCCTTGCATGACCATCCACTATCGGAGTTTAGTTCTGCTGACACCAATAAAACTTTGTATCAGTGCAGGTTAAGCAGATCTATACCTAGTTTTATCTATAATAATCCATCACGCGTTGTTAACTGATCATATAATTTGCATATAAAATGTTGAGGAGCAACTGTAGCTGGTAAATAGCTGTGATCTGACAAAAAGCGTGACATTTTCTACTGAAGTTCTAAGGAGCATTAAACGGACGTACTCAAAGCACGAGTACATAACAATTGTGATCTTGTGAATAAATGCAGTTTAATCTGACTAGGCAAGTGCTGAGCAGGTATTAGTCCTAAAAGCAGCCAACTAAACCTTCATAAACACACAGATCACAGATTAAAAAGGAGAGAAACTGACAGCTTGCCTTGGTGAAACGGTGCGTAATTGTTCTTAAATCCAAAACTGGTTCTCTCCCTGAGCAGAAGATGGAAAGACAAGGAGAGAAAGAGGAATGAAGGGAGACGCTGTACGAGATGAACGCTCTAAGCTGTTAAAAGTGGTATGCCAGAGGTGCCGGCGGGGCAGACCTGTATTCCTGCAGCAACGGTGCAACCTGAGCTGACACCAATTAGGCCTCCTCCAGCCTCACTGCCCGATAGATTTCAGCTCTGCCGCCATGTGACGCCAACCAATTATGGCGGATTGACTCGGAATCGACTGGATTGTGACCTGAAACTCAGATTTATTTTTCATGTGGGCTGATAGGGGGAGAACTCGGGGCTGCTTGAGCAGATGAGGGAAGGTGTATGGGGAGCATTTCAATCACTGTCTCGCTCTCTCTAATGCCAATTGGCAGGCTGTATATGCCTATATGTCTGATTTAAGAGCGGTTGTAAGTAACACACTTCTCCTGACCCAGCAGCCTTCCTCCATGAGTCTGTCTCCTTACTCTTTATATTTCCCTGGTGTCCACACAGCGATAAAGCAAACAAATTAGAAGGTGCCATAGATTACATTTGCCATTAAATCGTAAAAAGCACTGAGTTGTGTCACGTTTAGGCACAGCTATTAGCGCTTGCTATGCCGTGATCAAAGAAAGTTAGTGCTTATTTTGGGACTGTAGAAAATCACTTAACTGATTTCAGGCCATGGTTGAGCACAGATAATCTGATGCTACAGGGTAGGAACTACACTGGAACTCAGTTTCCTCAATATGCTACTTACAATGCCGCAAACTACTCTATTTTATAGCTTTTTCTGTTTATGCGCGTGTGTGTGTGAGCTTCCTCAAGGCAAAGGTTATGGCAGGGAAAGAGAGAAGGGCTGATTTAGTGGTACGAATGATAAGGAAGGCATCTCAAATCATTTATTTCTGCAGAGGCATGTAAACATTTATTTTGATGCTACGGAGTGAGGAGGCGTATTCTGGCCCTGACGAGGGGCCATTGCAAACATAAGTTAAACACGACATGACTGATAGACAGTTCACTAATCCTCTTAAAGGAACAGTGTCCCCTCTGGTAAAAACTGTTCCCGGCTACGCGTGTCGTCCCCGGAGATTAGAAGCCAAATCCAAGTTGGAAATGTTATACCGATTAGCAATTACACAAATATGAGAAATTGACTGTCTCCCTCAGCAGTGACAACGTCTGCCCGAATCTATCTGAAATATGATTTGACTTCAGCATGACTGCAGGATGCCGGTGAAAAAGGACATTTGTCGTCTGGCTGTGTCTTGATTTTTTTATGAACCGCCGCTTATCGTGTGATCTTCCCCTTCCTGCATTACAGCAAAACATCTGCCGGTTGAAACTCAAATGTCTGGAGCTCTATTACCTCCCAAACCCAATCAGCGTGCAAGATTGCGTTATCAAATCAAGCTTCACATGCTGCTCTGGCTCTGTGGTGCTGCGGATCAGTGTTCTCCCTTGTCAAATCCTTATTTCATAGGGGCTTTAAAGCTGATTTCATAAAGTGTTCAATTTCAAAATGAGCTACCCACCACTCTAGAAAAGTGATGGCTACCCCTGCAACATGAGCAGGAGCACAAAATTAAATCTAACTACGGTGTGAAACTTAAATCCTTAGCTGACAAAAATGCTAACTCTTCAATAGACCGACTGAATCAGCTCTGTTTTTCTATTTTTTTTGACTTCGTGGACTCTTTCCAGCACACTCCAGGTCATGGAACGTTTTAGAAAGCATCCCTTTATATGTGCCTCAACTTAGAACGACACTTAGTCATGCATCTCAACCCTCCAACCCGAGGAGAGATTAGAGATGTTGTTATTTTTTTGAGCCTGGGGAATTCAGATGACTGAATTTATCATTATTGGCCAGAAAGCAGATCCCAACAGACCGCCGGGCTCAGCTCCTCTGAATAGAAGGTACTTTATAGTCACCTTAGCTTTTTCAAAGGCATCGTGTGTCACTTGAGGTGGAGGTGGAAAACACCTTCAAAAGCCTGCCAGTATCTCGTCCTAGGCCTGCATCATAATCTCTCCTGTTTGCTGCCCTCCACCACCTCCTTTTCTTTTGCAATTCATATTTTTTGAGACACCGGGCACATGCGTGAAGGCAGTAAACTGGCCTTTATGTCCTGCGAGATTTCAACAGAAGCGAGGAGGTGGGGGAGAGAAATGTGTACCTGAAAGCCCCAAAGTTTGGACGTGGCGAGGCGCTGCTGTGATCAAAGGATGCCTCAATTAGTTTGGAGGTGTATTTGTGCCATGTACTCAACTCCACTGATGAATTCTTTTAATGGATCGTCTCTAGAGTCTCATTAAACATATATGATCCTTAAAACTAAATGTCAGTATCAAAACACATCTCTTTTTAATGATCAACAAGCACCAACACTCCATCTAAAAGGATTGGATGACAATCACCATATTTCGCATTCGTGCCCAATCCTGTCTCAGCTCAGGCAACCAGAAAAAGAAGGCAGCGTCTCAAACTAAAGTTTAAAATCCCCAAAGACAGATCTCTTTCATCTGGTCATGAGGTGGGCATGCCTTCCAACGGTAAACAAAAGAGGAGCCCCGCATGCTAATTAATGGAAGCTCTGATTCAAGACACTCTGTTAATTATAATTAGGGGTTTGTAATTAGCCCAGTGAAAGAATGGCAGCCAGAGTAAGGCCTTCTGAATTGTACCTGCGAGAAGATTAAAAACCGATCACTCTGTCCTTCTTGCTCAGGCCTCTCCGTTTGGTGCCGGGGCATTAATCTGGGCAGCTGCACATAAGGTAAACATGAGCTGACAAGCCTGACTAAAGATCTCAGGGCTGTAATCTTTAAAGGACTCAGATGAGTTGATAGTGTAAAATTGAGTTTTACAGTTGGGCACAAGTGTTTATCACTCCTCATATGAAGGAGTTAGCCGACGCTCTCCAGGGTCCTGGTGGCTGAAAGCACAAACTTTTGGATAACAGACTTTTTCTCTGATATTGTAAAGGCTAATTTACGACGCACTCAACTTCAACCAAGAAAGTGCTCATATGGGTGTAAAACAGACAGTTTTGCTAGATGTACGCTAATTCTGCCCTCTGTATGATGTCTGATATGCGGAAATTTGACCATGTTGTGGCACTAACATTAGCAGTTGGTTTTAGTCTACCAAGACATTTCCCGGCACAATCAAGAGAGCTAAATACAGGTCCTGAATCTAATGTGACCCCTTTCCAGCCAATAATGCTTGATGTAGGCTCTGATGATGAATGTGATTCATGTGGACGGTTGTCGTTCTCTCTCCGTCCACCACTCGACGCTCATTTGAAGCGACCTGGAGCTGGAACTTTCTCACTAAGGCATGTTGCGTGCAAGTCGTGTTTGACTGACCGACATATGAACACAACATTTCATGCATCATAGCTACATCATTGCCTTAAATACATGTTTTTGTTAATGTAAAATGCTAATTTCCCCCAAAGTGTGATCATTTTAAGCCTCTGGTGTGATCTGGCAACACCAAACACAGAAAAACATGTACACACTTGGCCCTTGGTTCTATCTGATGCCCAAACCAACCAGTCAAGCCAGAAACACCTAAGATAGGGACTTTTTTTCCTTCTGTTTTTTTTTTTTTACCCTGTGCCACCAAACCAAATGCAGCAATTAAAAGGAACAGTTTGACTTTTCAGAAAAAAATCATTTGCTTTTCCACATCCATACGACATCATATCTGCTTGTTAAATATGAAGCTTCGTCGGTTTGTTATATGTTGTATCTTCAGTCAATGTTGTACGTCATTTGTGTTGGTAGGTGGATTGTTTTTTATCTTTGGGAAGAGCTGGTGTTAATTTCCGTTCCCCTTTCATCTAAGTCTTATCAAGAGACAAAATAAGTATATTTCCCTAAATGTTCTTATATTTCAAATTATCCCTTTAGTGTGGAGAAATTTAATGTGTACTAATGTCGATCGCCAGTGCGACCTAACAGGCAGGAGAGTAATGGTGGACCACTCCTCAAGCGTGCCTGATCGCACTCGGGGATCGACACTTTTTGTCTGCCATGATGCATTCAAAAACCTTCTTTTTAGAAAACTCTGCGGACACAAATGTGCAAATTTTGATGCTAGCGTCCCAGTGCCCCATGCACCCCATTGAAAATTAACTTGCCCGAAAACGAAACTACGGTAAATTTTAAAAGTGCCTCTTTCTTCGTAATTATGCATTTACACGAAGGTTTGACTCATATTCAATCACAAATAAAGCCTTGGTTACTTTTTGGAGAGAGTTTCACTTTAAGACAGTGTTTTATTACATTATTTTGTATGGGATTATTACTGTGTTAGCAGTTTCATTTTGTTTAGGTGACACTGTCACTGTAAGAGCGGCGCAGCAGCAGGTTGCGTGAGATCGCGGGGGATCATGGGACGAAGGTTCATAAAGAGTGTTAACGTATCTTTGCCGATTCCTGTAGATTGGCAGAGTAAAATGTGCAAATGACATGACTGCTTGCATAAACTGTGCCCATTCTTATGTGTTTGACGAATTTAGACGGGAGTTAGAGCGCATTGCGGTCAAGGTGTGTGACTGGGCGCGCAAGCTGCACACTGGAGTGAGAGTGAGTTTAAGACTATTCACAAAATGTATTTTAAGCTCATGCAAAAATGTTTACTCAATGTATTTTGTTCATGTGAGTAACTTACAGCATGTTTTTTGTGAACTAAAGAATATGCTGTAATTTGACTATGAGTTATGTGGCTGGGAAAATGTATTCATTTGAGTTTGTTTTTATTTTATTTGTGCAGAAAGAGCCACTACTGTTGTCTAGAATTGTCTGGTCAGGTTGAGTCTAGAGTGTCAAGTCAAGTCTGAAGTGACCTGTAACTAGAACAGATGTCCAGGAAACAGAGATAGGTGTTTGAAGTTCATAAGCTAACTGGGGTTTACAGTCAGTGTGACATACAGTGAGGGAAAGCATTTTATTTGTTTTATACTGATTACCTCAAATCCTCAAAACTGCGGTGTTAATGCTGTTTCTTTTATAAGTTGCAGTCGGGGAATAAAAGACCCACAAATAATTATCATACTGTGTCCGGTCTCCTCATTTATGACACGGCCACACAAAAGAGGGATTAATACATGTAAATTACTACAAATTGTTCCATAGAGGCCCTTCAAATGAGCAATCAGTTAAAGCACCTTTATCCATGACCTTGTTCCTACTATTGAAACTTGGTATTGGTATCACTTATTGTAAAATGTTCTAATTTTGAAGTAACAAAGAACCACTTGAGATGCAACAGTAATTGAATAGAGAATATAACTGTTTCAGAGAAGGTTACTTGCTTAAAAACTGTTAATGCTGTATTTCCTGAACGGTGGCATATCGTAAGAGCTAATACTTATAAAAAATAAAAAAAAGATCAAGCAAGCAGCCAGAAGCCTGCAGTGGCCTTCGGAGAGAACAAAATGATAACTTTTGCCCCAACAACATGGCATTTAAAGAGAACAGCTGCACTGCTTCCCTCATGAATGACTAATAAATGCAGCATCAAGCAGACAGAATTCCTTCGTTCCCAAGCAGCCAGTGGTGGCTCGTGGTGGGCAGCCCGGTACATAAAAGACATGTAAAGGAAAGAGATCCCCGAGCTAGCCTTGGCTGCACCAGGTTTTAGTGTTCTTATCTTCAAAGGCTGTGCTCCGTTTTTTTTCAAAAGGATCAAAACCCACAAACAAACAAAGCTCTGAAAATGAGATTCGTACAGTATGGTTCTGAATTCCCTGGCAACATTCCTTCGCGGTTGGGTATTGATAAACACAAGCTCTTTGATAATTTTCTGTTGCTGATGGTCGTTCCTAGCGTTTAATATGCCGTGTTTTTTTTTTGCTGTTTTCGCTCCGTGCTGTGATGTGTCTGTGAGTTCTTATTGTTAATGCCTACCTCACAGGTGCGCCTCTGCTTTGGGCAGGTTTAAGCAGCACTGTGACCGTGCTGTCCGTTTGGTTCAGAGAGGTCTCCTGGTCATACGCCGGCATGGAGGGAGCTGAGGAGAAAACCAAACAGAGGGATGTTTTACCACACTGCAAAGCAAAGTTCAGCTTCGGTCAACATCAAGTCATTCTGTATATCGAGTCCCTCAGCTCGGCAGTAAATAGAAAAAAAGGAAAGCCCAGTTTTCTCACTTTTACACAGAGCACTTACTGCCTTTTGCCTTTATAGCTACATAATTTAATCATTAAGTGGAGCAATAACAGAGGAGTGAAACATTTGCTGCTGTCACAAAAGAAAGTCTTCAAAGCACTGCACATGTATTAGAGAAAGAAACTGCAGAAAGTAAGGAATAATTGCCAGCTAGCCTCATGGTCATTATATAAATCAATCCCGGTTTTCATTGAGCACGACTCACCGTCTTTTATGGGAAGTTACAGCACAATTTGTCTTCGGCCAATCAAGCATCTGTGCTAAGTCTGATGTAAAAGCTAGACCCAATAATGAAAGTAATTTACCAAAACATCTCGCTGTTTCAGCGATGAAGAATAGAAGGTATTTCAGCTCATGAATATCACGGTTTATATTCGTGGATTTTTATTGTTTCAGTGTGTTGGAGAGCAGACGGATAGGATAAATCCTTTGAGACTAAAGAATAATATCCGTAAAAGTAAAACCGGGGCTATCTAACTTTGTTCGCCTTTCTATTCACACATTTGGACATAAAGACCCCCAGCAGCGTTGAGTGGTACACTACTCAATTCGACATCATCCACATCCATGCCGTTGACCCCGCTGACCTGAAATCTTGGTGGTGAACTGGGTGATGATAGGGGGCCCGTAGCCCTTGGCTGTGCTAGCGCGCAGGGTGAAGGAGTACGTGGAGCCTGGGTAGAGGCCTGTGAACATGTGGGTGGTCTCGTTGCCCAGCTTCACCACCTTCCCACTCTGGTTGGAGAGGTCCAGCTCAGGGTCAAAAGAGCTCACTGCCTTGTAGGAGATCTAGGAGAGAAGACAAATGAATATTCTGATAGGGGCCTCTGGTACTCCGCACTCCGCTCTCTTCAGCTGAGAAGGATTTGTATTCATTCAATGAAAACGTTTTATGTTGGAGGCGTCCAAGTGGCTCAGCAAGCTGAGGCATTTACTGGGCTTGCTGCGCTGAGGTTTTATTTCCCACTCATGGTGGTGAGAGATATTTCAATTTTTCCATCTTTCTCTCCTCTGCACTACTCAGTCAAATCGAAAGCCACAAAGCAATTTGAAAGAAGTATCATGTCGTACTTCTTTGTGCTTCTGACTGACCAGCTTCATCATAAAGCTGCACAATAAAAAAAACCCAAAAAACATCATATAATTATTTTAACAGATATGATTGATTTAAAAATTCATGATTTAACTTGCATCACACTGAAAAAAATGTATAAATAATGATGGTGTGACATTTGTTTTCTTATATCTGGAGAACAAGGTTTGTTGGCCAGGGCATCTGCACAGCACTACGGTACCTCAGCATAACGCTGTTCTGTCACACATACCTTGTTTTATAAAAATGAAGCTACTTGGACATTACAGTTGCCACTATTGTGATTTTTATAATATTTTGATTATCTGTGCAGTCCTACATACTTAGGTATACTTCTTCAGCTGAGCAGAATCCAGTGCAGTAGCTCTGGAGCTATTACGGTGGGGCAATATGGCTCCCAACAATCTTCAGCTGTGTTAAACAAAACCCAAGAGGATAAGTTCTGCATGTGGTTTTATGTGAAATTTCTTTTCAGTTTTTTGATGGAACACCATAAAAAAAATAGTACAGCCTTTCGTTTTCACCACAGGATGGATTGGTAATAACACTGGTGACTAAATAACTTTCATTCTGGCACCATCATCAGTCAAAATTTGAATTTGCTTTAATTTACCCTGGTTTATGACCAAATTCATGCAAAAATCAATGATATTACCACCAGCCTCAGCTGTACTTTGGGTTTTATTAATTAGCAAATGTTAGCATGCCAACAGGCTAAACTAAGCTTGTAAACATGGAAACCATTATACCTGCTTAAAGAGGAAATATGTTGTTTTATGTGGATGTCCAATCATTGTTGATGGTATTGTAGTTAATAAATTCCTCAGTGCGTGATATAACAAAAAAGGTGCATTCTCTTTTTGCAATATCGATTCTTCCCGTTCCAACAGTGATATAATTGAGGTTAAGGAAGAGCTGTAAGCTATTGCAGGTTGGATTTAGCCTCTAGGTTGCCAGGGGGCATGATGCTGCTCATAAACAAAACATGTTCTGTTGCTTGTAAACCAGCTACATTTCCAACAGGGAAAATTTCATCCCAAAATATGCAGAGTGCAGAGGATGTAACATACAAGGCTACATTTTGGGCTGCAATGCATCCTGGTATGTGTATGCCTTGTTGGCGGAGCTCAGCAGCCTGAAAACCAGGTTTTCTCTGTCAATTTTGCTCACAATGAGGAATCTAATATTTACCATCTGCACTGACTGGATGTCCACATAAAACACGGCACACTGCCACTTAACACTTGGCATGCTAGCATGCTGACATTAGCATTTATCTTAGAGAACCAGGTATTAATATATTGACTTGGACAACATAAAAATAGAATAAAAATAACACGATATGATCAGATTACCACATAAAAGAATTATCAGACAAAATATTGGAAAGGATAACATATTCCTGTGTAACAACCCAAATATGTAAATGGCTTCTCTGTCTCCTCTGTACTTAAAGTCTAACGCCACAGAGGAATTTAAAAAGTCTTGTGTTGAGAAAAGATGCTCTCACTCCATGTGTGAGCTTCTGACTTCATGTCAACAGGGCTTTATGCCAGCATTTCCAAAATAAGCAAGGTACAAAAGGTCTTTGGAGAGGACGTGTCTCATAACAGCGGTCAAATTCTACTGCAAAGCAGTAGCTACATAATGTTTTTCAACCAAAGCTGATGCAGGCTGGAGGTTTCAAGGAGAGAAGGAAATACACTTAATATATTCCTTCTCCATTAATAAACACAGGGAGCTCTGGAGGGAAGCATTAAGGTGAGTGTTTTTGCTAATATCCATTTTGAATAACTGTAAAGTCCCACTTTAAGAAAATGCCTCTGCTCGTAAAGGAAAACCTCCATTATAATTCCAATTAAGAAGCACAATGGAAGCAAGGAGTGCTGCATAATTTGTGTCCATCAAGTTCTGAAATGCTTCGAGGCCTTCTCATTTAGTCTTTGTCTGTGAAATGAGTCCGTGATGCCAAATCCTATATCATAACATTTCAGGGAGAGGGAATTTGAAATGACTTGTCAACACTGGGCACATGGACAGGTTTTTACAATTATAATGGAACTGACAGGAAACATAATATAAAGAATATTTGAGCATATTCATTTGAGCCTGCTTGTATCTATTACTCGATGTGATATATTGAGCTTTTTAAACTTGCATTGGTTTACTTTCTTTTTTTTTTTTATCTCGGGGAGGTAAATGTCAAATGTATGAATAGTTCCTAAAATAGAGATGCCTGTATAATCTCCAGCACTCTTTTATTCCTGAAATAATAATGAAATAATGAAGAAAGCTAAAGAACAGTTCATTAAAGATGCTGTATAATCCTTCCTGTCATGAAGCAAAATGAAGAGAGTGAAACAGAAAAAACCACCTAAACTCTGTTTAACATTTTCATTTGAATCTTCAAAGGTAGATCTACAGTAATTATTAACAATTTAATTTCAAGTCATTTGAAAAGGCTGCAAACTTAAAATATGGGCTTTTCAGGTTCATGTTCTGAATACGCTATTTATTTCTATATAATTGTCTATTTCCCTAAGAGGTTATGGGTTGCACAGCTTTTATTTACAACAACACTATGATCAACAAAACTGTACTTCACGGTCAATTAGTTCTGTTAAATGGCCCACGGCCAAGAGATAATAATTGGAAAATGTGCTGTATACCTTTTAAAGAGATGCTGGTTCATGTCTGTCTGAAAAGGCACTAATAATATAGCATTCACAGAGCTTGGTCAAAAAGGAACGGAGCTGAAATCTCTTTGATATCAGGTCTTGTCAGACGTATTTCACTTTGAGTCCTTTGATAATGTCAAATCAAAGCAAGGTCCTGACTCGTAAGAAGCAACTTCTGGGGAATACAGGTGGAATACACTGTGGGTTGCTTTCTCCAACCAGAGAGTGAGATTGTACTAGCGCGAGAGGAACACACCTGGAACAAGCTGCTGTCAGGCTATATTTCCCACATCTGTCACCGGGCTAAAGATGAATAATAATAATAATACTCTTCGTTATTGTAAAATATGACCTGTGACTCTAAATGATGTCGGGAGAACTCTAATGACCCTGAACCACATTACTAGACTGTTAAGGCTTTCCAGACAGAGACAGAGAGAAGTAATTGCTGCAGTATGTGACTATAATAGCCCGGGGTCGGTGCTTTGTAAGTTGCTTCAACATAACTGTGAGTGAAGCTGAAAGAGCGGCGATGCAAAACCACACCATTTGCTGAATGCTTTTACTTGTAGCATGAATTTTTAAAAGGATAAACAACTGAAACATGTTGCTCTAAAAGTGATTAAGTGCGCGGTAAAGCTACCGTTTTTATGGACATTGTTTTCCTGCACTCTGCCGGTGCCTTAAAGTGCACGCGACACAACACTGCACTGCACACACTTGAATAAACAGGGGCCTCGCTGCGATTCTTTAGGACTTTCCGGCTTTGATTGAAACGTCTCCGTGCCACTGCGGGAATATCCATTTCATATTTCATTCGCCTCAGTCACCTGGCAGCGGATTGAGCAACCTATACAACGACCCTGATTGCATCGCTTTTACTATTCAATCCGCTCTCCTCGTATGAGAAACAGCCGTGTCAATGATTGCTAACCTAGTCAAAATATCAAGCGTGAGCAAACGGTGACATGAGGGAGAATCAACAGAGGAGAATCAATCTGTGGGAAAGGCTGCGGGATTACTTCCATCTTAAGCTGGTTTAGATCAATGTGAACATATATCCGTGTGTGTGTGTGTGTGTGTGTGTGTGTGTATGTGGAGACTGTGTCTATTATTCAAGACTCGATGCAGCTGCTGGACGAGGCTAGCAGAGGCTGTGTGGAGCCTTATGTCAACATTTGTTAGGTGCTGAATCGTGATGCGCTGAATCGTGATGCGCATTCGAGGCGTTCTTCAGAGATTGTGTTATCTTTAGAGGTCACGCAAATGTTGAGGACAGAAGACGGCAGTAGTCTGCTGTTGATTATATCCAGGTAAAATGATGAACAACAGTGAAACACACTTGAGTGGCACTTCATAAAGGAAGTGAAAAGTAGCTGAGCACATTGTGACAATCTTGGCTCGAGTGAACCCAACAAATGGATTCAGTTTTAAGCTCTTCCACAATTATAATATAGAGTTAAGCCGGCATAAGAACTAATTAAACACATCCTGCGGAATTCTGCTGTCTGTTCAGTTTGCTCCCCAATATAATAAAGTCAAGTTGGGTTCAAATAGAGTCAACAAATCATTTTTATTTTTTTTTATTTTATCTTTATCAGGTAGCTTTAATGTCCAAGATAGAATGAGATAATAAAACTTAAAAAGGAGCCAACCAGATTAAATGAATCATTATTTATGTCCAGATGATTTATGTTTAATTTTGAAAGGCTGCACATGAAGGAATGAGTCCATTTGAGTCTGGTAGAAAGATCTTAACATTTAACACTAGAAATGGATAACTAACTTGACCAGGTTTCAAGTTGATTTGAAATAGAGCTGCAACAATTGGTCAATTAATCGATCTGCTGATTGGAAGAAAACTGATTACTGAAACTTCAATGAATCGATCGATCATTTCAGGCATTTCAACATTTGCTGGTTCCTCCTTCTTAAATGTGAGGATTTGCTGCTTTTCTTTGTTGTTCATGCTCGTGAATGAAGAGTCTTTAGGTTTCGGACTGTTGGTTGGACAAAAGAAGCAGTTTGAAATTGTTCTGGGAAACTGTGATGAGCATCTTTTACAATCTTACAGACTATTAACAATTAATCATGAAAATATTCACCAGATTAATCGGTAATGAAAATAATCATTAGTGGTGGAGAGAGCACAGTTACATTACTGAAATATTACTCAATTACAAATGAAACTACCGGTATTATGAGTACCATTATGATGTTTAATGCATTATTTGTAGCAAGCATTCAATCAAAGGGGTTTTTCTGTTTTCTTCAGTCTAGATTACTCCCGCTCTGTTCTGCTCAGTGGTCGTGGTCACCTCATCAAACCTGTCTGTATACTGTTCTGTATTTTTTTTGGTCCCTATGTCAGAGCTTTCCTTGGCCTGTTTGTGATCGGGTAGCTTTACTGGCTGCAAAAATGCAAATGAGAGGTTTAGATATTAATAACTAAGTAGATTTAATGTATACTGTATGCAATGCATACTGAAGAATGAGTAAAATTACAGACTTGAAAACTGCAAGTGCCCCCCCCCCAAAAAAAAGGACCTATTTACAGTTATTTGGGTAGCTGTAGTTAGTCACTTCCACCTCCTGGTTTTGGGGTACATGTCTTCCTGGCCCGATTTAGTGGAATGTGGCTGGTTTAACTGTTAATCTCACTTTATGAAGCACTGTATCCCTCTGTCATGTACACTGTCAACACACTAGCAGATGCACCCAATTCCCAATCATAAACTGAAGAAAAGAAAAAGGAGAGTGATTCATGGTAAAATTAAATTTGAACATTTCTCTGGCATTGCTGTACACTTCTGACTATCACAACTGTGGAGAGAAGAAAACAGACCTCATAGAAATGTAGAGAATCCACAGAGAGGTGGGTGAGAGAACACAGCTTGATATTGTAAACAAGTCTGTCGACTCCTCAAATGGGCGATAAATAATATCTCTTAACATTTCTCTGACCCTGGTCTTTGTTTTACCTCGTACTGAGTGATGATCCCGTAGGTCTGCGCTGGTTCTCTCCACTTCAGGATGATCTTCTCCTCATATGCGCTGCCTTGAATGGACTCCAGAGGAACGGCTCCTGGCACTGTGGGAAATGATGACAGGCAAAACAATTCAGAAGTGGTGACAGAGTGGTAATTTTCAAGGTAGAAACAATGTTATGAAAAGGGTAAACAGTAGCATTTCCATGGATACATATTATAGGCATGTTGTCAATAAAAGCTGAATGAAAGGGCTTTTTGTTTTGATTTATGATGTGCATAAAACAATCAATAAAAAGCTTTCAAGGACCTACAGTACACTCGAGCGGCCATGAGCCAAAGTCAAACAGATCTTAACAGGAAACTGTGACAATATCCGAAGTCATTGTCACTCAAAACACGCGCTCTGATGCATGTTTTACAGCAGAAGTGAACACTCCTCTCACAGATAAAACTGTGTTGCAAATAAAGATGAACTAGTATTCCCATGGGAATGCGGGGAATCTTAATCTTTCCGCTATGTTTACTTGTACTGCGATGCTGCCAAAGAGATCTAGTCCTTTAACCCCTTGTGTAAATTGCTTTCATTCTGTAACTGAAACAGAATGATGTAGAGGTGTCTTTTTTTTTTTTATTCTCCGAGATTTATCTTCAAGAACGCAACTACAGCTACACCCATGTCTGTACACTTGTTCCCATGAGACCCTAAACACACAGATCCACAGACGCGCAGCAGTCAGAGAGTGAGAAACAGTTGCCACTTTCAAGTTTTCCGACCACAGATATCTGAGCCAGACATGACAAGACTCTCTTTTCGTCAGCTGAGCCTGTTTGTTATCTGGCGGCCGGGGTTCCTTGAGACTTCTATAGAGTTCATTTCCTGTGTCTGCTGAGGCAACACAGAGGATCTTTCATCTTTGAAGGAGGTGAAACAAGCCTGCGACACAAAGGCTTGTTGTGTGACTTCTGTGCTCACCTGGAAAATATTTGGAAAATCCAAAACTTGTCCCGAGTACACAGTCTTTTATGATAAGGCGAGAATCATCCACCTACACTAATTGTCAGGATGTTCCAGCTTTAATGATCAAGCAGGCCTGCTTGAACAGGACTCATAATTATCCTCTAAACTGCCAGGTGATATAAGGTAGAAAGGACCAGAAAAGGAAAGCGACCTTCAACTGTTAATGAATGATGAAAAAAGTTTGTTTTTTTGTATATACACAATTCCCAATTTTAATGTTTCCACTTTCTGCTACTTTGTACTATCACTATGCTATATGTATTTGATATCTTTAGGTACTTTGCAGATTCAAATTATCAAGTGTTGATCGGCTTTTACCTGTGATGGGTAACCAATCAGATGGTGTTGCGGGTGGGCAGGGCCATGCCTCCCACTCCCACCCATCCAGAGAACATCTTAAATATTTTAGTATAAATCTGTGCATTTGTCTACATTTTTAAAGGACCAAAATCACTTAGGTAATAATAGCACTTAATAATAACCATCATTAATAAATAGTACATTTATAATTCAGATACAGAATTAGATCAGTTAGTTCAATGTTAAGGAACAATTAAATGAATCATTATACATGAATTAAGCTGAGCTAAAGATCAAAAACATCAGTTAATCAGTGTAACTATCTGGTGGCCAAAGAAAAATAAATAAATTCATAAATAAATACGTGTCATATCATTCATGTTATATTTATTTCATTTGATCTTTATTTTTCTGTTGCTGTTGCTGTCTGATTGCGGAATGAATGCTCTACGTTGGCTGTAATGCGGCAGCTTCTCTCTGGTCTGTAGTCAAGTCATGCATAGGCAGACCTCCACTTATCGGTAATAAAGCCTTTCCTAGGGTGCATTAATGAATGTTTAAACACAAATAGAAACCCTTCAGGGGTGGTTTTTAAAACGGTTTATATAAGTGTATTAAAAATGCCCAAAGACATGTCTTTTTCTATGATTTCAAGTATGTTATGGTTCATTATTAATCGACCAGTAATGAGTGCTCCACAAGCAGAGTTACCACAAATATCTTTTAAAAAAAACACAAAAAAAGATGCTTATATCTGCTCAGAACTGTGTGTCGTGGTTTTAGTTAAGTTGGTCTAATGTTGGCTTGGGTGTTTTTTGTCAAACATTTTTAAAATCATCTTTTCTCTCAATCGTTTCATTCCGAGATCCTTTCAGCAAAATCTTGTGTCACAGTTTTCCGACCCATACGAGCAGTAACCCTGCGTGACACTCACCATCCTCATCAGTCTGAACTTCCAGCTCTTTGCTCTCCATCACCCCCTCTGGGTTGCGAAGCACCAGCTTCACACTGAGGTTGGTGAAGGGCGTCAAGTTGTGGATGGTGTGCTGAGGATCGCGGCTCTGCGTGTCATAGCACACTTCCTCCCGGGTCTCCTCCTTGCCTCCCACCCTGGAACGGTACTGGACGGTCAGGTTGTAACTGTGGCAGCGGGTCACGTTGTAACCCAGAGGCTCCCAGCGCACTGTCACCTGCTTGGATTGGATGTCCACCACTTCTAGCCTTCGCGGGCCGTGCATGGGCTCTGGAGGGTTTGACAGAGAGAAAGAGAGAAGAGTGTGAGCGCACATCAAGATAATCAATTAGGCCAATACGAAACGGCAGGTAGTGTGAGATAGTTTCAATAAAATCAAGGAAATTATTGAGGTCTATGCGAGGGCACAGAGGAGGCGGTGTTCCTTCGGGTTAAAGAGAATCTACTACCAGATTTTTCATAACACTCGAGACCCAGTCAATATTCTTCTTTTTTTCATATTGAAATACCGTTTCCACTGTTTGGAATTCATACGTCCAGAAAATATTTTAAAATTTCAAAGCCCCGGCCTGATACTGAGCACTGCCACATCCCATCACCGTTGCTAACTCGGTCTCACAGCAGCTGCACACACCAAGACACCACAGGTCTGTTGGTGGAAACCCTCAGCAGGAGGTGTATCATCCCTTCAGAGCGTGCCGCTCCTCTGCTCCTTCCACCTTGTCCTCTGCCTTTTTCCTCTCTCTTTTTCCATCTCGCCCAGTGGCGGTCAGCTATTAGCACCACACTGATACAGAGTCAGCCAGCCTGTCAATCCAGGCAGGACACAACCCCCACTGCCATCCTATCACCTCTAATCACATACACTGTGTCTCCTTGCCTTTTCTTTGCTACTTTCTCCATTTTCTCCTCTCCATCTCCTCCTTCTATCTCCTCTCTTTCCATTTCCCTTCTCTATTTTCTCTTTTTTTTTCCTGTGGCTCCCACATTTCTATTTCCACTCCCCCTCTCTCTCTCTCTCTCTTTCTCCTCATCTTCTCTCTCCGCTTCCCCCCTCCATTTTCCCCTCTTGCTCTCTCTCTCTCTCTCTCTCTCTCTTTTGCCTCCCCTACCTACGGGAGGAAAGCAGTCCAAGCACAAGGTAATGGGATCAATTTCCATTCCAGGTTAAATTCGCAGTCCATTTCTCTGGAACTTAACACTTTACCACCTATTAGGAAGAGCCAGAGCTCAATTTCCCCGTTCCCCAGGAGACACAGTCCAGCAATTCAGAGGCAGCCACAGCAGCCATGTTTAACATTCTGGAGGTGCATGTGGGGAAACTGGACTGGAGCTCCAACATGCCGTTCATTTCTACAGACTGCACAAAGGAACATAACAAACAAGCAAGAGTCTGCAAATAACAGTTGGCAACCATGAATGTGATTCCCACCTAAATATTTGCTCCGATGCCCAACGAAAGGTACTGTCCGACTGATCAAGATTTATCAAGAAGCCGTCAAAAATGCACATGAATAATTCGGGGAAAGTCGGGGAAATTCTTCTAAAGTTCTTTGTAGTGCCACAGAAAAGCTACATAAGACACTTTTTGTTTTTCCTTCACGAAATTGGGTCATGATATGTGCCATGAAATGTACAAGTGAGAAAGGATAATGCCAGTTAGAGAAGACGTAGGCGCCTGCTTGTTGGATGAAGGATGGAACACTTTCAGATCTTACAAGGAGAAACAACGGATGTGATCTGTCCTGCGCTTTAATAGAGCAGATGAAATAGCATTAGAAGGGCCCAGAGGAGGCAAAGGAAGAGCTGCTGAAGACAGATGGGGATTTCAGTGCGCAGCGTTCAGTTCATGATGCATACACGAAGGGCTACATGGGAAAAATATGTCTGTTAAAAATAAGAAAATCTTTCCAAAAGGAAAAAAAAAAAGGCAATTATTTTATCTTTACAAGAGATTTGTTAATACAGGCCTGAAACCTTGACAGAGCATGACTATCATCTTTTCTAACAATCTAAACTAGAGCTGAAGACAAATATATACATCTGTGACTTACAGTTATGCAAGGCTCTCTTAAAAGTGCTTTATATTTGCAAAACATTTCTGCAACAATGTGTCGGGACAGCTCCTTTGAGAGAGGGTCTCTGACCTCCAGAGATTGTTAACATCTGAAAGAATTGTTAATAATCATGCAAGACATCTACCTTCAAAAGGATCAGCTGTAGAGAAAATATTCTGCATTAACAGACAATGGAGTAGGCTGACTTCACTTTGCTAGAGAACTAATAATTCATCTGCCATTTTAAGAGATTGTTACACAGAACTGGGACGAAGTGGCGAAGGAAAACAGGCCTCCTCAAATAGGTTGCGATGTCGGGAGAGCCATCCAGAAAATAGCAGTTTAAACCCCTTTATTTGCGGAACTATCTGTTGGCCGCACTCAGTAGGCAACGGTTACACTAAAAGCACAGAGAATTGCAGGGTGGCCAGGCACAGAAATCAAATTAAACCAGATGCTCTCAAACTGACAAATGCACCAAAGTGTGAATCTCAAGCAGACGTGCACGAGCGGCTTCGGAGGAAGTCTCATTTCTGAAGCGTTCAAGGAAAATGTCACACTCCCATCTTTGTGGAACATCACAGATAATGTCCGCTGCAGCCTAATTCTGGCCAATGGAGAGATGCCAACAAGAATGGGGGATCACTTGTGGAAAATTGCAGAGGGAAATAGCTCTCATAAAGAAAAAGCAAAAAAATTGAATGAGAGGAATCAATTATATACATTCAAAATCAGCTTTTTGGCAAGTGGTGAGAACATTACACAGATATCTTTGCTAGTGTGCCAACAGTGATAGTGAGGTGCATACAGAAACATTGGCCATTTAGCAAACAGCTCTTATGACTATTCTACAGCCTCTTCCTGGGGTTTTGTTGAGAAAAAGGCTAATTGTTTGTTGCCCCATCGGCTCCCTGCAGCGCGAATGCCAGCTGTCTGAGGGAGGCTGTTAAATGTGATGATCTGTGGCGGACGCCCAATCACAAGTTGTACCCCATGACTCAGAATGACATCATCTTTTTTCATGAACAACAAGGTGCCTCATCCATTTCAGAGCCTGCTCGTGATTGACTTTGAAGAAACGAGGAAAGAGGAAAAATAAAATAAGACACAGTGTACCCTTCTTCCACACTTCATCTGAAATGAACGGCGTCGCGCTGGATGGCAGATATCCTTTACAAATCCATCCGTGCATAGATGGCGGCTATGCAGCCGTTTTCAAAACAGGCCCAGAGGCCCATGAACGACAGCTGATGAGATGAGCCTATTACCCCAGTCTACTGTGACTGCTAGTTTAGTTTTATTGACTGAGCAGTAAGAGGCTCAGTATCAAAAGCACACGCACAAATCACAACAAGGAATAACAGGGCTAGCTCTTGAAATCCATACCACTTTTTTTTTTCTTTTTTTTACAATTCTCACAAGATATCACACACTGAGGGCGACATTGGGGTGAAAGTACTGAAAAATATGACTCTAATATCTCTCCAGTATGGCAGATATTTCTAGTGGAATAGAGTTATAATAATGGCTATGAAAGCATCCCTTGGAGCAGGAAATTGCTGAGGTCTATCTTATGCCAGGGCACACAGAATGAGCTCCAGCAAGGAGCCAGATTGGTATTCCAAGCGGTGGACAAATTATCACCTGCCCCACACTCGCCGATGTAATTGAATAATTTGAATCTGACATTTGCACAGAACTATTAGTGATTTTTTTGTCATTACAGTGTGACATTTAAATAATGTTTTTAGAAATTATCAGCACATTATTGCCTCTGGTTAATTTGAATGGGGCGCTGCGTACGCCGCTCACTGGGGCCGAAGTGATAACACGATTTCCCAAAACATGAAACAAAAACAACAAATAACCGCATGTTACAGGCGTCTGTCCTAGAGGGGGTTTCAAATGGTGCACTTAGCCCCTGGGTAGAGCGAGACATTAGTCCTGGATGAAAGGAAACAAATTGGGCATGTCCGGAGCACAGCCACTTTACTGCGAGACAAGTGTGTGGTGTGGTGTGCGGGTGTATGGGGAGGAGGTGGGGGGGACAATGTGTGTTTTCTAGCATGTTTATGAGGGAAGGAGTGTCCACACGCCTGTGCAGCAGCACAGATGTGGTTCCTCAGCACAGTACTGGCTATATGTACAGAAGAACGATTTACTTATCAGATTTTCCTCGGGCTTTTGCGGCGCACAAGTCTTTCAGAAAAGCCGGGATCCTTATCAGATCCACATCGATTAAGAGCAGAAAAGCCTGGTGCTGGCATAGACTTCCATCTCCCTGCTCAGCAAACAGAACCAGGTG
>CAEMYA010000024.1:9608291-9646452 GCA_903131615.1 Diplodus sargus
CACACACACACACACACACACACACAGACACTTTGCTCATATACCTTGGAGGCGTGGATAATCACAAGGATTTATTGAATGGTGCTGGTCGCTCCTCACTCTATCAAGCCCTCCTTTATAGGCCTCATGATAAATGAGACTGCCATGATGGGTGAGGATGAGGCTCGGAGGGGCCTACAATACGCTGGATCGAATTGAAACCACAGAATGAACCCCGGCGCCGGGCCGAGCTGGGCTGCCACCTTGTCTGATGAAGCCCCCGAAGCTGTAGGTGTGGAGATGAATGGGTGAATGCCTTCCTTCTCACAGCACTGAATAAAAAGGGAAGGCGAAAGCATGAGAGGGAAAGTGAGATACGTCCTACTAGTACAGGAAGATGATGCATGAAAAAGACTCAAGACAAGTCAATTCATACCAAGTCAGCGCTTGTCTCCGTTCATTATCGACCACCCGACTATATGCTGACCTGAAATAGTCAGCAAGCTCAACTGTGCGATTTTATGTCTGGTACTTTACAACATTTAAGGGCCGATCTGTGCTCCAATAGATCCAGTTCATAAGACCGTATCACAAATCAAAACTATTTATGGCTCTCCTGAATGGTCACACTCGAAGGAGAGGTGCCATCAGGCAGAGGGGATAGCTTCAGTTATGGAGATAATAGTTCACATTTTCAGACAGTCTCTCTTGGAAGATACCATAGCAATAACTTGTTCGGATGAAAAGTGACAAACAGTTTTGTCAATAATAAAAAAAAGGGAACTAGAGAAAGACCTTCAAACTGTGTTTGCTTTCTCACCTCCAAACAGCTGCCAATCACAGTGTGAAGTGCGTGTGAATGTTGGATTGTCGGTTTACAGAAACGGTCAGACACAGGCATCCCCTAATCTGATGTCAGTGAGGTGCGCTTGGAGGATGTTTCTGAAGTTTTCGACCGTGCGACAAGCACTTCTGGAGAAGCTTACTGTGCCGACAGCCGAACACTCTGAACTTCTAGGTAATTTCATTCCTTTTTCTTATAAAGAAGATGAAAGTTTTGGCAAATATGCAGTGAACAAAGTCATGTTGCATTAGTTGCGGCCCGTTCCTATTTTGACATCAGCCATAGATGCACTGACAACAATTGACTATTGTGAGACAAATTCTAAAGGTAAAAAAGGGGTGCTGTTTTGGCATGATCTCTGAATGAGTTATGCACGTTTATTCTGACCCAGTTGCCAGAAAAAAATAGTGGCAAAGCAGTTTCCTGCAAACTACATACAAGTTAAAACTTCACGTTTCCTTTCTTTCCCAATATGTGAGAAAAGTCTTATGGGGCCAGTGTGCATCCCATGACGTTGTAATTATACAGTTTGGCCACCACGTCAAATTTGCTTTAAAATCTGACGCTCCTCCTTTGGGGCTTGATTCGGGTAGCATACCGTACATATAACACGTGTGTTCCTGCAGGCTGCATTTACAACACTGGATGCAAAACCTTCCAATCAGGCTCCAGGAGATAACACGGACAAAAAGCTGTTCATACGATACTACTCACACCATGAATCTGATCAATAGCCTTCCTCATAATCCATGGATACCGTATTTTTGCGTAAAATCAGTAATTTCATGAATCGATAATGGTTACTTTCTGTAATCATGTTTTGCAACACACTAGGTGGTGCTGTAGTGTAAAACCCACGACAGCTAAAAGGGGATTGTTGTTTATTGATCACGACAGTGTTGTGGTGTGAGAGAGGAGGTAAGTGTTGCGCTTTAGAGTGCAATTTCAGGCCTTTCAGGTGATACTGCTATTGCTTCTCTGCTTCGAAGACACATCAACTGCAGTTAGGGTTAGTTGGAAAAATTGGCTTCTTTCAATAGCAATATCTAAAATTTTGATTAAAAGTGGGATAAATAACTCAATGAAATAAAATGTCAGCAGGAAGTCTTTTCTATCTCTGACCGTTTAGAGGGATTAAAAGAACAAACCTAGCGAGTGTTCCTCGGGGGGCAAGAGGTGAAGGGAAGAGCGAGTCCACCAACCGGATGAAAACAAATGGACAGCCAGTTGATGGAAAGAGCAGAGGCAGCGGAGGTGGAACTGGTTAAATCAATCTTTCATTTCGTTTCCACCAATATGCTGTGCGGTGATTGGGGTCAGAGTGACAGGTACACTGACCCCCTCCTTCCTCATCCGTCTTAACACACACAAACACACACACACACACACACACACACACACACACACACACACACACACACCCCTCTACTATCAGACCAGGCTTTCGTCTTTTACTATCAGACCAGGCTTTCGTCTTTTGTGTTGAGGTTCCTTGGGAAAACGCCTGTGGTTAGGGCTCACAAACGTGAAAGACACGAGCCCTCATTTACCGACAGGGACGCAATCTCTACAGGAGCAGTGGGAGGTTACCAAGGTGATCCTTCAACTTCAACACTCCCCAGATGGCCCATGCGGCGGCGTCATTTGTCGCCAAAAACCCGCATGTGTCGCACTGAACTCAGGGTGTTACCCAGAGTGTAAATCAAAGTGAAGCGCTTGACTTTGTGAAATGGTCGCTGCGATTTCGGAGCCACCTACTTCGGAGATATATGAGATCTATGATGTAGCTATCTAGGTGGGGAAATACAGGATATAAATCGCAGCCTCCCTGACATCCTTGTCCTTTAGTTGAAGAGGAGACGCACAAATGTTCTTGAGGTAGAGTTATACAAGCAGACTGAATGAGTGCTTCCTGGACGCCTAGCAAGGGGGAATGGGGCATGTATAATTCAGCAAAAGGATGGAGAAAATCTGTGACAAAAATTACAGCAGATAGACCATGAATAATTAACCACGAAGAATAGAAACATTTAAAGACCTTGAGAAGCGTTTCAGTTCAGATTTAAAAACAGCAGGAATAAAAAAATCTGACTAAACTACAGCTATTTATCTTTCTCCTGAGGCTTTAGAGTAGAGGTCACAAACAAACCTCGGCGATAATTGTTTGCGAGGAGCTGAAGAGGCAGCTCAGCAGTAAGAAGTTTACGCGGATGTCACCAGAGTATCGTTTGCGCACATCTGTTCTCCAAGTCTCCATCCTTCCGCGTTTGGGGAACGGATAGATGTTGTGATGTAGATAAGAGAAATAATGAAAATGAAAGGGCGATAAATGCAAAGTCTCTTTCACTCTGCGACTGTCTCCTTTCCAGCAGGAGTTGTTCGAAGACGTGTCCTTGAGAGGAACACAATTTGACTTTTGTGGAGCCAATACCATAGTACACAATTTGCCATTCTACTTCCAACTGCCTGTGATAAAAAGACTTTTATTGTGGTCCTCCTATAACCTTCCTGCACACCACAAACTCAATTTACCCTCGTTTTCTCTGACTGACAAAAGAACACAAATTCAATAGGCTGCAAACCAAGGCTTTTCAGTCGTCTTGCTGCAGACATACTATAAACCCTATAGGTCACATGTCTGCTGGCTTTTGTGGGTGACAAAACAGACCAGTGTTATCTGAGATGGTGAGGTGAAGTGGCTTTCTATTCAAGCCTTAAGGCAGCAATAGCATTAATTAGAAACATCAAACCTCGCAAACAATTTCCTTTTTCCTTCGACCCAACAGAGACGGATCTGCTCAATCTCAGCTGCAGAAAAAAAAAAGACGTCACAAAGGGTCGGACCTCCTGGAGGCCATTTGCCCCGCGGACATGCATGGAGCTATAGATGGAACAAATAGCAATTGTGGCTGACGGATCTTTGTTAATAAAATGTCAAGGCTCCTTTAGACAAGAATGAGCAAGGTAAAATATACTGGCTCCTTTAAGTGCAAGTGGAGATAGCGTAATCTGATGGCGCTTATCTAGTTAGCAGACTAACAATAGCGCTTGACAAAATGAGAACTACGCACCTCTTTAGCTAACAGAATATGTTATCAACATGCATCTCTGTCCTTGGACTTAAAGCTCTGTAACATCCTTCTTTTATTCCTTAACTACACAGTTTATGTATAAATACATGGATATAAAGACTCAATTATTCCTGAAGGAAGAGGCGAGTCACACCATTACTTTCAGAATGCCCAGACGATGGAGATTCACGCCATTTTGTAAGCTCAACCAAGGGCAAATTTGACCACTGAGGGGCCAGAGCTCACACCAAAACCAGACCCAAATGTTTAAAGCAAATAGGAATACTCATAGAGAACTTTATGTGGTGCCAAGCCCCAGCTGTCCTTAGTAAGTCTGCTCATTAAATCTTCTTGTCTATCACCGTAAATGGTTTCTTGACAAATTAAAAAAAATACACTGGGGAAAAAAGGTCTTTTATCGCGTAGATTGCACTTTCCAAAGCCACTTTTGACTTTGCTGAACAATGCCAGCAAAAGGGAATGACATTATCGTACGGAAATATCTCTCACCATTATTTAATTATTTGTAAGGTGAAAAGAAAAGATGAGAGAAAAGGCAGATTTTTAAAAAACTTTACAAGTTTTATGACTCTTAATACACCAAACATGCTCAAGTAAAAGGGTCAAATCTTTTTGTGTGCTATTCACAAAACCTCAAGGTCCGGCAGTAATGGTTTTCTTGAAAAAGGATTTTTAATGGGTAAAACAGATTTGCACAGGAGCACTTGGATAATGGAGTTGTATTTCTTGTCCTGTTAAGAATAAAACAATAAAATAAAATAAAAACATTCTGACAAAGACGCTTAATCTTTTTCACACATAAGAGCTTTCTGAACGCAGATTTAAAAAAACCCAAAAAACTTTAAAATGACCTCTCATGAAGATGTGTTAATTGAACGTATGCAGAATCTAAAAACACACACACCCCTTTCACCAATACATTTAAAAGTAAGAGCTGAAAATCTCTGAAAATGTTCTTCAACTATGTCAAGGTTTGCAGGAAGTTTTACAATGAGAGGGTAAATGCTGGAAAATCAGCTTAACTTTCACTGCAGCCACAAATTATTGTTCTTGGCAACTAAAGCAATTCTACTCCTAATCTTTTTCATGTTGCCAAACACTGGCTTCATTCTTATTTGCATCAAAACAGACCTGGTCTTTCACAAATTAACCAGGAGGCTAAAATGCAAATAACCAACCTTGGTGCGGGTGCATATAATTGTGCAGCTCCTCCCGACTCTCCACTGTTATAAATGAGTGTTTAAGCGAGGGCTGATCCCTGATTAATGCTGATTCCCCTGTGTTTAATAGCACTCACTGCAACAGAATGGCAAAGTAAAAACAAACAGATGAGACTACTCCCACGTGGTACTGGAGCGCAGATGGAGACAACTTATAGATGGAGATGTAGAGTTGGCAGAGGATGGAGTCCGAGCAGGTGTTTGGACCCAGCATGGACATCATGTACAGCCATTTTTAAGGAGGATGAGAGCCAATGGGACAGCAGAGGCCATGGGGTGGAGATGAGGCACACAGAGGGGGACAGACTGTTCCTCCAGCATGGAGACTATGAAATCATCTCCGCTGCATTAGAAACAAGTGTTGTGTGGAAAACTTGCATGTGCACCTCTTACATCCCTATCACATCGGACAACAAAAAGGTGGATGGTGTCGTCCCTACCACGTTAACCCTGACTCTAACCTCTTTCAACTGCCTCCCTTTTTCTGTGTCCACCTGTGTATCTACACTGTTTCGGTCCCTTGCTCTTTGTCGGTTTGTCTGTTTTCCCATGTCAGTCCCGTTATCCCGCATCTATTTCCTGGTGCTTGTCTGTTCCCCATCCGCCTACATTTGTTCCACGTTTTTCTTTAACAATTCAGTTTTCTTAGATTTTTCTTGTTGCCTTTTTGTTGCTTAACTTTTTTGGATTTTAGCATTAAATGCAGCTTTTTCTGCCTGCCCCTTTTCGCGTCGAACATTTCAGTCCATTTTTGCATAAACGTGAAGGACCACAACTATAATGGCGACGACAGCTGCGAAACAATCTCTTTGGGATTACTTTGATGCAATTTGATCAATGATAGAAGCACTGAGAGCCTATCAAAATCCATCTGAATTGATAGAGTGTCTCTTTCACAATTTATTAAATGATTCTATGCTGCAATTTATACATGTAAAAACATTATTTTAACTGAAACATAAAGTCAAATGGTCCTGGTGCTTGTGCAGAAGTTAGTTTCGTCCTTACTGATGTCCTCTTTCACAATTGTCAGGATGACTGAAGCAAATCTGTCTTCAAAATTTGACAACTCTTGTAACAGTGAGTGAGCGTTGGATTCTCATACTCCTCTCATGTTTGAAAAATTACATGAACCCGTATCCTCCTATCAACAGAACATTATTGTTCATCTGTGTGCATGCTCATGTTGATGTTATTATTGTAAAGTTATTGTTGGAGTTATTGTTCTTGGTGTGGATGTATCTTTACACCCACTAACATCTGCCTTTGGTCTTTAGAGAGAAAAATTGAATTGGCATTCATTCCAGGCAGCAGTCACAGGTAGTTATCGCCTCTGGCTCAGATTGCACTGATTGAAACATGACATCGGGGTGGACACGCTCATTTTCACCAATACATTGGAATGGACATAGGACACAGCCAACATGCAAGAAAAAACACAAACAAAACAAAAAACAGAAAGGCATACGTGGTCCCTGCATTTAAAAAGCTTGCATACTTGGGATATTTTGGAATCCACAGATTCTCACCACATATACAAACTATTTTTAGCGTAAAATATGTATTGCTCTGGCTCAATCAACTTCAGATAGTTTTAAAACAATTACCAGAGTTAATTGTTGATTGAGCCAAGTAGCTATCATCAAGATAACAAACTGTTCCACTCATTATGCTTGTAAAATTCAGTGAAACGATGTTCAAAATGTGTCTGTGATAGTCTTAAACCAAAGCAAGAAGACCGAAAAGATCCAATAATTTTTGGAAAACTCAGACTGCAGAGGAGTAGTTGTTTAAGGCTTACTTATCTCTGCTGCCTAGCGTGGGCTGAAAATGGTTTCTCTGTGTGAGATGGTCTCTCAATAGTGTTGCTGAAATGCAGGGCCCCCTGCTGTGATCCTAGGGCACCACCTGATAATAAAGTGTCTACCTTCAAGTAGCACTTACCGAGTGTGGAGAACTCCAAAGTGGTAAACAACTTTGCACAGACATGAATTTCACATTTACAAAATTTTTCCCTCCTTTACCCAAAAAGAATATTCGGTGAGTCAATGTAGCCAGTCAAAAAATTGGAAAATAACAAATGTTAACAAGTTGGGAAATTCGACATTGACGGTCCGACAACATGAGGACATGCAAAAGCAAAACGTTTTTTGAAACACCCTGCGAAACTCTTGAAACCTACAAATAACCCCCTGGAGCAATCAAAGAGCCTTGGATAAGATATTCTTTTGATGTTCACTAGGAAAGTAATGAAAGTGCGTCATGGGAAAAAAGAAAATCTTTCAAGGCTCTCCTTTTCTTCCTCCTGCTTCTGAATTGAATTGGTTGCGTCCTTGCATTATACATTCCCCATTTTACAGAAGATTGAATTAAAACATCCTTTGTCGTCAGAAACATTGCTCAGTTTGTGAAGTGACCAAGGCATGGCAATGAATAATTATGAGAGAGACAGTCCTCTAAAGTGGCCACAGATTTTCATTAGCGCCTCCAGACAGCAGTGCAGGGAGAAGGGGAGCGAGTCTCGGAGCCTGTCTGTATCAACAGTGATGTATCACACAGCCCTGTGAGTCTTAACCGTTCAATTAGGAGCTCTGCTGAGGCCCAGCCTGTCAGTGGGAAAGACCAGCAGAGAGCCGGACAAGATCAAGAGCTGCTTCCTCAAACACACTTCAGTAGCCGGGGCTATCAATCTCCCCGACTGTGACCGGCAGGGTGGCCAAGGGGGCAAGACCCCTGCAGAAGCCGGGCCTGGCTCAGAAGGCGGCACAGGTAGGGCCATTCATCCCTATCAGCGAGACTAAAAATGAATAAGCTCATGACCTTCACAGTGGGGAGAGGGGGTTACACCCTGGGCAGGGAGGGGAGAAAAATCTCATTTTCATCAGCATTTCTCTGGACACAAAAACAGCATTAGCCTGGGAAAATGCTGAGGCGAGGTTTGTTTTGTTCCCCAAGTTGGCATCTCGGTACAGCATGGGAATTTAGCTGGTTAATGTTGTGAGAAGGGCAATTTGTACAATATCATCAGGCATTCTCAAAGTGTTTATGTACATGTTTGAGTTTGAATGCCCACAGTACACGCATCGATATAATGATCCAAATCTAAGGTGGCACTTTGCTTCACACACGATATCAATCTGTGTTGCTAAAGAATTAGGAAGCTTGCAGGGTTGTTGGAATGAAAATTAAGCTGAATAAACAAGTAGTTATGAAGCTAACCATGTGGCAGGGGGCAGTTTCCAGCTCTATGTTTGGAGCCAACTATAAATCATATCAATTATTGTGACACACAGCTGTTCCAAATAGCAGGGGAAGTTTAAAAACTAGTTATTACCCCGTTGGTTCATACTGTACTTATCATTTTCTTCTGTTACATGTAATTTTGTAAAAGGTATGCATGGCTCTAATTGTTCCAGGTGCTCATTACTCAGATAGGAGACAATTTATGTCCAAATGCTCAAACTCTGTAATGAAGATCTATAGGTGGAAACAATACAAACACAAAGGGCTTTGTCTATAGAAAATAATTACCTGAGTAAAACAGCGATGATATATGTTGGCCAATTATGAGCTAGAGTTACTTACTTCAAATGGCTTTCGAGGCAACACAATGGAGCTCTAACCAACAATGGAGCCCCGTCCTGATGGATATTTAAGTATGCAGGGGGGCGATTTGTGAAAATAGGAATCTTTTCGAAATGTTTTTTTTCGAAACAACAGATGGTACAAACTCAAATACAACAAGCCCAAGGCAATAATAATACATTACTTTGATAAAAAAAGCTGAATGAATAGACTGCTTGAACTGCTTGACCACTCTTTTTCCACAGGATTGTTACAAATACCAAAATCTCCCTCTCTCTTCTATTTAAATTGGCCTTTTGTTCTTTTTGTATTTTCATTGTGTTGGAACTGTGCAAAGTGCTTACAGTGAAAGTGAACCTTTTTGTTCAGTTGTTAGGCCTGTGTATTGTAACAGAGATGTGATCCTTGTTTCTGGTTGTCTGGCACCTATTGACAGAGGCTCATTCACAAACTCAAACATGTACAACAAGCAGGCAGGATTCTGATTCTGATGTATCCATCGCTACAGGTAAAGATTTAGGAAGAAACATTTTTAAATCCATCTTCCCAGGCTTCAACCTATCAGTTTCGGCCGAACTCAGTGGTTGAACCAATCAGTGCCCCTTGAGAAACGAAAGGCCTAATAGATAACCCTAACCCTAACCAAGTCATTCTGTGCCTAAACCTGAAAACTGAAAATAATCAAATTACAAAAAAAACAAAAACAACCTAAAAATAATAAGTCTAAAAAAATATAGGTCAGCATTGACTTTTGGCTTCAGGCAGGAGTCCAACATCAGTCCCCTGTGTCAAACTCCTGTGTTTAACCCATCCATCAACCATGACTTCATCCTTGAATTACTCTCAACTACAATAATTAGACACGTGCTAGTAGCACCGTCGGGTGAGACTTGCACTCACAGCTTATCATCCAATCACAAGGATGTGTTGAAGCAATGAGTAATAGTCAATCACAATATGGTCAGATGGTACAAGGTCGGGCACTCATGGCAGAAAAGAAATTAACACGGACGTGCATGCAACCTTGCGTGCAACACCTTTTTATGGAGCAGGGGGCCAATCAAGTATTCTCACCCAAGTGCAAATGTAGAATCAGTTTTTTTTATAGATCAGTTGTTTTCGTTGATGTTTTCTGTGTTTTAGGGCTTTTGCATTTTAAGATACAAATTACGATTGTAATTCTTTCTCTCTGTTCTTTGAAATGTCGTCAATAACTTGCAATTGCTTTCCCCATGTTGGTTTTTGATTCTCTCCTCTCAGTTGTGAACAATTGCAAATGATTTTGTAACAAATATGAATACTGCTGTTCCGTGGGCTTCGTCTCTGACGTGTAACTGACGGGTCATTAATTATCAAGTTAGAGTTGAGAAAAGGCTCATTGCCAACCTCTGCGTTGTGTTGCAAGGCCTGTTACAGGAGTAGTTTGACTGGATTGTCAACAATAAAAAACTATTTTCTGTCTGACTCTGGTTCACTTAAAAAGCTTGGCTAAAATGTACACACAACTTATTTTAGACACCTGCACCTACACATAATGAATTGATTTTTTTAGTCACTGTGAAACAATATAATGTGCAATTTCTCGAAAATCCCAGAGGTGTGCTTTCAGTTATAGCATTTTTGTCCTCACCAGCACATCTGGTCCTGGCCCTCAGCGGCGGTCCGGGGGCTCCCGTGCCTCCCTCCAGAGGTCTGGTCAGCAGAACGCTGATCTCGTATTCTGTGTCTGGATCCAGGTGGCCGATCTTGTGTGTGGTCTTGTCTACAGGCTGCAAGTCGTACATGGTGCCGGACACAGTGCGGTATTCCACCTCCCTGTCGATGATTGGGCCATCCCCGTTGATGCTGTTGGCGTTCAACTGTATCCAAAGGTAGGTGGCGCCAACAGCAGTTAGCTGAGGTGGTGCGATTGGAACCGGGGGCTCTAGGGGAACAACAAGTTTGTGATTGATGTTAGATAACCACACTATAATGGTGAAATGATGGATGAAGTCTTGACGATAAAGAAAACATTTATATATTTTTAATTGTGTGAAAAGCACCGACACTCTTAAAAGAAAAAAAACGGAACAATGGATCAATGCTCGTACCAAGAAAACAAGATTCTCAAAATCAATGTTTTTCTTTTTAACAATCAACCACATCAAAATCCTCTTGAAGCACAACAAGAGAATCTTCATGTTTTCCAATGATCAAGGTATTTAAGAAGAGCCACATAACAATCAATAGTATGTCCAGGGTCTCACCATCAGTAATACACTGACTACAGTCACCAAGACCTTGGCAAATGATGCTCCTATTCAATAACCTATTGATTTCAATCATGGACTTCTATGGAAAAGCCTCTGATAATTGACAACTACTATATTTGTCATCTCTGTTGTCTGATTGAGCGGCTGCCTTAATCTCTCAACTCATTATGTTGCGTAATTTTGCTTTTTTCTATCTAAAGCTGAAAACCACTGCTGGGAAAGCCTACGACAAAACTCCATAGCGTGTTAACAATCTCAACTAGTCTCACTTTTACAACACAATCAAGCCTTGTATTATTTTAGTTTCCATTTGCAGATAATGTAATAATAATAATAATAATAATAATCATAAACATACAAATGTTCTGACATGTTAAAGAAAAATGTAATCCAGCCAGCACTGCTTCTCTAACAAAATACAACTAATACAGAAAGAGCTTCATATAAACCATTTGTGTGAGATGCAGTTGAGGTATGAATGCTCTGCACTTGTTGCTAGTTTCTGATGTCCAAGTTTGAATTCATCTTGAGAAGAAAAAAAATTGGATTGTCTTAAGGGTAAATTCATTTATCGTTTTTACAACACAATTGTTTAAAAACAAGACTACATTTGAGTCCTTCTGTGCTACAAACCAAACTTTTTCATAAAATGGAGCATTGAGGACGACTTGTGGAGTCTTCCAGTCTGAGGAGTGGAGCTGCTTGGTCGTCTGATGGTATGGCGGCAGATACTTCTGATACCTTAACTAATCTGAAGCACAGTTTAAAGGTTGTGTGACGAAATATGCCCTCCTGTCAATGCTTTCACACTATCCCATTGATCAACATGTGATAGTAAAATGGCAAGATACATGTACGCTGAAATGCTTCCGCAAAGATAAAGAAGAAGAGACAATAGCTAGCTAGTAAACACTGATGTAAACAATGCTGGATATAATATTAGCCTAGAAATTAGTTTTGCAAATGTTTTACAAGGAAGAACATGTGCTAAAAACATTTCTTTGACCTCATGGATACACACGATAAGTTCTGGTGTCTAACACCGGAAGTAAACCTAACAGTTGGTTATGTACAAGAAAACTACGCAAGGCCAGTTTAAAAGAAATCTCGTGCACAGTTGGTAAGGAAGCATATAGATCTTGGCATCAATACCACATCGAAAAATACTAACATTTTCAAAGAGGACTTTTATCTAAGTGAGACTATCAGTACCATCAGCAAACTTGTACTTCATATTATCAAGTACATTCACTTTCTCCAAGAAATGTCCCCTCTTAGCTACAGTTTTATAAGATCAATATTATGCATGCAGGATTTTCATGCTGCACCTCACCAAGGAGATGCAAATTCTTCTTCATGCAGTTAATTGATAATATTGCATCATTTGTTATAAGATCATCATATTTAGACTCTTGAGTTATAGAAACAGTAACTACAACTGTTAATTAACAGTAATGCACTGCAGAGCACATCATTTCCCTCTAAATCATTGTGGAGAAGAACTGAGTGCAGAACTCGGCTGAATCTGACAATATTGCAGTTCAACAGTAGGGAATGGGTTGTCAAAGATTTAAATCAGTGTGTCCAAATCAGTCAAAAAAAAAATTGTACTTGTTCAATTCAAACTGTTCCAAATGCTTTCTCCCTCCACAACATTGTCAAAATAACTCAAACGGCGACTGAGAAACAGTATTTCAAATCCTAACACTATCAATGTAAGGACAGCTTCCTTTGTGTTGCCGCTTTTGTGTGAAACCAGACTCTGGTTGGTGCAACTGGTGAAATGTCCAGGTCTTTCAACATTTCAAACTTTTTTTTATTTATTTTTTTTTTAAATATTGAGAACCTGCAGTTTGTGGTTTAGAAAAAAAGAGAAACATTTCCAGACTCTATTATGCAAACGTTGAATGGAAGTGAGGACATTTTCCTCTAAAATGAATGGTTTAACACTTGGAAATGAAACAATTTCTGGGCCCTTTGAACCTTCAATGTGTCTGTTTGGATTTGCCGACAATGTAATCTCAAGTTCTTCAATGCAAGTTGGTCTCTTTCATACAAATGTGGTGTTCAATGACAACCTATAAGATGACCTTTTCTCTGTTATGTCACCAATGTTTGTGTAATCTTGCTTAAACCTTGTGCCATTTCTAGTTTAATGAGTTTTATCCTCGAAAATGTTATTAAAGTGCTGTATCAAAGGTAACTGAACTTTATTGTGGACGTTTCACCTCTCATCCAAGATGTTTCTTCAGATCTAGCTAACTGGAGGGGGTTGCAGGCTCTTAAACTCTGTGTGGGAGTGTCCTGACAGAGTCGTTAAGGACACGTCTGAGCTCTGAGTTTAATAGTCTTTAGGGCCACTTGTTGGTCGTTAACCCAACCGGCGTTCATGTGGGTGGCTAGGGCTAGGTGAGCCCAGGTTTGAATGGCTGTCAAGGTGGGAAGACGACAACCCACATTAAGGCCGGTTAGAGTTAGAATTACCATGACCTGGATGATTGAATACCTTCATCAACATGTTACACAGTAACTGTGGGATATTTTCAGGATTGTATTATTATAAAAGCAGCAAAAGGAAAGCTACAGTAAACGTATGGATGTTATTGGAAAATTCTAATGGTTGAATTCAATAGTCTTAATTAATAAAAAATAGACTGTTCCAATTTCCATTTGAATGTAGGGAAAACAAAACGCATGCACCTTCTAAATACCACCGTCATGACTTTCATGCTTGATACACTCCTGTCTCCTGGTGCAACCAAAAAAAACTGCCACTGTCAACAAAGAGCTATGACCCACAGCCAAGGCATTGCTTAGGAATCTACCCTTGTCATGCACAACAATAGGTACACGTCCCAGAGGCCACGGTGAGTAGCTCTAATGAGCGCACACATGTAACAGAATAACGCCATTAGTCGCCTGGCTGCTTCTCATGGAGTTGTCATGGAGAGGGTGAAGTCTCCAGGCACATTAGGGAGCAGGCTGAGGTGTCCTACAAAGAATTGGAGGCTCTCCCTTAGCAGATGGTTACCCCATGGTGACCTCTGTCACAGGTCCCTAAACTGCCACTAATCCAAGCCTCCAGTGTGGCTGTCAAACATCACCTAAAGCGAACCAACTAATCCAGCGGGACTTCTCCCGGACTCACACGCGGCACACCAGTCTGCGTGCAGGAGCCAGACAGAACAATGAGGTGATCCAAAATCTGGCTTGTTTTGATGCTCTTTTATGGTCTGTTGTTGTGTCTTAAAGGGGTTTAACTCAGTTAAGTGGCAATATGCTCGGATTAATGTAAATAACAGAAAGCAGCACGGACTCACCCTGTCACACCATCCCTCAGAGTACAATGTTGTTGTAATGTTGCTAAGAATTTAAGGTTAAAATATCAAATGAGGCTAAAATGTATTAAATAGATTTGTTTCAGAGAATATTTAGATTTCCTTAAGCGTTTTTGAAGGCTTTTATTTTTTCTCCTCAGAAAAGCAGATGGCATGTACCATTTGAGGAAAAGGAGTAATTTATCTATCTGCATACGATCTTCATTGGAAAAAACAAGCAAATTAAAAAAAGTAAGAACTTTGTAAAAGAACTTACTAAAAGTAGAACTCTTAGTAAAAGTAGGTTGTTACCAGATTCTATTGACACATTTGCTGACATACTCATTCTGTGTTTACACCTGCTACAGGACCAAATGGCTCGAAATATATGACAGTGTTCCTAGCTGCTTACTCAGACATGACTAGTTCACAGGATGAGAACCTTAACACCAATTCAACCAGCTAATAACCACTAAAATTGTTATATTGCAACTCATATTTGTCTGTTTTTGTCTGACATAATTACCTATGACACCATCTTCACACCAATCTTCCTATCTCTACAGAGAAGAGGTCTTTGATGCACTATGCTGAATAGTTGCCTCTGCTGCCAATCAATCTCATTTTTGCCGTTATCACTTGAGACCATTCTGGTAACAATAGGACTAAGCAGCATAACGTATGACCGCAATAAGCATTTCATTTTACTTTGAAAACTCACTGCTTCACAAAAGCTACAGCAGCTTACAGTGATGTAATAACTCCGGTAGGTGCAGTAATCCTCTGTTCAACAGCCATAGCAGATGCACTGAAAATAACGGATTACCGGTGTGAAATACACTCAAGTGCTGGAACACTTTAGGATATTAACAACTCAATTCCCACTGTTTAAGCCTCACGAGGCAGCGTCGCAGCAGTGGGGCTCTGGAAAAGGGCTTCGAAGCGAGCCCCGTGCTGGCTGGCGATGGGTGACGGCGCGCAGATGACAGTGGCGGCCATACGCGGGGGTCAGCGAGCAGCTGTTGTCATGATGTTGACCAGACAGGCAAACGGCCTCGCGACAGCTGCGTCCTCCTCTGCTGCAGCACCTGCCCGCCTGCCAAAACGCAGTCACACAAAATGCACACTCATGCACATGCAACAAATACACACACGCTGGCATGCACATGGACCCCGGGCCGAATGATAGAGACGTATGAGGTACCGATGGACTAGTGCATTTAAAATTAATGTAATTGTAAAATATGCTCATCATGGGGACGTTTCATTGCTTGTTTTGTTAAACCAACTGTCTTAAACACAAGGACGTTCAATTTACAGTTACATAGCACAAAGAAAAAAACAGCAAATCTTCACATCCGACATGCCGGAACCACTCAACCTTTGGCATTTCTGCTAAATAAATGACAGAAATGATTAATCAGCTCTTAAAATTGTCATTTCATTTCCTTTCCAGTGACTTATCGATCAGTAGACTAATCGTTTGAGAGCTGCAAAACATACATGAATAGCACATACTGCAGACACGCACGTGGGTCCTGCCATCCATTTACAATTCACCACACTGAGAGCAATAATAAGAGCTGCCACTCTGCTCTGCCGTTAGATTAGTGAGACCCGAGTCTTTATAAAATCCTTCTTTCATTTGTCAGTTGCATCCACAGAGCCTCTTCCTGCTAACATGCAAGAGTTCCTCATTACGTTGTGCACTCTTCCTAATTGGGCTGCTGTGAGTAAAGCATTGATCTGGCCCTGATAGGAGAAGAGGTGGCCACAGGAAAATGACGAGCTTGGCTGGCTGGCCTTCGATTTTTGGTGGCTATTCTCATTAGCGGCGACACGGCCCCGCCTCAGCAGCCTTGACTTGGTAACACAGCATGGAATACTACGTCGGAGCCCAGTAGACGCTCTGCGGGCTTCCAGGTGATTCTAACCAGGCCAAGAAAGGAGCCAGCGCTTGGACAGGGAGTAATTATCTCCCTTTCAGAACCACTGGCCGCACTACGGGAGAGCCCACCACAAGGAGGGCACAGGAAAAGGGGCTGCACGGGGCCAATCCGTATGGCGCCTGAGAAATACATGCAGTGCACTTCCACAAAAGCACATAAATCTGACTGAATACTGGCATGAAAAGCAGAAGTGATTATCTGGGATAATCAAGCATTCACTCTCCTCATGTTGTAGAAAAAGGCAGTGTATGGTAATGAGCGGCGGGGGGAGAGCGAGCCGATGTGCCGCTTGTAGCAGGCTCATAATCCACAGAATCGCTCCGTGGTCACTCCTCCAAAAACGAGTCACGGACGCGGTGAACACACATTTAAGGAGGATTTACGACTCAGACACATTGCTAGGAGGGTTAAGCACTTGTTTTATGACTGGTACGATAAGAGGAGATATCAGCTTTTTTATGTGTGACACTTATAACCGTGAAAACACCTCTTTTCTTCCCCGGACGACGTTGGCTTATGCCGGAGTCATAGAGGTGTGAAATCTCTGCAGAATTTAAAGCAGGGGATGCATTACAAGAATCGACGAATGCCTAAATCTGGAAAATTACTTTATTTTAAATATTTATGACAAAGGCACTTTACACTTAACTGGTTTGTCTTGTGCGAGAAGATATCTAGTAACACATTGAAAGCCGTGATCAGCAAAAATATTACCATCTAGCGAGTACGCGTAAGTGCGAGGAGGATGTGCAAGTGATTGTGTTGCTGAATTTATGCACGAGTGTGGTTTTGAGTGCCTCCGCAGTGTCAGTAAATTTTCTTTGAGTACACCACTGAAACCCACTGATACACTCGGGCAGAGAGACTTTATCTCTCTCTTCACTCTGCTGTGTCTGGGCCAGGCCATTCTCGCATGATTGACAGACCTCGATCTGGACAGCCAGGATTAAACCTATCAATCACATAAAGCTTGGAGACAAAAAAAAAAAAAATGGAGAAAAAAATCGGGGCCGTAAATTCAATTGAGAGCACAGGGAGAAAATTGAGGTGAAGAAATATAGAAGGCCATTACCGGGCTATAGGGCTGTAGGAAAGTGAGGCCTTGCAGGATTTAGTTTCAGACGACTCCATAAATTCATATCAAATGACTAGAGGAGTGAAATATCAGTGAGGTTACTGTAAACCCTGGTGCCTCTTGCCTTTGTGATCTTTTAGGTGGAATTGTGTGCAGTCAAGGACAGCCTTTACACGGGAAAGAATTAAAGTCCACCGGATAACAAATCAACATAAAAAGCTAGTATTTTTAGCATCACCTAAGAGGACATTTTCATCTACGAACACGCAGCATTTCCTGTTTATCTCCTGTTGACTTTGCTGTATGCATAGAGGTCGTGCGGATGGAAAACATTCCCGCTGTCTGTGCTGTGTTCACTCAGATAGGTGGTGTTTGTGTTTCGCTCTGCTCTGGGACCAATACTCACGTTTTATGGTTAGTTCTCCATAATTGGACACTCCAACCCCTTTGTCTGAGTGGACGATGCAGCGGTAGCGGCCCGAGTCGCCCTTGGTTGTGTTCTCTACGTCGAAAGTGCCTATGAAGCGCCGGTTGTTCCAAGGTTTAGTGGCTTTCATGGGGGCCTCCCGTCCACCGATGCCCTGTTTGGAACCGAGACAAACACAAGTGAGCCTCCAAAACGGGAAGGTTTAATAAGCAAAGTGGCCTGACCTTGTGCGTTTCACAAACTCTGGTTGAGCGTACTTGTTGTGCGCTCGTGCACGTGCCTGTTTGTGTCCTATCATTCCCATCGGTGGCTGATAGTAGGAATACATTTATCACACAGGGATGCATGCACACAAATGCACGCACACAAACACACAGCGGGCTCTCCCCAGCTGTCACCCCTCACAGCAGGCAGATGGGGGACATTTGTTCATTAGAAATATTTCTTCATTACTGTCATCGGGGGACTTCACTTAATGTTTGTTTTCCAGCTCCTGTGCTAATGAGGACGTGTTTGTTAAAATGATGGAGTACCTGGCAGAGGACCTTTACCCAGCGTCATGCTCCCACTGATCACATGTGTGACAGTGTGCTTAGCAGCAGAGCCGGCAGGGTTATGTCTGCCAGATGCACTACCTTTGCTGCTCAGAACAAGGTCAATTCAAGTCTGCTGTGCTGCTCAGTTGTGCCAGATATAGTACACAGTATCCACAGAGCCAACATCTATATAGGTTAAGACCATACTGCGGTGATCCGAAACAACCGTAATCCCCTGCCTCCCAGATACAGGTGAAATCTCAAAACACAAGGGCACAGTGAAGCAGCATGTGAGTGTCCTGTCTTGAATTTGTCAAATGATCTCAGAGCTACTTTTGTTTCCTAAAACCAGCTTTTAAAAAGTGGATGAAAGGCTGGCAAAAAGGCACTCGCTTTCGGTTTCTAAATTAAGGGGACCACTACAGGTGAAAACATCGTTTTTCCATGCACTGGTCAATTTTGAGATATTGGGTTATTTTGCTTTCATGTCTTCTTTCAGACCGGTGGAACAAAAATGTAAAAAAATAAATATTCAGGTTTGTATTTTTGAAAAATATCTGTTCTGGGCATGTATGCAAACTAGCTCATATTTAATTAGATAACCTCATTTGCACAGTTAAACATAAATATCAGAATACTAAAAATAATTGTCTCAATGAAAGTAAACAACTGGGTAGGTTTCATGGAGATATCCGTTTAAAAATGTATGGAATTCTACAATACGTGTCTTTCAAGGTCATTTTCACTCAGCCTCCCCGATTTATTCCCATCTATACTCTGAGGAATCCTCCAGAGGAGTTTGTTCATATACCATTAAGAGACTCACGAGACATTCTACTCCAAAGAAGATGGCAAAAATGTACTTTTTATGGTTGCTGATGATATGTTTGTTTTTATGGAGTGATAAAAAACTAAATATCCCCAAATTCTCTATGTTCCCACCGTTGACTCTTATGTGTCTGGCTTTGACCAACACTAACATTTCTGTCCTGGAAATGTTTGCACATTTGTGCAATTTTAACTCGATAATGCCTCATTCCCAGATTTAAACATCAAATTTCTGAAAACTTGTAATACAAAGAATAGAGCAAATATAAGCAATCAACTGGGAAAGGTTCATAGCAATATCAAGTCATTCAAAATCTGTTTCCACTTAACAAAATAGTTTTCATAATTTGTGCAAATATGGTACATGACTCGAAGCGCCATGATAAACAGACGGGTGACAAATTAAAGGAACAACCAACATACAGTCTTCTTAAAGGTACTGGGCCACCATTTGCTGCCAGGACAGCTTCAAAGCTCCTTGGCTTGGATTCCACAAGTCTCTGGAACTCAACCAGAGGGATGAAACACCAGTCCTCCAAAAGATATTCCCTCATTTGGTGGTTTGTGGACGGTGTTGGGGAGTGCTGTCTAACACATCAGCCGCCGTTTGTTATGTTTCTCCACTCATTTATTCAGGTTTTCCTTTAATTATTCAACTGTCTATATGTTAACATGATTCAAGCCCCCATGATGTTTCTTCTTTCACATCCATGTCTGTTGTTTTCTCTTATCAGGCAAAATGCTTAGCTGCCCATTTTCTTTTGAGTTAAGGCGCACCGTATCTTGAATATCCAGCCCGTTATAACTGTTTCAACAATTACTTACCATTTAAATTACTTTGCACACTGATTTAGAGCTGTGGCTAACCAGAGCAATGTTTGAGGTCTTCTGTTTTACAACCTTAACAGACATCTGCTGGCCAATCAGGAAGATGTACTGTCTATGGTTGTGGTGTAACTGTTTACATTTGGTGCTATATAATTTGGGTTAAACATTTTAAAAATAACCCAGTAGTTCTGCCTCAGCTTCTTTTTTTTGCCACCCTCTCTCTCTCTGTTACCCAGTTATTTGGACCCAAATAATGTGATTTATTGAAAAGGCACACAGTGTCTACAGTATTATGGGTTGTTCTTTGATGCTGATTAATCATTAATTTATTTTTTGCTCACCATCTATTCTATTTTCATCCCATTTTTGCGAGACAGATCACACAAACTGGTTTATAGTGTGTTTAAAATCTGGCCTGATTTAACTTGGATAAAATGGCGATTCGGTAATCATTCCTGTTATGAAAGACACCCTTGTCCCCTTAAACCAGACGTTGATCTCACATGCATTAGAAGAAGACATGGGCATGGAGCCGTCTTAGACCTGGTGGCGACAACAGCACTCCAGATCAGAAGATTACATATTCAGACAGTAGGGTATGTTCAGTAAAACACATTAATCTCCAAGGGGCTCGCTTCTAATAGTGATTCCTCCCTCTGATCCTGTCTTTGATCTAGAGTGTAAGTAAGAGGATAAAAGTGGATCTCACCTGAAGCCAGAGGCGGAAATTGTCCCTTTTGCGTCCATTGACGGTGCAGTGAAAAGATGCCGTCTGTCCTGCGTTGACCTCCACTCCTTTTATAGTCAGGAAGTGAGGTGTGTTCACTATGAAAGAAATGCAATGTAGTTTTCAGACAAGTGCAATGGTGAGACACAGAGTCCAACTCTCCTAGCATGGGTTTGTGTTTCATGAGAATTAATCACCAGAGCTGGGTGCTAGAGAAGCTGCTCAGCGCCAGCGTTAAGATTATGCCAACGCCAATTACACTTTTACCCACTTCGTAACTCCTTATGCCAAAATCTGCATGTAAAATTGGACAACTGAGAGAAGTAACCTTGAATGGATACTGCTCTTTATTACACTCTCTGATACCCCTCGGTGTCAGAAGCCAGCATCGCTTTGTGAGGAACCTTCCACCTAAATCCTAAAAATGAGACACCAGAGGCAGACCTCACACCTACCAAAAACCCAATTTCTTCTGTCTTTTAACAGCATCCTTTTATTGATTGAGAGTGAATTTTTTCCAAAAACATTATTCTCTTTTCCAGCTGTGCTCATTACCAGCCTGCTCACTGACTGGGATAGTCCACAGAAAGTAACTTATGTAGAACATTTCTGATTAGTACCGCTATTCTGCATCGAAAAATAGGGCAATTCAGTGGAGCGACCTTGATTCGAAACATAAGCAAATCTCTAAAGACTTGGCAAAAGCTAATTCTATCACTTTCATCATCAAGACTTTCACTTCTACTTAATATTTTATAACCTCGTCTTTGAACTGCACCTCCTTTATAACTTTGTCCTGTCAATCCATCTGCTGCCAAATAAGACAAATCTATTTTTCTCATCGCTAATGTCTTCTTTAATGACAGAGGGAGAGGCAGACCACCCGGTGGCATAATCACACCTTTGTGCTAGATATTCCACACGGTCATATAAATAGAAAATGAATTGGCTGTGCTCCACAGAGGAGTCGCTCTGATCACTTTGCTTATATCTCAAAGAAACCCGATTGCCACTGAGTGGGTTATCGATCCGCCCACATTTTTACGCATTTGAACATTGATCACGTCGCGAACTGTCATTGATTTACTCAAATACATTTATATGCAACACCTTTCGCTGTAATAAATCCATCTTATTGACATAACAATTTTAGGAATTCAGCTGCTTTCAAATGGTTACCAGGTCATTAGCGCCTAACAATCCAAGCTTGATACTTCAGTTATGTCGGGTAGAATAATGTATAAATCAATTGATGAGACCTCACGTGGTATTGATTAAGACTTAGACTGTAGAGTGTGAGCACCTCTTAGTATAAACTTAAGGAGTGCCGTACGGACTAACATGGCTCTCAGTACTCAAAAGCGTAGCGGTGAAGAATCCTGAAGAGCCCTCGTCCCTGTACTCCCAAGACAGCAGCAGACTATCCCAAAAGCCGGAGCAGAGAAATTCTAAATATGCGAGTGATGACATGTTCATTAGCTCCGCAGCGCACTCTGAAGTGCTTGTACTTATATTCAGCCACGGTAGCAGAAATCTCAACATCTGAGAGATGAGATGCTTAACTGAATATCCTTCAGGGAGGAGAAGCATAGTGGAATCCAAACACGAGCAGCAGCAGCACACTGTACGGTGGTATTTGTTTTTCTCCCCTTTTCTTTTGCACTATTTCTCCCATTTCTCAAAGGATAGATTTAATAAAGCCACTGCAACATTAAATCACGAGCACACTTGAGCATGTCGACTGTATGCTCGTAAATCTTCAGGGAGCCAAGAGGAGGGAGGTTTACACTTTGGACTGACTGTAGTATCCTCTTTGAAGGCCTTTTGTTTGACTGGGAGGCCTTGGATAGAACAACGGTACAGGTATTTGGGAGGGTGTCACGGAAAGGACAATGACACTTTGATGATATTCTTTTACGGTGAAGGGAAAAAGGACTTACTGCACTGGTGGCCCTGGACCACGACGTCTTTGATGGCCAGCAAGCCACGCTGCCCGGAGGTTACAGCTTCAAACACAATCTGAGGAGGAGAGAGGAGACTCATAACGCCGGTGATAAATGGGCACATGTCTTCAAATGGCACTTGAGTGAGGCTGCACAGAGAAGTCCAGCTCCTGCTAATACGATCTGCACTTTGCAGGGCTGCAGCTGGTCACACAGCTGCAGGCCGCTGACGTTATTTCCACAATATGTCACAGTCGGTAGGTGTTATGACATGCAAGTGTAAAATTAAGTTTGAGCCTTGAGACGATTAGCACACAGTCTGCAGCAAGCACACAGCGTATGGGAGGTGAGACATCGCAGCTATATTTATGGGGTCAATTCATCCAAACCTCACCTCCCACTTACTGTTATCTAATCACTTGATTTTAATTGTCCAGGTGGTGAGATGTTTGAATTGAATCAGAACAATCTGAAAATCCAACAGTAACATCTCTTTACGGGACTGGAAAGATGGAAATGTTTTAGCTGGTTCAGATTGAGTAATCTGAGAATTTGTTGCTGGAAATTTCTGTAATGCTGTCGATTCCAAAGCAATCACTTGTGCAAACAGGAAGTCACTGTAGCATTACAAGCTGTCACTGATCCTGCATTCAGATGCTTCTCAATTGGTCCCATTTCCTGTTTCGGGAAGTTGTTTGTCCAAAGTCAGTGTGTTCGTAAGTTTTAGGCTTCAATGTCGATACAACATAGACACTTTACAGAAGATGTGTTGTATTCTATTGCTCAGAATGTTTAAACATCATTTAAACTGGCAGCTGTTTGAAGCTTTACATTAAAACCTGTTTTTGTTTCAGACGTCTTGCTGCACAGGTGCATTCCCTATAACCACCTAAATATTGCTTTAAGTAACTTGTTATCAGGGTTAACACTGATAAACAGATTTTCTGATAAACTACTCTGTCACTCACACATGGTCTAAGCAAACCTTACCATTGTTATCTGGCCCTAAAATCTAACATTTTGGCTAATATTATGTAATATGGGGTATACTGTGAAGCGCACATAATGTAATATCACATTTCACATTTACATCACTACTGAACAGCATTTTGAGCAAAATGTCAGGTCAGAGGTGTCGAGCATATTCCATTACTTCTTTTACTTTTCATGAGGTCATTATGTTAGCAAGCTCACGTCAGCTTGGTTGTTTTCCTGGCAGTTACCAAGTGCAAATATTTACTACTACTGTGATCTCAACATTCAAATGAGTTCATGTGGTGCAATCTATAAGTCTTCACTTAGCAAACACTTCGATGATAACCAGGCTTAGTTTGTAATAATAATAATAATAATAACAACAACAACAACAACAACAACAACAACAACAACAACAACAACAACAACAACAACAGCTTCTGTAAGTGGTTTACTGGTCACTCTGGATTTTCCACAAACCACCCTGTCGGCTATTTTTTCATGTTGACAGAATAGTTGGAATTGCTATCTATTAGAGAAAGTGTCTCTATAAAAACTGTTAATTGGTGTAGAAATCTCAGATGTGAATACCTGAAACCTGAAAAAATGAAACCAAATCTACCTTCTTGAAAAGACACCACAAGAACTAAGTGTGAACACATGTTATTTAGAGAGCCAGTCGTTAAGTGTAAATTTAAACGGAATTTCTCCTGTGGGAAGTGGCTGCTGTTGCATTTCACAGTTGCTCTGTGTCTAATGTTTCTGAGTTGACATGTTTGCTGCCATTTCCGACAACATAACCTCTGAAATAAAGTGCAACTGCACTGCGTAGCACCAACATGACCCTATTTTAAGGGCCAAGCTCTCCTCCAAAACAAATGGTAGTAAGCCCCGACAGAAGGCGTGTCCCAGCAGAATGTCAGAGTTATGTACTTGCTGGTCTGCAGTGTGATAAAAAGGGAAACAGAATGCTGAGCCCTTCCCAAACCCAGGGTGTGGTGCAGAGACCATTTACACCACACACAGTCGCACTACACATGTTTTGCATGCCATCATTTGCTAAATATAACCAGTGATCATCATCCAGTGAATGGTATATATTAATGGATATGTACCGTATATGGTGTCACCCAGAAACTTGTGTCCTGCTAGTCACAGCGAGGCAGCACACACATACGTCTCTGAGATTCCCTTTGTAGCCGAGGAATGTGGAGGAGGAGATAGTTACCATTGTCATCTGGGAGGCAGGATGCCTTCAGATAAGGCTGTCTAATTATAAATTTCTTTTTTTGTCTCATGAAATATGAAAGTGAATGTCTTGGGTGCCAATTATGGCCTCATTACAGGCTAATTTAAAGGAAATTAAAAGGCCAACCACTCCATATATTGCCACCAGACAAATGAACTAGACCCCACTCTCTAATTGAAATCCTTTGTTTGTGCAACAGACATCAGTCAGCCTGCCTAATAGCTGTGATATAATTGATTCCAACATCAATGATAGTGCGATACATAATTGGGCCTGACCCACAGAGTGAATATATTCACATGGGACGAAAGCTGTTGATGTCACGGGAAAGTTCACCATTCTCATTTGTCAGAGAGACAGACAGTGAACCCTACATTCAATGTCTACATCACCGCACCTGCTATCCCTAAGGGACTTGGCTAAGTACTACATTACAGCAGGATTGATTAGCTCTGCCATAAGTTCTACTGTATCAAAATCAAGATAGATGAGGACATTTGGGTTTTTCTCTCTCATTGGCGCACTGCTGCATATCGGGATAAATAATGGATGCTCATCTTAAACACTCAGTATATACCTTGAGCAGGGTATATTTAGATGATGCATCACATTTGCTGGAAGTAATAATTGTTTGTGTTCAGCAGTTTTGGAAATGCATGACAATCTCAATTAAAAGTTTTCGGGATGACCTGACAGAAGAGTAATTATCAAAGGCTGAAAGGCTCATGATGACTAAAAGCCTTACCGGTAATTAAAAAATAATTTCCAAGTATCAGGTGGCTTCCCTTTGACAATTGCGTAGGTTACTATGCAATTAAAGATACCTATAATTAGTGCCATGTTGTTAATTAGTGACAATTTTAAGCATTGGTCTCTCTTTTTCTTGACTGAGCGTGGTGCTAAGATCATTAGCATCCTCGCATTTACCCATGTTGTCAGTTTGGGTCCGGAACAATTACAAACACAGACAGACCTTCCGCTGGGGTTTGAAAGGCAACAGATGCTGGGAATTTCCCTGAACACACTGGAAGGCATAATATGTCATTTGGGGCCTCAACGCTCACCCTTTGTGCAGAGATTTGCTGAAACACAGCACGAACAGTATCTCCAAGTGTTTAACCATCACTTAGCTTCATTTCAAATTCAAAGCAATACACTGTCTTTGTTTGAAGGTGGTGATTTGCTTGTGGCACTGGAGAAGCAGCCGAAGTCAAACTGTCTGAACATTACGAATTTTCATTCGAAATTTCATAACAGGATCAGTAACTGATTGGACTTCAGACTACAATCTTTCAAGGGTAACGCCATCAATTTTACACATTAAAGTTAACGTCTGTGGCTCGAGATGAAGCTGCATGAAATTTTAAAAAATTGCCTCCAGTGATGTCACTCAGTGGCTAAGTTGTGGGTAATGTAGGCTCCAGGTTTTGAGAAGAAAGAAAAATGTGTGGATTATGTCGATTATTTGTTTTTAAACCGTCAAAAGTGAGTCCAGCAGTGTTACAGGAGTGTACTGCTAGACCAGCTTACTGCCTGCATTACCCACAATGCAATTTAGCCATTGAATGACATCACTGGAGGCATTTTATTAAATGACATGCAGTTTCCTCTGGAGCCACTAACAGCTTTATTTTACTTGCTCCACATATGATGTATTAGAAGTATGTTTCAAGTAGTACCTTTAAACACACTTTCAGGTGTAAAATTGGTTTGGTGGAGTTACCCTTTAAGTGACTTGAGCCTTAATAAAAACATATCAGACTGATTTTGCATCTTTTTCTCATACAAGGGACACCATCCTGCTAACAGTGAGTATTATTAGTAGATGTAGCACATTCTGTCAGTCATCTGTTGCCTTCCCCCTCTTCTTTCTTTCTTTTGTCCATGTGCCTCTCATTATGGCTCCTATGTTGCATTCAGCAGTGAGAAACCCAGCGGTGTCCCTTGTTAACTAAGTTATCAGGTTTTCTATGATGAGCAGACAAGGAGGACTCCCCTCAGCTTCACTGTGGACCAGCACTGCCAGGCCATAATGAAATAATTCGCCAAGGGACTGCCTCCCATTGGGAGGTTAAGGGGTCTCTCTGCATCAATTAACATTTGGTGGACTCGTGGAACAAGCCCGGCGAAGACTAATAGCCAGGCAAGTGTGAAATCACCTTGCCCCGGCCAGCAGTCATGTGCATTGGTAAGTGAAAATGAGTTCTCAGAATTGGAAAAAGAGAAGTGGCTCAGATGATGGGGGAGAGAACAGATTGCCATGGATACCGAGGTAGCCCCAGAAATCAATAATCATTGTTTTAATGGGCTATTGTGCGATTGTTCGCAAATAATAAATGTGTCTTGCTCCGCAAAGTGAAAAGGCTTCAGCAGCTTTAGTTCGACTATAATGGCTGCTTACAATGAGCAGCCTAGTTTTGAGATGAGACATTATGCAAATAGAAAGCTGGATTCAGACTACACTTCCTCACCTGGTAGAAGTTGGGCCAGTAGGTGCTGATGGCCAGCTCTATCTGTCCCCAGGAGCGAGTGGCTGGACCCGACACGTTCCAAACAGGCATCCCCATGGGACTGTTGTTTTCTTTGATATACACATTTAGGTGACCTGGGTGGCTGTTGTCTCTGCCTCCGATGTAGTAGTGGAAGGTAACGCAGTGGGTGTCATTCTCTCTCAGCTGTGGTGTCAGCAGTAAGGCCTTCTGTCCTGCAAAGCGTCCGGACGTATTCACCATCATGAAGGCTGAACCTGCAACATGGAAAAAAATTTTAATCTAATGACTGGAGCAGGTTTTATCCGACATGCAGTTCAGTGGCGGGAAAACTGACATTCACAGAAAAACATCTGTCATACTCATCTAGTGAACTACATTTTATTTCCAGTATTTGGAAATAGAAAAGACTTAAAGTAGTAGTGGTAACATTGAAAGAAAGAGGTTTTAAACGATGCTCATGGTCTGACAAGTCAATGTTGTCCGTTGGTTTGTTTTTTATTTTCATAAAATCTCTGTGATTAGGTTTTGAAACTTGACTACATGGAGTGTCAAATTGTTGACGGTGAGGTAAGGCAAAATATATTATCTTGTCATGTAATATATCTTTAAAGTCAGCTACCAAAGACTAATGTGGTAGTCTATGAGGACTAAAATACTTGCATAGTTACACAGGACCTGCAACTACTCTATATATCTATGTATGTGTATTTGATCCAGTGATGTAACTTGTATATGTTCGGTTTACAGGCAGGTGGTTGCAACAGAAAGATCTCAGAATCCGGTCCTTAGGTTTAACAGTAACTAAATAAAAGGGCCAATCCTAAGTATGCAGGAAGAAGGTAAATCTGCTGAGATCTTTCCTATTAGTGCTAGAAGTTCTAACATTAATGAGAAAATGCTCTTATCTTTGGATTGCTAGAAACTCCATTATAAATTCCATTCATCAAAATACAATGACAATACAAGACTTGTCCTACAAATGCCGGATGCTTGACAGCAGTGTTTTTATCGCTCAATGACGGAGAGTAGGGAAATGATGAGAAATCAATAAGTTAAAATCTATTTGCCAACCAAGCCCCATTTAGATTTTATCGCTTGGTTCAATATTAAAGGTTAATCTAATCCTCTCCCCTCTTGCCAATAAAACACAAGTGAGAATTATTATATTGGCAAACTTTCAAGGAGATGCAGAACACATTCTATTTGTCATCATCCTATTTAGCTTGGCTTGGTAATGAGATGGCACAAATCGTAACAGCATTTGAGACGGCGCCAAAGAGGCTCGGTTTATGTTGAAATACATCTTTTTGGAAGTGTGGAAATGATTGGAAAGCACATTTTCCTTAGAGGTGAGACAAACAACCTGTTAGCTTTCTTCTCATGCATGCAAGGCAGTGCTGAAAGGCAATGGATGCAAATCTTTGTCATTAAATTTAACATCTGGTGATTCACTCAGATATGGTGTTAAAAAGGGCGAGTAACGTCAACTAAATCAGCAGGCTCGATCCCCAAGCGCATCAGCCGAACAGCCTCTCACAAAACCCTATTTGCTCCATCAATGACTCGAGTTTGCCCACTTGTCTTGTTGTGCTGCACTTGTAACGCTCACCAATTCCATCTGTCTCCAGCTTCAGATAACGAGTGGGGGCTCTGTCATGTTTACACAATGAAACAGGAGGAGAGGGAGCAGAGGAGGAGGAGGAGCAGTGAGTTGTGATGACACTGAGTCAGCCTCTACGGCTTTGTTTGTCAGGTAGAAGCAAGTTGTTGTTTTAAGGATCTCAACATGTTTGGGCTGCATGAGGGGCTGTATTTTAATATGAACACACTCCCACACATAAGTGAAAACACGAGCACAAACCAGAGAAACCCAGCTCCAGCACACTGCTGATGAAACCAGTCACGATAAGCTGACACTGAGAACATTTGATTGTGGATCATGTGGACTACATGGGCCAAGAATACAATACATAATATGAGGGCCAGAAAGTATTGTATATGAAAAACAAAGGAGGCTTACCTCTAGCTCCAATTAAGTCTAACTCAAGACTCTAGAGAGTCATTCAAGGCCAATCATAATATCTCCTTGTGCTTACAGTGATAAATGTTAGTTTTCAATTTGGGATTAGCCATCATAGATTGTAAAATCGTGGACGGGGCTGCCGTGATTATCACGTATGTCGACTTGTTTTGGAGCCCCGAGTTTGGCGTTTTGGGCATTATAATTTTTGGTGACCATATTCTGATGAGAGGGTAGAGCTGGGGAAGATGCTAGACTTGGATCTGACTTTGAACCCCTGTAGTACCCAAGGTGGTGACTTGCCAATCACATGGTAGCTAAGCCCTTAAGCATACCCTGTCGCTAGTGACTGAGACCAAACACTCATCAGGACACTGTTTACTAAGGTAATAGAAATCGAGTGAGAGGTAGAGTCATTTTCTCATAGACTTCTACACAATCAGACTTGCAACCAGAGACGCCCCCTGCTGTCAACAAGAAAGACTGTAAGTTTGAGGCACTTCTGCATTGGCTCCACTTTTCAGATCCAGAAGCTTTTATAAAGTTTATATCAGCTTTTGTTTTGGATCGTGGCTTTGCTGTTTTATAGATTTTCCTGCACAGCATGATCACTTCATGATTCACTATTGTAAACAGCACACTGCTGTTCTCCCAGAGCTTTGTAATCTATTATTCACATTCAGTTGGTCTCTGATTCAAATGATGAGGCTAATTATTTCTGAGGCTATGCAGGAAGTTGTGTAGGTTACATGTAGAAGGGCAGGAGAGGAGTCGACTTTGAGACACTTGTTTGTCCAACCTCAATCAGGTGTCTCTCTATGAGGGCTTCGAGGTCTCTTTAATAACATTCAGCCATCTGCTCAGGTGCCCTGAACATTTGAGTTTTTTTTTTCCCCTCTGAGGCATCAGCAACCCTTGGTGTGATGCGAACCAGCACTAATAATCAGTTGATGAATTGTTCGGTTGCAGCTTGCGTTACAAAGACAAAGATGCTGGCACCACTGCTTTCCTCTATGATTACAGCAGGCTGTTTACTTTTCATCTCAAACAGCCACGTTGTGACAGTGTTGCACAGGAGATTTATGCACAGCCATGCTCTTTGTTGGTAATTAGAGATGAAAATATCAGAAGCCTCAAGCGGCATTTGTACATTTTCCAACTCCCATGTTAATTAATTATTAATTAAACAACAGGTACCCTTTTTAAGCATTCACTTCTTGTTTAATGAAGCTTAATGCAGTGGCCGCTAGTTTTCATGTGCAATTACTAAACAGAAAGAGACGTAAATATTAGGGCATTTCCTCCTCACTACCCGGAAGATTGCAGAACTGTTGCAACAAGGCTGAGAAATTGCTGTCACTGAATTTGAAGCCTACAAATCATCTCGATTTGGGTCAGCGAGCTCGAACACAACAAGGGGGAAAAGTCTTTCCTTCAGTCACTGTTGACCACCATAAAATGTAAGAATCCAGTATTTCGGTGACAGCGTGCCCACCTAATCGTGCTGCCATTGTCACTGTCTAAAGTGACGAAGATGACGGGAAAACACTGATTGTCATTCAGTTTCTATGCTCTCAGAGCCTAATGACCACATACTCTGCAGGACCTGCTGCACCATGACAAGCTAATTAGCCAGCAAGACTAAGAGCAAATTATAATGACACTGTGTTAGTGCTGTGCTAATGTGCTAGTGATGCACAAGGGTGTTTTCTCTCCCTCTCGTCTCCTTTCTCTATCTCTTTTGCCTTAACAATGACGTGTTCGAGACCAATTAAAAATAGAGAGCTCTCAGCACACTCAAGGCCCGTCTTCGCGACTCGGTAAAGGCCAGGGCTCGGCTATTGTCTAAGGTATTCAGAGGAACAGATTTATTATTATTCCAATGTAGGCCACCTTCACCTTCCATTACAATGATGGCTGAACATGGCGAACATGGAGGCTGGTATGAAAAATGAATTAGTGGAAGATGAAGCGTTCCTGCTGCAGATGCTACATACATTCATGTTGCTGGCCAGAAGTGTAGGGGAAGAGCGCTGAAGTAGAAATGCATGACTTCATTATGTGAAGATATTTTTGACATTATTAACAAGGCCAGTGTGCCTGGATGAGGGCACAGAAATCATTAACCATGCATCGATTATCAGACAATTCATTGTCAGAGGCAATAAATGAATGGGTGGTTAACATTTAGTTGTGGCCCCAAAATTTCATAGACCAATTTCAGTCATTAGTCAACTGTTTAATTATTAATAAAGGGGAACGCAATAGGTTTTACACATTAAAAACAAGAACAACATCCAAAACGTCCTTATTTTAAACCATCATAAGGCTGCAGCATTGCAAGCTGAATAACTGGTCAGCATTAATTAAGTGTCCAGGAGATGGGCTTCCATCAGGTTAATCCTTTGACCTGCCGGCTCACTCGCGCTGGCAGAGCAGGTGGGAGTTGGTCACAGCTTGTATCAGTCCATATGGGAAAACAAGTTCCGTCAGCTGAGAGCAGAAACTGAACATTTGTAATCACTCAGGAATTAAACACTTTAATTTGATGGTTTTCTAGCACCTAATCACCCCATTAAAGAACTTTTTAGCGGCCACTGGAACTTTATATCCAAGCACATGGGAGCTAATTTTTCTGTGCGTGACTACTCTGACATTATCTTGAGAGAACACACCCAAAAAAATAATGACTATAATCCATCGAAAGACTAACAGAGTGATATACAGTATGAATTCCTGCTTTTATGAAGCATGCAAACTTAATTTAGAAATGACAGCTTTTCAGGATTACCACAATGGGACAAGACCACATCCCAATTTCCTCGTTTCCTGCATCAAAGTGTCTTTCGAGTCCGTCTTTATTGTAGTCATTGTGGAGAGCAGGAAGAGGTTCAGGGTTGGTGGAGACCAGTGACCGGAGACAAAACTTCAGATGAATCCTGTTAATCCTTGTTCTATTGCATTCATGCCTCCCTGTTTGACTGGAATAAAAACCCTTAAGATGCTACTCAAAAAAGACTAAACAGCATCCTGTGTATGTGATTTATCTTAAGCACATCTGATCTGATCTTTTCAGGCAAAGTAGGCATGAGGAAGCAAAACACCCTCGAGCTGGTTAAGAGGCTTTTACTTTCTCCCTTGGATCCTTTTCTTATATAAGGTAGGGAAGTCTTCTTAAGGGGAGTTCAGTCGGATATAATTTAGTTCATACAAATAGGGTACTGTCTAATCCTAATCATCAAAGTCTATAGGTTGAAGGTATTTAGATTAATTACGAGTTGAGTGATGGTCTGAGCGGAGCATATAATTTGCAGTAATGACTAGCGCTCATTATTTCTCCTCCATTCAGGTCCTGAACTCTGTGGAAATCATTATGTGGGGGAAATCAGAATGAAGGGGCGCTCTTTAAACCCAAACCCTCCAGGTCTCATTTGCTAATAAAATTCACAGAGGTCACCGCGGCAGAAAAGCACGGCTGCCGCTTCGGAAATGTCAATGAAGACAGGGCTATTCTCACTGTCTGCCACCAATCAAAAATGCTCTCGCTGTGAGGGTTAGGCTGTTAATGTGAACAGCCGTGGCCTCCACTCAATTTTCCAGAACTTTCCCAGTGTCCTTTGAAACATGAAAGGGTCTGATAAAGTAACAGTGAATAAGTTTGGGCTCTCCATATGAAGGACCTGCCAGGTTTATTTGACGGTGTCAGGCAGATTCACCCGAAACCATCCATCATGCGCAACACGTTGCAGCGCTGTCATTTTCGTCAGGTGCAACAACTGACCCTTATTATGTTCCGTGACAGCATCTTTTGTTGCCGCGTGTCAATCAACGGCAAATCTTAATGGCTTAATATGTCATCTTAATATGCACCACGCACTGTTGGCTCTCCGCTGCAATAAATGGGTCAGATAATAGCCCATTTGCCAGATACAAACCACTTACACAACGGAGAGCGTTCACATGTCACCTAGCTGCATCATTAGCCGTAATTGTACATACCATGCACACTAATGGGGGAAAGACACAGTATGCAAATATGTCCTCCATCATGACAGTACAAGTGTGCTGTCATAGTCCTGTTTATAGTAATGCACGCAATCCTGTTTGTTCAGACCACGGTACAGTCCTTAACCCCGAAAACATGCTACATTGAAAATGGCAGTCCGTCGTCCCCAGGAATTAATTCGCGGATTGATCAGATGTAATTTGCTGTTCGGTTTCTTCCCCTAATCGTATAATGGGGTCTCTCCTTAACCTCACAACCTTGCCAACACCATGCAAGGTGTGATTTCCACACAAAGTTGTGAATGGCCCAAAAGCAATTAGCTTATTTTCACAAGACGGGGGCCCCTCCCTCGTCAACAGCAAATCCCATCTTTTGCTGATGTGATTTAAATTCTGATTAAATTTCTGACGTCCTTCAGTCAGTGGGTGTTCTCTCCTCTCATATTTTAAGTGGCCATCCTCCTTCTCCTCGTCCATTTGAACGGCACACACACACAGCGTCGTAAACAACACTGGTTGTCCAGGTAAGGCGGACGGGCTTTGTCAATTCATTAGCTCCTGATTAAAATGGTCATAAAGGTGAACCATTTGCCTTTTAAGATGATCCGTCTTATCCGTATGCAGTAGCCGCGCTAGGAAAGGCACCCTTCTGGGTTCAAGAGTGAGCTGCATTTGCATGAACGCATTAGCAACCTGACAAGAAAGCAAAACAGAGTAAGAGAAGATCACCGTTACCCTGTGAAGAACCTCATTCTGCCAATCCTTCACTATTGTCTAGGTGTCATTACGGACCAAGGGCATGCTATCAAAACAAAGACCTTGCGCAACAGAGAGACAAAAACATTCAATTTCTCCCCCGCTACATATTTAGAGCAGATATTAAGAATACAACAATAAGTCATTTAGCCCAAGCTGCACTTGCTATTGTGCCTAGCATAATACAAAAACCCTAATTAATCTCAGTTAGAGGACCTTCTTTCTCCTCCTCCTCTTGCCATTATTCCCCAGAACGAGTCTCAGGGGGGGAGGCAGGGAGCAGCAGCCTACTGCTGGCAACATCCATGACACCATCAGAGAGGAGGCAGCCTCTGCACCAGATGGGGCTCACTAAAAAACAGCTTCCTTCTTAATGGCATCTGGACACCCCCTCCCCTCCCCTACAGCACCGCACCGCAAACTTCCTCACAGTTTCTTCATCCATTGTGCCCTGAGACAACTGCACCATGTTGAAGAAGTCATAACAACAGAGGGCAGGGTGGAAATGAGAGGAATCCGTTTTTTAAAGCGATGACACAAATGTATTTTTTTTTTTCCAAATAATAACCAATCCAAGCCAATTTTGGACTCTGACAGAAGTGTGTCCAGTTTTATTCTCCGAGGCTGAATGAACGTTGGCTGTGTGGGTTTTATTATCATTGTCCAGGACAGATGAGGCTCGGTGGTAATAACAGGACTGACAGCGACAGTTCTGCCGGGGGTTTCTCCAGTTGGCTCGGGAGAGGGAACACACAGGGGAGTGCCCAAACAGACATGCAGAGCCTCAGAACTGGGCTGAGCCACTCTGAAGGAGCCAAAGCATGCAATCAGAGCTGTGCGGAGGGATAAACAAGGCTACTCTCCGTCCAGACGTAGCAATTAGGTAGGGATCGCATCGTTGTAAACAACCACGAGTTTCAGGCACTGCTCATCTCTTCTTCATGAGACTGGAGGGCTTGTTTTTTTATTTTCTTGTTGCGCTTCACTTTGCTTTTTTCCCTCTTTGGGGCTCTTTTATCTACATGATGGGAGAGAGGCAGGCCAGTTTGGTCTTTGGTTGCAGCATGCAGCTTTCGCAGGATGAAGGAGAGTCCTCAGCGGGGTGACATCCACTTCTGCACGGGGCCTCTCATGAGCTGTGCGTTCTCTACACTGAGCGCACTGACACAAGCACATTAATGCAGGATGTTTCCTATTTGATAACATGTTTTTTTGTAAGCAGATAGTAGACAACATGTGAAGTTCAAGTCTGAATGTGTTCAACCTTTAATAAATGTGGAAACTTATTGTTGCATAATAAACTCAGCCTTTTCCTTTTTTTAGAGAACTAAATAAACAGGTCTAGCCCATATTTTTCAAATTGACAACTTCTTCTTTCGGCACTTGAGTGAAAGCTAAAGTATCTTAGATACAAATAATGGAGAATAAACCTGACGGATAGGAGCATAGGTGCTGGATGAGTCCACAAATCCTCAAATTAGATTTAAGGATGTCTTTTTTTTACATTAAGTGCCAACCAAAAATCTCCCTCTCTACATTATATGCTAATGGCAGCTACAATATGTCATCATGGCAATTAACTTTGGCTGAGATATGATCGTGAATGTATTATTGAGACTTTCACACTACAGCGCCGTTTAGCCTTGCTCCCTCGATTTTGCCATGTGACAGCGGAAAACTCTCCTGCGCTCCAAAAGCATTTTTCCCTATAAAAGAGACGGCTGTTCAACTTTTGAAAGCACACTTCAATATGCAAACAATGCCAGTGAGGCGCATGACTGTTTCTACTATGGATTTTAAACCATGGGAGTTTTAATTTTGGAAAACTTTTCTCGAGCCCAGAAAAGTCATTTAAAAATATGCAATGTCGCCACAATGCAAAGAGCATGGGCTGAGTGGGAACTTGGGGTTTGGATCTAATACCACAACACATCTATGGGTATGGTTGGAGCTAGAAAACTAGACTACATTTGGTGAAGGTTTGTAAAAACAACTGTGAAGAAGTCGTGGTACACCACCCTGACCTTCGAACACTTACTTCACAACCACACTACATTAAAAGGACATGTTCACCCAAAAGGGAAAAGTTCCGTCATCATCTACTCACCCTCATGCTATAGATAACAACAAAGTGCTTTTCTTGGTGAGCTTATCCTTCGAGGGCCAACTATATCCTGCATTGGCACTCGACATTGGTTTTGGATCCAAGTCATAAGGTGCAGATTTGTCCAACATTCAAAGGGATGCTTGGATTGGAGTTTATGTGAGCTAGGTGTTAAAACACGTAGAGGGATTTAATTTCATATTTTCATCATCATTTCAATCATAAATTCACGCCGGCATTAGGAACACCTCTATTTGGACAGACATTGTCTACAACCAATTTCAAAAGTGTCTGAGGTAGCGATGCCTTCTGTCAGGAACAATCTGTTCTGTGAGTATGATAAGGTCGTTTTTGTGAAGATTCATAAGTACAGGTTGAGAGTGAGACAGCAATCAGAGGTGAGATAGCTTTTCCACCAGTCAGGCTTTCACATAAATGCATTTCTACCCATCAACACCCTCTCTCCGGTAGCCCTAAAACAATTTCAGGCGTCAAGTACACTACATTTCACATCCCTTTCAGTGCGGTCAAAGAGGAGAGATTACAATTTCGCACGGCAGGTTGAGTGCTCACACTGAGAAACGGAGAAAGAGCCGCAACCTGTTAATTACGCACAATTCAAGACACGCCGGTAGAAAACAAGCCCATCTGAAGTGCACTCAGTCTACGAAGCACAATCAGGGACACCTCTTAACCAGACATGGGATTTTAATCAGATATGTTAAATTTAGACCATGCGCGAGGTGTTAATTTGTAGGTCAAGGCTTTTCCAGATCTCACTGTAACCTTTGCCCAGCCTCCGTGTGTCCCGACATTAATCAATTGCGATAGAAAAAAAAGCAGACACTTCCCCAGCCATGGAGAGCAATTTCTCCGGGGCGGTGCAACACACATCATCCTGATGTACACACAAACAGGGCTGGGCATTGGCTGCTTAAATTAGTGAGGGCCCGCTAATTAATTCCCCCTCTGTCACTGGGGGGGCCCGGTGCAATCTATCTGTGATGCAGCCTTTGTGAGATTAGGCATCAGATAGGGGAGGAAAACAATATCCATTAGTTTGCAACGCTACCTTTGTTATAACACGGGGAGAAAAAAAAAGAGTCATTCCATTAGTCTAATTCCTTAGGTGCCTTCTGCTCAGTGGCGGTGATATCTCTGCATTTCAAATCAAATGAAAAGCGATCAATGGAACATTAAAGAGACAAATTGTGTGCGACAGACACAAAATGCAGGGAAAGCATTTTAATGGATTTCAATATGGGGGGCTGACGAAAAGGCCGCGTTAATTAAAATGGATCTGAGTATTTTTATATCAAACGTCGCTTTTGTCTCAGTCCACGAGTCTGTCCCATAGATCCTGTCTGGCAGACAGTCATGCGGGGGAGAAGTTGTGTCACGTTGATAATGAAACAGAAGGAAATAGTGTTGAAACTCAAGAGAAGCAGGTAGAAGTGTCGTTTTCCCTTCAATGATCACGCTTACGAGATCGAATAGCACATACTGCATAAGCCTTAATCAATATTTATTAGTCTCTAACAGGAAGTTGTTTACATGCAGCCTTACGGTATATCCCAATTATAGTCAGACGTATAGCCTAATCAGAAAAATGCCCCATGTAAACACCTAAATCATCAGACTGAGCTGGCCATTTGGAGATGCATTTCATTTTGGGAAGAAAAAAACACAAAAACATAAAGATTTGTCATGTAAAAGCCCTGTCAAATTAGTTCCATGTTAGAAATATCTATAATGATTACACTTATAGCGTGCCCACTTGAGCCAAGTAATATTTAGGCTACTATTTCAAGGATACACTTCACCGATGGTGGATGTCACGGCGGCTAATCCTCCTCCATGCAATAAGGAGGAGCAGCAGATTCTGATTCGCATTTAATCGCATGTGTTTTAGGAAATAATATTCCTTTGTGTGAAAAATAATCCTTGCTCAGCACAGA
>CAEMYA010000024.1:9653788-9665996 GCA_903131615.1 Diplodus sargus
TTGACTTGTCAGCCAAATATCAAGTTGATGAATGTGCTTTACATCAGGAGTACAACATAGTTCCTGATCAAATCCACCCTTGTGCCTGGTTAGACGTACATAGAAGATGACAGGCAGCCTTTCTCCTTAGATATGCTAAATTTTGACAGATGATTTTCAAGCTATGTGTGCCAGAACACGGCTTGACGTTCTCTTCCACTGCGCCTGTCAAGAACTTCCAGTAAATTACTTCAAATCCATCTCCATTCTGTACAACCTGCCAGGCACCAATTAAGATGAATATGGAATCTAAGTCGGAGACATGGAGGATCCTTATTGTCATTTTGCTCTAAGCAATAAAAAAGAGGACTTTAGGTCTGACTGCACAGGAAGGATCCTGTGGTGATAACATCCAAAAATATGCTAATTTTCTTCCTTCTTGGCTAAAATCCATTCTGAATCTTTTTAAAACTTTTTAAAAGGGGAGGTTAAGGTCAAATGATATGGTTCATTTACATTAAAAAGAAGCAGAGCAGAGCTTCCGAGTGTCAAAGATCAGATTAAATCCAGTCTGAAGACTGAGGACAACCACCTGCTGTGCTCGGTCTTTAGCTTGCAGACAGTTGGCTAAGGCACAACCTGACTCTGACTTGACAGCAGCGAGGCTGGTTAACAATGGCTTCGCCTCCTATTGTCCCCGGCATCCTCATTCTTGTCTCTATCCACAGAGAGAGAGAGCTACAGTCTGTCTGTCTCAGTGCCTCTGCCCTCCAGAGAGGGAGAGAGGGGATGAGGAAAAGCTGCTGTTTCCTATTCAGCTTAATGCCTGTTGATACACTGAATGGCAGAGTGAAATAGGCTTGTTTGGCTTCCCATTTTTTTCCCCCTGTGTTCAACATGCCCCCAGAAATGATATGGTGACTGAGCATAAAAGGCGCTCAATTAAAATGACTGTTTATTTGTTGCTCAAGTTGAAAACTGCGGGTGGAGGAGAGGGCGCATTTTTGATCAGCGAGGTGAGGAAAAGCTGAGAAAAACGCTGAGGCTTTGATTGTCAAACAAAAAAAAAATTATTTAAAAACAAAGAAACATCCCGCTGTGTCCGACTGCCCCGGTATTGTTGATGTGTATCCTGTGCTGCAGAATCAACTCAAGACGGTTTAAAGTGGAATTAACCCTCTGCATCGATTCACAACGCAGTGGTGGCTCGATACGATAAGGCTGGAAATTAAAACTTCCTCCGGTGTGGTTTCGCATTTGATCCAGGTGTGATGGGCCACTGGTCTGAGCTTCGATCAATGAAAGACAGTAGAAGCGAGGAGAGAGCTCCCTGGTTTCCGGGGGAAAATAGATCCACACTTGGACAGGGAGCTCTCTGAAAGAGAAAAAAGGAGTCGGAGCCATGCCTGTGCTCAATGCTAAACACCCCCCTGGCTCACTCCAATAGAAAACAACATTCCCATCCCTCAGTGGATGACCCTTCAGACTGAACCCCTTCAATCCTCCCAAAACCTGCTAAGTCAACAAACCTTTGAATTCTGCCCGAAGTGTGCAACAAAGACGGGATGAAATGCTAATGTATCTGTAGCTTTTCCCCCTCATGTTCTCTCAGACTTTCCCAGAGTCTAATTTGTCAAACATGCAAGTAACAATGCCAGAAATTAGCCCAAAGGGAGGTTTCCTCCAGAGGAGAGAATGATTATGTTTGATCATGGAATAAACAAGAACATTAACATGCTTTGTTGGTTTTCCCGAACGGGAACAAATGGTTGTTTTTATGTGTGGAGGAGGGAATAATTCAAGGTTGAATGTCAAAGAATTAGGAAATCACTAAAGCTAATTAGAAAATGTAGAAGAATAGAAGAAAGGTTGAATCTATCCCTCTTGAGAAGGAGGGAGAATCTAGGCCACAAGGCAAAGCTTGCGCGTTCAGGCAGAATTACCAGCGCGATGAAACATCATTACTTTTGCTTTTTGTGTCATGACAAATCGTCAATCACATATGCGGCGCGTTTAATCCCTCGCCACACATACAGCTCGCAAAGTCCGACCAACACGTGGACAGACGGTGCACAGGTGGAAGGTGGATCTGGGCCCAGGTGAGAGGTTACCGTTTGGATCCGAGCGCTGCCTTAACAGGTGTGGCTGAGGAGATTTCAATCCCAGTGGGAGCTTTTTTCAAAGTGCCGTCTTAGGGTCTTCACCTGCGCACTTCAAACACATTCAGACCCTTTGTTTCTCCTGCTCAAGCCCCATAAATCAGCTACCAGAAAGAAAAACCCCGTGGCCAGGCTTAATCCTCCTGGGTCGGGGCAGCGAAGGGAGGCATGAGGCACATGAGCCCCCGTTTCAAATTTACTGCGTGTGCCGAGCTCCTGTTGTGCTTGGCAACAGGAGAGTCTGCAGACCGGCCAGTGCGACTCTCGAAAAACAAGTGGGAGGAATACTGTCTCACCGAGTTTAACCACAGCCTCCCTCCTTCCAGACGTGACATTTTAAAGACAATGTAGATAATTATATCAATTAAGATCACCAGCAGCACTTACCATGGTATTTCTCTCCCTACCAAAGCACCTTATAATATCATCCACATCGTTCTGGCTCTGTAGCCTAAAGCCATTTCCAAAACTGACATAGCAGTCCAATTCTACTGTGTCAAAATGCTATACAGTATGCTGCCCAGTCTGGTTTTTTTTTTTTTTGAAGTAGGGGAGTGCTGATTTTATCGTTTTTAGAGTCAAATAAGCAAAAACTGTAGGTGCCTTCATGAAGAATATTTTACTATAGTTTAAGAAACTTATGCTACATCTCATTCCTGCCAGGTGCAGGTGCTAACCCTAACCCTAAAAAATAGGCTTTTTTCCACCGGGGCAAGGACTTTTCAAAATCCAAATGTTGTCCCCCCCTCATTATTGTTTTAGTTTCTTAGCCGACTGAAAACCCTGAAAACCTGTCCGACAAAGTCCACAAGAGAGGACATCTACGTCGATCTGTCTGTTTACTACGCTTGAGCTAGGAGCTGGTTAGCTTAGCTTAGCTTAGCTTAGCATAAAGACTGGAAACAGTGGAAAACATGGGTACATGTTACATGTTTTGGGTACATGGGTACATGTTTTCCACTGGGTACATTCAAAGGATACGAAGCACACATACACAAACAAACTCCCCTTAAGTTCACTAATCAACACCTTATAATCAACAGCCTCGTAGAGTCGGTCCTTTATTTATTAGCTTGCTCACAATACTGACCTCTGCAGCTGATAATATAAGCAGACTCACTGTGATTTTAACCCTTTATAATACACTGTGTTATGGTGATGGTCACGTTGCTGTAGGTGACTGATAGTGCGCATGACAATGTAGTTCAGGGTTTTCCCCAAAATAAGGTCCCATGAGAGAAACCAGAGGGGGAGGCACTCTCCACTAAGGGTTGAAACACTAATGCCGGCTGCCAGTTAAAAACATTAGAATGTCCGAATGCAGATTATTTTAGCAATCAAAGCGGAAAAGGTACATTGACAAACTAAGCATCGTCCATCTATACAAGTCTCCCTCATCCTGTCCTCACTTCTCTTAGAGGAATGGTACTGAAATACTGTGATATTAGCAACTGTTTGATAGAATCACAGGGCAAGATATTCATTTAACCTTAAAAGGCTTATAACCGGGCTTTGCATAACTCAATTAGCTTAAATCTCCACAGTATGTCTTGCAAATTACCAACTGTAAGTGCTTGCTGCACACGTAGACATCAGGACAACAGGATCTCAGTTCTCCTATTCTTCCTGCTGATGCCCCACGTCTTATTGCCTGTAGTTCTTCAGTTTGGTATCTAATACAAACTTGGTTACGGGTTCTTTATCTTTTTGGTCATGCAAAGTGTGGCACAGTAAACTTTTAGGCGTGTATCTGTTGTTTGCTAGCAGACATAGAGTCCAAAGTCAATGCAGAGCGATGAATTGTTTTCCCATCCAGACGTGGGCGGGACTTAATTGTGTACTGTCTCCATATACACTGGTATTTCTTGGCATTTCTGAGTCTCAGATGGTTGGCTGGCAACCACACAGAGGTTTTTGCACAGATGAAACGAGCGTGCTATAACGTGTTAATCAGTGCGCTTTAAAAGGTGCTAATAGGCATATTTTCAGATCGAACAAAGGCTGGCAGTTCGACCCGTCTTCTGTCTTAATGCTAATCTAAGGTAGCTGGCTGCTGGCTCCACTTTCATTTTAACCATACACACCTTAGATATTTTGCTGAAATAACATCTACTTCTTATATCCTCAGCAGCAAGTGCATGGTGCATCTCTAACAGAAGTGACCGCGATGGAAAACTGCGTCGTCCACAGGCCACAGTCGCCTTCACCCACCAGCTCCTTCTGATTTAAAAAGTAAATAGTAGGTGAAGGTAAAGGAACAATTGCATATTGGTGCTAGTTTACACTGCTTTACCTGCCTGTCAATGTCTTTTTTAGAATTAAATTTCTGCTCCCTGCGAGTCAGTGCAGCTAACCTACATTTAATATGATAATGCTTGTACAGGTCGCCTCTTGTGCAGCGTGAGTGACAGAATACCCTGAGACGTGCTCGAGCTTTTTCAGCTGGTTTGTTATCAATTCAGACAGTCAAGTGGTATGAATAAGTCACGGAAACAAAGGAATTCCCCGACACTCATTAATATTATTAATTTTTAAATCCAATTATTGTATGACGGCTCGTGACCTATTTTCTGATTTAAGTGTCCTATCAAAATCAAGCACATCACGGAGAGTGGAGGAGCCTTTTTTACGGTTCGAGGTGGTTATCGAGCTTCAGCAGGGAGTTCCTGCATGGGGGTCCGCCAGTCTCGGTCGCCTTCAGTGGTGTCCTCTGCAGGAGAATGTTACGATGCGGCCACTGTGCCATCCAGGTGAATGATTGCAGGTATTAGTCCGGAGCACACAAACTTCTGAGGCACAGCAGCTCTGTGATCCCCCCTTTTAAACGCTGCAGTTTTTTTCATTAACAGGGTGACAAACGTCCGTGTAAAGTCGTAGTGCAAGCACATTTGAGCTGGACAGCGGGAGAGGTGGCGGAGGGCAAACCTGAGCAGAAGTCAAGTCCAGTGAAGAGAGCTAATTGAGGCAATATAATCCAATTGGTTCACTGTAATATTAAAAGGAAATTGACATAAAATAACCATCAGTATGTATTTTTGTTGTCTCGTCCAATATCTTTAGTGTTAGAGCTGAAGTTTAGAAAATGTATCTATTAATCTATCAACGGAGTATTAAAACATTTTCTATTTTGAATGTGTGGATTTCTTGATGTCTAAGATATTTAAAAAAAAAAGAGACTCCTGGATCACTAAAGACAGTCTTACCTTGGTATACAAGAGACTGAAATACAACTCGCATTGAGCTGCGCTGCGATTGATACATGCCAACAGGCAGTGCTGTTTTATAAACTGCAGCTCGGAAAAGTTCACTTGCACAAGCAGGAAATGAAACTTGCGTTTTCCAGCAGCAACTGTGTGTGTGTGTGTGTGTGTGTGTGTGTGACCAGTCCAGACAGTATGTAGGCGTGATGGCAGTCTTCACGGGCAAACATCATTTTAAACAAGACAGTGATTCTAGTCTAATCAGTCGAGGTTTACATGCAATGGATTTATGCTTTCCATTTTAGCCAAAGCAGTAGAATACAGTGTGCCGATATGACTGGACTCGTCACCAAGCAACAGCGCCACAACTCAGTGTTATATTTCATCACTTTCTACAATATGTTCCACAATTTATGCTCATGTTATTCATGATTTACACTCTTAATTTTTCTCTCAAATAACCAGATTGATACATGTAACCTTAAAATGTGCACTGTGTTCTTACAGGGGAGCCGGCCCCCTCGTAGTGTCCAAGGTTCTCGTGAAATGCTGTTGAATACACTGATTACACAATGATTCACTGAGAAAGTAGCTTGCATATTATTTGATCATGAAGACGTAGTTTGTTGCAGCTCGACTGAGTATTGCACCAAACATCGAAATCTATAAAACCTTCCGCGAAAAGACACTAACCTCCATCGTGAACTCAGAAAACAAGAAGCAGTGCGACCGTGTCAGTCTACTTACACCAATGTGCGTGTCTACACATGACTGTCAACATTAACAGCATTACCTGATAACATTGACTATAATCAAAGAAATACCTTGTTACAGGTCTCCGTCATGGCCAATAGAAACACTTAACAGGTCAGCAATGAAGAACTGAAAAGTCTAAAAGGAACATTCTGTACATTACCAGCCCTAAAATGGCAGGTATTCAAGCGCTAATTCACTGAAGAATCTGAAAACCGATAGCAGGGGCTTACACCTCCCTTTAAAAGTAACAGTCAAGCAACAAAGAGACATAAAAATAGACGTAATGTGCGTTTTCTTCTTCTGGGCTTGGTCAGCGCACATGCTCCTGCATTTTGAATGAGTTGCCGTTTATCTCCAGCTCTCTCGGATGGATCAGAAAAAAAACTTTAGCAAGTCTGCGAGAGATAAAAGCAGCGCCTGCCTTCTAAGTGAAAGTCAATAGACATATTCCTGTGACATTTATATTCTCTCAATTTTTTTTTTTGTGTGTGGTGAGATGAGTTCCTGGTCAACACGTCATGAACACTGTCTGGCTCTATGAATAAATACGCTGTTGGACTCGGTAGTCATAATTACATGCTGCTGTATATGCTGCATATAGAAGAGTTGCCCGCTTAATACATCCCTGCAGTCAAAGCAGCTACAGCCCTTAATCAAAGTAGCAAAATAAAAGATGTGTTAGTCATCAGTCACTTCATATTGTCTCAGCTTGAAATGTCGCTTGTGTGATTGAATGAATTCAGAGTTATTTTCAAAAATAGTAACCGAGTCTCTGATATATGCTGAAGAATATGCTGGATAACTTTTATTTTTATTTTTTTTATTTGCAGTACCTGGAGGCTCGTCAATCAAAAAAAAACAAAAACCAGTGACATCTGTCAGTCACTCTATCTATCTGATCCCTCAGGTCTTTCAAAAAAGTGTCATCATCTGAATGACCACAAAGGTCACGATACTCACAAAGCTCCGATATTTGCGGAAAACGTCTCATCCAGTCAAACATCACTCTGAGCTGTCTGCTCTGCTTGACCATCCCACAGGCCTTTCGGCCTATATTGGTTTGGCCGGAAGAGCTAAATCAATCATGAAACAAGGAGAGCTGCCAAAGACTTCTTTCACACCCCAACAATGCTGCACTCAATGCCATGTTAAGGCTATTTTGACAAGGTTTCAGAAATGTCACAGACATCAGCAGGGACAGCATGCAAATGCTGCAGGGCCTGTGGCCGTCATGAATATGACCACGAGACGAGTGAAAAAGACAGAAGCTGTTAAAAGATAAGAGACGATAAAATATTTAATGACACTTGGACCAAAGAAACTATTAAAATGTCTTGATGACTCATTGATGGCAAAAGCAGTAACAACCGGAAAAGTTTCATTTTATATGAAATTAGCTTCATCGTCGTCATCATCTTTCTACGAGCAGGTTCAGTCAGGTTTACATCAAATGCTGCTAATCCAGTATGGTGAAAGAAACGATCCCTTTGATGGAATTTCACCGCAGCACAGATCAACAAATTGAACTAAACCGCAAAACGCGCTCAAGTAGCTCGAGGCGATGTGAGATTAGCGAGAGAGCAGGAGAGAGAGAGATAGAGAGAGAGACATATGGAGAAAGACGAGGGGGGTTGTTGTTGCTCGATCTCACCAGTAGCATCAAGCTTCAGGGCTCCGGGAGAATCGACTGCGACCACAGGGGCATCGACCTCAATGCTAATACCGAGAGACACAAACAGGCCTCCAAATGAAGCTCATTTATAGATGAATGTGGAAGAATGATACAAGACGGAGTAATTCCATATGGAGTCCGAGTGGCCACTGAACGGTGTGATGAGTTTTTCAAATCACTGGATTTTGACCCAACTAAACATCTTTGCAAACTTCTGGGCCAACAGCGTCCAGATATACACATTCATCCCTCCAAAAGTGTTCAGAGATCTATGGAAAATGAACACAGAAACTGGAACCAGCTGATGACCATCTCTCAAATATCTTATTGTGTTACTTTGAGAAAGTACAAAGTGCCATCCCTACAATACTGTTGCATTTCAATAACAAGGTATTTGATTTATCCTAATTTTGCCCAGCCCTATTTCAAAAAGACGGTTCGTGTTTTGAGATGAATTGTTTGTTTTTTTTCCTCCCCCAGAGGCGACTAGTTTTATTATTTTTCAGGAAATCTGTTACATCTCAAATATGTGACTAGAATGTAACGCTGACACACGAGAGGCACAAACTGGCCCTTACTTACACACTTCGTGTCTTGATCTCACCCTTTCGCCTTTTATTCGATTAGCTGCCATTTAGAAGTCGTCCCCGTCAGTTTACAGCACCTTTCTCAAAGGAAGGAACGGGAAGTCACACACAGAGAAAAAAAATAAAGATACAGAGGTACAGATGGTACCGCTGTGTACCTCTCACAGGCGTGTAACAGTGGTGGTAATAATCAGACGGTCTGAGTAAAGACAGAATGATCAGAAAGATGGCTTCACATTCACATATGTGAAATGTTATTTTAACAATGACTTGGACACCTCAGGCGGAGGCTGGAAGAACACCAGGAAGTTATTCCCATTTGTGACTACAGAAACTTTTTTAGCTAACCCTGTGTAGCCCACTCCCATATGGCAAGAAGGATCTGAGAAAGTACACGGTGTGATTACACAAAATATGGTCAGGTAGACCCACACCGGGTATCAATGCCAACATCCAGATGTTGAAGTGGATAACCGATAAGGGAATTCTACTCTATGACCATCTGCAGGGCTGACCTGACATTACAGTAGGAAGGAGGGGAAAAAAGGCTGCTGGCTTCTCAAATGTGCCTGAATTTGCATCTCCAGCAATTAAAACCTGCACTTATTCCAAATACAAACATGGATTCTGTGAAGCACAAACATTGGAAACTTTTAACGAACACTCTGGCTCTTGGGATAAACCATATGCACGCACAAACAAACAATGCACTAAATCACAAACTTCTCCAACAGACTGAGAGCTGGCAAACTTCCCGAAGCTTCTACAGGACAAATCTGAATATGATGATGATAACTGGCACCTGGGAAGCACTTGCTCCTTGAAAGGAAAATGTGAACATTCAGCTGTTTTTCCAAAACGATACGAGCATAAATGCATTATCCAGCTCGTGCATAAAATTAACAAGCTGTGCCTCATTTTGACATTCACAGGCTTTTTATTTTCTTATGATTAAGGTGAGAAGTTGCGAAGTAAGCGGTAAATTTAGCGGCGGATCATTTCTGTGGATTGTGCCTCGGGCTTCGGCTCCTAATGAATCAGATGTGTGAAACTTTTCAAGAGGCGTCTTCCATTTCACACACACATTTCATTAACCTGCAGTTCATTCATTATTGCTGTGGGTGTGGAGGAAAGTAGCAGCCCCACATATAATTGTGTTATCGGGGTTGTAAGGGCTGTGGCTAATTACTGGCTGAGAACACAACACAGGCACTTAGACATCAGCCTGACGGAACAATCCACAATGGCTTGTGACAAGAGCTGTCCTCCCTGGAGTTTCAGGAGAAGACATGATAGCACAGTGATTCGTGACTCATAACAGAATCGCATCATCGCCATAGCACGGGAGATGACACGGAGACACTGAAATAAGTCGACAAGTTTACTACGCAGCGCGACTGAAAGACCATATCCGACAGCAACCGGCTAAGACAGGAGGAATGTTTTCCGAGAAGTCAAAATTTAGAATTATTTTAATCACCACGTTCAAGAAATCCACACCAATTTGTCGTGGTGATGCGGCTGCTGCAGCACAGTGGTTGTGCTAACATGCACAGAGTCACCTGGCTGATTGCCCGTGAGCCGTTAAGGTCTTATTTGAGTTAAGCTAATTACACAAGGCTTTGATACCCTGAAAGTAGGTCTCCTTTTTGCCAGAATATTCCTGTAAACCTGCAGCGTCCCGTCTGCAAATACAAAGGTCGACTCAAGTCACAAGTTAAACAAGTAACCTCAAATAGAAAATGGGTCCTTAACACTTAAGATCCTCTATTCTTATACTTTTGATTCAAATGACGAAAAAGTAAGAAGAAAAATAACTTGAAACGGGAAATAAAATGGTAAAAGATATTATTATTAAATAAAAGAATCAAGATATTGCTCAGACGAAATAAAAGTATTATGTACAGTACTTTACAAATAATACACACACACACAAAATGAATATAAAAATACGTTTATTTTTAACATTTTTGTAATTTAGTCTGTTTCCGCTATGTATTTTATTATATTCATATAGTGCAATGTAGAAAAAACAAAATGTTTAAAAATATTGTCCATAGTGTTTTATAGTCATATTGTTTTGTTCTATATCGTAAATTGCATTACAATGTTATTACAGTAGCTTACTGTAAATAAAATTGTTTGCAGTGTGATGGTGCACTTGAGCTTAATGCTAATGTTAGCATAATAGAATGCTCACAGTCACAAAGAGAATCACTATGTACCAAAATCCTTTCACACTTTCACACTAGACAAAATAAAGTATATTCAAACCAGACTGCATTCGCACTAAATACGGTTGATTTTTGAGCTTGCTGTTGATCAACACGATTCTCCCATAATGCAGTGCACAAAGGAATAGGAGAAGCTGCTCACAGCGGAAGAGTTTTAAGACTAAATCAATTGTGCAAAAATGGTGAAATGACTCAAAAACAATCTTGAAAAAATCATCTCAAAACTTGTCTAGGTATAAAGTTTAATTGACATTTACCAGGTCACCAGAACTTCATCAGTTTGGTGGACCAACCAATCAAAACCCTGGTATTGAAAACACCTGGCTGCCACATACCATGTCCATTAAATTACATCTGACACCGTGGAAAAAATGGCCACAGTGTCATCTGCAGCTACTTTTCTTGAGGTTCTTCGAACTGGAGCTCAACAAGGTTATTCTAACCAAGTTACTTCGATAAATACTGATGAGTGAAAACTAGATTACGCTTGTAACTGGGTTGTCCACAGCCCCTGACAGCTCACAAGGCATTGTGGAGCACTCCGACATACCCGTTACGCAGACAACACGATCCCAAATACTGCATAAAGGGAGGATGCACGGCACTGAAAGGCCAGCAGCCTTAAATGTTTCCATCCACACTCATAATCAGTGTTCAACAACATCAAGTCCAGTGAAGGCACAGAGCAAAAGACCGACTGAAAAAAAAATCTAAATTCTTCCAACCGCATTTGGTCTAAACTGTGCTTGAGAGTCTTTAAATTAGTCATGGTCCTCTCAGCCTATTCATGTTAAAAACTCAAGTAAATGGCCTGACATGAAGAGGCCTTATCCCACAAGTCAGAGGGAGCTGGAACATTGTCTGTCACCTGGCCTCCCTTATCTTCTGGCCAACACAATGTCTGACTCATTGCAGCTCTGAAAAACTCCACATTTGGAGCTCATGAAAAGGACGAGACATCCACAGCAGCATATTTCCTCACAATCAAAGCTTTACAAAGGAAGAAAAGGAGAGCGCAGACGCCGGAGAGTTATCCTCATGAATATCTGGCAGGATTTTTTTTTTTTTCTTTATCCTCCTGTCGACAGCTTGTCTGATTCTTATAAAACCCATCCCTCACTCATGTCTGTTTGTCTTTCATTGTATTGGCTGGAGATATCTTCTCCACTCATTGACCTTGAGAAACAAACCGAGAGTTTTTCGCAAATTTCATGAGTGGTGCGTTCAACTTTAGGCAAATCTTGATTTTATTCCAACGCGGAGGGGAAATAAATGGAAAATCGGGGGGGATGAAAAAAGGGAAGACGCACAAACTCTTTTCCCTGAAATCCCCTCTGCAAAGCTCACCAGCCCCGAAGATTCTGCTGTTGAGAAGGCTGACTAGTTTATTTTCTCTCTGCCATTTTTATCTCTCTGTTCACATGCTGTTCAGTGTCCATTTATCCGTGGTGAGGGCTTCTCCTTGGCAGGAACGATCACTTTCAACAACAGTCCCCGCGAATCAGAGCGACGTGTCACATCGTTCCAGTGACAACTAACGACTACCAATGTATCTGGGCAAGCTGCCAGTGCGCTGGGCTCGGAACAGCCGCCGGGTGTGTGTGTGTGGGGTGGGGGGGGT
>CAEMYA010000024.1:9666041-9683125 GCA_903131615.1 Diplodus sargus
GGGGGGGGGGGGGGGGGGGGGGGGGGGGGGGGGGGGGGGGGGGGGGGGGGGGGGGGGGGGGGGGGGTGCCTGCACGCTCCAAGGAGACAGAGGTTTAGCTCACATGTGGCAGCGTTAAAACCTCACATCGCATCCCCGCAGTCAACAAAGTCCCTTACACATCATGTGCCGAGAGATTGAATCGATGTGCTTTGAGAGGCCGACTCTGATACTGTATGTCCGGAGGCCGGCTGAGACAGGAGTCAGAGAGCCCAATAACCCGACCGAGAGAGCCGAGACATGTGGGTCATCTGATTCATCCAACAGTCAGGCCCCCTCTCTTCCTCTCCACCCGTCTGCTCATTTGTATTCCCAAGGTCAGAGGGGTCGCCGAAACTTTGCTTTGCATGTATATTTTTTCCCTGGCACCAAGATTGAGAGTAAAACACACTATCTCCATAAATAAACACTAATTGGTGGCTAATTTTCTTAGTTCTTGCCTGGTTGATTCATTGCCTCTGGGCGAATATGAATTATTCATCCAAATGGCAAAACAGCTTTATGTAGAAACCTACGAGGCACCGCATTCATTATGCTATCATGCCGAGTAATTCCAGGCACTGACGGGCTGGTATTAGAATAATATGCATATTGGGTATTCTTTTTTTTTCCCGGGGCATTGGCAGGCAGTAATAGCGCTTCCGTTTGGCAGGGACTGAGAGGGATGCAACACCCCTCATGGCTGACAAAACCCCCTTGTTTTGACAGAGGATCGAGCGAGGAGGGGAACGAGAGCGTTTCGACTCTACCCTCGTGGAGAGAGGATTAAGCTGTGTGGCCATGCTGCCGGGTGGCGCGGGGAGTTGGGTAGGCTATGTTATCATGTCATTCCTCCCTCCCGTGGTACCGCGGATCGGCACTGCCCCCCTGACTCCGGAGGAAGCACCTGGCCTGGCCACGGGGAGCTCATCAGGCTCACTGTTCTCCCACGGGAGTGGGGCTGCAGCACACCGAGTCTGGCCGACCGCAGAAGAAGGACGACTCAAAGGCGTATATACTGCGAGGTCACGGGTTCTGTTTGTGCTCGGGAATAAGCTTTCCGTCCCCGCCATCACATCTAGATCCCCATGTTTTTTTTTTTCTGTACACAAGTTTGCGGCGACAGCGGCAGAGCGGGGGCGATGAGTCGGACGAGGGATGGTAAAACAGAAATGTCAGTTCAGAGCAGGGTGAGGCTCTTAAATGGCAGCAGGCGCCTGGCTGAGGTATCCGTCTTCCCAAGTGTTCCCTGTCTCCGCTGATCTGTCTCGGCGCCGGAGATACCTTGCCTCCGGAGGCGAGCGCCATGCCCTCAGGCTATGGCAACAGCGTCAACAGCAGCAGCAGCGTGGGGGATAAGGACAAGGAACACGGGTGGGCTACAGCTGGTGTTCTCCACAGGCTGGAGCTTCACAGTAAGAATTTACATGGTGATTTGTAGGTTAACGTGTAAGCTTAAAACTGGGCCAAATTAAAAATTTAACAGGTTAATGTTCAGTGCTTATTATTCCAGATGTGGCAGTATCACATTGAAATAAATCGATCTAAATGACTTTTAAACGATACCGAGCCTCGGCCTCAACACATTTTAACCAAATTAAGCCGCACTTTCCAACCTGATTTGGCCCTACACATATTTCAACCTCAGTCTTCCTGCATCCAAATCATTATGTCTCAGAATAAAGTTTGTCATACGTTGTGAAAAAAGGTTTGATTACGGCATATGACAACCCACTACCTTGGACTGTTAGGTGGTGGGCGATCCGGTGAATTTAGATCACGATCGATCTTGAAGGTGTCCACAATCTACATCGGAGATTGTGATCTTTAATATCGCCTCGCTTGCTGTTTCCAAATTTCACATAACCTCATTCACTAGCAGATCCGTGCCATGTACACAAATCAATAGAGTCATGTAGAGAACTAGATGGGTATGCTGAGCGGATGAATTGCTTCACGCGGGCCTTCCTTGAGTGAGGGGTTGTTAAGAATGTAGAACACGAATTATACATAGGCATATGGTGGATGAGCCTTGGCCAAAAGATGACCATCTTTAAAGCAATATTGTGTTTTAATAGAGAAAATGAAGAAATTCTCAGTGGAGTCAGCAGCACAACCAAAGCTCCACAGACGCCATCGTTCTTGCTGTCCTTTGTTTCGTGCATGGCAACTGGACTGAAAACGTAAAACACTTGCGCTAGGGGGGGGGCCTCTTTCGCCACAGCTTTTCACAGAAATTGCATATTGCCAGATTATGTGATGATGGAAGGGGTCGCACTTAACAACCACAATGTTTACCATTTTACACAAGAACCTTTTTCTCATTTTGCAACCACTGTTTGTATCATTACAGCGTTTCCATCCAATGGTTATAGTGACAGACCCTTAAATCCACACAAACCTATTTCACTTTCTTTGTATCCAAAGTTGATTTAGGAGAAGAGAGAGAACCCGTGCTGACAGTATAACCTGAAATTGCTGACTGAGTTGTCAAACTGTATTAATGTACAATCCCCTCTACAGTGAAAGCAGTAAGTAAAAAAAGTATAGGATTATTGCTGCCTGTTTGCCACGCCTGGTATCATTTATGAGATCTCCAGTCAATTTGTCTTTGTTCTGTTGGCACCAAAAAATCCCTTGTTCGGTCCAGCCCGTGCAACAATAAAATGCGATCTGTGTAATAGAGCATGCATGTTTGGAAGGAATTATCTGTGTTTCAAGTGTTTTCCTCATTATACTGAGTATCAGAGTGTGTGCTGTCACATATTAGGTGGCATTACCATCATGCATGCCCACTGGGGTGGAATTCAGCCTGTCCCTGAACCCCAAAATTTTATTAATTTCAAGAAATTGGACAACCCAGGGCGAGGTCAGGCAACGGGGTCTGCCTCGCAAAAAACATGCCGTGAGATTGGCATCAATCTGGCAGTAATTGTAGCGTCTGGTTCACAGACCACTTGAGTCCAAGGACGGTGCTCTGAAGTATTTTCGCTGCCGCTCCCCGCTGTTCATTTTCTCCTATGAGAGCTCATTCTGCAGATATATGCAACGTGTTAAGCAAATCTCAACATATTCCCCAAGTAAATTGAAAAGATGTTTAAAAACGTATTAATGGGCAAAGGATAATATCCCTCCTGGAATTAAGGATTGACAGAATTGGAGCAACTCGGGCGAAACATTAATTAAGCGCAGGGGTTTGAACGTTCAACCCGCTGCAGCCAGCGGATTGTCTGGCAACCGGTCCGACATCATCGGCAGGAGGCCTCGATGCTGGCAGGCCTTAATGCGCACATCTGAAATGTCAATGCATATCTCCGTGATGATTACACAGCGCAAACGTTTTAAGAAACATCAGCGGTGCAGGACCAAACTATTCAGACAGCTCAATCTTTGCTCTCCGAGGGCAAACCTTACAAGCCATGACAGAAAGTCACACGCTGGTGGAGTACAACAGTAATGAAAAAGTGTGATGGAATGTAGATAAGAGTGATATCATAAATCCAGCGGCAGAAACCAAAGGTGAATTTTCAGAGTAAATGTCAGCTCCTCCCACAGGAGGATAAGCCTCTGCGCCTCGCCACTGTCGCTGCTCCATACCGTGTGTGCGAGTGTATTACTGCGAGATAAGGTGCGCGGCATCCGAGGGCGTCCCATTTAATTTTCTGAAAATAGTACCCTTTTACAAGTGCGCGAGGTGAACTTCAGCCTCGCCGGGCTACTTATAACGATTAGATAGAAATTTTCAAAAATTGTCTTCTTCCACAATTCGAGATAATAGTCCAATGAGCGCACAAAACAATGTGACCCCCTCGGCTGACCCTCTTTGTGGCAGGGAAATTGCCTGTAATGACATGCTGTAGCACTGACACATTAACAAGATTTCTCTTACAGCTTTGCCAATTGACACGTCTTCAGCAAAATCCTCCACATGCAATAAATATGGCAACCCACTGTACCAGAGTGTAGCAGAAATCCATTTTTTTTTTTTTTTGCCCACAGCAATAATCTTGCATCACTCACTCTAAATCATACTGTAGTACCTTGATGTAATTCGACAACTACACATGATATTGAATAGAATGTGGAGGATGAAATAACCTCATTTTTATAGGGCTGAGTTGGGGAGGGGGGTGTTGGAGAGGCTGCAGCAGCACACTTGGGGATATGAAATTAGGAGCCATCAAAGTAAAACACATAATTATCTTGGAGGATACGAATGCATTAACAGAAATTAATAAGACTAATCCTAATCTATCTTTTTTTCTTTTTTTTTCCAGAGTCAGGTGCTCCAAGAAAAAAAAAAAAAGCTGGACGATCTTCGGGGATTTCTTCAATTAAAAATTGTGACTCTAAAGCTCAGACCTGGTTATTATGAATCTCACCCTACCTACGTTTCATCTCCGAGCCAAAAAAATCACATATTTTTCTGTTGTCGGTGCCGAGGCAGACGCTAATTACAACTCATACATAATCTTTTATGGAAATGCTTTTTTGCCGTCTTTGATCTCCCTGTGTAGTCGAGGACAGCCAGATCACAGTCTCGGGCTAGATCTGTCACTTGAGTCAGAAAAGAGACAACCGGAGTGGAAGGAAATCTGATTTGTTGTGGTGTTTGTCGGCCCATGAGCGCGATGTTTGTTTGATCAGGTCATTTCATGTTGGGCTCTAAAACAACACGGTCAAAACCACCCAGATCTTTCATCCTGATCTTATGGGACAAACAAGCTTAGCCTCAGATGTGAACTAGTGAAGATGCAGGATAGAGGGGGATTTGAACACCTTAGTCTCTGGATTAATCTTTCTTAAGCTGCAATTGCTTTTTTTTTTTTTCCTACACAGTTCTTAAACCTAATGAAACGCCAGCTATACGTTAGAGTGACTCATTTTTCATAATGAACTTTTAAATGGCTTTTTATAATTCTAAATTCCAGTGACAGATAATGATTGGTGCTGGGAATAAATGGGGCAAGCAGCAGCCATCAGTATCGGTATGAGACCGGCTGAGCAACACAACTCTCAGTGTACCTCATTAGCTATTACTCAAACATAACATTGGAGTAGGCCCCTGTGGTCCTTTTCTGAGGCTTAAACACAGCTGGGGGCATGACAGATAGAGGCCGACTGCACGTTACTCCTCCTACCAACACAGAAAGGTCAGCTCTGACACCCCCGGAAGGAGCCCTCGAGCTCTCGTGGACATAAGGAAGCCAAACTGGCTCGCTCTGAGGCTGCAGGGTCAGACAGCCAGCCCAGAGCCAGGCAGGAAGGACTACAGACATCCTCTGGCACTGCCATCCCATCCCGGCTTAAAGGGCTGGTTAACACAAATTACGAAACCAACAAAAAGAAAAGGACAAGTACCTCACTTACCCCTGGTGGGGTCAACGAGTGCGGATTTTCATACTGTTAAGATATCTGGGTTATTTCTGCAGCTTGGAGGTTACTCTTGATAATCGACCGAACAGCAAAGTGTGGAAAGTCATTTTAGTGTCTCTTGGATTAAAGGTGCGATATGTAAGAATTTGGGTTTGTGGAATGGAACTTGACTGAAATGATCGGCAGTGGGAATAAAAACAGGTTTAAAGTTATGTCAAAGACATCTATGTGCTGTGTTGAGATATCTACTGAAGTTAGCAAGCCGAGGAGCTAGACCTGGCCCATCATTCATTACCACTTCAAGCTCCCAGTCTGGAACGCTAGCTGCACAGCTAACGGCGCTGCCTAGCTAGCAGCAATTAGCAGATTCAGTTCTTACATATTGCACCTTTAACCAGGAAAATGTTTCTTCAACAACTTTTTTTTTAATTTGCCAGCTGCTGACATTTCAACACAGAACACAGAAAAATCCCCTTTAAATAAAACCAACACTTTCTGCATGGCTACGTATTAGATACATATTAGATGTGCTATCAAAAAAATGTATGAGTAAGTGGCCAATGAGTCCACAAATAGCAATTCAATGCTAGTGGTAAAAGCTTAAATGCAGCAGCACAGAAGAGACCAGGTGAATATGAAGCAAATCGGACGCATCGGCCATCTACGAGAGAAAAGTTAAAGGGTCTTCAGGAATTCTTCAGTGGAATCTTTTTTACGTCGTACTAATAGAAAAAGAAGTTGTGATTTATTTCCCTTCCTTACTTAGGCCTATCAGCTTTTGCTGTGAGCAAAGATCACTCTGTTATGTGACTTAAATACAAGTTGATCCTTGATAAAATCCAAACGTAGAGAAGAAAAAGGGGCCAAGGTTTTCTCCAGCCAAACCTGGCTCTTTGAAATTGAGAGCAAAAGGAAAAGACTTGACAAGATATAATGAAAAGGAGAAGACTGAAAGGGAAAGAAAAAAAAATCTGCTCAGGAGAAAACGTGGTTACCGGGGCTATCTTTGGTCGACCAGGCAGCGGGGAGTTTTGCATTTGCAGGATTTTGATAAGAAGAGTGTAGGTGTTCTCTCCCTCTGTGTGTTCTACAAATGAACATGACGGCATTAATCCACTGGTGCGAGGGCCGGACCCGCTGTCCTCTCCTTCCGTCCTGCCAGTCTGGTTACTGCCTCTCTCATTCCCTCACGCCATGGTGTCACCAATTAGCCAGGGCCCAGGTTTCATTAAGGCACCGCGGCTGCTGCCTGCCGCCTTCTGTCACATCCTGATTAGAAGCCCGAGATGGGTCTGCTACCTGACACACAGGGACGAGCACAAAACACAAGCGCATACACGGCTCACGGACGCGGGGAGATAACCCACACTGGCGAACCGCGACGACACACATCCAAGTGCACAGTGGTGGAAAGTAGCCACCATCAGAGATACACACACTATGAACGCGGTCTGTGTGTTGATGCGCACAAACGCCTACACGGTCGATCTGTCAACGCTCGAGCGTCTTTTGTTCAGATAATTATAGAAATGAAGGCTGAATGATGAAATGTAGAAGGATGGGAAGAAGGGGGGGGACGGACTGGAAGAAAATTCAATGTGCTAAAGTCAAACTAAAGCAGCTATGGCATTGTTATGCATACAACAATGACTTAAAAATATGACACCTGATTATAAAACCCAACAGAAAAACATTTCTTTGAAAACTCAACCTGGAGGTGATTGGTACCAAAACCAAGATGATGTGTACAGAAAACAAGTGTGTAAGACCTAGAAATGTCAGAATTGGGCAAAATACAGCAGTGAACGAGAACTGCACTCAGTAGAGCGCATACCTCCGCCAACGCCAAAGACAGCCATTAAACTGCTTAATCATAACTTAAGTTGACCAGATCTAGGATCCAAATCAAATCATATCACTCCTGGATACCAGCCAACTTAACATGCCTGTTTTTCTCATCAAGATCCATGCACTACTCCCTGAGGAATGAACGAAAATGATGGGTGAAAGATTTCTGGATCCGCCTCGAAAGTTAATAGGGTCTATTCTGGGCCGAGACTCGTCCTCCATTCAAGATTTGTGGGAATCTGTTCGGTAGCTTTTGTGTCATCCTGTGGTGTAAACAAAATATCGTCAACAACGTCTTTGAGTCTCATTCCAGACTCCTTACGTACCCACACTTTGAGATTGTGGGTCGGGTCAGCTGCCATTCCAAAGCGTCGGTACTTGACGAGTTCGGAATGAGACTCAAAGAAAATCAAATTTTGGACCTTTGAAGCAACAAAGTGTAACTTCCTAGAGCGGATTACATTTTGTGGCTTTAAAGTTTTGGGAACTGCCGACAAAGACCATGAGTTATTATCAAGTGCTCCTGAGCCAGACGGACACTGTGGCGAGATTGCTTTCTCGTCTCGCAAAGTGTTGATTTGCATCAATAAGTGTATGATTAAAGAGTAAATTAGAAAATAACGAATTTGACCGGGGACTTGATGCCAGCTTGGTAGGCGATTGTTTTCAAAGCCGGAGGCTACAAATGCGTTTCTATCGGTACCGAAAAGTACTGAGGTTCGACGCCCAGCCCTAATTATGTTCAAACTTTCCTCAATATTTTCTGAGTCCAGTCACACAGCCGCTTAGCGTACACTGAACTATGTTTCCTCTTAACATTTCTGTCATTCCAGCCACGGCGGTGCTTTTCTGACAGTTTGGAGAAAGCACAGCTGGGGTGATGCCGGGGTTGAGGTTTTCCCCAGGGAAAGGAACCTGGTGGGTTGAAGGAGGGAGATTTTCAGACACACAGGTGCTGCTGAATATTAGTCTCACGGCAAGAAGTCTGGGCTCACGGGAGTGAATTATTCATCCTCTGAACCCGTGTGCCTCTGCCTCGCCACCAGGCTACTGCAAGCCTGATCTGCAACGTTTGATGCTGCTGCAACTTCCAGCGACTAAATAAAGCAGAGCCGCTCTGAAGACGAGCCACGCTGGCCCGTCCGAGGGAGGCATGCATATGAAAAACTCCCCTGAATCAGCAATTCTGCATGCGTTCAATGTAGTTTTTTTCCTACAGCGACATTCAGTCCACCAACGTTTTGCGCTGGGTGAAGTACCATGAGGATAAACGCCTTCAGTATTGTACCGGTCTTGACTGTACCGATTAAACCATTTCATTAATTTAGTTACCTCTGGAGGCTGGTATGGGCACAAGTAGGTTGGACATAAGACCTGCCTCCGAAACGATTCACTTTCGGGTTCATTTGAGCTTCAGCATATGTGATGCAGATTAGAGTGTAATAGGCCTACGTGCTCTGAAACAAAGCGAACACAAGCAATTAAGCAACTAAGTGATGAAATGAACGAGAAAAGTGAGACACATTGATCTTTTAATTGCTGTTAAAAAGGTCGGCTTGATGTAATGTGCAGGGGATGAGAAAATATGGTAAAAATGCTGAACTACAGCCGTAACTCCCAAATTCTGAACAAAACAAGCCTGCATTGGAAATGGCTCCATGTCAACTGTTGAAATCAAACAACTAACAACCACATAATTGATTTTTTTTGCATGTGTGGTCGGAAATTGGCTATTGAAACGATGACAGACATTAGCTCTGCTAATTAGGTGACCCGTGGCAGGAACCTAGCTAGAAGAACAACATGTATCATTATCCTTTATCATCACATATCATCAAAATTACAATCACAGGTACATAATTCAAAGGCTTTGTTGTTTATCTCACTTCTTTTTCTTCTTGATGTATGTTAGCCGACAACACACAACTGGAAGCTAGCAGGTTTTCCCTCCTGAACTTTTAATTACACAGTTTGCAGGGAAATGGCAGCCTGGTCAACACCATGACAATGAATAGAAAATCAATACGCATTTAGGTTCAACGATAAGTGGTGAAAGGCTTTCGTTTGTCTGCCATTAAGGCAGTTAGCCAACCACATGTAAGGCGGCAGCTCACAAGATTTCCTTGCGAAAGCATAATAATTCTGAAGATCGAACACAATGTTTAGAAAGCTAATGGCAAATTACAATAAGGAGTTCAGTCATCAATGCTATGACAAGCAATGGAAAATGTACGAGCAAAGAAATAAGCTATTCAGGTTTAGTAGTGGAAGGCCCTCTTGTTTGTCTTCTCTCGGCTTTAAGCTAGCATCGCGCTTACCGACAGCTGGTAAAGACAGTTCAGTTTGGACCATTTGCACAGTTTGTAGGTAGAAATTATCACCGCAGTCGGCACCATGACAATAAAACAAGACAAAGGCATGCTTGAATTTAGATTTAAACAAACCTATGTTGTGACAAAACAGGAAAAAATGAAAAATGACATGCTTTTCTCATGAATCCAGTTCCTCAGATTTTTTTTTTTTCCCCCTTGTCCGTGCCTCTCTTTATAAATGTCTCTACCGTCAACCTTCAGCTTGGATTCTTTGATGAATAATGCCCCCTTTAGAGATCTGGGAGCGGCAATAGGGAAATCCTCGGTTAGCCTTGGGACTTGCTCGAAGAGTTAGTAGGACAGGGAAAAACACATGTTTGCATTTTCGTCAAACGTGGCTTCAGCGGTGGGTAATGATATTTACACTGCATAAAAATATTCACATTAGCGTTCAGAGCATTTTAGATGTAGTTCTTGGGGCTATACGGCGCGGAAAGACAACTGCACAAATTGCTTTAAAAAGTAAAACTCAAACAGAGTCAGATCGTTTCACTGTAAGACATGTAGCAAACGTGGTGCGTTAATTCTGTTCTAACTCGTTAAAGCAGAGTGCTATTCGTCATTACATGTTAGGCTGAGGCAGTCAGACTGATGATAACGTTGGTGGAAAACCAACTAACTGATGCTCGAGGCTCTCCACATTAATTACTCCCTTTGCCCCGATACCAATACGTCTCCGAGACATCGCATTCAACTGAATTTATCCTCCCGGCCGGCAGCGTACTATCATTACAATCAACTTGTCAGATTTTCACCCGTTTGTTTATTCAGATGTGCATTATTCCAAAAACATGTGTTTTCAACTTTGTTTCCGTTTGCAATGCCGAGCTGCACCCACACTCCTAATGACTCCTGTGCCCTGTAATTTCTTTAGCGTGGCAAACTCTGATTACAGGGTGGGAGTCAAGCTTCAAGCCAAGCATCATCTTTTCTAGTTATTGTTTTGTGTTTTCCTCCGTCTTTAACACTGGCCCTGCAGCTGTGTGTCTCAATAGCCGTGTCGATGAAGCAGTGGTTAACACCAAAAGTGATTTAGTACAACGGTTCGCTGCAGCACAGCCCGTGGCTACTGATTTTCAATGCACCGTTCGCTCCGGCATCCTGGCAAATTACCACGAGGAATGTGTTCAAAAACGGAGCCGACATCGGCGGGAGCTTGATAGCGGACCGTCCAGCAGTCCGCCAAGTTGTCCCCAGAAGAGCTATTAATGCACTTGACTCATGTCAGAGCTCAGCAAGTCAACAGACTGTCAGAGGGACAAGCACAAGTGAGAATATAATTTATGTTGTGATAAGAGGTTTGCCACATGGTTAAAAAAAAATAAAAAATGAAGCGGTGATTGACATGGGAGGAAAAAACGCTGCTGCACCATCAGATTGCTCCCTTCCCTCAAGCAACATCCAGTTTGGGGGGCGGCACATAAAGGGGTCATTCACGTTAGCATCCGCGTGTTTAGCGAGAGACAACGGTGCGTCTTTTCTCCAGCTTAGCTCCCACCGTCTTATTCTCCCTCCTTCCCTCCTCCGACAGCTCCGGAGTGACCACCCTGCACAGTGCGGAGCGTACAGTAATGGCATTAAACCACCTCCCCACGGGGGAATCAGTCACGCGGAGGTTTGAGCTCAGGGCCAACACAAAAGAGACCCATTTGAAAAGGAGCCAAGCCCAGCCTGAGGAGGTCAGAGGGCTGTTTACAGAACAACAGTCTCTTATCGGCTGTACGCTTCCCCGAGGAGTCTCCACCGCAAACAGATAACAGCCTCCAAATAGGCGCCAGAGTGTGACCGATAGGAGTATAATCAGGTACATTCTGCTTCGGGAGGAAGTGGCGGAAGGATAAGGGTGGGTGATAGTGTACTCGACTCGGTAGCGGCGAGATCATATGCTAGAGAGACATTAAAAAAACGTACAGCCGGCGAGCGACAGTTGCTCCCTGTATGCTGTAAATATGCCGTTTTGATTTATTTTTTTTCCACATCCTAATAACCATTATTCAACAGCACCGCCGAGGCCTAATTCATCCTCGGGGATGGCTTCATTATTGAACAGTTAGCTGGTCAATAGGTTCAGCCGAGGCAGCTTTTAGAACAAGGGCAAATAGGCAAGCGTAAAAGCCAATGCAAATAACTGGCACTCAAACAGGGGGCCTAATGCATTAATGACTGCATGACGTGCGCTAATGTGATGGCAACAGATTCAGACTGACAGTAATGGAGAATTTTGCCCCTGGTTATACTCATAAGGCCCGGATGGGGAGAGGAGGAGGAGGGATGTACACCTGCCTACTGCCTGAGCCTTGACAGAAGCCTAATAAATAACAGGAGACAAGGTGAAACAGCGGCAGCAGCAGCAGCAGCAGCAGCACCCACCTCCTCCTCCTCCTCCTCCTCCACCTACCACCAGTCGTGTGAGGAGCAGCGAGCCCACTCGGAGGACAGCTTTCTGGCACGAAAACCGAGCCTTCTCCCGAGTTAGCGAGTGCACTTGTCCCGCGGAGAGGAGGCAACTTGAGTTATTCATGGGGAAACTTTGCACCCTCTCCCAACTACGTGACTCCGGCGGCAAAGCAGCGGCAGGAGGTTTTTTTTATAATTTTTTTATTTGACAGGCTTGGAATTAAGCTGCAGGCTTCAGGTCGAGGCTGTACGCTCAACCTGAACCAAATATCAAAGTGTGCTCCATCAGAATCAATTTCAGCGCACATAATAACCCCTGGGTTTTAACCGGGCGACAATGCCGAATAGAAACAAGCTGATTGAACTGCCGGGTCTGAAGATAAGTGAGGAATGCGACGGGGTCGGGGTCAATTCGATCCGAGGGTTTAAAAAAAAAAAAAAAAACATCGTCGCATCTGCCAGTCACTGGTCACCGATACAGGTTTAATTCTCAAGATAGCGGAAGCGAGGAAAGATTATTTTTTTTTCGTTGTTTTTATTTCATTTGGAGCAAAAGTGAGCCGACATGCAGACAGAAGGCCTCCAAATCAATTGAGCAGACACGCTGTAATATCCTGACTTAAACCGCTTCTCCCACTCCTCCCTCGTTCCCCTCCTCCTTCTCGTCGCCATTAATAACAATTGAGACCCTTGGAGCATTAATTAGTGAGTTTTCACTGAGTGCCCGGACTCTCCCAGCCACCTACAACGAATGCAGACTTCTGTAAACATGATGCGCTGCATAGTAAGTTGTTGTTTTCCTACCGAGGGTTTTTTTTTTTTTCTCTTTCTTTCTTTCCGACATGGTGATGAGATCACAGAATTGTTCGAGCATGCCTTAGACACACAAACACTTTCTCTCTCTCTCCCTCTCTCTCTGTCGCACACACACACACTCACACAAACACAAACACACAAACACTCGCCTCTCTGTCTCTCACTCTCTCTTCATTAGGCAGCCCCTGTGCTGGCCTGTGTGCGATTCATTAGCTTTTATCCTCTTCATTTGAAGAAGGAGCTGTGTATAATTAGAGCGGCTCTGTTTGTCCAGCATCCTTCACACAGTCACATCTCAAGGCCAATTATCATTCCGTCGCACAGCTCCCAGATAGCATAGCCACATCAGCCGCCTCGAGGATGAACTTCAAACTATTACTGCCTCTCAAGAATGTAAATAAAATCACTCGCAAATCAGCGGCTAATGATTGAATGTGGAGTGGCACTCCAGGGACATGAAGATGATGATGTTGGTAGACTTTGCGCTCTCAGTATTTCACTCGCTTTCTTTTTTTCGCACTCAAAAGTGCCGGTGATAAGCCGGCACTTAACCAATTTCCACACTTACACGAGAGTTTGGACCGTCACGTGTTTGTTTTGGGTGTCGGCGCTTAGAAGCCATTGTCTCGCCTCAGCTTTAATTCGTGCTTCAAGTCTTCGATTGAGCTTTAATTTCAGCGTAGCTGCAGACATTTTCACTCGAGGGCCCCCTAATCTGAGGACGGCGGGGCCGGAAAATGATCCTAAACATACACGCGAGGGCTCCCAAAGAGCTTTTTGTGGTCGACGCCGGAATGCTATCGACCGAGCCAGGTCGGGCATCTGACTCCGTCCAAATGATCATGTGCTTCACTCGCTGGAGACCAGACGGAAGGTGAGTGGACAGTCTGCTGATGCCTGCGGGTCATTGCTTTATTTAACCGAAATGTTAAATAAGAAAGAGAAACTTCAGCGAAGCAAGAAGAAGAGACATAATAAAGTCAAACTGAGGTCACGTTCAGCCAGTCGAAAATGAAGAAGATTTATGTATTGTTAATTGTATTTGTATTATTGGAAGAAATAAAAAAAGGTCTGCGTCACGTCTGCAGTTGACAGACAGCATGTGGCAGGCTGCCAGAGCGCTGCTGTTGGGCTGAAGTCACACAAACGCAAATGCGGCCAAGTGAAAATCGCCTGAATGTGGGCAGTGCAGGAGGTGAGCACAAGTGAAATGGAGGCGATGTGGGAAAAAGTGTCGCACCTGCTGCATGTGTCAGCGCGGATGTGATTAGAAGAAAGAGGCGGGGGAAACTTCAAGCGTTGCGTTTGCAAAGTTGGGAATATTCTGACTTCTGAAAACCTCGAAGCACGGCGCAAGAGAGCATGCCAGGCCACGGGCTGTTCTCTAGCTGCACGTCACAGGCTCGTTCAAGGTGTGGGACAAGACTCGTGCTCATGTTTGTACCTCACGTAAAAAGGAGACTTTAACAGGAAAGCTAACGTGGGTCGTTGTTCAAAGTCTGTGACTCGTGTGTTGTATAGCAGGCTGTCGTTTGGCTCAGTGCAACCAACTGTGACAGACTGCTGGTAGAAATGCTTTATACAAGATTTGATTGGCTGTGCGGAAACACATTCTCAATCAACTGACCAGTTCAGTTTCTACCTCGCAGGGTTTTGATCAGCGGCAAAACCAGATGCCCAACACCTGCTAGTCTAAACACACACTTCACTGGAAATAAAATGTTCAATCATCAAGAGCACCTTTGCATTCCTTTTGTATTTGAAGCATCAAATATGATGACTTTAAGTTCATCTCAACTTATCCGATTACGTTCCATATCCTAAAACTGGGCTCTATGTTACAAAAGGGCTACACTTTGTGCACCGTTTATCTGATAAAGATCCAAGCACCTTCTCATTTAAGCTGGGAGTCAGGACTTTTTAAGACTCATAATCATTTTAAATCCCACGTGCTTGAGTACGGAGACGGCACAACTAAAAAAAAAAAAAATCTTATCACTGTGAAAACAGGTCACACCTTCTGTTTCCTCATGAGCCAAATCTATAATACCACTTTTATTAATGTCTAGTTTTACATGAGCAAAGGTGGAAAACAAAGAAAATTAGAACACCCGTTGATCTTGGTCCATGTTGGAAACATTTCATGAATTAACGTGTCCAGACCTGACAAACAGGCTACTGTCCCATTCAAAGTGTCACAAACAACAGTTCATAGGAGACAGATTCTCACCCGATTCAATCTCTGCTCTAGTTGTGTTACCTTCTCCCTAAATTGATGGGAAAGTCCAACCTCGGCGTTTCTCAAGCACTCCTATGCCTCATCTGTCTGTGATGTTAAGAGCTACTCTGGAGTCATTTCATCATGAAGTGTTGTTTACGTCTCTTGATGTGTCGACTCTTCCCTCAGCCTCCCTTATCTGCTCCTTCAGTTACTGATTCGCTACATTTCCAGGAATGCCTCGTGGCATCTCTTCCAGAAAACAGATGCTGACTTTTTCCCAATGAAACAAAGCTGAATAATGTGTCAAGCTGTGTGCCCTTTACTCAGAGAGCACCGTGTTTTGTTATTCAGATATAGTAAAGTCTAATGAGGATAGCACAATATTAGACATCTTCCACTTGTATAATTAATTTTTCTTGCAAAAGGTTGTCTGAACTTTGATTTTGAGGGACTTATGCTAGTTTCTGACATTTGCTACTCATGGTTCGGATAACAGACATAGCAGCAAGTGTTTAGGATAGAGTCCAACTGGTTCTCAATTCATTTGGCTGACATGGAGATCAATATGAGGGAGTTAAAAACTCAGATAACGATATATTAGCAGATATACAAACATGGTTTTTCCAATGCTATGGATCGCCCTACTGACAAAGATATGTAACACAGGCCGGATATTTTGCAGTTTAACAATACACTGAAAACGTTACGTTTTTTCTGCAATATAATCTCTAAAAACAATAGTTTTCATATCTGCACATATCTGACAACATACCCCAATACCGATATAGCTGTGATTCAAGTGCTTGTCAACTATAAATGAATTGCCCCTTATTTTGATAATCTATTGAACAAGTTGATTGATTTCAGAATTAAAAGCATTTTTTTCCTCCTTTCCTTCAGTCTCTTATAAACGTAGGTTCTTGTGCATTTAAAAGATCCCCACAGCTAAAAATGTCAAGGTCCTCACCAATAGGAGCTCCTCTCTCCCATAGAAAACACTGCTCCCTAAACACCTCATCAGTGGTCCCGCCATTAAGTCGCACATTTGCAACATTTACGCTTTGTGGCTAGCGTGGCACGCGAGAATTGATTCAGCACAGCTGCCCTGCTGTTGTTAGCGGTGCTGGGTCAGACGTGTGTGAGCTGACCAATCAGACCAGACATTGGGGGTCTTAAAGAGACAGCAGCTAAAACAGATCGTTACAGACAGCGGGGGAACACACAGCTGCAGCACTGGACAGTACAATATAACTGATGTGTTTTTTGAGCGCTAAACATTGCAAACCTATTCCGGTAGTAACCAAAAATGAAATTTTGAACCTAAAAATGAGCAAACTATGTCCCCTTTAAATTCTAATATTTTCTGGTTTCTTTAGTCGTTGGTTACAGCAAACTGATTATCTTTATGTGGTCAGACATCAATTTGGGCTTTGGGGAACAGTGAGCGACATTTGATAGACCCAAAAAAGACTGATTAATTGACGGTGGAAATAATTGTTAGTTGCAGCCCTAGTTTGGAGTGTTGTTTTCGGTAAGCCATTGCAACGTCTAACGTTACTGGGTGTAAAGCTAAGATGCACAGACGCTGACAGGCCCGTACAAAGACACGCTAGAAGTCAGACGCAGTGATTTTTTTTTTCACACATCCTGAATAGTTACGTTAAACATACAGGAGTGAAAAAGGAATAACACTCCTGTTAGTCTAGTCACTTAAAACGACTGGTCCGAGTCTATACAGCAGCAACTTAAGTTCTTTAAGTGTAGTTAAAATGAGAGCCCGCCCCCATGTCTACCAGTCGTGATCAGCCCTGCTGACAAACTCAGCAGACCCTGTTCTAGGAAGTTGCACATATATCCGCAGTGTTTGAACAGCTTCAGTAAATCCATGCCTCTCCACCGCCTTCATTATCATCATAATATAAGTGTCTGAAAAGCAAAGTTACAGAAGAATGTAGACACCTCACTTTCTGCTTTGTACTATCATCAATCACCATGGAGCTTTTCTTTTTTTTTTTCCTCCTCCAACATTGGTTGAA
>CAEMYA010000024.1:9703518-9719730 GCA_903131615.1 Diplodus sargus
CAATGTCATGCAGAACAAATCGCCTATTGCTGACACCAGTGATTTCTTGTCTCCAGTGCTGAGAAGTGTGTGTGGAGGCAAAACAGTCCGGTCTTACTGACGGCGAGCTGGACAGTTCTGTGATTAAGTAGTAATGGTCCAGGACGTGACGGGGAAACAGGGGATTTCATTGGTCACAGGGCAAGAAAAAAACTGCACACCCTCGGGTCTGTGGGCTATTTTTCGAAGAGAGGGTGGGTAATTATTTCGAGAGATTGGCTCCAAGTCTCTATCAACTGGCATTTAAAGGAATAGTTCGCCCCAAAATTAAAAAATACATATTGTGCTTCCCTCACCTGTAGTGCTGTTTATCCAGCAGATTGTTTTAATGTGAGCTGCAGAGTTCTAGAGATGTTTCCCGTAATGATGTCAGCCTCCTCTTGAATATGATGGAACTTCAAAGCGTCACCGATATAGATTTAAAAAAACTCAACAGCGATGTATCTTTCCAGAAATCATGACCGCTTTATTCAAGACAATCCACGGCAAACTGTTTTAAACCAACCAGGGTAGCCTGTATACAGTCACGTATACAGTAACAGAGGACAATAGTACCAAGCCGGCCATATACCCCAACAAATGAGCATAAAAAGTGTTTCTGACCACTTAGTTGTTAAGATCGCTTTGAAGTACATTTGACCATACAAGAAATGGTTTTATTGTACCTATTTTAGATGCAATGTAGTGAAACTTTTCAGCATCCAGCAGGGGGAGCAATGCCCCTCCTGCCTCCTCCTCATTTTTCTTTTTTCTTTTTCTTTCTAAGGAAACCCGCCAACCATGTCACCGCACAGAAGGTAACGCGCATCTCTTCTTGGGCTAGAGGGATGGAAACAATAATGGCATCCTCCTCGGCTGAGCTGCAATGTTAGTTAGCTTGGTTAGCTAGTATTTTTTTGTGCGGGGAAAGAAAAATAAAAATGCCATCAAGTTCCGTTATAGTCGAGAGAAGGCCGATGTCTTCAAAAGTCGACAACTCACACCAAGATTATCTAGATTGGGAAATAGCACTACAGCCCGAGAGGGAAACTTTGGCGAGAGGGATTTGGGCTACGGCCTTTCGGTTAAGATCTCTAGAATTCGGCTGAAAATTCAGTGACACGGGCTCCGTCGTTACTTCTGAAGCACTAAGCTGTGAGTGACACATGAGAAACATCAGGGTCGAAAAGCAAAGAGGACTCTCGCCATCTCACCACCTTCGCAGCGCCTGCCTCGAATTCCAGCGTCTGCCTACAAGCTTAACCCGCTAATTGTGGCCTGCGCTCCTATGGTATTGTTGCATGCCTGCGGGTTGGTTTAAGGCCACAGTTATATTAAGGCCTGGCTGCTTTAACATCCATAACAGAATACTGTATCAGCTCAGATATTCGGGGATGTGCGCAGTCTGATTTATGTGCGAGGTTGTTTGTCGGTGCAGGCGGCGTTTCTATGTTTAGGGGGGTTTGTAATGCACAGCTTAAGAAACGTAGATGGAAATAACATGTAATTAGACGGCAACGTTTCTGTGGGAATGTATATGATGATTATTTGAGTTCTTACAGAGGGGCCCGTGGTCCTGTCAGTGGCTCCTGGGTGAGATATAAATGGTGTTATGGGGACATCTACTGGACGTCTATGAGAAGGTGAAGAAGATTATTTCTTTCTGCTGTACGCCACCCTGTTCATTTTAAACCTCTCATGTACAGTGTGTCCACTACACTGGAAGACACTTTCAGTTTTTCTCAGCCACTTTTTTTCTTTCTGTGGCTCGATATGCATCTGTTCATTCCAGTGGATGATTTTGAGTGGTCTATCTCAATACAGGCCCAACAGAATGGGCTTTTTTGGCGCATAACATCCGGGAAAAAAAAACATTTATCGTAATCTGGATAACAGTGATTAGGAACATCTCATGTTTCATTTTTACCTGTCTGTTTTTCTGAGAATAAATGGATTTAATTGTTTGGTTTTTTTCTGATTTGGCAGACGTTTACACAACGTCTCCAAAATAACATCTATTGAAAAGAAAAGAAGTTAATGGCTAAACTTTCTCTTGTTTAAGGGTAAAAAACAATAACTGAAAAAATATATATTATTGTGCAATTTAATAATTCATGTACAACAGGGTAAAATCGTCTGATATAACTGCAGTAATACTGGATAGCAGATCTGCAATCTGTAACTTTGCTGTGAGATCACTGTGTCCTTATTGTGCCTTTGACACTCTCACTATTACTCTATTCTGTTAATTATTTTTTTGTTTTTACGATTGGTACTGGTGCGTGTGATACTAAATGAAAGTTTTAAGTGACTGTGTTGTACAATGTTGAAGACAGGATTTTTAGAAATATTGAACTTCTAAGTTTTAATTTGTCCCATAACAGCCCTGCTGGTCTATGAAAAAAAACGATTATATGAAATTCTTCAGTTTTTCTTCTTATATGCTTATAAGTCATGCATCTTGGTTTCATCACACCGTCAAGATTTAATTCTATTACAGAATATTTGAAATGTCTTTCTTATGTTTTTTAATTACTTTTTGTCATAAAACAGGCCCATTCAGAGATATTTAGTCTTAATAACATACTAAGTCCTGTCAGCAAAACTCACTTTAAGTGAGTGAAAGAATCTATCTATCTACTGGACAGGAAGGATACGATTATAATCTGAAAAGTGACTTAACTGAAGCAAATTTGGCCTAGTCAGTTACATTCCACCACTGATTACACATGCCCCTGTGTGTAATTCGTTTACACTTTATTGATCTCCCGGAGAGATTCACAAGCTGTTATCGACTTTGTAATGTATTTGTTAATTACGTTTATCTGATTCTGCAAAGTAACCAAACAAATGTAGTGAATCACAGAGAGGTACTCGTCTCCTAATTATAGTGGAGTAGAAGTATAAAGTGTCAGAAAATAGAAATATTCAAGTAAAGTAGCCTTTCTAAAAACCATGTTTACGCACAGTACGTGGGTAAAATATTTTCCGACACCATTCAGTGTTGTAGAAAGAAGGAAATGTCATACTTTAATAAAAGTATAAAGATATATTGTGCTTGTATATTACTATAAACTAAATTCACTATAGTTACACAGTAAATGTAGTGGAACAAAAAGTACAATATTTTCCACTAGTGGAGTGGAAGTGAAAAGTGGCAGAAATGGATAGACTAAGATAAAGTACAAGTGCGCCTATTCAAAATTGCACTTAAGTACAGTACTTGAGTAAGTGTACTTAGTTACATTTCATCCCTGCCAATAATTAGGATGTAGTATAATGAAAGGGCCTGCTATTAGTTATCTGTAACCACTAATTAGACGATATTTTGATAAACACTATTCAAGACTAGTTAGGGATATTGGGGTATGGGTGCGTGTGTGCGTGTGCATGTAAAGCATATGCAATAAAAGTTAAATGAAATGTGTTGCATTATTTGGTGGACCAAAAATATTCACAAATCACAAATAAATAACCAAGTGAATCTCTAAAGTATCCCTAACTAATTCTGAGCAGTGTGTACTTTATTTAAGGTGTATTTTGATGATAATACTTTTGTTCTTTAACTTATACAAATATATAGGGTATAACAATTCCCACTATACATTCAGATAGCACCACAAAATGGCACACTACATAGTCCACTATATAGCTGGGAGTTGGCTGATTTTGGACACTGCCTATGATTTTGGAGAAAGGCAGCCGCTGACAGCCCTGCTTCTTCAGAAACGTTTGACTCGCCTATGAAAATGTTTGTAGGAAATGTTTCAGTTCTTCTTGTTATATGGCAATAACTCGTGCATCTTGGTTTAAAGTGAAACTCTCGCCAAAAAGCAACCAAGGCTTTATTTGCGATTGTATATGAGTCAAACCTTCATGTAAAAGCATCATTACGACGAAAGAGGCACTTTTAAGATTTACCGTAGTTTTGTTTATTTTCAGTGGAGTGCAGGGGCACTTTTACACTAGCATCAAAATCGCTTTTTAAAAAAAAAAACAACTAAAAAAGGCTCAACACAACATGAAACTTTGCTCATAGTATCACCAGGGTCTATACACATGAACACGAGCATTGAGAGCATTGTTTGTGAATGCAGAGTTTACTAAAAAGAAGGTTTTTGAACTACTCACCATAGGAGCTGGATCTCCGGCAACGATATTGAAACAAACTCACAAGTATCAGAATCAGAATCAGAATCAGAAATCCTTTAATGTCCTGAAGATGGGGAAATTTGTTTGTCGCAGCAGCATCAGTGTGTTACAGGGACAGAGCAATAGCAAAATAGACAATAGACAATATGAAATAGACAATATAATTAAAAGGAAAGAAAATAGAATCGACATATTTACATATTTACATGATAAGTAGCAATCAAACTACACAAAACTGTACATTCTTGGCATTACTGAGTAATTCTTTGTCCACTGCCACCACTCAAACACTTTGGCTTTCGTACTATGCAGGTTTAAACTCATCATGTATCATTCTAACACCTCTACAATGTCTTTATGGGCACTTGTCCGTGTTAAATAATGAGTTATCCTATTATCTTATAACCACTGTAAGAATGTCTAATTACATGTGTTTTTTCACTGCATTGTGTATTTCCCAGGTAATTACAAAATTAGTACATTGTGTCCGCGTAAACATTACAAAATGACGTCTTCATTGGAGCATCCAGACCAGCATCTCTGCTCCCTGACCCTGCACACATGAATGACACTGCACCCGACCACCCAGCCCTCCGTAATGCGCGTAGCAGCCAATCAAATCCCAGAGAGCGCGCACTGCTGCTCGACGGACAGCCGCCTCGTCCAATCGGGGCTTTACAACGGGCACCGACGCCCGCCTGCGCTCCGCGCGCAGCCAATTACCACGGTGCAGTAATTACTAATTCATTACATCGCAAAGGGGAGTGACGCAGTTATTGTAGATCCATAGATACTCCATGCTTTCTTTACATGACCTGAAATAAACATTTTATTTCGGACCCGCGGACGTGAAACCCCCGCGAGCGAAGCAGCGAGGAGGGGTTCCTGCCGTCGTCTGGAAGCTGTATGTCGAATCTCCGCGCCCGCTGAATCTTTGGATGCCATTCCGGTTGGAGGTTGCGGTTCACCCCGAGGACTAGATGCGATAACCAGAACGAGATATGCCGCAGCCGAAATCACGTAAAATCGCCATCCTCGGGTACAGATCCGTAGGTGAGTCCAGACGCAGATAAAGAGGTCGGGGCGACAGGGGCTAACTCGCTGGGGGAGGGGAGGAGGGGAGGGGGGCGCGCTCGGATGCGGTGCTGAGGCTGAGGTTTCAGCGGCCTTTTCGGGTCCGCCGTTTAAAAAATCCACCATCCGGGCAGGTTTACGCCTCCCGCGGTGGACCCGCACCACATCGGGTCTGACACCTCATAGCGCCGCCAGGTGAGCCGTGGCCTTGCGGCTCTCAAAAGCGCACGAGGGCCGCCCATTATGTGGCCCGGCGGAGACTGTTTTATTGCGCCAACCGTCCCGATCGGATCGATCGCTGACCCTCAACCCTGGAGGCCCGTCGGACCAACCCGCAGTTTTGACGCATTAGCTGTGCGGTTTGTTCCGTTCGTGCGTGAAGCCTCGAGGAAGCGCGGTTTGCATGCGGTGTGTGGAGGATGGCAAGATGGCACGCACAGATAGCTCCGACCCGAGGCCCAGCGGCGTGCCAGCGCTGCTCATGGCTGACTCCTCCATAACGAGATGATAGTAAACGTGGTGCTGCTGCTCTGTGGCCTCAAGGTGTTCATTTTAAGTTGATGGATAACAGTGAATGGGTTTTTTTTGTTTGTTTTTTTGTACATAGTATTTTTCACAGAGAGGCCACTGATTCAATCTGTGTCATCGTTGTGCTGAATATGCAGAGCCCCCAGTACAGGGTTGATGAAACAAAGCAATTAGAAATGCAGTGATTTGTAAACTTGACAATTTGTTTCATCATCTGAAGGGTCCCTGTTGGGGGTCGACCGATTCAGCTTGATAGGAGCCGATACCGATGATTAGAAATCATGGAAGCCGATACCGATGATTAGAAATCATGGAGGCCGATATCCGATATTTGCGGCAGATGTGAATTTGTTGGGTCAAAATGTCAAACAACCGGTGATGGAATGAACCTAAATACGATTTACTAGCGCATAATTTTCACCTGCTTCTCTTGAGTATTCCCATCATCTTGTACTCTACACTTCCTCTCCTCCGCATTTATTTGACACATTTTGTCACTCGTTACTTTGCACATTCGAATTTTATTATTCCTTTTTTTATAGCCTACCGATTCTGACCAGTTGATTTTATCAGCAAACTAAAAGAAAGAAATCACACTGATACTGATCAAAACAACGTGAATACCACCCTGGTCCCTGTTTACAGTTTTCTTTCCGTCTCTTGCAGGAAAGTCCTCCTTGACAATTCAGTTTGTGGAAGGCCAGTTTGTGGACTCCTATGACCCAACAATAGAAAACAGTAAGTAGAGGATTTTTGTGGTTCCGTCACGCTTCTATACACAAACAGGGTTTCCCCACACGAAACTCTTTTAGGGGAAGTGGTAAGCCACTGATGCATCTGTTAATAGATAACAGCCTCAAATAGCTCTAATCGCTGTGTCTAATAGCAGCTTTTTCCTACCCCGGTGTTGTATTTTCTCATTTGTATGACCCTGGCAGAGGTGGTCTCCAGGCAAGGTGGCCCACCTCTGCTGTGGGAAACCCTGAGTGTGCATTACATCTCTTTGTTGTGCGGCATATGTGAGGTGCAGGCTGTATTATCCTTTACCTGCTCTGCTCGGTGTTTCCCTTGTGTGCGTGATTTTATTATGTCGTTCACGTTCGGGTTGTCCGGCACAAAGTCAGCTCTCGTCAGTTTTAGTTACGAGGCTTTACAACCTGAACAACGTACGGCACTCTCCGTTCTAAGAGCCTCAGTTCTGATGAGGGTAAAACTCCACAAAAGGACAAAAGATTGGTCAGTTTGGTTGTACTCAATAATATGATTGTAATTCCATCTTACTTGGTTTTTCCCAAGCTTTCTGCTCCATCTTACCGCCTTCTACAGTGGGCGGAGTCACTCAGTTGCAATGGAGATGCTTTATTTGATATCACGTTCACTGATTCACGGAATTGGGACAACAAAGTATTCAGTAGGGCTGCAACTTATGACTATCTTTACTGTTGAGTAAATCTGCTGATTACTAGTTTGTTATTTTATAACATTTTGTAAAATAACAAGGGTTACCAGTAACATCTTCCCAGAGTGCATGCTGACTGGACTTACAGTGGTATAGCAAGCTATAAAGATTGATGGTTATCACACTGTATATTTGCTCATCTACGGTACTGACTTCTACCTTATTGATACTCAAATAAAGATCGCATTAACAAATTGAAATCAATATTATATCTCTAAATCTCTAAATACCTCATGGATCTTTTTTTAAATTTTTTTTACATAACCTTGATTGTTATCATCATCTGAATGTCTAAACTGTGCATCCTGATAACCCTTTAACAAAATGTCATTCAGAGGAAAAACGACAATTGTTACCCACCGGGGCGTCATGTTCCCTCCAAAACCAATGTGTCCGAACACCACACCAGCTGATTGCACTAGTTTCCACACTTCCAACCAGAAAGACAAAAAAAAAAAACCAAAAAACTTTCTTCTGGCGAACTTTTATGAAATCAGCCGGTGGCGGTGTTCGGTCAGAATTAACCCCTCGCGAACCCCTGCTAGTATAATCTTCGACGTTACAGTCTTAGAGAGGGAGTCTCGCTCGAAGCTGGAGAACGTACAGTTCATTCATCAACCTCCTAAACACACACACACATATATTCCCAGACACTCCAGAGATTTGAGTCTAAACTTTCCCCGCAGGCTGTTTCTCTCTTTCCCGACATGTTCGCTCGCATACCGCCTTGCGTTTCTTGGCTGTGTGGTCTGTATCTATAAATAATCCGCGGATGGTTAACGTAAAGTGTAGTGTCAGCGTTATCATCGAGATGCTGCGGGCAGAGCGATCCTTCAGTCCTGCAGTGGATGATATGACCCGTCTCCCGGCACTTATTGACATTTCTGTCCTGAATGAGCTCAGTGGTACCAAAATGGATCCATAACTGGGTTGTGTCTAGTAGCATGTCTCGAGACCCACGTACTAATAACGATACAGTCGGCTGTGTAGTACTGTACAGTTGGAATGCGCTGTGGTGTCGTGTTGTCTGTCTTTGTCAGTGCTGTTGTAAAAGGAAACGCATTGCTCTCCATGCCTTAAAGGATAAGTTCACCCAAAAGAGAAAATCGTTCATCAGTCGTCGTCTCATGCTGATGGGAAGTCAGTTTAAGTTTCGTAGTCTACAAAACATTTCAGGAGCTTCACAGCGAAACAGCATTACAGCGGTCTCCTAAACAACTGATAAAGATGGGGACTTTAAAACGTCAAGAAACCCAACATAGAATGGCTCCATACAGCTCATCCAACGTGATCCATTTATCTGGAAGCCGGGAGAGATCCCAAATTCATTTGAAAAGACTTTATTATTACACCCTTTTTTTGTGTGTTTTAAAATAAATCTTCTTCATTTTGTAAGAGATCGCTGCGACATTGTTTTGCTTTAAAGCTCCAGAAATTTTTCGTGTGCTACGAAGCTTCCCCCTGAGTTTCCACTGAATTCTTTATTTTTCGGGTGAACTTCTCCTTTGAAATGTTTGACTGTGTCATTTCTTATTGATTGACCTTTATCCTCTTGTCTCTTAACCGCAGCATTTACTAAAATGATCACAATAAATGGACAGGAGTACCACCTCCAGCTGGTAGACACAGCAGGACAGGTATGACTCGTTATTGATTTTTTTTATGTAATTACGCGCCGCTGCGATGATGTTCTTTCATAGTTTGGTGTCAATCTGCGTCATCAGCTACTGCCGTTGACAGTCTCTGGTCCAATCCCGTGGCTTTGCATGCTAATCTCTTGACTATTTCTGTCGCGACAGGATGAGTACTCCATCTTCCCACAGACGTACTCCATAGACATCAACGGTTACATTCTGGTCTATTCAGTCACATCTAATAAAAGGTAAAGATCCACCTTTTTTCAAAGCAAACACATATCTGTGGAGTTCTGTATGATCAGTTAATGGATGCTGAAGAACGAACTTTGCCCTTGTTTCCTTGCAGCTTTGAAGTTGTACAGGTTATCCATGAAAAACTATTGGACATGGTGGGAAAAGTTCAGTAAGTTCTACTTCTTCTTCCTCTTCTTTTGCTGTCTGAGGCATTCCAAGGCGCATGTAATACATCATGTTAGACATTATGCATGAATGACAGCGTGCTGTTTGCTTTTCCCTCTGATGCAGAGTACCAATTATGCTCGTCGGAAACAAGAACGACCTACATATGGAGCGGTACGTACGGAACACGCCTGAATTTTACACTCTGTCACATGCATTAGCACGTACACACTGAGGCACATAGTAGCATTTGCCTGTCTTATTCCTAATTTCGGTGTCATTTCTTATGGTTTTGTGGGCTCGTGGCGGCAAAACTGCATTTCTTCACACACCCAGCATGTGACACACCAACAGAAATATAGAGCAGATGTTTATATCTGGTTCACAGATGACCCAGAAGACAGGGAAGCCATATGTATCCAGCATGCCTAGTTATACTTGCAAATCAGCCTCACTCGATCGAAGTTCGTAAGAGCAGATATCTCATGAATTTAACTCTCTGAATGCGGCCTTACTTAAAAATACTTTACTCTAACCTGTTTGTGTGTGTGTGTGTGGTTTTTTTTTACTTTAGAGTAATCAGTTGTGAAGAAGGAAAAGCATTAGCTGAATCCTGGAACGCTGCCTTCATGGAGTCCTCAGCTAAAGAGAACCAGGTAAAGAGTCGACGCTGCAGAGCTGCGAGTGCTCTGTGTTTGATTTGGTTGTTATCAAGCGAAGATAATCATTAATCATGATAGTGGAGAGCCTGTGAACATGTTGTGCAGCATCTTCTGTTGCTCTGAAAATCAGCCCCTGTTGATGTCATCAGTAAGCGTTTCCCGCACTAGATTCTAACGGTTTGTTTGGATGTGCTTCAAACTGACGACGTTGCCCCACCCCCTCAGTGGTTAACGTGCGTCACCGGTTTCAAGAGAAACTCGCGGATCGTTATGAAAACAAACTTGACGTAACCACCAGTAACGGCATGTCTTGCAAGTCAAATAGAACTGAATTGTGACGTTTTAGGGATTTAAAGTTGCTCTAAGCAATATTTGTATTGTGTTTGAGCTGCAGCTATTAGTCGATAATTTGATTCGTCCATGAAAACACAATTAATTGCAAACTGTTTTGATAATCTATTAATTGTGTTCTTTTGTTTAAAAGCAGACTTGTCATGTGGTATTTGTGTATCGGACTGTTGGTTGAACAAAAGCAGTTTGAAGACTTAGCCTTGGGCTCTCGGAAATTATGATTTTCCACAATTTCTTCGACATTTTATAGACTAAACGAGCAAAGCTAACGCTTAGCCAACAAGAGCTTAAAAAAAAATAAACGGGCAACGGGAATCGACTCTCGAAACCCTCTCCCCGTCTTTGGTGGATCTATTTTCTCAACACAGCACAAGTTTCATATTCAGGAAGTCAGTGTATCTGCTTCAAATCGAGTTAGCGAAACAACAACGACCGCCTCTGTGAGGCTGCGCTGGCTGCGGGTGTGTGCTGCTGGAACATTCAAAGTGGTGTGACTGAAACATGTGACAGCGTCCTGGGTGTTTACGTGTGTGTGTTTTTCTCTCTCTCCGTCTCCCAGACGGCCGTGGAGGTTTTCCGGAGGATGATCCTGGAGGCAGAGAAGATGGACGGCGGCGTGCAGCCAGGAAAAACGTCCTGCTCCATGATGTAGAGCCGCCCAATCAACACACAGGACACTGCACTGGGATATCCCGTTACTTGAAGGCTAGCTGCCAGTTCTCCTCCACCTCAGCTGACTCCACCCCTCCAGGGTCCTAAATATCCAATACTGTCTATTTATGGCTCTGATTCCACTGTTATTTATCAGTATTTCCTATTCCCTTTTGTCATCCTCCTTTTTTCTTTGTGTGTTTGATTAAAAAAAAGGATGAGTGGTGGTTCCCGTGTCTTATATTTCCCACAATCCACCTCTCCTCCATCTCTGTGCTCGGCACTGATGCAAAACACAGAACATCATTCGGGTGTATCAGAAAAAATGTTTCCCCCGAGCTCGGCTGCGACGACAGCCGTAACGAAGGCCAGAGATAGTAGTGGCTTGATGCATCTTAGCTTCTCATTATGCAGCTCCCATTTTAGGCTACGGGCCCTACTCTGTTTGAATAACGAGAGATAAGAGAAATGTCATGTCCGCCGTGCACACGCTCTGAAAAACGGATAAGTAAACACGGACGTTTCTTCTGATACATCGCTGGCTGTTTGGTCTCTCCAACGTACAGCTCTTTTTCTACTTCATCTCCGCGCAGCACCCACTTCTCTGTTCCTCCGTTTGTTTTCATAGCGGTTTCTGTCAGCCAAAAGTAAATCTGCATCCATTTTCTAATGTTGAAAATGTTGTACAAATGTTTTTGATTGTAATCATTAAAGCAAAAAGTGGTTATGTAAAGCGGCCGGCTTTGAGTGTGGATTATTACCTGATGACTGAGACGTTTGTCACCTGGGAGGCAGGGCCGCCTAACTTATGTGCTACAGTAGATCCATAACGTGAAAATAACTAAATAACTTCCAAGTGCAAGGTTGATTATAATATATCTTGTATTTCAGAACCTTTGTTTCACCTCTGTGTGGAAGAATATCACAATGTTGCCTTTCCATGTTGTATTTTGGATAAGCAGACCAAGATATGCCCTGAGAGAGCTCAACATAATAACAGACAATTAGAGATATTAGAGATATACACTTTTTACAAATGAAATGGTCCTGAAAACTGATTTACTTTAATGACCTTTTAACTGGTTTTACAGTATCTTTCATGAACACACAACTCTCTTCCTAACTTAAAACACTTATGGTTATTTCATTTTCTCTCTGTTGCTCTCACTGGTCAGAAAAAAACTTTAGTCAGTTAGAATCTTGAATGTGGCGACAGATACAGATTATGTAACACTTAATATTGTCCTTCTTATGAGCATTAGTAAATAGGTAATAAAGTCCCCATTCTTCATCAACATTAACGTTATTATATACAAATGAGAATGTATACGAGTTAATAATAGCATCGTACACATTGATAGGTAATCAGACATGGTAACAATAAGGTACACAAATTGAATTGATAATAAAGTAATAAATCATTAATGAGTAATTGCTAGGTAATCGGCAAGAAGTGTGATTAGAGAACCATATAGTAGGTAATGATGAGGTACTAGTGAACAGACTGGGAGGTGCTATAATAATGAATCATTAGGTAATGATTAGCTCCTAAATATCTGTGACGGGACATACTGGCAACTTTCCTCATGAGCATGAACCAGCTGTTGAGTGACGACTAACTACTAATTACTTACCTATAAATCACTTGTAGTGCACCTTCATGTACAATGAAACATATTGCTCAGAAGTTAGACTCATTAAATACTCATTACTTAACCATTAGCTACTCTTTTTGTAACCCTTAACTTAAAATGAGACCTAATACTGAGTAGTTACAGTGGACTCATTAAATACTTACACAATACTACTCACATTTTTTGCACCTTATTGTTAAGTACCACCAACGGCATTTATAAGCACTTAAAAGAAACTTGATTGAAAGCTGCTTAAGAATGCTGATTTAAGCCTTATAAGTTTCTTATAATTGTTTTTAATTGCATGACAAATTGAATGTTATAGGGTTGCATAGAGAAATGCTGTCAGAAGTTGATGCAAAGCCCGGAGAACTTGTGTGATAAATTGCTTTTCTCCATCCCTGATAGGTGAGGAACCGAAACAGCAGCATTCTGAATGAATTGAGAGTTGCCCGGGCGCCTTTTTGAGGATGCTTGAGACAAAAAAAGACCATTACGAGAAGCCAACCTGCCGGAAATGAAAGCACGGATAGGATTCTCTAACACTTGTCTGAACATGAGTTTAATAACTCCTACTATACAGAGCGGGCGGACAGTTTCGAGTTGACGCGGCTGTCGAGGAGTAACAAGAACACTCCAAAGAGAATGAGAAACAGGCATTTGCTCTTTTTCATTCCACGTTTTTTTATTTGTCAAGGGACACGTTTGATAAAGTATTCAAATTCATACATGAGTTCACACCTGGGAGCCGCCTGCAGCAACCACAGTCTGCAGGAGTCACTGGGATGTAGTGCATCGTTCAAAGATGCTTAAATGCGCCGTCGCTTTCTTCAGTTTTTACATTGAATTATCAAAGGTGTTGCACATGTCGTCGCTGCAGCACTTCATGTCGATGTAGGCGTTCATCTTCAGCATTTCACAGGACTCCAGAGCCATGCATTTCTGGTACTGGCCATCTAAGAATGTAAAGGGGGAACAAAGAAGGTAAAGGTCGGCTTTTAACACACCATCTCACTGTGGTAGAAGATGTTTCTTTCAGGCTTTCACCTCGCCTGATAATGTTTATCCACAAGAGGTCTTGGTAATACTTGCATTCCAATTTTAACTGCTTTATCAGTCTGAGTGTGTTGAGAAACTCACGTGGCTCTCTGAGGAACTTGGCAGCAGCACAGCCGTCCTTCTCTGGACTGCAGGTCTCCACGGTGAGCTCACAGGTTCCACCGGCCTTTTTGGAGACACAGCGGTGGCAGTCCAGGGCACCACCTGAAAAAAAGACAAAAAAAACCCAACCACATTTTAGTCTAGGAATTTCTCAACATCGCAATTTTCACGATAGCTGTGATTTTTACTTTTAATAATAAGCATACGCTGTCATCTCAAAAGTTGGCTTCACTTTTAAAAAGTCAGGAAACCTCTGAATTACCAAGTAGACTATTAGATTTAATTTGTACGAGCTAAAAGGTTTCAACCACTTGAAATTGTTATTCCGCTTTTCTTTTCGAGGTAATTGGTTTCCTTGAAGATGCATGGCCTTGTGCATGACTTCTTTATGAGTTTGTCTGGTTGCCTCTTCAGGAGTTACTGAGCAATTGAAAGTACAGTTTACACTTTGTTTATTACGCTTGTGGTTACAGACTGTCCCTCCACCTTTCTACACTTGTGTTTTAAGGGTTTTGTTTGCCAAAAAACTGACAAAACACACAGTTAACAAAGCTGAAGATAGATTTTGTTTGCTGCAGTCTCGTCATCGTGATTAAGTTTGGCAGTGATAATCTTGTAGTGAAAATCTGATATTGTGACAACCCTGTTGCAGTCAGTATTTTTCCCTCTCTGGTGCCTCATCTGACAGAATGCAGCTCATACTGTGTTTAGTGTCTCTTTCTATAGAAATCTATCCTGGACTTATTATTATGAATAAGTTATTAATAAAATTCAGTTTAGCAACAAGAAGTTGAAGGTGAGCATGAAGCCACAAAGGAGGTAAATGAATTCCGTTTTACATAATCGCTTTCACTTCTTCAAGCATAACCGTCTGCAATCTCCTGCAAAATGAAAAGACCGCCTTTGAGTTGTTCCAGACAGGTCTGACTGAGACTACAATGCAGAGTTTGCAGACGTCCGCGTTGCACAGCAGCAGAGGTTGTGTTTATTCAGTGGAGAATCAGTGACAGACCCACCAGCTGTGAACAGCAGGGCGACGGCTAAAGCCAAGACCAAAAACTTCATTGTTCCGTTCAGGTGATGCAGCCTGCGAGAGATAAGGCACAGATTTGACAAGACAGTATGCAATGCCATTAAACAAAGATGTGCAGAAGTGATTTGAAATAAACAGTCTATATGGAAAAAACTGTAAAAAGAAAAGAAAAAAAAGAACAATCCACTGTAATACATGGTGATGTTGACATTTGACGTCAAGCAAATACGGATTTCATATTTTCATTAAAAACATTTCATTAGGAACTGCAGTCTAAATATGCAAAGTAAGAAAAAACCTTGATGTTTACATACCTCGCTGATGTGTCAGTCTGCTTCTGCTTCTGCCAACGTCTGAGACAAACTCATCGACACCTCCTCTTTTTATACTTTCTACCACCATGGTAACGTCCCATTAAGCGGTGTATCTCTGTTAAGTCTATATACTTAGCGCCTCGCTCACCCTGGGTACACTGTGTTCAGGGGTTACAGTTTCCCAATGCTCGGATTCCTGCATTATGCAAGAGCTGCCCGCCCTTTGTCCACTGCTGTATATAATTAATGAGACTTCTGCAAATATGAATGTCTGCGTTTGTCACAGGCTGGAATAATGAACGGCCTTCCATTAGCTGGATCTGTGCCTTAAGAGGACGGAGTGGATATTAGTTAAAGGTACGGTGTGTTTGCTTGAGGTGAATAGTGTCTGGCCAAGATGAGGTGCAATTCAACAAAGGCGCCGGATGGGAATTTAAAGCATTAGTTCTGAATTGACTTGAGCTATTAATACAAAGCTAATGGAAGCGAGTGAAAGACCTGGCATCTCATACAGAAAGACAGTTTTAAAAAAAACAAATGAAATCATTTAGCTGCTCCACAGGAATGGCTGCCACAGCTTCAGGAATCTAAAACCTGCACGTATCACAAAGAGGCCACTTGTTGGACGAATGGAGTGAAATCTTTTCACAAAGTCCAACCACTTCTGGCTTTGAATGAACAAAATCTGTTCTGCTTTCTTATCTCCAAAAAATCAAATGATCAATTTCTTTTTTTCCCCTCTACTAGAGAAACGGAGAGGGAGGCTGAAGTCGTTCAGTTCATGAAAAACAGGTTGTTTTTTTTTCTGTTTTGTGTCCTGCTCCGCCTGCTGCCTGCCTAACATCACAACTGGTGTTTGTGATGTTGCGACTGAGTGTCCCTCCCAGATTTGGGATCAGAGAATCAGCAACAGAGAGGGATCTGAAAAAAAATAAAACAAGCTGGAGGGGAAAATCTGCTTTGGAGTGTGAGATGTGGGCAGGCCCGCTCAGGCTGCCGCCATCTAAACTCTGCTTAAAACTCGGATGGAGACGTGAAAGCGGGGCCACGCCTCGTTGAGTCTACATTTTCTCAGTCAGGAGACAGATATCTTGTTTGCACTGGGTCATCCATATCCTTTAACCTCTGCTTTAACTTTC
>CAEMYA010000024.1:9725308-9779077 GCA_903131615.1 Diplodus sargus
ATCTCCCAGCAGCAAACCTCACATTCCTCCTGCCGGGGTCTGATATTAACGGTGAAAATAACACCATAAAACACCGAGGGCAGAAAGCCATTCGAGGCGTTCGTATCCGCGGTGTCGCGCTAAGGTCACTCCGCTGGCTGCCTGAATTCCCCTCTTTGTGTTTACACATCCGGGTTTTCCCTGTTTGCAGCCCATTCCCCATTTAGAAGCCATTTTGGACACAGATCAGTAACATGCATGTAAACCCCGACCGACCTCCCGATGCAGCGGTGCTACTATCCAAGTGAATAACTCTCAAGCAAAGGAGACCGTCTCGGGTGGTTGTTTAGTTGTTGTTGTTTTTTTTAAGCAAGACTCCCGTTTTCGCCCTGTTTTTTTGGGGGGTCCACTTCCGACGCGAGATGCCGCACCTACGGACGGACTAGCAGCAGCGTGGCGGGCAGTTCATCAGCTCCTCGTCGTCTCTTCTTGCAACATTGTTGCAGCGTCGCGGCTATTGACACGCGCTGCTGCTGCTGCTGTGGTGGTGGTGGTTAGGCTGCGGAGGGACCGGGGAGGCCTGTGGTCGTCTTGATCCCCCGGACTGATGTTGTATTCGGACGAGCCGAGTTTTTGAATGTTCGCGACGGAAAGCGAAGGGAAACCTCTGTGCTGTATTTAACGCGGAACATGTCTTTTTCATGGCTCACTTGTTCACTTCTTCTGGGAACTTTGTGCGCAGGTAAGCACCCCGCTATTGTTGGTTTTCTGAATTTTATTGCAACAGTTTTTTCCCCCCCCATCCTGAGGCGGACACGTTTTTTTTTTTTGCCAGCGTACGAGTTTGTTGGCTGATTTTAAACTTTGGTTTAGAGGTGGATACTGCCGTTCAGCTGTAGGAGGGGGGTTTACTCTCGTAACATTAGCCATCTATTTCAAGTATCAAAGCAAGACCGACGACTTTTTAATGTTATTTTTAAATTTTTAGTTTTGTTTTGTGCGTAGAAATTGACGTTAAACCTATTCCGAGAACCCGCCCCCCTCCCCCCCTTTTTTTGCTTTCTTTTTTTAAAAAATAAATAAATCCAAATGTAAAAACTGTTGCGTCCCGGTGGCAGGAATAGAAGGCAGCAGCTGCACCAACATCCTGAAACCTTAGAGGCTTACGTCTCAGGTCTGCACTCTTGTTTTGTGGTCACAGCCCCCCGAACAAGAGCCTTCTGGAAAACACACTTTCTCTGGACGGCTTTCCCATAAATCAGTGGCGTTTTTGTTTTGTTTTTTTTCGCTCGCGACGAGACAGCAGCTGTGTGTAACAACAGCCTGGGACTTTATAACCACGTGAATTTTTGGCTCGTTATTCTTTTGTTTGGCTTCTGTATCTTTCTTCTTCTTTTTTTTTGTTTTGCAGGCACTCACATGGCAGGTTGTATTGTGTGTGTGTGTGTGTGTGTGTGTGTGTGTGTGTGTGTCTGTCCATAGCCAGGCAGCCCTTTTACTATGACTTCACAACAATCCTATCCACTTTCCACCTCCACCACCACCACCCAACGGTGTGTTGTTGAGCCCCCCCCCCCCCAACTGTGATGAAATTTTCATTGAGCACACAGCTGTCGTGCCCAAATAGCGCTGTTGGCTAATGCCTTTATGGTTTATAGATTAGGGGCTCGGGACTGTGTAGTAAAGCTGTGCATGTTGTGGTGGTGTAAGCCTCGGTAAGTGACAGAGGGAAGGGGGGGTTGGGCAGTGATCTTGTAGTAAAAGTCCTCCCAGATCATGTGACCACAGATATCAGAAATGCCATCTCGGCTCAATGGAGCATTGAGCATCTCTGCTGTGTGTGTGTGTGTGTGTGTGTGTGTGTGTGTGTGTGTGTGTGTGTGTGTGTGAGCGAGAGAGAGAGAGGGGGTATGTGTGTGTGTGTTTTGTCCTGACTACCTTCCTTCCTTCCATCCTTAATAATGAGCATGATGTTTGGTCATTGCATGCATCCCTATATGCCATAATGAAATCCATTGTATGCTGCTGGACAACTAAGTGTATGTGTAAGTGGATGCGTTCCTGCCTCCCTCTCTCTCTCTCTCTCTCTCCCCCCTGTGTGTGTGTGGAATGGGTTGTGGGGGTAACACTGGGGGATGGGCAGCCTCCTATAGGCAGGGATTTAAAGAGACATGCACTATTTTTTCTGTGAACAAAGATTAGGCATGGAACGTCCAGGCCACAGTGTGAACGACGCAGATGGCGTGTTATCGTCCTCGCTGTTCATCAAAAAACACGCCTTACATGTATCGCCTCGAGTGTTTTTCCCGATGTTCGAGTCCACACATGCGGGAATTATTAAAAAAACCCTTTCCTATTAGGGAATTGTGCAACAGTGGGAGACTGACAGCTATTGTTTCGTTTCTTCCTTGTTTCGAGGGGACCGTTTTCTGTTGAATGACAGTAAAGGCCCTTTTTAAAGAAGGTCTTATCTGTCTGTCCAGATGTGTCACACTCCAGCAAGCTACAAGAGTCCTTATCTATACAACATAGCGTACAAGTAGCACACCGGTGTATGTGCGTTGTGGGTTTCCACGCCACAGTGGGGCATACCATTGTTTTTTTTTTCCAAAGCTAATTAAATTCTGTCATTTTTTCCCCTCCTTTCTTGTTGTTACTCTCTGAAAAGATCTTTTAGTGAATGGGATTATGCCAAACTACTATTCAGCAGCGTTTTTCTTAGCCCAGAGGAACTCCCTTTTTACTACAGAGAGCTCCCAAACTTGGCCGTGCGCCAGAGTGATGATAGAGGCTCTGCTCGGAGATATTTCTTCGTGGCACAGAGCGGATCCTGCGCCATATGTCCGCGCTTCCGCCGCTGACTTTCTCAATTCATTAAGATGTGAGCTGACTGAGGCCTTCTGTCCATCACAGGGTACAGTCTGGGCGAAGCAGAGACCCGGGAGTGTGTGTACTACAATGATAACTGGCGCACGGAGAGGACCAACCAGAGCGGCTTCGAGCGCTGCGAGGGGGAGAAGGACAAGCGACTGCACTGTTATGCCTCCTGGCTCAACTCCTCAGGGACCATCAAGCTGGTGAAGAAAGGCTGCTGGCTGGACGACTTCAACTGCTATGACAGGTCGGATCACTGAGCGGGGTCCTCGCTAGGCATTCATATTTTAGGTGTCTGCTCGCTTCCTTAAGTGACTGGCAGCAGGTACAACATAAATATCTGCATCTGCACTCACAATGTAGTCCAGCACATCTTCAGACTGTGAGACCTGGAGCAGCTTCAGGGACAGAAATAAACAGAGCGATTCACTGATAAGACAACACAAATTTGGGGGGAAAAAACAAGCAAAGATGACTAATAGTTGCTAGTCACTGTTATTACCTTTTTATAACAACCCTGCACATTTAAATATTTTGTTTTTGGACAACACAAGCAATTTGATTTTGTTGGATGGATCAACAGATTTAACACTTTGGAAATCATCAGTTAGAGCTAAACGCATCGATGCTTGAAAGACCATGGCATGAAGAGAAAAGATAGAGGCTCTATTACCAGATCAGCTGAGGTCCATTTGCAAAAAAATTAAAAAAGGATATTTATAGTGTTTTATTACCAACTTCTCCGTTAAAGTGTCAACACATATCTATTAAGATAGCAAACAAACATACAGACCTCTTCAGTTACATTGCATACACACAGTGACTTACTCTATGTGAAGCTAAGAATAGGATGGCATGGCAAATATTTTCATTATCAAACTAGAATGGCACTCAGCAGGACTCATACCTTCCTCAAGGCCAAACAGTCCTCTTAGACGTAATCCAACCCGTCTAGTATTAAACTCAATAGTCCAGTATCACTTTTATTGGTAAACCACCCATAGCTGCCTAATGATAATTCAAGTTCACCAGATCTGTGACAACCCAACAATGCAGATGTGTTGTGGAAGAACAATAGATTTTCACGAAGGTCTGCGTCATTGTACTCACTCATAGATACCAACCACGTCAATACTTCTAAATGCAAATGAATGCCCACATTCTCGCAATGTTAATGAAACTGAGAACAAATTCCTGGATCCGTCTGTTTTATACAAATCTGCACCAAATGTTACTGGTGTCTATTCTGGGCGCATCCTCCATCCAAGTTTCATGTAAATCCCGTCTGCACTTTTTGTGAAATCCTGTAGTCAAACCAACCAAGCAACAAACGGACACGGGTGAAAACCTAACCTCCTTGGAGGATGGTGATCATTTTCATTGCCAGTGAATCTGCTTAAGATTTTTGTAATATCTATAAAATGTAAGGAAATATTGTAAATATGGAAAAAGCCCAACATAACATATTGAAATAGCTTGTTTTATCTGATTAATGCTTTTTTGGTTTAAAGATTTGGGGCTCGGAGTGTATAGTAAAGCTGTTCTTCTCCAGAATTCATGTTGTGGTGGTGTAAGCCTCAGTAAATGACAGAGGCAGGGGGGTTGAGCAGTGATCTTGTAGTAAAAGTCCCTCCGGACCATGTGACCACAGATATAAACTCAAAAGAAATGAAATTAATAACGATGCATATCAAAAAAACATATTTAAGAAGCTTATACTAGCAGATCTAAGCATGTTTGCTTGTAAACTCACTCGGCAGACATTTAAAAAAAAGCTTGATTCATTTTGAGGATTTAGTAATTTCTTAATAATTTCAGCTCTACTAAGGCATAGACAACATTATATGGCACAATTAATCAAAATATTATAGAAATATCAATCCAGCCATGGGCAATGTCTAAATCACAGAGGCTGCAATTATTTGATAAAGGTAAAATATGTGACAAAACAGAATGATGGACATAATGAAGTACTGTAGCGCTGTGCCACACATTTTGCTCTCCTGTTGTAGGAAAACACACTTGTTTGGTTCAGACTTTAACAAATGCCACATCAGTAGTTGTTTCAGTGAAAAAGAAAATTCAGAAAAGATCATTCTCACATATTCTGAATCATATTACAATCACAATATCTGTCACAGTGCTTGCATAATGACTTTTTTTTTACCATATTGTACAGCCCTATTCAACACATAAAAAACAAACAGTTTGTCCCTGAATGATATTTGTGTGTATAAAGAATTAACTTGTAGAGACCAATAGAATGCATACGTTGTAATTTGTTTTCAACCGTTCTATTATGTGCTACTATAAAGGTGACTGCTGCTATGACAGACAAATTGACACACTAATGTTGATCTGCAAGGACTACACTCAACCAAAAGACATTCAGTAGCTTTGCTGAAATTGGTTTTGTACAAATTTATAGGTTTAGACACGGGTACAATTTCCTTGATAGTTTCAAGGGAAATGGCTCAAGTCTGAAGGTGCTGTTGGCTGTAATTATAACTGTAAAGGGGATTTAGTGAGACCTGAAAAACTCAGTTTCACTCTGATTAGTTTTATCCAAGTGAAAACAAATTAATGACAGAAAATGAAGAGCAATGAACAGGTGGGCATTACCTTCTAGTAAGTTAAAAGACATAGAAAGGTTGATTATGCATGTAAGTGCACTTCTTCAGTCGTGTTCATCAAGTGTTTAAAACCCTTGTGTGACTCATACACAGGAGTCTAGGAGTGTAACGATACTCAGAAGTCATGGCTCAATTCATTTATGTTTTTTTGTGGTACAAAAACAAAGAAATCTTTGTTATAAAGAAAAAAATACTTGAAGTGTTAAGAACGTCATCTTTGAAAGAGCACTCATTCGATCCAACAGATTTATGAAACAACCTTTTAATAAACCTTTTTCACATGAAAAGGATCCTGTCTTTTGAAAAGCAGCTGCCTCGAAAGCATTTTTAACCTGCCTGCTATACAATTACCTGCTCAGTGAGAAGAGAAAATGTTCAGTACTTACACAGCCTTACACTGTTGATGTAAAGACGTCACAAGCCAGTAGCTCGTGAATGAGCTGAACTGACAGTAATGCACGTGTCAAAGACAGACCTAATGCTCTCGCTGGGTCCTGAGGTTCATTTTATTATTTTCATTGTAGAAATAAGGAACATTTCACACAACTATGTATCACACTGAACACTTTCTCAAAAGGCAACAAGTCACAACAGGATATAAAACTGAAAAGCATCTCTTTATTCTATGAAATTGAATCATCACAATAACAATAATCATAACTATCATTTAGCCATTTAATGCACCCATATTTAAATTAATTATGTGACGGTGGAGCAGCGCCATCACACACTATCTCATCACATGTTGCTAACAGTGATCGGCTAAATGCTCCCCGTAACCTTCGATACTTTTTCCATTACCATGTGTTTAAAACCACAGTTATTGTTGAGTATTCATCCGATAGTATTTTAAGTGCCAAAGCTTTTACATAAAACAAAACAAAATGAATACAAAAAATAAAGCACAACCATGTCTTCAGTCCAAAGCTATATAGATATTTACATTATAAGAAATGCGTAGATTTGGTTTATATAAACTGTTTCTGCACCAGCACCATGTACGGTAGGGACGAGCATTTTAAGCAAAAATCCTATTCAATAATAACTGGGGACTACTGACGATTATTCCAAGATCTGCTCTTTGTGTGTACTGTAGTATATATCGGCATGGATTTAAACTGATCTTGTGTGGAAAAGACTGTTCTACACATGTTTTTACCAGAACCTGGTTAAAAAACAAAACAAAAACACGATGCCTGTTTGGCAAAAAAAACAGGGCAAGAATCTTTATAAATAAAAAGCTTATTTTATGTGCGTAGGGCCTTTTCCCCCTTTTGCCTTTGTGTCAAAATAAGTATTGAGAGTATTGTTTTTAAAAAAAAACTATTTATCAAAATTAAAATTCTGTTATTGTGACAGCCTAGTTTCTGGATGTTTATGATGCATCATGTGCATCAGTTAACATGTAGTCCTCGTGCACTGTACCATGACGGCTAGGCACGAACGTACGAACCGTTACACCATCCAGCACCAAGGGTTGAAGCGTGAATTGAAGACAGTAACCTGACAATATTCAGGACAAATGTTTCTTTGTCTGTTGAGTGTTTATGTACAGCAGAAGCAGAGGGGAGAAAAACAGCAGTCAGATACAAGAGTCTAGATCACAAAACACTATGTTAGGTTGACTATCGCGAGTTTGACATGTATCTGGTTTCCATATTTTGTTTATTGAAACAATAACGTAGGTGTGTCATCTACCGTTTTCAGGCAAGAGTGTGTCTCCATGGAGGAAAACCCTCAGGTCTTCTTCTGCTGCTGCGAGGGCAACTACTGCAATGAACGATTCACCCACCTTCCTGACATGATTGGCAGTGGCAACCGAGGTGAGCAGCAAATGCATCCCACATATAGTACAGGCAAAAAATAGGTCTCTGCTTTTCCCCTCCGATTAGTGGGAGTGAAGCTTAGCCTTGCATGTAGCAGTAAAAAAGAACATTGTGTATTTCACATGATAATCAAATCGATGGTGCATTTTAAAGGCCTTTTTCTGTTTGTCCTTTTTTAAATGTAGCTAGTATGCTAACCATTCACAATATTTTGTATTTTATAATGCGTGTAAAGAGTACACTGAGGCCATCTCTTTGTTCATGTGGAATTGCAGCCTTCAGTACCTTTTTTACTTGAATTTGCTTGTGACCTACAAGCCAGAAAGCTGGCTAATTATTCTTGTTTCCCTTTTGACAGTGAAAATCCGGCCTCCACCCAGAGTGCCCTCCCTGCTCAATGTGCTGGTGTACTCCCTGCTGCCTCTCTGCGTGCTGTCCCTGGCCCTCGTCCTGGCATTATGGATGTATCGCCACCGCAAACCTCCCTATGGCCACGTAGACTTGAGCGAGGTGAGAGTGGCCGTGCTCCTGTCGTTTTAAGTGGTGATCACAAAAGATTGGTGTCTTTTTTTGGGTTTCTGTACTTCTTATCAATCGTGGTGGCCACTGCTGCTCATCCTAATTATTTTTCCGTTATACAGTAGAAATGAAATTTCAACTGGTTTTCCTTGTCTGTTCAGGATCCTGGACCAACTCCTCCATCGCCCCATGTAGGTCTGAAACCACTGCAACTGCTGGAAATCAAAGCTAGGGGGCGCTTTGGTTGTGTTTGGAAAGCCCAGTTGATGAGCGAATATGTGGCAGTAAAGGTCTTCCCTGTTCAGGTACACCAGGAGTGTTAATTCGAGGAACCTGTGTAATTTTGTATTTTCTTGATTGCTGCTTTGTTCCACTTTTTGCCTATCGTGCATTAACATTAGTGTACATTTGAGTCCTGTGCTCTCTGAAGGCCTCAAAGACTCTTCTTTCCATCTGGATTATCTATTGCATGAATTAAAAAAAAAAAAGATTTCAACCTATTTCTCCAATTTTGATTTTTCTCAAGGGCTTTAAATAATGATGATTTTCATTAGCAATTAATCTGTCAATTAGTTTGACCTTAAGTCTAGAAAAAAAATGCCCATCACAGTTTCCCAAAAACCAAAATGACGTCTTCAAATTGCTTCTGTCGTCCAGTCTGCGTTTCAAAACATGAAGGCATTTAAAGACGCACAATTGTCAATTTATTGACTAATTGTTGCAGTGCTACTGTATTTTCAACATCAGGGAGCCTGACGCAAAGGAAGCAATTACATATTGCTTCTTTTTGAACTCACATGCGAGATATTCACATGCTATTTTGTTTTAAAAAATTATATAATGGAAAGTTAGATATAGCATCGGATAGTCCTTTGATTAATCCAAGAGGTGAAATCTGGGTGCTACAGCAGCCAAAAAAGACAAAGTAAGATAAATAGAAAAACTTAGAGTGTACATTTTAATTAAAGATTTTTGACGTTGCTTCGTGTGCATCTTGGGAAACAGACCAAGGATCTTTTTTGTCATGCAGCGGATGAGTGTTTTTTATAAGTAATTCAGATGGTTAACAGTCCTTGAAGGTTCTGTAAATGCCTTCATAGCAGCGGTAATGTTGTTAAAATGAACTCCAAAGAAGTTCAAAGGGTGTAATATAGTTTTTCCAGCACTGACTTGAATGTTGACACATGAGAGGCACTAACTGGGGCTAACTGCTTTGTATAACATAAACAAGGAACTTATTTTTCTTTTCCATAAGTGCATGTATAAATCACGGAGACCTAAATAATGACTTTGTGCTGTGTGCAGGATAAGCAGTCGTGGCAGAACGAGCGGGACATTTTCCTGACTCCGGGGATGCGACATGAAAACCTCCTGCGTTACATCGCTGCAGAGAAGCACGGGAGCAACCTGGAGACGGAGCTGTGGCTCATCACAGAGTTTCATGAGAGGGCAAGTGCACACCTCCGCACACACACACCACATATACAGCAAATTCATGGTGAGGTATAGGGGCTGTTTTGTTTACTGGAACTGCTGGACATTTTCCAATATTGGCAAAGGCTTTTATTTACCTCAACAAAAGAGCATCACAGCTTTTATTAAAGACGATTTTATTACTTATGGCAGTCCTGCAGTCACCCTATATACCTCCGGGTGATTTAGATTTATATAGCTTATTTCTTTAAGCATGGAGTGTAAAAGTAATAATAGCAGCAAGCGTTGGTGAAATAATACAGTTTGATTGAACGCCTTGAGGCAACCAGAACATCCTGTTCGCTGGTGTTCTCTACAAAGGTATTAACAGGATTAAACAATAATTACCATAAGCACAAATGTGGCATTACATTTGTGTAATGACTTTAATGCTTGCCCTTGTAGCACCTTCTAATCATGGCAGTGGTAAAGGCGTGTTTAGTTACAGTTATTGTCTCAGTGCCATTTGTGAACGTGTCATCTGTTGTTCCGTGTTCCATGTGTTTCCATTTTTGTCACCGTTTTTAATGATGTGTTAAGCTATACCATGTAAATGTAGACTCCTCTGGCAATTTGTCAGGTCCACATTTTTCTGCTGGCAAATGAAGTGGAAACACACGGCTAAAAACAATCTATTCCAAGGCTACGGTTGGCTATATCCCAGGACTCCAACTGATAGTAGAATGAGATTCCTGTGCACCTATTAATCCTTTGCTCCTGAATCATTTATGTGCCACTGCAGGGCTCACTGACAGACCACTTGAAGGGTAACACTGTGACCTGGAGTGAGCTGTGTCACTTAGCAGAGACCATGTCCCGCGGCTTGGCCTACCTCCATGAGGACATTCCCAGCTACAAGGGAGAGGGGCCCAAACCCACCATTGCACACAGGTAGAGAAACCACAAACTGTTCCTGAACCTCAAATCAGTAGCCTAATTTACACTGCGGTTTGGATGCAGGGTTTCTGCGCCAATTCTCCACCTCCGCCTCTGTGTGAATCTCTCAGAGGTGGTGAGGGGTGAAATTTCGCTCAGGCGCTGATATGCCTCTGAGGTAGTATCAGGGGCACATTGATGGCGAACAGAACCAGTGTGAACAGGTAAGCCAGCTGCGCGTATTGAGGGCTGACAGTCTGATTACTACACAGGTCCCTGGTTCAACTTAATAAAGAGAAATGTCCCACGTTACATGAACAAACATAAGTAATGTAGTAACTGTAACTGTTTTTGGCAACTTATATGAGGAAAAAAATACTGCAGATATATGTGGAGAAGCGTCCGTCTTCCCGCCTGTCATACCAACTCTTCCTCACATTTCTGCACAAAAACAGCGTCTGTCACCAGCAAAAAACTTTAACATGACCGCTTGTGATGAAAAAAAATCTCTGTGACGGTCAGCCCTCCCGACCGATACTTCAGTAAACTTTCCCCCGGAAAACAGCCTGTGAGAGAGTCAGACAGCTTCCAGTTTGCTGATGGCAATTATGTAATTATGCAATTTAGTGCGAAAAACATAAATGTCACTTTCCAGGATGTTTGGTGGGTCAGGATTTCCATCACAACACATTATGACAGCATCCATATGATTAAAAAACAATCCGCGGGTTTAGATTGACAGGAGGACACCGGAGAAACACATTGAAAACACACAGACGTCATCTTCATGACGTGGACTGTCACGTCTTTTTAGGAGCCGCAGCGCCGGCTTTCTGTGTGAATTACACAATGGTTCGTCTTTAAGGCGGAGAGGCTTTGCTCTGTGTGAATGACCAACGGTGGGGAATTGGCGAACCACTGCTGCGGCATTAATGCAGCTTCTTTGTGTGAATGGGGCTACTTACTACAAAGTCCAGACTACATTTGATAGATGAAGCCTTTTTATTAGGACTGCCTGATTTAGTAATTTTGCCTCAAGTCTATGGATTAACATGTGTGACTAAACATCTCGTAATGAATTTGTCCTCAAATGAATCTCCCAGGGACTTCAAGAGTAAGAATGTGATGCTACGAGATGATTTAACTGCAGTCATTGGAGACTTTGGGCTCGCTGTGCGATTTGAACCAGGAAAACCTCCAGGAGATACTCATGGCCAGGTATGGAATCACTTAGATACTGATTTTTTTTTAGGGGGTATCTCCATCAGTTTTACACACATGTTTACAGGCTTAGGAGAATCTCACTAATTATGTTAAAAAGTAGTTTAAAACCTTTTGTGGCCCCAGCTGAAGCTGCTTGTTTTCTGGTACAGTGTGTGTGTGGGGGGAAATGGTGATATCTCTGGTTCAAAATTATTCTGATCATTTGTTTTTAGACATTTCCAAACAAATACAACAGTGTTACAGGGGTGCAATTTTAGTTCAGTGGAACGCCAAAGTTCTTTTTTAAAAAGACTATTTTTCAAACTAAAGCTCTATTTAAATCACAACCTTTTTAGAATCTTTTTAGTTTCGAGTTAATACTAAGGCACATGCAGTGTGTTTTCCTATTGTAGGATTTGACATAGAATTAAGAGATGGTAGTAATTCACCATGGAATAAAGCTTCAAAAGTACTGGTTCCATCTGCAGAGTAGCATGGGTACGCTTAGGAGATTGCTGCTTTCAGTAGAGTCAATTTACCCAGCTGCAAATCAGGATCAGAAAGCATTGTTTTGCTTTGCTTAAACTGCCTTATTCTTAGGTAAATTACCTTTTATCGAGCATGTAGAAAGTTTCAAAATATATATGGGCTCCATATTTGCCGGTTGTTGACACACCCTTCACGCACATACTCATGTTTACAATCCATTGTCATTCTAGGTGGGTACGAGGCGTTACATGGCTCCAGAAGTGCTCGAGGGAGCCATCAACTTCCAGCGAGACTCCTTCCTGAGGATAGACATGTACGCTATGGGCTTGGTGCTGTGGGAGCTGGTGTCTCGCTGCACAGAGGCCGACGGTGAGTTTAACGGTGCTGGAACGCTGCTTCACCCACAGGTGAAAGGTCGCTGTGCTGCAGGCTGACCTCATAAACAAAGAACTAGGCTTTATTTTGTCTGGGAAAGCCATCTGATTCAGTTTAGAAATGTGTTGTGCCTTTAAAGAGAGAGCGATAGCTTGAGATGATTAAAGATCCAAACGCTGCACTCTTTACTTGACATGATATCCTTGTAATGCTTTCCATCCTGTGGCCTTTCTGCCCCTCTACAGGTACGGTTGGTGAGTATATGCTGCCGTTCGAGGATGAAATAGGCCAGCATCCCTCCCTGGAGGATCTGCAGGATGTGGTCGTGCACAAGAAGATGCGTCCAGCCATCAAGGACTGCTGGCTAAAACATCCTGTGAGTAACAGTGGAAGAATGGCTCCTGCAGTTTCAACAGCAATACCAGGATGTCATGCATCCTTTTTTCCCGTTAATGCAGCTCAATCAGCTGACTTCATATTTCTCTGAATTGGTCCTGAAACTTCTCGTTAGCAATGTTTATAGTATGTAGGTCACGAAAAAAGTGAGAGATTTCTGGCCTATGAAATTGATTTTGAGCATGAAATGATTAATGATCGAAACATGAAATCAAATTTGATATTATGGTAAAGTGAAGAAAGTAAGAACATAGATCTATTGCTGAGTAAAAGAATTCTGTAAACTTTTTATCGCAATTGCATTTATGGTTTCAATTTTAGATGTGATGATAAAGGCTTCAAGTTTTGGGTTTAGGTACTTTGAAAGTGCTTGAAATGTGCTTAAATTTGACTCTTAAAAAGCGTTACAGGTTTGAAAGTTGTGCACAAATAGAACTGCCCTATTTATTAAAGAGGAAAAATTGAACCACAGCCTGATGATCATCTGGTTCGTTGCTACAGGGTCTGAGCCAGATGTGCGAGACCATCGAAGAATGCTGGGACCATGACGCAGAGGCGCGATTGTCAGCCGGCTGCGTCGAGGAGCGCATCGGCCAGATCGCCAGGACGATTAGCAGCACTACCTCAGACAGCCCTGTCTCCATTGTGACGTCTCTCACCAACGAGGACCTACCTCCCAAAGAGTCCAGCACCTGAACGGGGCGACAACCATCCTTCACCTGAGCTCCTGACTTTTTATTTTTTCAAATCCAAACTCAGCGGATCTCCGTGAATATTTAAAAGCATTAAAAAAACAACTAGCAATGTGAATGCAGCTGCTATTTTATCCCAATACTGGTATTTCTTTTTCTTTTTTTTTCATTTTAATGTTTTAATGTCGAATCTTACTAACACATCCATCTGCTGTAGTAATAAGTTATACGAAGGGCACATCTGATAACACCCATGTGTCAAATCTTAAATGTCGTCATTACCTCATGTATTTTCTTTTGTGTTAGTCTATTTTTATTACCTCATAAGTTGTTATCTGTTTTTTTTTTTTTTTTTTTTTTTTTTTTTTTTTTTTCCTGTCTTGGTCATGATCGTCTGCGGCCAAATGAAATGAACCTTTGCTCCAAACCTCGGACGACGTGCTGCACACCTCGGAGGAACCGTTTTGAGACTGTTAGACAAAATATATTCATCTTCCTCAGGGGTCGAAGCGTCTCGATTTTTAAACTCGAGTGTGCTCCCTTATTTTAAACCTGTGAATGCCTCTGAATGGGATTAGAAAAAAAGAAAAGGAAAAAGATCAAAAAAATCGGAGCACACCTGTTCTAACGCAGGGGAGGAGCTGAGGTGGGAGCGCTGAGCAGTTGTATTGGACATTTTTGAACGTTTTTGAAGATTTCGGGACAAGCGTCTTGTCCCCGGGGAACTACCTCTCAGGTATCCAGTAGGCTTCTTTGGAACATTTTCTCTAAGTTGAGAGCCAAGCTATCCAGCTAGCTACCATGGACATATTCCTGGATTTGTTTTGTTTTTTTAATTGTAGGAATTCAGAGTTACTCCTTTGCCAGTGCCAGGGGCATTGACGGATGCTGCCTGGAGTTGCAATGTTACACATTCTTGATTTTAACTGTCTGCGTGTGTGTGTGTGTGTGTGTGTATGTGTGCGTGTGTGCGAAGACTAAATGATGTGAAGATGTATAGAGAGTGCGTTTTTAAAGTAAGAACTATGGACAGATAGATGGGGTTTTATCCTTGCGAGGGCCATACTTGAGTAAGCAACATGTCTGTTTTTAATTTTCATGGGTGTTTGTTCAATAGACTCAGTTGGACACCAGTCCCCAGATACCTCAGTCACTGTACATCATGCAAGGAGAGCTCAAATGGTTGCCTTTGTCTCAAATGCAATGCCATAGTTGTACCATAACATGAATACCATACATTGAATGTCCGTTATGCTGCTGTGACTATTCCAGGATACTCAAGGATTTGTAGATGTACATGTATTCTTTGTTAATATAACGCTAATGATATTATGTGAGGCTAATATTCTGTTTTTTGTGTTTTTTTTTGTGTTTTTTTTTTTTTGACTGGGTAAGCCCTCAGCTGCTTACTCCTCCAGACTGACCTCAGATATTCTGACAAGTACCTCAGGCTTTTTCTACATGTATATCAAGTTGTGTTATGTATTTTATTGTGTTTTTTAGTAGTGGAGATATTTTATTGCCGGTTGGGCCTCTTTGTCTGTGGAGATTTTTCTTTTTCTTTCTTTTATCTTTTTTTGTTTTGTTTTGTTTTTTAAAGAGCCTGACCAGTTGTCACGGTGTTAATGCTGTATAAATCTAAAAGAAGAGAGGCAGATTCTTGTAAATAGACCTGTACACACAGTTGCCGAACACTGATCTGATTTTTAAAAATACAAAATCAGGGCATTAATGTTCTCATTTCACAGAAATGGAAAGGGTTCAGTTCCACCCCTACATATTTAAAAGTCATTTTGACAACTAGCCCTGTGATGATTTTTTAAGTGTGTGTGTGTGTGTGTGTGTGTGTGTGTGTATATATATACATAGATATATACATATATACTTTTTTTTTTTTCTTTCAGATTTTACCAGATTGGTGGTTGTGTTACTGATTTCTATAATAATGGTATCAGTTGCTCTGGATCAGAAGCTGTGTAGGTAGCACTTGCATTAGAAAGTTTAGTGTGATTATCATCAAAAACACGAAAAAAAAAAATAAGGAAAAAGAAAAAAAAATAGAATCCTTGATGGTTTGCTGGCGGCTTCTGTGATTGGCAACTTGCTGGGTTTGCCCATTTGAACAGTATTACCTCAATATTAACCTGCTGATGTGATAGTCGGACTTGTTCAGTGATAGTTTAGCCACGTTGGACGACACACAGGCTCATCTGTTGTGCTTTGATCAGTGCTGTGGAAAAGATGGTGATTTTAACAGTGGTCTGTTACGCTTGCTCCTGTGCAGTTTTTTGGTAAAGAACGTGTTGGGGTGGGGTGGGGTGGGGGGGGGGGGGGGGGGGAAAAAAAAAACATCAATCACTACAGAACAATGTTTTTAGTGTTTTGGAAATCATCTATGTGTCTGTAACCACATGATTGATTGATAGTGCAGCCCCATTACGATTCATGTAAACGACGGCATGTGCGTGGTCTGAGGGTCCAGCAATATTTATTACACAGCAATAGTCACTTGAATATCATAGTTTATGTAATTAAACTCTGCTGTGACTTAGCAGTTTTCCTCTGCGGATCAATAAAAGTCCATCTCATCACACCTGGATCATGTTCTGATTGGGACACATGTTAAAGCCTCCCGATGGAAGAAACAGACAAAATGCAGTGTGTGCGTGAGCTGAACGTGACCCAGGTGCTTTCACGTATTGTGCCAGAAAAACGACGATCACGAAAGGAAGAAAAATCTGCCGTGATCGGTCGTTTACCTCCAAATGCTGTCTTACACCCAGCTCTTCTGAACAGAAAAACCAGTTACCTCATGCAGTACCTCGTTAGTAACACTAACATGGAGTCAGTCTCATCTTCAAAAAAAAAAGGAAAAAAAATCAATTATCGTGTATATATTTACTTGACAAATGTAAAGGGTTTCTTCCTTTTCATGTGTGAATCCTGTGAAAGCAAAATCCTTTTTTTTTTATTTACAGTCGACATATTGTTCAGTTCTCGTAGCGTGAATGGATGCTTGACTGAATCGTGTGACCTTCCCTGTTTATGTGAAGAAAGAAAGTGTGCCTGTATGTGTGCAGTGGGTGTGTCGGTTGGTTTCACTAAAACAGTACGAATGGTAACTTTATCTGTGAGTTGAAATGCTTAGAAATATAAAGTAGATGAGAATACATCCATCTTTTTGTATATTAAAATAAAGACAAACACTGATTAACCATGTAAATGGGATTCTTTCCTCTTCTTTTTTTCAGCTCACGTCTGACAAACCACATCGACAACAAAACACAGGTCTCATTTGATAAATCTATAAAGAAAGTTGGTAGTTTGATGAAGCCTCCGGTAGTTGTTCATACAAAAAGCTAGTTAAATCCTAAATCATGCTTTTAGAAATACCGACAAGATTGTTTTTGTTCTGTATCAAATGAACATCACTAAACCATTTTCTGTAACATACTGTAAATGTTCTATGGTTACATATGTACACTAGATGGCAGCAGTGGCGTCAGTAGTTTGGTTTGATTTCTTATTTTATTTGTCTTGGACAATACCCCTTGATCAAAACTGCCAATGAGACAGAATAAGAGGGCTGAGCATTCATTTGCCCAGTCTGGACACAGACAAATCCCCAACCCTAACAAAAATGTATTAAAATGTATTCAAGGTTTTTAATTTTTTTTATCCAAATGACATATTACATTGTCACTTATTCCTTCAGTCATGTGCTTGACATTTCAAGACGCTCTCATCTTTTCTATTCAGTTTTTCTCGTCGTTTGGCGCTGATATGAGATCTAAAATTGTTAGAAATACTCAATGTCTGTGCTTCGAAAACATCCTGATTTACCTATTGCAGAGCAGGAACCGAAAAAATGCACTCCATGAATCCAACTGCCCAGTTTAAACAAACCGAAATTATACAATGAATGTGTCAAAATGATACAACTTCTATTACTATGAGCATACTATAACTACTATTACTATAATCACTTCTAGAATAATAATAAAGAACAGGAAAAAGAAAGAAATGAAGAGTCCTTAGCATATCTTTCAATGCTCTTAGCTTTTTCTCAAATACTTTCACCACTGAAACAAAAAATGATAAATGGCATGATTTAGCAATACTTTATTTTACAACACACGTAAGGTGTGGCACGTTTGTCACAACAGATGTTACAGATGTAGGCTTTTTACCTGTGAGCTACTGCTATTGTGTCGTTTAAAACGTCCATCCAACAATCCAGATGTTAGGTTACCATTCTGATTGAAAGAGCACACTCCAAATTTATGAAATGACCTGTTTCTCCAAAAGTTAAACAAACAAACTTTTATAATTTCTTAAAAAACAGTTTGAATTTGAAGTGGAACCATGTACCTTCTGCAATGAGAATGAGAACACCTTGGAACAAATGTTTTCTTATACCCTGTGTCCATAAGATTTTGGACAGATACAATGAAAACAAAAAAGCAAGATTGCAAAAAAAAATAAAAATAGGTGTGAATATTTCTCGTTATTTTGTCGTTTATATTCATTATATATAAATCACCCTATTTTATTGTATTCTATTTTATTTTATTCTATTGTATTTTACCTTATCGTAGTTGATTGTTGTTTACCAAGGTATGTTTAGTATGTTTTCAATGGTTCAATGAAAAAAAGCTCATATTGTAGGACATTCAGGGGTAATCGAACTTTTCAGTTTCTATTAACATGGTACGATAATGTCACAGCTGGCATCCTAAGGGTTACAAGGTTTTCAGGCGAGGCAGTAAATTAAGATTAAAAAAATAATTTCTTCGAAGTAAATTAAAAATGTGCTTGATAAAAATTAATCTCATTCTCTCGACAAATTCATGTAAAGCATCTTCAGTTCAAACGGTTAACCTAAACGTCCGACGACGTGTGAAGGCATCATAGGTTCCGTTCCGCTGGGTGGATCTGGCCAATCGGAGCGCGCCGGCGCCGTCATGTGACAAACCGACTAGTAAATTACGATTGACCTGAGAGCTGCTGATTGTGAGCTACGTTTCGATGTACAGTGACTCAAAGCGGACCAGTCGACTCAGCCGTTGCTGGAGTTTTGTTTCTCTAACGGAAATGCTCTCGGGTTTTTCCAGGCTACATTGAGCAAAGTTTTGCTTGGATATCGTGGCCATTATGTCTGTAAACGACCGAGCAGGTGAGTTTAAAGTAGGGTTTTTTGGCTTTGCCAGCAAAGCAGTTTAATGACCCGGGTCGACTTTTTTTTTTCCTTTTTACCGGCAGCAGCAGAGGCAGCAGAAGCGGCAGCAGCAGCATCACTTTTCATTGTAAACAGCCCGGAAAAAAGAAGTGTTGAAGCCGTGATGTTTTCGGAGTTGTTGGCGTTTTTATTATCACCTCCCTTGTTTTTCTCTTAAAAAGTGTTTATATGAATGTGTGGGAGTGCTTTTATGTGTGTTGGCAGATGTCGTTATTTTACAAACAAGCTAGCGAACAGTTAACAACGTTAACAACCATCGACGGTGACGGTAACGTCAAAAAATTACACAGTCAAATCAATTGTGGCGCAAAAAGTTAAACATTTCGAGACATGGACTTTTGTTGGGAGACAGAAAGGACCATAAAATACATGATTGCTGTGAGCTCAAAGCATAACGTTAGTGTCAAAAAACATTTTCGATACAGTTTCGATGAAAAATTCTCAGAAAGAACAGAAGAACATCTGCAGTAATGGTGGGGTGATTACACTGCTCAGAATGATTTAGCGTTATAGGGATATGGGTGCATGTATGCATGTGCGTGGACATGCATTGAAAGTCAAATTAAATGTGTCGCATTATTTTTAGGGACCAACAACATCACAAAAACACAATTCTAATATGTTACAGAATAACAATCAAGTGAAACACTGAAATGTCCCAACATCCTTTGCTAATTTTGTGTCGTGTATTTCCAGGACAAAGTGATGTGCTGTTAATTTGACTTTAAAGTTTACACTTTGGATCCCAAGTTTGTTATACATGTGTAACAGGTCTTTTACAGTTCAGTTACAACGTTAAAGTAGATTAATGGGTTTGTAAAAAGAGACCACGCATCATCATCATCATCTTCACCCATCTTTCTCTGTTTCTCCTTTCAGCCATCCAGGGAACAGGGCAGCTTGGTGAGTTCAGGGGCTAGCCGGCCTGCTGTACCCCCTGTAAAGGGTGGCAGCTGGAGTGGCTGCTGGGATGCTACGGAAGAGCAGCAGCAGTGGTGGCGGTGGGACCAAGCACACCCAGGGTCTGCCACGACACCTCTCCAAGCACCACACAGGATCTCTGTCGGCCGGATCAACCAAGACTTGGGATATGGGCCGAAGCTCCAGGAACTCCAATCCTCTAAGCAGCATGGGGCTGACGTCTCACCTGGTGGGGGCACCGGGAGTGGACCCGGAGTATGTGATGCAGCTGGTGAATGATGTCCGGTGGTTCGCTGACGTGTTGCTCAACCTCAAGGAGGCTTTCCAGTGTAATGGTGAGTTCAGGGGGCGCTGGAATGTGGAGGTGTTTGTGCAGGAGCTGTGGAGGTCAGTGAAGTGGAAGATCGTAAAATGACATAGTTGAAGAAAGAAAATCAATCTTCGCATACTTATCCGGCACGATCAGTGTTGCATTCAGTGCAATCAATGTGTCATATTGTGATGGTGTCTGTCGCTTTCCGGACGCCCGCTTCTGCGAACGTTGTAATTTCTTAAGCATCCCCCAGATACTTTTGACAAACTCTCAGTCGATTGAAAGAGCAACATCCACAGCTTCTTAAGAACAAGTAAGGTTTTCCACTTAGCTGCATTCATAGCATTCTAGTCTGAAAAGGCTGCTGTCTACAGAGAACATGTCTCTGTCTCCTCTGTGAAAGATTTCTCATTGTGTAATTGCAGATGATTTGACTAGAAAGGAACCCTTGCTCTTTGGATTGAGTTACAGACATTAAAACCTGATGTTTACCAGTGATGCTTTGCTATAGATAACTGAAGTTCTCTGCCAGCAAATTCCATTGCAGATACATTGGGATTGTACTGACGATGTGTCATGTCGTCTTTGTTTGTCCATTTGTCCACAGGAATCACAATTACTTACGTAAACACACCTACAGCTCTTTAAACAGTGAGCACATTTCTTTGACTCACAGGTGGGACTATATATCACACACTGTCCCTGTTCTGCTTTGATGCCTTCCGTGCCATCACCCAAGTGTTTGGGATTAAATGTCCAGGAGTGCTGTTTAATGGTATAGATAAATAACTAAAGTCAAGAGTTAGCCATCAGTAGGCACCCAGAACCACCTGTGGAGTGTCACTTTATAGTGTGATAACAGCCTCACTGCTAACGTGTCGGAGCACTTGCAGTGTTGTGTGTTAATAACTTCGCACACCCACACACCACTACACACACACAGAAGCATGGCAGGCACAGGTTATGTACTGTCTCTCGGTTTTTCGCACTTGGTTTTGGTGTCTTTGCTCTTGTTTGCAGACACATACAAACTGTCAACCCACACAAACACTCATGTAGCGTTTTCAATAGGCTTTACAGGAAGAAAGTAGCTAACTGTATGCTAAATATACATCAGTTTATTTTATTTTTTTATTAATTAAACATTTGCTTGATAAATTGTCAAAAAATATGAAAATTCAGGATCGCAAGTCCCCAGTGCCAAAAGTAACATTAGGAAATTGCTTAGTTTGTCCAGTTTAACACACCAAGATCTCTACATTTAGTGTATTTGTTGTATAATAGCAATATATTTTGTCTTTCCTTTGTGAGCAGACCTATTATTTTGCTTGTTTCGCTGCATTTGTCTTTATGGAATCAATAATGTGAGGCTGCCACTTTTGCTACTACTACTACTCCTACTGTTCTGCAAAAACACACATACCTACACACAAACTATCCCTCACACATACTGGGGTCCAACTGCAGGTCTGGCAGTGGGAGTGAGTTGTTTAGCCATTCCTCTGGCTGGAGGAGTGAGGCCTCTGTGAGTGAGCCTTGGCTTGCATCATGCTGAGTTTTGCTCTGAGCCATCCCGAAAACATTTGGGATATTTGCCTACCAGTTCACAACGGCTCTTATTCAGCAGGTGGGTATGAAATCATACCATATGAGCCTATAATGTGATTCAGCTATTCCCCGTTTGGATTAGTGGTTTATTTTTTGATTTTCTTTTCTCGAAGAAAAAAAAGATGCTCCTACTATAATGCGGTTTTCTATCCAGTCAGAAGCAAACATTGAGTCATTTTCATTAGTTATTGGTAACAGAGTGGCGAAAGATGGTCACGGTTAAAATCCTCATAGCTTTAGAAATACACCGTCTGCCAGTAGCAACAAACCCAAATCAAGCAGCAAAATTATTGCAAAGCTAGCAAGCATGGAAACGAGACATATGTCATCATTTAGATTAGGGCTGCAGCTATTGAATATTTTTATAATCGAGTATTCTACCGATTATCCATTCGTAAAAGTTTGCATTATTAATCAACAATACCAAACAATGCATAAAGAAAATGACAGGCCTGTTAAATAGACCAAGCAAATGGCTTTTATTTCTGAAAAAAACATACAGGTATTTATTCCAACTATTCCTAACACCGGGAGTAAGGGTGTGTGTTAGTTTGTGTGTGCACATGTGCGTGAGGGAGAGTGAGAGAGACGAGGTGAGTGTGTGTCTCTGGAAAGGAGTTATCTGGTGTAGGCTATTACTCTCTTGCAATTTAGCATGAATTAGTTTCCACATCTTGACATGAGATCTAGTCATACCGACATCAGGCTACAGCCTCTACAAATACCATACATTGTAACTAGCGATGGTAGGCTACGTTAAATTAGCTAACATCAATGTTTACGTTACCTTGTGTCGGCGACACTTGGTGAGCTGGTGTTAACAACTAGATGCTTTCAGTTCAGATGTTGAATCATTGTTGACCTGCTGTTGTGGTATGCCAGTTCCGCTTTGCAGTGACACATTGCACTTTGTTATCTTCTTTTTAAAGTGTGAAATGTTCCCAAACTTTGGACATTCTCTGTCTTTTACGGACGGTTTCTTGGCTCACCGCCATCGCGCCAACTCCGCTCCAAACGTAGAGGTGTGTGTCCACAATAACAGTCCGTGTGGAAAAATGATCCCTGAGCTAAGCAGGCCACATAATGCGGGTTATAGGAATGAAACGAAGCCTCGAGGCAGAGATTTTGCTTTGACCGTTTTTTGTAATTGAATTATTGGCGTTACTCAAGTAATTGTTTCAGCTCTACTTTAGGTACCTACAGTGTTGGAGTCCATATACTGTACATCATGAGATATCCTGCCAATCGTCTCTTAAAGAAACTAATATTCACATTTAAATGTTTTGACCTGGTTCACATGAAATTTATGTTACATAGGTCTTTATAGCCATATCGAAAATACTTCTATATTTATAACTTAAATGTGTTTGTCATTAAGCTTTTTTAGAAGGAAAGTATATCTTGGATTTCTACATAATAGTGATTTGATAATCTTAGCCTATCGCACTATTTCTACATCTCGTTCAATATGTTTAAGTGCTGACATCTATAATTGGATTGGAGTAATGACTTTTTGTATAAGGAGGCAGGGAGGTTACACAGTCTGGAAAAAGGATCATTTAATGGTCTGTTTTCTACTGATTTAAATCAGGCTGTGTCTCTATTTTAGTTAAAGCACATTTGATAAACATTAATTTATCTCATCTGCCCTCTATGTTGGGAGTTTAAAGCAATATCTATAATGATACCTCAGTATTAGGGTATTATCCATAACAGTCAACATATGCTTCCTATTTGTTCAATTATATTTAAGTAGAAATATCCAATGTTTAGCAATAGCAATCAGATTTAATTTAAGAATTTTTGTTTAATGTTCACGAATAAACAGAATTTTTCACAATATTTTTCAACTGTGTGATTTAAACTGCGGTGTAACTGTAGTGTGATTATCAGCATGTGTTAGCTTTTTCTTTAAAAAGATAAACAGCCTGATGTCAGCAACAGGTCTCCATGTGGAGGAAGGTCGTGGAGGAAGCGGGGATGAGGTTAGCGAGGCACATGCCACCCTTTGTGCTCTTCTTTTCATATTTCTGTCACTGGAGTACTTTGTGAAACTGACACAATGCTTTTTTATGTTTTTCCTTCATGAAAGGATTGCGCTATGTTATGAAGTGGCAGGTTTGCATTCTCATTGCCAAGAGGCAGGTTTGATTCAGCTCCTTATGCAGAGAATACTTTGTAGGTGTTTGTTTTTACTCTCAGGGCACCCGTCAGTCATTAGCTGGGAGGCATATGCATGCAGCATGTTTAGTTGTCATAAACCCACACATGGGAACTCCATCTGTGACCGTAAGCTTGAGTCAACTCGACCCACGACACTCACACCTACAGCTTCACACCTATAGATTCCCCAGGGTCAGATTGTGGTGTAGATTTACACTTTCTCCCATAACTTGTCCCTTTGTCACAGCGCTTGCAAGAATTGTTGGCCAACAATAGTCAAGCTGTCAAAGAATGTAACCCTAGTAAGGAATGTGAGGCTGCATGAGTTTAGACTAAGTCGGTGACTGCTGTCCCCATCCCCAACTTTAACCTTGCACCGCTCTGTGTCAAACACAAAATTGCATTTTATCATTTAACCTTAATGTTTGACTTGAAATGACCCACAATTGTAAATAAGTTGCTTAGCTGCCAGGTAGTCAAGCATAATTCATCATTATTATTTTGAAAGGAAGTGGGAAACAGTCAGAGTTTTCCTTACCATAATAAGGCCTGGCTAAACACCCAAGCCTTTAACCACATGACTTTCCCCAAATGTTATCGTTATAGTAGGCTTCTTTAGAAAGTTGGAGCTTTTCAGGTGTTGTTTGTATTTAATTGTATTTAATATCAGCTGTCTTTGTGTACACAGATATAGTAATAGTAAAAAAAAAATTTAATTAAAAAATGTATGAAGTTTTTCAGGGGAAGGAACCATCTTCCACAAACTTCAGAAAAACACTGAAAACAGCAGGACTGAAACCATTAGTGCTCAGCTTGTTGTCACAAAATAAACCCTAAACAATTTCACGGCCCCATAAATGTCCACTTTTAAAAAACACAATCATATTATGGTGCAGTGGATTAGTCTGACAACAAAGTCAAACTGTCTTCTGCTGGAATATTTATTTTGCTTTTAACTCAAGCTATACACAGCTTGGCTTAAATTCCTCTGATCTTCACCATTGAAAGAAATTCATAGAAATGGTACAACTTTTCAGGGCCATTAGAATGATATGAATATGCAGTGTAAAAGTCAGGATTTTTCCTGAATTCTGAAATTTTCGTTTGAGTCTGCATTTCCTTGCAGAAGACAGCTTGGTTAATGGTTTTAATCGGGATGAAAAGGACTCCTCCACACACAGCCGGGCCGCTGTCCCCCTCCCATCCCCCAACTCTCCTGCATACTCTGCATTCCTTTAGAACAAATGTTCACTTGTAGCTATAGTGCCTTCAATAGACTAATGCTAGGTGTGAGGCAGATTGACTATGAAATCTCTCCTTAAAATAATCCATATTTGATTTGTGGTCATAAATAAAGGAGTCACAAGATGCTACATCGTCAAGGTTGTCTTTAATTTGAACATTTGAGGTTAGGAAAAGTGGAAGAATTATACCTATTTTAAGGAATCAAAGGGGAATATCTCAGGGGAACAGCTGCAGGCCTTGTGAAAGATAAAATGTGGCAACATGTTTATGTGCATAAACCAATGTATGTGTGTGTGCTTAAGAATTGTGTGAATAATTAGATCTTTCACTCTAAGCCGTGAAGTCTCACTTTACAAAATGCCACTGAAGCACAAGCTCATATGTTTTGCTTTTTGGTGGACACATAGGGACAGAACAACTCTAAATTTCATTTGTATCCCCAATGTGCTGAAACAAAACATTTCCTTCTTTATCAAGCCAAAAAAAGTTGAGGAATGTGTGTTGAGAAATGTGTGGTGGAAGTTATGGATAGGCCAGCAATGTTGAACAGGATGAGGTTTTAGTTTTAAATGACTCTTGTTACAACAACGGATAGCCCTCTGAATGATGTCTGAAAGCCTTTTTCCTTGAAGCTTTCTCTGCTTCAGAGAGTTTGGGTGACTTATTTTAGCCTTTTAGCTTCAGGTGGAATAGAGAAACGGAAGTGCTTCACACCAGCTCTTTTAGACTTCAGGGTAGAACAAACATCTCTAGTTGAGAAGCATGAGGTTAAAGGCGCATTCTTATTTACCACAGATAAACTCTGGAACATATTACCTCTCACTATGCTGCAGAAAATGTGCTTCACACAGCAAAGTGCTGCATGAGAAGAGGCATTCACTGTCTGTAATAGGGGAGGAACATATCTTGCTGACTCACTGTCTTTGTTTCATTATAAAAACTGGCTCTTTTTCAACTGTTGGTGTCACCAAGACACTCTGATAAGATCTGGCTTTCGTCCAGTTAAACTGCATTGTTCTGTGTTGCTCAGTGCCAGTCTGTAATGATGTTGTTTTCAGGAGGAAAGACTCTTTATTTTAATTTGAGAGCTGTATTTGATCAGATCTTCAGACAGCGTTGTGTGTCTGAGAAAGGATGTCTCTCGCAGTGACATGTTTACCTTACTACTGAAAGTAGACAAAGTCGTTCAGTCATGGACTTGTTTTTCTTTCTGCTCGAAAAGGTTTGTATTCAAGTTACTGCATATGACTAGAACTGTTAAGTTTTGTGTGGTCAGTTAAAAACAAATAAAATCTATGATTTTGAGGCTTATCAGAGTAAATGCTTACATTATATTCCTTGTTGAATGAGGCCTAGTTTTCACATGTTGACCAGTTTAAAACCCTGCCATTAAAGCCACCGGCAGTCTCTTATAAAACATATCCAGAAAAAGCTACCTCACGTATCTCTGCTTCTCATACAAGTGCCCCTTTGCCAACTGAAGTGGACACTTGTGGCTGGTGCCTTTTAATCGCGAAAAAAAGCCAAATTCTAACACATAATGGTTTAATGGCCTGCTGCTCTTAGGAGGAAGAAAGGAGAGATTTGTTGGGCAGTAACTTTCCCCTGTGATGCTGAAGGATGTTTTTGTGCAAGCTTGTGGTTGGGGTGTGTTTCCTGGGGTGGGATTTATGGTTATGGGCTGTGGATGTTTGTGTAGGAGATTGGTCATGGCGAGGGGTGGATTGGCCAGTGGAGCTCTTGCTAGCAGGGAGACGTCACCGCTGGTGATTGGACAGACCTGCTGAAATTTACAGCTGTGGATCTGGCCTGCACAGAGAGGCGGCTTGTTAGGCTGGCTGTTGTTGTTTTCATGAGTACCAAAGAAACAGCTGATGTTGTGTTTGCTCAACTGAATTACAAAACAAAACAAAATCACAATTCAGCCTGTTCCAACATATTCTTCTAGATCCCTTGTTTCCATTGTCTGAAAGAACAAGCAATTTCTCTTACCAACACAGTAGTTTCCAATACACTGAAGTGACATTATTCATTCCCATAGGTGGAAAGTCTCTCGCAAAGCATTGTGCTACCAACTTCTCAAGGTGAAGCAATCCCTAGAGGCCTATTTGTCATCTAGGAATTGAGTGGAATAAAACTGGCTGACAGTACAAGCCGTTATTTGTTCCTGTTAGCATTGCGACATCACAGTTCGAACTGAAGTGACTCATTGAATATTTTTTGCAATTAAACTTGCCAGAAAAGAGGAAACCAGTAGCAATGTTATAATTCATTTTTATTGATACCTGTTGCTTTAGTCTCTCTGTCAAAGTCTTGGCAGACAAATTCATGGTTGAGTGCTGCCTGAACGGAAAACGGATGGAATACTATTTCCGGACCAATGTCCTGAACTTCATATTGTCACACTGGAAAAGTGGCGAGCATTAGTGTCACCATCTGGGTGTCATGTTTCCATCACTGCCGATCGAAGCTGAGTAGAGTCATTTGACCCTGGGATGAATGCTGATTGTAACCTTTCTTACTGAAGACAAAAGCCAAATGTTGGAGGGTGTTAGTTAAACTAAAATACGAATTAGAAGTTAATTTGTTTCTTAATGTCTAAAACTATGGCTTGGATTGGAATCTTCGAGCAGTGGTTAAATGTGTACAAGCGTTTATTTCCTGTTTCCCTTTGGAGCTTTGTCTCACCTCCATGTTTACCTTACATGCAGTGTGTTAATTTAAGAATGCAGTCTGGTTGTGCACCTGCCATCCTGAAGTGTTGAAGAAGCCTGAGTGTGAGGCCCAGACCTCACAGAGTGCAGCTCACTAATAGGGCAGGTAGCTGTTTATGGAGTGCCTGCTGTTTACTGTCTGTGTGATGTCTGAGGCCCGCTCTGTCTCCAAACAAGGCATGGGAAAGACGGAGAGGCACCAAGCAATGCTGCGTTTGTTTGGACAGGGGGGGAAATTAGTGTTTGGAGATGGAATCCTGACCAAACAATTCCACCTGTCGCATATCAGGTTGCAGGCAGCTCAGCAATGCAAGCAGAGTCTGATACTGTGAGTATTTCATGGTTTTTGGCCTTTTTGGTTTGTGATCACAGAGACTTGGGGATACTCTTTTTCCAGGTTTATATGTGGGAAGGACCAAAAGTGGCTGCTTCCGCTTTGAGGGGAGCATTAAGGTGATGACTTAGTCATCACAGAGAGCAATGCGTCACCATGAATGGAATGAGATAGATGGATACACATCTAAAAGCAAACCTGAAAAATCCTCTGCTGCTGCGGGTGTAAATCCCTCACCCTCCCTCCTTCAGGACAAGAGGAGTAGGAGGGATGCTGATGGAGAAACATGGCCTCCCTGGCCTTTCAGTAAAGCCCTGCGGCTGTTTCCCAGGCAGCACTGTGTCACCAGAGCTGCTGGGGCTTGTTTTATGTCGAGCTGATCGCGTGTCCAGACAGGCCAGTTGATTGCATGTTGTTATCAGTGGGGGGAGCGGAAGCTGTAACCTCTGTCAGGCCACCTGAAGATTTGGATTAGATAGGTCAGTCTCTGCACCAGACACACAATGAGCTTTGTTGGACACAATGGGACCCCCACACACAACAATATATGAGGAGACATAAATTTAAAAGGCAAATGTTTGAGCCACTATATAGGGTTAAAGTTGAGTAACTATTTAAACCGGCTTGACAGTGATACTCCAAACACAATACCAGTATTTAACAATATTTTGCCAAAAGTTTTTGCAACATGCTCAGCATGCAGACTGACAGAAGTGCATTATTCTGGATGAGTGGTTTAAGAAGTTTGTGTTGACATCCCTTCTTCTCCTGTGATAACTGTTCACTAGGGGATAGATATTGATGGATTCAATGGCTTTGGATAAAACTGATCAAAATATTCAGCATTTTCGGATATTTCAGGGACCAAACAACTTATCAGGTAATCAAGAAAATAACCTCACAGTCTTGAATATGCTAATTTCCTTGTTTTACATTATTTATCTTTGGACCCTTGGCCAGATTTTCAGTGTGTTTTTTGTGTTAAGAGAAAAATGAATTCTGTTTTGAAATAGAAAAAGGTAATTTTGTGTATATTGTGTATTATGACATAGCAGTCTCAAGGTTTCAAACTACAAGAACTTGCCTAAACAAGAAGGGGATCTTGAGCTTGTAGGAAATAAATGAAGCAGACCGAGCGTGAAGCGTGGCTGGGCCACCAGCTCATCCCACCAATGTAAAGAAAGACCAGGCAGCCTTGAGCTGCGTTGGCGTTTGCAGGGGGTCCTGCTTTAAACAATATGGCCCAGCTCAGTGCCTCAGCGCTGTTATCTTTACCAAAACAATGGCATGGCCCCCCACAATCGGCCGCAGATTTCCAGTGCGCTTTTTGATGCCATTGTTGTGACAAAACCACTCACCACTGATTTTCACCAGCTTTCTCTCAGCTGTCTCACGCTGCAATGAGCACAGATCCTCTCACACAATTCAAAGGGCAACAATGGTGGTGATCAGTATGAGCTGTCACACAAAATTTGACCTTGTTTTGATAACTTTATTCTCATTTCTGAAGGAATATAATTCTTTTGTTTACATTTTTTAATCTGGGCTTCTAAGGTGAGGAATTAATAATGATCTAAGTAGCCTAATTACAAACAGACTGTACTGACATAACCATGTATATTGTGGGGGTTAAGACATGTTCACACACTTGAATTTGACCAAAAAAACGGTTATACATTATGTTTTTTGTCATTTTGAATTAGAGCTGCATCAATTAGCCTAGTTGTTAGCTAGTGAAAATAATTGTTTATTGCAGCCCTTGGGTTTAAACCATTGTGAAAAGATTTGAATCTAAAACACATTTCTAATGATTTTTGGACAGTTCTATTGGCATTATTTGCCCTTAGACCTTGATCTGAGTCCTTGATTAAAATTCAGTACTTTAAGTAACATTTTTGTCATCTATTATTTATATTTTCCGTCATATGACAGCAATTGCATAATCAGCCCACAGTAGGTCTTTACTAGAGGCATGACTTGGAAAGAAGATTCAATGTTTGACAGCTCTGCATAAAATATACAGCCTGCATGAAGTGTAACTTGTTGCAGGAAATATATCCAGGATTTGGACAGCCTCTTTCCCCTTGTAACTTTGAGATCTGGTGGAAAATGTTGTTAGAGTCGACGCATGATGGGTAGTGCTTTTTAACCCCCACAGCAGCTCTGCTGTCATTAGTGTTGACGTGGTCTTTTTTTCTCTGAAGCTTGCTGCCAGTGCATGTATCTCTAATTGAAAATGCTGGCTGGTATCTGTTTGTTTGCCTTTGTCATTCCATTACAGTTTTTTTTAACTCTGCACAGTGGAGCATCTTTGACAGCTGACAGTGGGTGACAGTAAACAAAAAATACAGCCAATACCAATCCAATGGAAAATACCCTGATTGGCTGGCATTCCAGTCCAACAGATTGGCTCAGGACATCCTTCTGTCTTTGTTGCCACAACATCACAGCTATTGTTATTTCCTCACAATTTGTACTCCTTTCTCTTATCTGCTGAACAGATTAGTGTAATGAAATTCTGTTTTTTGAGAGGAAAGGGAAGTGTGTGATCCTAACCAACATTATTGCAGTTAACAGTGTCTTGTGAAGTGGAAATTCTAAGGTGTGGACCTTTTTTGGACTTGTTCTCAAGTGCTAATGGTCAAACCACATATGTCTTCGATAAGAAAATATTCAGATACCATTGAGCTGGCCAAAGATCCCCCTGATGAACACAACTGAGAAGGATGGTTAAAAGGAAGGGGAGGGTTTTTAATGAAGGCCTATTGTCAGTGGTGACAGGGAGGGGGACCTTTTTAAAGTGTGTGTTGCAGAGTCAGGGACCTCTCGCCTTGGGGCAGGTGAGCAGTTTAGTTTCCCTCCTCCTTAGTATACTTTTTCTCTAATCCTTGGGGGTGGTAGCTACAGACAGGGATTGGTTAGTCTCTAATCAACAAGATGGTCCCTGATGCTGCACTTGCGTCCTTGAATGTCTGGACATGTGGAGAGTGTCTCCAAGTCTTCCTTTGTGTTTAGTTCCCAAGTTATTCTTTGTCAAAATCCTTTCGTGTCTAATGTCTACATTAATGTCCATCTCTCTGGTTATTCTTGTGAAATAATGTCACAGATGGCCAGGGCTTATGTCTCACTCGCGGATTATGCCCCCTCTACCAGTTTTTACAGCAGCCTATTGAATTAGTGTGTGTGTTTGAGTCAGAGAGGAGTCAATTGGTATCACACACAGACTCACACAGGCTCTTATTTTCTTAGCCTCTGTAATTTCTTGAACGTTCCAATACATTCAGTCTCTCATCTCACTCTACTGCCTGGTGGGGTTGGCCTTGATGAAAAACAGATGACTCTACTGTTTCCAGCCGGTGTCCCTGCTTCTTCCAAAACAGTGAGTTAGACATGAACTCACCTATTGTCTGGTGCCAACTTGAAGAGCCTCCTCTGATTAGCCTGCAACAGAGCGGGACACAGGCTCCTTCCTCTCCTGTTGTCTAGATAGAGATTCATCTTGCTTTTCCTTTCAGATTTTATTTTGTCCCACTAGCTTAATTGTCTCTAAAACATATTTATTTGACGTGTGCTGTAGGAAAATTGTAGAACAAATAAAACATGGAACCTATACAGCTTTGAAGTGTAGCTTTCTTTTCCTTGGCAAAATAAATACAGATAAAAGCCCTTTACACCCTTCACTGCTTTGCCTGGCTCTATAGACAGGGAATGCCATTCATAGCAGAGTGACTGATGTGATATGATTGGTAAAAAAAAAAAATTGGAGAGATGCAATCTGAATGCATTTTGTACATTCTTTTTCTCATTTCTCTTATCATCTTTTGAAACCTAACCCTTAACAGAGAGACAAAAGATAGTCTCAACATTTCTTTTGACACACACACACACACGGTGTTGTAGAGAAAGAATGATTGCACAATAACTGCCACAAAAATTGAATTTCTTCAAACTTATGTAGTACGAGTGCCCTTTTAATGGTACACTGTTAACAAATCTTATCATACACGAATAGAGACTCTGTGCTACAGTTGTATTTATCGGATTCTGAAGAAGTACAAAGTTGAATAGATAAATCTGACATTTAGCTGTCATTCCTAACTGTACCAGATTTCAAAGGTGGCTGTTACACAGATAAAATCTGTGGCTTTGGCCCCACCTCACCTGTGACCACAGAAGTACAAAAAGCACGTCATCATCTCTATATTCATCATCCTTGCGCGTCTGGGAATGTAATAACTGTGACTGAGACAGTGTGACCTGTTTACATAGATACATGTCTCTTCCGGTGCACGTAATGTCACTGCACGCCTGGAGGAAACAGAGAACAAGTTTCATCACAGCAGTTTTGTGCAACAACAACTGTGTTAGTCAGTGTCACTCAACCACAGCTGTCTTACACTTTTAATCTGAGCGCACAACAGTGCATGTGGGTAAAATAGAACGTGTACTGTATTATTTTTCCCTGAGGGGATTTGTCTGGATTAGACAGAAGATGACGGTTAAATTTCATAGTTTCAAAATGACAAAGTGCTTGCCAAATGATGTGTGTGGCAAAGACAAAAGGAATGTCAAGAATGTATTTATCACTGGCTTACCTGTGACTCAAAAAGTGCTTCATACCTGGCATTGTCATGCGTCTCCAAATGCATCTCGAGTGATTGGATCTCATTTCCTGGTTCTACAAGTAAATAAACATGTACGTCTTGCTATTTCTGTCTGAAAGACCAAAAACATAATTGTTAGGAAAAACTGGCACAATTTTACACATTTTTACTGTATTTGTAAAGTTGGACAAGTTGTTGTGTCATTAAAGTTGGTGGTCTTGCTTCATAGATTAGGGTCAAATCAGTTGAAACAGTTTATTCAAAAAGCTACTAAATGTTTGCACGGTGTAATCAAATTTCTAGAAAACTTGACCGATTAAGAATTTACCGGAACTGTTTTGGTAAAGTTAATTTAGTTTGGGCTCACTTTACAACTCTCACAATTGCTCAAATTCACTGATGAAATGAGTTAATACATACAGTACGTTAACAAAAATGTGATGCTTGTCTTGGAAGATAAGAGAGCCTAAATGCGGAATTTGGATTACAGTTAACCAAATGGAAATCAGAGTGTGTTTTACCTACTCCATGAGGACGTCATTTTTGTGTAGGCAGTCCTTACATGTGGCCCAGGACACATTTGCATGCAAACTTCTAAAGAATGTGGCCACATGCGTCCCAGACCATCTCTGTATGTGGTCTCAGATCTCAATCTGAATCTCAGTGCGTCTTGGATTCCTTTGTACGTGATGCTCCACCTGTGATTGGATCACACAAAAATGGGGTGTGATAGTACTGACTTTGACTAATGAAGATAAAAGTTTGTGATTGCAAACTGTACATGGTCGTTTGGTTTTGGAATTAATAAAACTTTTGTTAATCTTGTCAAGGTCTTTCTACTTACATGACCTAACCTACTTGTGCCTCCTGTTCTTTTTCCAGAGAATCTGGAAGAACATCAGGAGGTGGTGCAGGAACGTTTGGCAGAGTTGCTCCGCGTCCTCAAGGCTGTCATCGGCAAACACCAGACCCTCAACTCTGTGGACATCCTGGGAGCAGCTGGAACTGTCATTGCCAAGGTCAAAGGTCAGTAATTACTAACTAGCATGCATGGACACACAGACGCACAAGTAATAACACACAGGTGGCCAGATGATGCTCAGATATCTTGTTGCATTACAGGTTCAAGCAAGGGGTCTACATCAGTCTTGAAACCAGTGTGGGAAATCCCCTACAGAAATGTTTTACAGCTCTGTGCTTGGTTAGAGTTGGCTTGGAGATTTGTTTTAAAAAGGTCACAGTATGAGAAGTTATTATTCCTTCAGCAACAGATCCATTTCCCGTCTACTTAATGAATACAAACAAAAGGATTCTCAGCTCATGAGTTCAGTCTGCTAGAAACATGATCCACTGCAAAGGTATTTCTTCACTTGACTTGCACACAAGAATCTGTACGGAGGAGACTACGTGGCTGTAATTTGCATTCCATATTTCAGCGACCGCGGAGGCCCCTTGACTGGCTGCTTGTCAGTCAGACACGTCCTCGTTTCTTCATTCTTTTCTGCATGTCGTGAGGTGTGTGGCTGTCTGACAGCTCATCTGCCCTATCTTAAAACCTGCGTTGTGACCTACTCCTTAAGAATGCTTCAGAATACACGTGTGCATCTGCAGTCCACTGAGTAGTGCTTTGACAATGTTTAGAATGCAAACAGGAAACAAAAGAGATCCACTATTGGCTTCAGAATACATGTGTGCATCTGCAGTCCACTGAGTAGTGCTTTGACAATGTTTAGAATGCAAACAGGAAACAAAAGAGATCCACCATTAGATCAGACAATGGAATTATTGGCATTGTTGAGACTCAAATGATAGAACAGACTGTGACTTCAGTGACGATGGAAAAATTACACCATGACGAATGACTGAAGGCTTCTGTCATTTATAAACATTCATAAAAGAAAGTTTCTAAGACACCCAGTATAACATTTATGATAGTAAATGGGTTTCCTGATATTCATAAGTAGTAAAAAAATCAAGGTTTTGATGCACCAATTTAGTTTTTCAGTTTCACATTCTTTCAGTTACCCCTGCCATAATACTTTCAAAAGCCACAATAAACTCTGCCCTATGCTAGCACAAATAAAAAATATTCCAATGAGTCTGTGGAAAAGTCAAATTGGTTCTCTCAACCATTCAGTCAAGCTGTTTCAGCCCAAAAAATCTTCCCCAGTCTTTTGTCCAAAGTCAAGTCATTTTACAATATAGCCCAAAATCACAAATCACATTGCCTCAGTGGGCTTTACATTCTGTACAGTGAACAACATCCTCTGTCCTTAAACCGTCGGTTCAAAGAAGGAAAAAATCCCTTAAAAAACCTTGTAGTTTGGTTAAAAAAAAAAGATGGAAGAACCTTAAAGAAGAGCCACAGAGCAGGGATCTGTCTTCGAGGACTTACAGACTTGCAATAGATGTCTCATGTACAGAATCGCCATATGCTTTACAATAATCAATAGACTTGATGAGGTAAAACATTAAATATATTGTCTTTGTACTGTTTTCAGTTGAGCACAATTCTAATAGGATAAACAATTTATCACATGCTGTTTTATTTATTTTATAAAGCGCCCCGACTCTCTTGAATCGAGGCTGTACCTAAATTAGTGGGTAAGATGACATTTTCTCTTTGAGAGAATAATTTGATCAAGATACTTATTATCATCTTGTATGCTAAAAATGCACACAAATATGCTCAAACAACTTAACTGCGATAGAATGGTGGTTCTACTGTACAGTACGGCAGTGCAGCATGCCATTATTCCTATTTCATAAGGATAGCCTAATCAATAACTCAGGCAGTAAATGCAGTAATTGAATCTTGGAAATTTGCCTGTCCACAAGGGGGTGCCTTACATTGCCGCACACTGTGGCTGGACTGTCCCTAATGGCCAGTAGGTAACACAATACTGACACAGTCAGGGAGCCAGAGGAGGACTGAAAAGAAGAGGCGGAAAGAGGAATGAATCACTGAGATGCCAGAGATCAGGACTCAAAGGTCTGGATGATAACAGGTCTTGTGCGCCTCAGTGTCTTCAGAGTGTGTCGTCTCCTCATCCTTGTTGCCCTTTGATGTTTGGTCATGACACCTGGGGCATCTGGACAGCTGCCAGAATTTACTGGAAAAAGAAATCCCCCTCCCCCTTCTGCAAACACATGGTTGTCTAACCAGTTTTAAATGCCATTTACATGCAGATGTTATCCGCAAACTATTCTCTTACTATTGTTTTTGTCTGAGACTGTAGGCAAGTTTTAATAAACCTGACAATGTTAAGAGACGTGTTCAGCTCCACTCAGTTGTATAATTCCAAGGGTTTCATACTAGACAGAGACGCCTATTGTTTTATTGCCTGTACTTTTTCTCTGTTTGTGTGTCATCAAAGATATGATCTTTTCACGGACTCTCATTGGTTCAAAACCAGACCCAGACAGTGTTTTCTTTTCCCTGGTCACATTTTGAGAGAGTGTTCATTTTCGCCTCCTCCTACTGAAAAACTGCAGGGCACTGCAATAAAAGTGTCAACTTCCACAACTTATTGAAATTCTTTCCCTGCTCTCTGTCGCCCTTTGTCAGGGGAAGATGCTGGCAGCTGACAGAGTGTGTTTGTTTAATGCAATCAATCTTGTATGTGCACGTCAGAGGTATTTTTCTGTCCCTATGTAGAAAAAAAAGTTATAGATTTATTTGAATAATTTAAGGAAAGTTGTTTACACTCTTTTCTCTATTTAAACACAATTGTACTTTTAGTTGGCCTCATGAATGACCCGTCATGCCAAAGAAAATCAATGTAAGTTCAATAGTGCTCACTAAAGGCATTTTTTTAGGGGCTAATTGTCCCAGTTACGGCTCAAGCGTGAGAAAACAATGGCCCCTGTACTTGAATGATGCAGTTTCCATATTTCAATCGTGGCAAGGGGGGCAGAGCTCTGGAATCATTGTTATGAGACCCACAGGATATCCTGAGGAAGAAGTCAGCGCGGAGTTGTACGCTAGCATTCAGGGCCAGGGAGGTGCACGGCAGGGAGGCTTTCATCGCTCAGTCTCTTCTCTTAGTGTCCTCGAGAGTCTCCCTGGAACGTGGGGTTGCCTCCCCAACGCAGGATGCCATGACCCTGCTGTGCTTCGTCTTAGGTTGGGACTTTACAATTACCCAACCGCCACTGACATGGATCGAATTTGCTCTTGTGAAGAGAAAATGGAAGCACAAAAGTTAGAAAGCAGTTTGGGAACTGGAGCTGTCTACGGCTGTTTTTTTCCCCAGCACCTGAGGTTTTGTGGTCCCAGTTACTAGATAATGATGCCAGGTTTCATAGAGAAAAGGTAAGTGTTGTCAAGGTTGTCTGTAGTGTTACATGTCACAGAACTCAAGCTGTGTGAGTGTTTCCTGTTGCGGGCAGACAGGAAGTACTCAGCTTAGTCGGATTTCACTGCCTGTTTCTTGTGTTCCTCCACTTGCTTTCTGCAAATGCCTTCTTGCTGAGTAAACCGTTTCCTGACATCTCGTTCTCGAAGATTTATCAAGCGTCGTTGGCCCTGCGACTCTAAATTCGGTGGATATCTTGATGGAAATACATCTGAAAGCAATGTCTTCGATTGATTGCCTCTTCTGAGCATGATTAACATGGACGATGGCATGTGGAATTATAACACAGTGGAACAAAGGAGGGAAAATCTGGGATTGTTTCTGAATATTCCTTGAACATCCATCCTTGAAGATCCTTGAAGCTGTTCAGAAGAGAAGACTTTTTTGATTTGGTAGGAAGACAGGGACTGCACATGGCATTGGCTCAGACAGGCTTTAACAGTTTTGTTTTTAATCTGTTTGCAACGCCTTTTCTTTAAAATGTTTGACCCTGTTTCACCACCCAGGAGGCTGACTTTCGTTCTCTCATCGAAGAGAATGTCAGCACTTACCTGAAACTACTTTAGCACTTTAAGAGACTCCTCCTCACTCCTCAAAAAATCGAAATGGTCAACTATGGTTGTTACTACTTATGATTGCAGAAGGAAAACAGATTTTTTAAACTTCATACATTTACTTTGATACATGGTTGTTGCTTTTAGAAATAAATGTAGCTGTTTCTTTTGACTTGCATGTTATTTACTTGACCCATTGTCTATGTCTGTTTATGATTTTTATGTTTAGGAACTCATGGCCCAGCCACAAACCGGCCTTGTCGTGTAAATACGTCTGTTGAATGATTGAGTAGAGATAAACGGGTTTGTACCATTTCGGCTGACATTGTATTGTATCACTCTCCACAGGCGTTAACTTCAAGGAAGTGAACCCAGAAAACACAAAAGCTATATTTGGCGAGATACACACATCCATTGACACTTTGGCATTCACATTCGGCAATGTGTGAGTACAATGTTTGTATACCTTTTCAACACCACAAGATTTATTATTACCTTTTGGTGTGACAGCCAAGAAAAGCGGGCTGACTTGCCCAATCTTTAAAACCTTGAGTTAATCTTTTTGCCCTCTGTGTGTCTGTTTTTTGAATTGTAGTAATTGTTGTTGTTTTGTATTCCAACTGTATTTTTGACATATATTTGCATCTTCACATATACCCCTCAGAGTTTCTGACTTCCTTATGGGAGATGTGGACAGCGGCTCAGGGTTGGGGATCCCCCAGACCAGAAGAAGCAGGGTGAGACCATCTTCCTTTTCCATCTTCCAATTTATTTTATTGTTGTTGTTTTCAAAGCTTTGTTCAATCATGGCAGTTTTCAAAAGGGTGCACTCAAAGCAGCAATTTTACCACGCCTCCATTTAAAAAAGCCTCAAAGACTTGCTTTCTTTACTTAATTTGGGTGCTGAAAACCCAGCTGCTTCTGATGTCTAACTTTGATTGTATGTCTGCTATTTAACCCCTTATAATTGGAAATGTCTCTTTCACAGTCTTTTGACAATCTCTCTGTGGATCCTGAGGGATATGTTTCAGAGAAAAGTGACCTTGTGGGTAAGTGTCATTCACATTCTTTAATTTACCTCTTAGCAGTGCGGGTGTGAAATAGATTAATCCTGATGTGTAATAGCTATTAATGGCTGTTTTACAAAGCATTTGATGGTGCCGTTGTAGCCCGGGGCACCTTGGAGTGTCAGCCTGTGAGTTAGCTGAGTGATTAAGGCTTTGGACTCTTGAATGCCTGAGGTAGACCCGCCTTAAACCTCTGCTTCCACCCCTGTTATTTCTGCTTCTTTTTTCATACTAGCTGCTCGTTTTGCCCTGGCCTTCCACATATCTGACATTCCTTGCCTGTTTAGGAGTAGTTCCGTGTGGGATGGGAAACACATGGGGTTTGTGTTAAATCCGATGGCGGGCGGTTGGGAGAGGTGTTCACAGTGTAACCAGTAAAAAGAAAATAACGCTGTTGGACTACTTTAAAAGATGCCCAGCACTTTCATATCCTCCCACACTCCCAGCGTCGACCTCAGTATGCTTTCTCATTTACCTCCCACATACACCTGTTGGGATGGTAGAACTGAGAGACACTTAATTTGTTTGATGTTTGAGACTCTACTGCTAACTCTTCAGGCCCAGAGGTGCAGTTATCACGGGAGGAAGAAGTTGACCTGACCCTTCAAAAGAATGACAGCGGGGTGGAGTCTGCTCTACTCTACGCCAAGGCCTGGTCCAAGTATATTAAAGACCTTCTGGCCTGGATGGAGAAACGACTGGCTATGGGTAAGAAAAGGGCATCACTGACAGTGCAGTGGGCTGCATTAAGATAATAAACTTGATATTATGTGAAAGCATGTGTTGATTGATAACTTTTGAACTGGAATTCTGTCTTAGAAATGGCCTCATTTTATGTTGCAATGTAGTTGAAACAGGACTTCCTAGATATCCATAAATTGGATCCATAAAACTACTTGCAAATATGACCCCCGAGTGATTATGAGCCTTTTAGATTTAGAGGTGGCAGAACAGTTTGTGCTCACTTTAAAGACATTTAGTCATGGTAATGAGGCAGTCAATAAGGCGAGAAGCAGTAAGGGCCTCACTCCCCTATACCCTAAGGCAAATAAATGCAGAGTCATTTATTTCAGCAATACCAAATATCAGTTACATTCAGGAATATCAAAATAATATGAGAATAGGCCATTGCAAAACATCTGGAATTGTAAAAATCTACATATGCTTGTTCACTGTATGATAGAATATATGTATGCTTATGCTTCAGGCGACTTTATTAACAAGCAAACTCTGACTAATAGGCCTATAGAAGGCTGCAAGTGAATTGTGATCCCAAAGGTCCTGCTGTTATGTATTAATGAGCTATATTGATTTAGCAGTCTGAGCAGAAAACATTTGCCTGCTAGCCTCACTGCTTGTTCCATCTACTTAGAACTGATTTATAGGGCTGCAACTTATCTTCACAAGTAAAAATTACTTATTTTTTCCGATCAACAGTAAGAAACCAAAAGACTCTGCATTTACAAAAGAAAATGTCAAAGAAAAGCAGCAATTCCTTAAATATAAGAAGCTCAAACCAAATTAATATTATAATTTAATATCAAAATAGTTCTCAATTAATTTTCTTTCAATCATCTAATTCTTCCAGTTGCGTTGATGGTAAATATCCAGTATGTTCTAAAGTATGAAGGGTGATGTGAGCACTACAATAAGTTCCTGTATGAGCTGAAGCTCATGAGTAAACTGTTTTCGGTCGCGGCCATCATTGTGCAGTTAGATGAAATACACTAAAATGGTTTTGTCCAAAAAAATAGTTCTTTATCAGCTGGCAGCAATATGGAAAAATAATTCTTTATTCTTTGTTTTCTTTCAGACATCGAGTATGCCAAAAATTATGTCAAAATGGCAGAGTCTGCCAAGGCACTAGCCAGTCAACAGGTAAAAGAAGAACCTAAACTCTGTTTAAAATTGTTGTTTAAAATATTTGTTTGAAATTATTTTTGAGATGTTGTTTTCTTTGTTTTGTTTCTCCAAGGACTACATGCCATTCAGCGATATCTACGTTGCCACATTCAAGAATGACATTGAGTACAGACAGCTGTTTATTCAAACTGCAATGGCTCTTCAAACAAATAAATTCATACAGGTAAGAATGCAAAAAGGAAGTCCTTAAAGAAACACCTCCTCCAACTTCAGACTTGTTGAACACGTCAGACCATCAGCATTTCATGGCATAAGTGTCTCATTGAGTAGAGACATTTTTTTTTTCTTTGAAAGTGAGTGCACAAAATAAAACATTGCAAAGGAATATTGTGAAATTTACTCTATGGGAAAAAAGCACACTTTGCCTCTTGTCAAAAAATTTGCAATTTTTAACATGATGAACCTGCGTTTAGTTCAGTAATTCTTATCTTTCAAGTCTGTCTTGTAATCCGACTATTCTCAGGCTCTTATGGGTGTTGTCATTTCTTGTAAAACCATTGCTAAAGACTTAAAGCAATTTAAGTCAGAAAACCTTCCTGTTATCCTCTAGTCAGTAGGGATATTTTGTAACAGTACTTGCTGATAAGGACAAAAGCATCTTTGACGTAGTTTTCATCCTTATGTCTTACCTTCAGTGCAAAGCTTAAATTAACAAAGTTATTCAGAAAAAATGGCTTTTTAAAATTGTAATTGTGTCTAACTGTTGACTTTTCCCAGCCTCTTGTGGCACGTAAGAGTGAACTGGACAAGTTGAGGAAAGACATCAAGGAGCAGTGGCAGAGGGAGCAAAAGAAAATGGTTGGTAACAAGTCACTTTTTACATACATTACCAGCCAGGTGATTGTTACCTAACCATCAGCATCGTTTCATTTGAATTTGTGAAACCAGTGACCGAAGCGAGAGTTTATTTACTTTGTTTTTGTTTCATCGTTTACTGTGTCACTTTACATGGAAGGTTAAAATAGGTGTGTATGATTATATTCATGATAACTGTTGCACTCTTGCATTTTTCAATATCATGACTGTTTGTGGTTGATGTGTGGGGTTTTGGCAGCAAGAGGCAGATGCAACATTGCGTAAAGCGCGGGCGCTGAAGGCCCAGAGGAGAGAGGAGTACCAGAAAGCCCAATCATCCACCAGCCGCTCCCAGGAGGAACAGTCTAATGCTGGTAACAAACAGCTGGAGAAGAAGAGGAGGCTGGAGGAAGAGGCTTTGCAGAAGGTAGACGAGGGAGAAAATGTCGGGATGAAAATACTTGGTGTGACATATCCTGATAGGGCAGTTAATAATAGCATCTATTGTGACACCCTTTTTGTTGTCAAAATCTGACTTTACAGCAGTGCTTTTTAGTTGAATGTCTGCCCACTCATTCTACTTAGCACTTAGAATTTCATCCGCACCCTCACATTATTCTCTGTATCAATTGCTGTGGTCAGGCGGAGGAGGCCCAGGACCAGTACCAGAGCTGCTTGGCTGACGCAGGCGTCAGGAAGATGGATCTGGCCAACGCCAAGAGCACCATCCTCACGCAGATCCGAGAGATGGTCTTCCAGTGTGACCTCACGCTCAAAGCAGTGAGTGGACAGTACATAATAGCAGTAGTCAGCTAACAAAACAATGAAATGAGAAAAGAAACCAGACTTATCAGTAGAATTTAGTCTGTTATAGAAATATCTTGTCAGCACAGTGCATGATAAACAAAAAAGAAGCTAGCAACCATAAACTGAAAACACATGAATAAAACAAGGCAATGCTTTTTTTCACTTTCAATTACATTTATAGATCTTGTAATAAATGGACATTTAACAACAACACTATTTGTAAATGCTTTCATATAATTTCAATGGCGTGTTAACATTGTATAAAGGAGCCCTATCTGTTTAATGAATGTGAATATCTGTCAAATACATGTGCTCAAAAAATGACTGATGGTGTGGCAGAAACATCACTACTTAGCTGAATATGATTTTTGATACTACAAAATGATTCAATAATTTAAATTAAGATGAAATAAAAGGTAATTCAAACCATCTATAGGCTGACAAAATCATGGAATTGCTATTAAGTGACAAAACAAACTATTTGACAGTCACCGCTACTCAGATTCAGTATGCATTTTTAAGATGGGAGTGGTTAATCAAATTGTGAAACAGATTTCAAAAATTAAGAAAAGTACTAAAAGGTTGTATAGAATTCTTTGTCAGGTTCTCAATCCTGTTTATTTAATCACTGTCTGAATATTTTCTGATCTAAATTGTCAGTTTCTTTATATTAAATGGGAAAAAGAGAAAACACAGTATATGCAAGAATGTTTGTCTGCCTGTATTTATCTGTTGTCTTATCTGTTTACAATCACTTTGATTCATCCAGTCAGACGTCATTTACTCTCTAACTTACTCATTAAACAATCTGTCATTCTTCAGGTTACAGTGAACTGGTTTCAGATGCAACAGGGGCAGACTGTGTCGCTCCCCACCCACTACCAGGACCTGAGTGAGAGTGCCAAGCTGTACGAACCGGGTGAATGCTACGCTGAGTTTGTCCGCAACCTTCCCAAAAATCTGCCCAAAGAACGTTTGCACTCGGACTCCATCTCCTCTGACAATACCAGGTACGAAAGAATGTGGATGCTCAGTAAGATTCTGGAAATGATCCCAAACAGAATATCAATACCTCCTAAGTCAGACCTAAACCCCTCAGCTTTGTGCAAGTGAATTGCTCATGAAATCGGCTTGTGGCAATGCTTTTATTAGGGTTTATTGCAGTTTAATCACAGTCATCACAGATTGTTGCACATGTAGCCATAACATGAGACAGTCTATGTTAAATGAGCCCAACTGTGGTCTGAGTTTTGTTTTAGATTGAGTTTCAGTTTTAGAGGCGATTGTTACAAAATATCTCTAAGTCACTCCCGTCTCTTTTTAGAAGTTGCTCATAGCCTAGTTCTTCTTTCAGAAAGGTAACAGTGAGTCAGAGCGGGAGGAAGCGGGAGAGAGAGAGAGAGAGAATCGAGGAGAGACAGAATGCGTGTTGAATTTTCTGCCCTTCCTCAGGAAATATCTGTGGCGCAGGCAGAATGCAGCAGGGGAGATTGTGAGCGTGAGAGTTTGGCTCTGGTTTGAAGCTGTCCCTAAGACTCTACTTATTGTCAAAGCAGCGTCAGAATCAGCTTCCTACACACACACACACATACACACACATACACACACACACACACACACACACACACACACACACACTGACTGCCACTAAGAAAACAAGCAGCCACAACTTCACTTTCTTAATACCATGTTAATGGTAAGATTAATGATGCTGTTGTTGCTCTACTTGTTACCATAAAGCATAGAAATCACGAGTGTTGACAATGACTGTAAAAATGCAGTGGTGACCTAGTTTAGTGCTTAAACATGTTCATACTTCCATTATTGGGTAGCCACAAACGCCTTTGACGTGACATTTTATGTTGTAGTGGTCTGCTGGCTGAACTAATTTCAGTTTCTGTTCCTTATCCTGTCTTTCATTCTTAGTAAAGCCTTCAGCACTAGCTTTTCTGACGATTCATTGAGGTCACTCAGAACAATTCAAACTGAGGTTGTTTTTTTTTTACTTGGTGGCTTTAATCAACATCTGTTTCTAAGTCTGGGATTACGAATACCTTGAGTGGTCTCCAGTACAACTTAGGTTAGCATGTAATAGACAGAAACATGCGCTCTGTTAAAGGGCTTGTTTTCTTTTTCAATTAATTGAATCATGTGGCTAAATACAGCAGAGGAAGAAGAGGTAATATAATGTGCTAAACTACTCTCAGTAATATTGTTTTCAGAGTTTGGCACAACAGATTGAAATGTGACATGCTTGCTTATTCATAGCACTCTGCTCCAAGGAGTTATAAATTATTGGGAGTGTTGGTGGTGGGTGTTAGCAAAACAGATTACATGCCAGAAAATGAAAGCCAGAATGGCCTGGTGTAGTAATAGTTGAGTCACTGGTGTTGATCAACAACACCAGGCTATTGCACACTGTGTAATACAATAAGGCTGAGCTTTGGGACAATAGAAATCTATCTTACAAGCAAATTCATCATGTGTAACCTTAAACGCTGACTGTATGTCCCCAGGTTTGTTTTCAACAAAAGGTCAGTGGGCAGCACTCATTCCTCCCATGGCAACCTGTCACAGGCATCCATCACCTCCTGTGACCTGCCTAGCGCAGATGAAGTGGACAGTCCACTACACCAGCCTGCGAAGATCAGTGAGCGGAGGTCCAACAGCACCGCAGACATACAAGGTGCTCGCTGAGTTATTAATGTGAACTCAAGAAATGATCACATGGATATTTACAATTACTATTAACACCAGAAGACTTCAGAGAAGATCCGCTTTGATATGTGCTTTTACAATTTTAGGTGTAACATCTGTCAGTCATTGATAAAAATACAATTTTTAGTTGGGTTAGTTGTTTTTTTCGGACATTTTGAGGTTAACCTCAGGTCATGTTTTTTCTTCCCAACATAGATATGAACTATTTTAGAAACTGGGTGATCCCCAAACCCATAACAGCTGAAGCTGGCAGGCTATCTGTTGGTTAGATCAGTTTGCAAACCTGCTTCTATCTTTACATGAGCCTTTTGGGGACTTTCCCTGTGTATTGAGTCACGGAAATTTAGTCATGACTAAAATCAAAACATTCAAAGTTGTGTCTTGTCTGGAATATCTGTGTGACCACCTGTCTCTGAATCTCATGCTTAGAAAATCCCTAAACGGGAAATGTAGGCATTTTTCTTTCTTGTTATTCTGTGCGTGTGTGTGTGTAACTGGTGGTCTGTGTGTTTTCTTGCAGCGCTGAGAAATCCAGCCACGCTGAGAGCCTGGGCCTCCGGCAGTCAGGGCAGCCAGGGAGGGATGTGCAGTGACTCAGAGAGTGCTGGAGGCAGCAGCGAGTCAAGATCCATGGACTCTCCCACTGCCAGTCCAGGTAGGAGGATTTTACATTGACACTTTTTCAGGGCTCCGGACTGTTTGCCTGCACATGGGCCCAAAAAAATCGGTCAAGTGCGACTGGTGTACCTGAAACTTAGCAGCTCTGAGAAAAACAAAATAAGAAAAGTAACAAAAGAAAATATTTTTGAGTTCATGACAGAATTTCTTGTTGTGTGTGCTCTGATTTAAGTGAAATAGAGCACTTATCCGTATCTTGATTGTTTTTTCCAATCAATCCTGTGTACATAATGTTAAGAAATTAAATTGAAATATATTATTGGGTACACCTAAATGAAAACGTTTGTCTGGAGTCCTTTCTTTTAATTTATAAAATGTCTTGAGCGTGCTTGCGCATGAAAATAATCAAAACACACATGGGACAAGGACAGATAGAGAGACACCCAAATCACGTCACAGAAAAGATGATAAAAACATTTTTGAGAGTGAGATTAAAAAAAAATAGTTAGCAAATAAAACAACTTTTTGATACCCAAACACAACAAAGCTAAAAAAAAGATGATGAAGGCACTCATGATGTATTTCTTTCTACTGACATCTTTTTTTGTCTGTAGTTTAACTTCCCCACAGACCACGTATTACTCATTTCTAGGTGGAACACTTCCCTCTGCAGCTGAAACTACTGGCCACTTTGTGCAAAGCTTTTAGATACTCAACACTAAATCTCCACATAGAGAGCACCTTAGGTTATTTGCTCTCAGTATTGCAGTGGTACATGTCTTTGTGCTCGAAAATCTGAACTTCGCTATGTACAGATTCATGACTTTTGTGCCTATATATGCGCAGGTGACTTTAAACGGCGGCTGCCGAGGACTCCTTCCACTGGGACCATGTCTTCTGCTGACGACCTGGATGAGAGAGAGCCACCGTCGCCCTCAGACAATGGTAAGGCATGTGTGCGTGTTTAATGTCCCCCCTCAGGCAGATGCATGCTAATGTGTATACCAATTTTGGCCTTGTGTCTGCCATGACAACCAGTCAGCGTGTCCATTTATGTGACAGGGAAGTTAAACAAGGGAGGGACAAATAGTGAGTTCGAGAGAGAAGGAGACCGCTGCACACATCATATAAGGTGCTTTTTTATGCGCCTGGCTCTGTGGTGGATTTCGCTTACTTCAAATGTTTTTACACTGAATGGAGCAGCACAGATGGGGGTCATGTTAGTTTTGGCATATGGCCTCAGCTTATACTTCCTGTATCTATGCTGAGCAGTCCCGGTCAGTATGTATGTTTATTTTATCATTTTGAATCGCGGCAGAAGATCAGCTCCTTCCCTATGTTTTTTTTTTAATTTAATTTTGTTTTATTTCTTGTAAGATGACATGCAACGTTGTGCTGTCTGACCAGACAGTAAATGTATACATAAAATATGAGAATAATGGCTCTTTCATAGCAGAAGTTGACTTAATATACCTGGAGGGATTCTTTTTAAAATAGATAAATAAGCGTTCATGACTTTTGTTGTGTCAAACGACTGAATTTTCTAAATAAGGCTCTGAATGAATGTGTCAACAAAACTGCATCTCAAAACTGCCATTTACTGTATGTAGTGGTGTGACATCAACAAAGACTTCTCTGATTGCCTTCATAGAGGATCATTGTTTGTTTCCCTCCATATAAGAACAAAGTATGAAGTCACCAGTCGAATTAGTTTCCTCATCGGAGCCTCTTGTTTTTCAGGTCTGGCAGAGATGGTGACAGAGACGGCCAGTTCTCCTGGTCCATTCAGAAATGCTCAGATGTCTAAAGCTGCTCAGACCCATAAGTTGAGAAAACTACGAGCTCCATCTAAGTGCAGAGAGTGTGATAGTCTGGTGGTTTTCCACGGAGCTGAGTGTGAGGAGGTAAGGTGTAATATATACTCAGCTGTAGAAATTATAACGTTAAGTATGTGAATTTGTTTCATTGATACAGTAGAATTTTCAAATATAGAAGACAGCTACTACATGTTGCCATCTGACTGAATTAGATTTGATCAAAGTATCAATCGACTTCTTTTTTTCTCTTCTATATTTTCACATCTCTATCTCCTTTCCTTTTACCAGTGCTCTCTTGCTTGCCATAAGAAGTGTCTAGAAACACTTGCTATCCAGTGTGGCCATAAAAAGCTTCAAGGAAGACTACACCTGTTCGGTATCGACTTTGCTCAAGCATCAAAGAACAGCCCAGATGGTATTCCTTTTATTATCAAGAAGTGCACCTCTGAGATTGAGAGTCGTGCACTCAACATCAAGGTAAACTTAGTTTTTCACACAGTAGAGTTGTTAATCTTTATCATGTGATATCTTGAATTGCTCTGCCTTTCCAAATGATACACATTTTATTTTCTTAACTTAAATACCGCAGTTTGGGTAATGTTCTGAAAATAATTTCTAAAAATGGATCTGTTTTTTCCTTACAGGGGATTTATCGTGTGAATGGTGCCAAATCACGTGTCGAGAAGCTCTGTCAGGCGTTTGAAAATGGGAAGGACTTAGTTGAGCTGTCTGATCTCTCACCTCATGACATCAGCAATGTCCTCAAACTTTACCTGAGACAGGTGGGTTTTAAATTCTTACAGAACAATTGAAAAATGGAAATTTACATCAAATTATCATTTGTTACATAGTGTTCTATGTAGTATAACACAAGTTAAATTCTTAATCATAAAATGGGTAATTGAACGTGGGACTTTTTGATCTTATGTATTTGTACCTACTTTAAACAAACACTTTATTCATGTAGATTCACACATATTCCACTTCTAATAACACAAAACACTTCACCGTTTTCCCACTATGTCCAGCTACCAGAGCCACTGATCCTGTATCGACACTACAACGATGTTATTGGCTTGGCCAAAGAGTGCCAGAGAGTGATTGTGGAGGAAGCTGATAAATCTCACAGCACCCAGGCAGGAGAGAAATGCAGGCCGAGCGTCCAGCTCAACAGAGTCATTTTCAAGATCAGGGACTTTCTCCAGCAGCTGCCGACAGCCAACTACAGGACTCTGCGCTTCCTTATAGCTCATCTCAACAGGTAAAACCCAGAGCTCAACCATTGTAAAGATTTCTGTGTGTCCCTCTCTGCACAAATGATTCACAAACTTCCTCAGGCCACAAAGGGAAACAGAGACTTCCCTATAGCTCAGAGGAAGTAGCACAAATTACATAAAACTTAGGTTCTTTTGATAGTCATGTTCAGTTGGTTTTCAAATCTGACCCCCAGCACTGAATAGAAAATTGAACTCTCATGACCTTAACATTTAACTTTGACGATTTCATGGCCAATTAATGAGTATAGTGTTTTGAATTACATTTGCTGAAGTGATTGCAGAGACTTTTTCGGTCATCACATGACAGAAAACGGATTTGGCTCGTTAAGTTTGTGGAGGCAGCTTTCATTTCTGTCAGAATGCTTCCACTGAAGTTTGTTTGGTCAAACCTTTACTCACATCCTGTGTCTGATTCTGAATTCATGTTCTATTGACTAGATCAAAATACCGTATGTGTGGTTTATGAATGAAACTCACCACCACTCTCTGTTCTCACAGAGTGACCGAGCAGGCAGAGGAGAACAAGATGACTGCGAGTAACCTGGGCATTATCTTTGGCCCCACGCTGATCAAACCTCGACAGACAGACGCTGAGGTGTCCCTGTCCTCTCTGGTAGACTACCCCTACCAGGCCCTGATGGTGGAGCTGCTGGTGCGACACTTCCAAACAATCTTTGACGTGTCGCTCCTTTCTGGCTCCGACATCACCACAGCCGGCCAGGCGTCCCCCAGACTCACACCACAAGAGAAGGTGCAGCGGCTCAGCAGATACTCCACCTCCCTGATGGACATCAAAGAGGTGAGGAGGGATGGAGGGGTGATCTCACTGCTCTGGCATGTGCTTGTTTTGCTATTGTGGAAGCAATCTTCAGGAGCCGAGGACAACCTCTCTTGTAATTAAGTTGACTAAAATCATCCACAGAATGTGAAGTAATAACATTTTTGACATTATGACTTCTGCGAACTGTGTTGCAAAGATCTCTACTGATGTTAGCATGCTAACCAGCTAGCCCCAGCCTGTTTCAGTCCAAAGCTCCCTTGTTAGCAGTGTAAAAACTGAGCTCACAGTGTGGACCGCTAGCTGCACTGCTGTTTGCTGTTTGCAAGTATGAGTTCAACAGGTGGTCAGTTTTTACATATTGCACCTTTTAATGCCTTTATCTCAAGATCACACGTTAATACATTTGTCATCTCGAAATAATAAAGCTTTTTTTATGTTAATGGGTTAACAAAATAGCCTTGAGTGATGTTACCTAAAGACTTATTTGAAAGTGTTGAGCAGAAAAGAAGATTCAAACACCTTTGTAGCACCTCGTGATCTTGACTCTGGGCTAGCAGCTTAAGGCTACATTAGCGGCTCGTAGCATAACACACTTAAATCTCCAACTGTTGGTGGTCGAATATCATTGTGAGTAATGTTGGCGCTGTGTTAAGATGATGGAGTAGAATGCATGGAATAAAAAAGATGATATCTCTGGTTCTGGAGGACTCTTTTAAGGAATATTAAAGCATGTATGTAAGTTATGTGATTATAATATCATGTAATAATGTAAAATCATATTCACAAAGCAGTACTCATGAACTGCTAATTGATATGTGGCACTGATTGTAATCTAATTGTTTATTTTGTCCCCACAGGGTGCCAAGGTGTACAAAAGATACTCATCAGTAATCCCGTCCTCACACATCCTGGATGAGGTTCAGGAGGTGCAGCCAGGAACAGACAGAACTGACAGAACGGAGGTTTCAGCCCTGGACAGACTCAACGGGATCCAGCCATCTAGTGGAGGAGAAGTCCAGAGGTCAACTTTAGTGTTTGGCCGTCCCAGCACCACCATTATCCCCTCCACCACCACCACCACCACCACCACCACCTCTGCTGTTGCACCAAAGGTCCAGCTACGCACCCAGCGCACCAGACATGTGTCTCGGCCGATCAGCATGCCACTGGAACGCCTGCCGAACCCCGCCCAGATCAGCGAGAGGAATAACCGCAACACCGCTGCTTATGCTAATACGAGCTCTGAGCAGGACCCCGTCTCTGAAACTATACAGGAGGTACCAGAGACAGATAAGGCTCGTCAAAGTGGCTCGTCCAGGGTTAGCACCTATTACATCACTCCTTTTATTGACACACAGACGATGAACAGGAGAACGTGGGACAGGAAGTACAAGCACTATGATGTTACACCCAGAACTGCTATGATTGTGGCCAACCTGCCATCTGCCAGCTCTGGAGTACAACCTGTAAAGGCAACAGTGCCCGTCACTGTTAGCCCAGCAGTAACTACTGCCACTGTGGCCCCTACCACAAGCAGCGTGAGCACCATGTTCTCCAACAACCCGTACACAGTGTCAGTCAAGCCTGTCTGGACTTCTAAAAGGGAAAATGGCACAGATAATTCAGCCAGTGAGTTCAGAAGCTCACCAAACCTTCCGCTAACACTCAGGGCACCGAGAACTCTGCAACCTCCTCCTGGGACTTTCTACAAGCCCCCCGCTTCCATTAACAGCAGAGCGAGAACACTTCCAAACTGGACTACTACCATCACCACCTTCACAACCACCACCACCACCACAACCTCCTCATCGCTCCCCTCCACCAAACCTGCCGAGGTAGCCACGCTTTCCCCCGCCCTTGCAAGCCCCCCACAGACACGGCTCCAGACACAGGACTCCACCGACAGCGCCATTGACCCCGGGGTCTCGACCTCAGCTACCCTTTCGCCCCCGCAGTCCCCTCCCCCAAGCAGCCCCGAAGACCTCAGCCCCAGCGAGACTAAACCCGTCTACCAAAGACTGCGACCTCGGCGTCTGCAGGAGCTCGAACACAGAGAGGCTCATTTTGTCTGACACCAAATAAACATATTCTATCTGTAAATATTAATGTATCTGTGCCATAGTGTATACTGGGAAAACATCTTTATCATACAAGCTGAGAGTGGGAGAAAATATCGGCCTGTGAAAAATAAACCATGAAAGTGTTATAAGTACTAATATATTGTGTTGTACATGTTCAAGTCAGAAAGTGTCTCAATTCAAAAGAAGCAAATACTGCAAGTATTAAGCCCAACATTGAATGATTTAAATAACAAACACATGATTTGTCTATTTTTGTGTCAAAGGAAATTTGCCGACCACAAATTGACATCTTTATGTAAAGAAGTGTAAGCCTATCGTTTGTTTTCCTTGTTTGATTTGTTACGAAAATTATATTTTTATTGTAATCACACAATGCACTTAATCCAGGTTCAAATTCTAATGTTGCCTTTAAATGTTAAAATTTGCTTAATTTTTATATTTTATTCCACAAGGAATGGATGGAAGTATTTTTAACTTGAGAGTTCAACGTTTTAAATGTGTCCATTGTAGCCTGATTGGTACATCTTTTCTCAGTATGTAAACCTTATGTATCTGTTTACGTTTTTTTTTATATTCGTTCATACATACTGCATGTTTGTCACAGTCATTTTGTCTCATCGCGTTATTGTGACTATACAAAGGAAAAATGACATGCAACAGTACTTGCTGCAAATTAAAAATGTAGTTAAAACTGTAACTTTGGTTCGTAGTCGAGTGTATTTTTCAAGATCTCTATTCAGCGCCTCAGAGAACAATGTTTACATTTAAAACTTTCAAAGCTTTCTTTTAAAGCCCTGCAATGTATCAGATTTTTGGTTTTATTTAGCTGTTTTGGACAAATTAGAGAAAGATGCAGCTGATTAGTATCAGAAGCAGGGCTTAGTTAATCAGCTATTACTTATCATGACATTCTAGAGCCTGAAGAGACGTCTTCAGATAGCGTGTTTTGTTTTACCAGTAGCTGACAAAGATCATTGGATGACGAAACTGAAACAGTATGAAAGAGAGAAAAGCAGAAAATACTCACATTATATAATCTTGACAATCCCAGTTGTCAGATAAATGTTGGCAGTATATGGTGACAACACTGAGCTTATTCTCTGGTTAGTTTTTCAGCACAAAACCTACTCGGTGAGGATCAGGAAAGGCATGTTTTGGCCTAAAATACTTGGTCTGCAAAGCACAGATGTCCTGAGGTCTCCTTATATCCTCTGGTGTCACGCTTACAAATATTGAAACATTTGCTGATTCCAGCTTCTTAAATGTGAGGATTTCTGCTTTTTTTTTGTCATTTATGATTATATATGAAGAGTTTTGGATTGTTGGTTGGGCACAATAGGCAATTTAAAGGCTTCACTTTGGGCGCTGGGAAGTTGTGGTGAGCATTTTTACCAAATCTTTCTATGTGTCGCTTCATAGATCAGTCATGGCAACGATTGGCAGGTGAATGGCTAACGACAATAATCTGTAAGTTGCAGCCCTAGTTTACTTTATACGTGTTATAACCTTGCTCGAACCCAGATTTTCTGGCCAACATGATGTATTTGACAAATAACAAGAGTTATGTGACCCCACAAACTACATGGGCCGCCAGAAATGCATGGACTTCAGCAACTTTTAAGCCTTGAATTCACCTCACACCACAGCTGCGTCTGTTGTACACACAGCTTACAACAGGTTCAAGTGGTTTTAATGTCCTACTGCCAAGGTTTCACATCCCACAAACCCAATTACCTGTGTCATCTGGTGCATCTTGTCGGGCTGCTCAGAGGACTGAGTCATTTCAGACGCGTGCGACACAAAAACCCCACGTCTCTGAGTCTGTAAAAGCTCCTCTGTGACTAAGTTTTAAAACTCTGATTTATTTTGTAGGTGTTGAGCGAGAGGAATTTCTTGCAGAGTGACAACTGTGTCAGGTGAAATCTTCCTCACGGACACTTTTTGACCAGCATTTTGGTTCTTGCATCGGACAGTTTTCCCTCCACCAGTAGTATCCCTCCTGTCCACCCCGGCACATATCCCCCTAATTCTGCCTCAAAATGGATGACTGTTGTCTTTTTTCTGCCTGCCCGTGTTGAGCTGGGGAGATTAGAGCAATCAGATTAGGCGTGCTGCTGACCTGCAGGCAGAGGAGAGAGAGAGAGAGTGGACGGCGGGGGGAATCGTACGGAGCTCTTCTACCTTCTGCTTAATGTTTTCTGTGACTTCAGCTTGATCGTGAAGCCGCTTTTCTCTAGATGTCGTACGACTTTTACATCTTTCCATAAGAGGTAAGGATGAGCACCAACTGTTTTGTTGACAAAATGGGAAACTGACTGTGAGGTGTGACAGGTGTGTGGCTGCTAATTACTGTTTTGGTTTTTGTCTAACGACTTGATTCTAACATCTTGTAATGTAGAAACAGAGATCTGAGGGGATTTTTCTTTAATGCTTTTTCTTCTGATATCACTTCTTGTATTGGTGACCAAAAACACGCAGCGTTTTTTTTTTTTTTTTT
>CAEMYA010000024.1:9779102-9789723 GCA_903131615.1 Diplodus sargus
TTTTTTTTTTTTAGATCATGAGACATGTTTGCCGCAAAATTACTTCAGGTTTCTGTCAAGGAAGTCCTGTGTTGTGTAATTACTGTGTGAGTGATGAGGTGATTTCAGACGCAATGACAGCCTTTACTCTCCTGTTTTTAGCCTCACGGTCTCCGTCCTGTCGTTTTTATGTCCCTGCATGCTCAGCCTGCCGGTCTGCGGTAATCTATTGGACATGTCACTCTTCTGAACAAATTACTCTTCGTGTCCGACATTCCCCCAGGTCATCTGCGAATAACGTGCGTGTGTGATTGGCTGTTGAGTTTTTTTTCCTTTTCGGTGTTCGGCTCCAAAATGAATTTGTTCTCTGGAGTAAGTCTTTACGACTGAGCAGGTACAAATTGCATACACTGTTTCACGATGCATAGACATACAAGCTCATGTTTACAGGTTTGTTAATCAATGATTTTTCCTGGAGATAAATTCCTCCTTTTGCCAACATGCTGACACACGAAAAAAAAAACTTAAAACTTGTAGCTTTTTCCTCGCGGGGCACGTATACGCTTTCCAAGAAGTGGCTTGAATCTGGTTTTTCAGAGTGTTTTGAGGACCCCTTTTAGCAGATCCAAGGTAATGCTCGGTGCAGGTGCAGTCAAGTTTGTCTCAAGGTCGGGTCTGAACGCAAAGTCTGAGCAAAAACAGTGCATCTCCTGAACAAAAATAAATGTCCGTCCTGGTGGCGTTTAATCCATCGATCGGTGGAGTGGATCAGTAGTAAACAAACAGATGGGTGACAATTTCAAGGAAGAGACAACACAAATCTCCTGGAGCCGTCTTTATTCTCTCGTGGTGGTCACGTCATTGTTATTCTCATCAAACTGTCTTTGTCACGTTTCTCCACTCGTCTGAAAACTTGTGAGTCATTCAAGTCCGACAACCTACCTAAAAAAGCAACAATGGTGGACCATGTGACATAAGATGTTTTTATATGTTTTTAGAAACTTTTTTAGGTCTTCATCTGCCTTCTAGGCTCAATGACCCAATGTGCACAATATACGTCATTATTGGGCCATAATACATTGACCCGACGAGAGGACAACATGATTGCAGTCTGCGATACGTGTTCCACAAGGGTTCCGAGAGAAGCTATACAAGTTTTAACACTGCAAATCTGTTTAGAGCTACAAGCAATATTAAATTCGCCATCATCACTCACTACATCTTGGCCTCCCTCACCCTCAGGTGTACATGATCTACAGTCTAGGAACTTTAAAGAATGTAGAAATGTGATCTTGTTGTTGTCAGCCTCAGGAGCAGGTAGATGTCTGCTAATCGTGTCATGTGTCTGCAGGTTTGTCACAGTCTCATGACCCCTTCCAGGGGAGAAGCTGCGGAGCAATGAAGACAGGCTCCCAAATCCGCCTGTTACTGTGGAAGAACTGGACTCTCCGCAAAAGACAGAAGGTAGTATGAAAATTTGTAAACATCGAACTACAGCGTCCAACATCTCCCTGGTAGAGTCTCAACAGGAGCTTCAGATTGGTGGGATGTGTTTCAGGGCTTTTGTATTGGATTAAACTCAGTGTTCAAAACTCACGATTTACTTGTTTCTGTCCAGGTCCGATTTCTGGTCGAGATCTGCTGGCCGGTGTTGTTATTCATCGGCCTGGTGTGGCTGAGGAAGGCCAATCCGCTGTACCAACAACATGAATGTAAGGGTTGGGGTTAGGTCACGGTACTTTATCGTGGTGATCGCTATTGAAATTCTTAAAATCTGAGTTCTTTTCATAGATGCTAACAATTGTGCAACGTGTTTTGATTCTTTCCTCAGGTCACTTCCCCAACAAGGCCATGCCCTCGGCAGGGATTCTTCCCTGGATCCAGGGCATCTTCTGCAACGCCAACAACCCCTGCTTCAGATATCCAACTAGAGGAGAGTCTCCAGGCGTCGTCTCCAACTACAACAACTCAGTGTAAGCCTGACTGTGGCCCTCTTTCAAATCTTCACCCCCATTTACTTATCAACACTTCTAAATCACTAGATCAATCAATCAATCAATCAATCAATTAGACTCATTCTGTGGTGTTTTTTTTTCCGGTTTGTTCTAGATTGGCGCGGTTCTATGTCGACGCCCAGGAGCTTCTGCTCAATGAGACCCAAGTCCAGCAGCTTGGCCGTCTCTGGCACGACGTGTCGTCCCTGTCGAACTTCATGGACACGTTGCGCAACAACCCATCTGTGCTGTCAGGTAAAGGGCAAATGTGTTCAGATGGAAGCACTTCTCTCGAGATGAAAGCAGTTAGTTACAGTTGTTTGTTTCAACTCTGTAATCAGAGGAGAACAAGACTGTTGACACAGGTCAGCCATGTTTGATTGTGGCTTTCTGGCCAAGATGGAAAATCCTTTCAGCCCCGCTGTTGTATGAACATCCTCTTTCTGTTGTCGCGGCAGCAAATGCTGATCAGTGTTTTCGATTTGACGTCCTCAAATGTCTTGTTTTGGCCACATCCCAAAAATGCTCTCTTTTCCTTCATAGAGGTGTAAAGAAACAAGAAGATATTCACCTTTAAGAAGCTGCAACCAGAGACTTTGGCCTATTTTTCCCGATTAAATTGATAGTTTATGACTAATCGATTAATCTTTGCAGCTCTGTCCAGGATGTTGCTCTATAAACTCCCTTTTCCCCTTCACTCCTCTCGTGGACATTCATATGCGGAGGATGGTTCATGACCGGGCCTGAGGGCCAAACATAAAACGGTTCTTCATATCACTTCAGAAAATTAGAGCTCAGCCTGCTGGCAAGGACACGCCACGCAGTGTGAACACACATCCTCCTCACTGGAGTTTCCCTGAAAGATCAGATCTCTGCCAAGCTGCCCCGCTGTGAATCACTTCCTCCGTGCAGTCCGGTGCTGCTCGGGTCAACAAATTCTAACCTTTCACTTTATCTGCTGTTGCTTTTTTCTTTTCTTCCAGGCCTTGGGCTGAAGATAGAAGACATTCTGAAGGACGACGAAGTTCTCACCGCCTTTCTTTTGCGAGACGCCGGCCTCTCGTCCTCTATAGTCTACCAGCTCATCAATGCAAAGCTACGGCTAGAACAGGTGCAGTAAAGGAGGAAAACGCAGACTGGCGCTGCGTCATCTTGGTTCAACGGTTGAAAAAAACCTAGCCTGCATGCTTTTACACATTTTCCCTGGCTATCGCAGTTCTGTGTGATGATTCCTTGAGACGCATTCCCACAATATGAACCCCGCAATCTCACCATTTTCTTCTTCTCTGCCACATCCTCCAGTTTGCCTTTGGAATCCCGGACCTGCAGCTGAAAGACATCGCCTGCAGCCAGGCCCTGCTGGAGCGCTTCATCATCTTCCCCAGTCGCATGGGGCTCACCGGGGTCCGCAACGCCATGTGTGCCCTGAGCCAGCATAGGCTGCAGAGGATAGAGGACGTCCTCTACGCTAACCTGGACTTCTTCAAGATCTTCAAACTGGTGAGCTGTTCGAAAGTACATTATATCATGTTATAAATGTCAATTATCCTGTAGTGTGTGATTCCTGATATAAAGTGGGCGTTGCTCCCTCTTTGCTACCACTCGTCACTCCTTGGCTTGGTTGTGCTCACTGATATTGTTATTTTGGAAAGTCCTCTTTTTACGAACGCCTTCGTCATTATTTCCACTGAGAGATCCTCTGACGGCTGCGTTTTTGTTGGAAAGAATCATGCCCCGCTTCCTGTCCTGGCAGCGAAGCCCGGTCTCATTGTCTCATTTGTTTACAGCAAATATAGTAAAGTGATGTGGCAGTAATTCCACGGATGCTGAAGAGCCGTTCTTCTTTACCGTTGTGGTAGGCGACGGCCAACCAGCAGGGACAACCAGCAGGGACTAAATGTTTCCATCGAAACATCTTAAAGGATACGGGATGGTTATTCTATATTTCTTGTTGTCAACATTCTGAATTTCTAAGTCTCATATGTCCTGAAACATGTGGGCGCTGTTGTTTCTAGCAAGTGTGGATGAAGTGTCTTTATCAGGGGTAAAAAGCATTTTGTGCTGACTACTTTCAGCGGCAGATGAAGACACATTTGACCACACGTTTCCTGGCAGCAGGATGGCGTTTGCGGGCCTGTGTCTAGCTGGACTTTGTCATAATAACGATTGTAATACCATCAGCCAAGTTGACCCTGTGATATTGTTTCTGAGAGTCGACCGTAACAAGATGTGCTCCCTCCTGATTGCACATTTTGTGCTCAGAATAGTGATTTTTAGCTGTTTAACTGTTGCATCCTGTCAGATGGCTCATTGTTCCATGCAGGGCCGGTGGTGATGCCAGGATTGCATGTGAGGCCCGGAGGCTCACTCCGGCTCTCAGGCGCCTCTGCCAGACCTGTTCACTCAGCGACTGGTTTAATTTCGGGTCTTGGAATAAACCGCAGGCTCCGCTTCAGACTGTTTACACACACGTATTTATGGAAAGCAAGAAACACTGAGAAGGCACAACTGCCTTTCATTGAAAGAAAAGGCCATTCTGTTTGTTTTTAACTTGAATACATTGTGAAATATAAAGAGACGTGTCACAGGATATTTTATGGAGGACCAAAGAAAATAAAAAGGAGGATTAAACAACAACAAACTGAGCTCTGTTTGAACTTTTTCGCCACCCTGCATTTTCTCCTGCATGTGTCCTCGAGTTCAGCCTGAGTGAGTCAGGTCAGGTGACATAGCATTATCCCTCTTGGCCTGTTTCTCTAATGGGCTTAGCCGGGCCCAAGCTACAGCCTGTGAGGTGTTCCGTAAGACGTGAAGCTGCATCTCATATAAATACATCGTCAACATGTGCCAGTCTGAACGGTTCGGTAAACATAGCTGCCAGCCCACCTGCTTACCTGTTTGCCAGAAACCCCGACAGCAGGACCGACGCAGTGAAGAGGACGGCAGGGCCGCAGCGTCGACAGGCTGGAGGAGGTGTTTGGCCTCAGGTCCACATTCAAACAGGAGTTACATAAAGGAGGCGCAGGCTCACAGAATTCACAGGTTGATCATTTCATTGGCTTGATGATGGAGTTATTAAATCAGTCTTCATTTTGTGTGATTATTTATTTATTTCTCTTCACCTCTGGTGAGGTTATATCTTCCTGTTCCTTCCTTTAAATGCAATAAAAACATTTATCCATCCATCCTTCCACTATCGATACCTGCTCATATATATGAAATATTATATTGTAGAATGCAAAAAAACCTGCAGTGTAAGCACCTGGAAATGTACGTATTGAATTTTTGGTATTTAACATGTTTACTGCACAGCCCTCCAAAACAGGATCGTGCTTCAACAACTGATAAAAACAAACTTTAAACCACTAGAAGTGATTCATCATTAGATCCCTGTGACTAAAGAGCAACAGCAGAGTTAAAGAAACATCTTTGGGTATTATTTACGTGAAGTGAAGTGTAGGTGATTGACAACCCACCGGCTGTCGTCTGATTCAGATTCAGATGTTGCTAAAATCTGATTTGGATGTGACATCACCAGTGTTGGGAAAACTGCTTTGACAACAAGCTTTGGACGCCCGTCATTGCTTCACTCGAAAAGAAGTTGAACAATAGAGAACTCTAGTCTGGTTAACTTAAAGGGGCACTGTGTAAGTTTTGATCAGAAGAGAAAGATCGTCATTGGCTAAATTATTTTTTATGCCTAAACAAACTTTAATAAACAAACTTTCTTTGTTTTTGTGACTGAATGACTTGGATAAACAAACTGAGCTTAAAGGACGACACAACTTCATACTTTTTTACTTTGTTTACATGTGGCGGACCCTGCCGCCTTTCTAGCTTCAAACAGTGTTCTGGGGACCTTATTTTCCTCTGAGAACAGCTTGTTTGTTCAGTCATGGAAAAGACAAATAATTCTGGTTTTATACTATTACCTCATTAATGTTGTAAATAATACACTTTTGAGTTTGAATTTATTTTACAAAACTACATAGTGCCTCTTTAAGCTACGTGAAAAAGTTATAGATCAAAATGACAATGTACATGAAACATGTTATACATATACAAATACCACCCAAACGTGTATTTCAGCTTTGGTTTTGGAAACAGTGCCTGTCACAATGTTAGACACGCAATGCAGATAACAGTGTCGTTGAACCACCAGCATGCTGCTACAAATTGTAACTGAACTACTGTTTTGATTGCCTGTAGTTCACTACTCCCATTTCACATGTTGTCAGTGGAGATCCATTCACTTCAAGCTGTTCTAAGATTACACGTTCACCTAGAATCTCACCACCAACAGTATGAGGCTGATAATGAAAACACCTTCTCAGGACATTTAAAGTAAAAACAAATACAGTGTATAACATCTTAGGTGCACGGAAACTTGCCTTGTGTATACTTATACACACAGTAGTGCTCGGTTTGTATTAGTACGACAGTAACATCTTAGCTGGGATCTCTGTATTTAACTCGTTAGCTCTGTTAAGTTGAAAGCCCATTACCACCATGACCTATGCCTTGTAGCAATTTCCCTCCCGTCATTACGCTCCTGACTCCGGTGTCCCGTCCACCTCTCATCGCCCTTCCTTTCCTATTCCCTCGCTTTCTCTCTCTTTCCCCCCCGCCGCCTCCCTCCTTCCTTCGTTCAATGAAATGCAAGTGCGAGGAATGCGAGAGGAAGGATATCACATGTGCGTGTTTGTCTTTTCCATGGCTCTCAGCACTCTGCCCCGAGCAGGCACTTTTTTTTTTTTTTTTTAACACCTATCGCTAATGGTTTCTCAAGAAGCCACCGATGAAGGAAGTTTAGGGGAATAAAGTCAGCAAGTTTCCATATTGAGAGGTTTGATGCAGGTTCAGTTCCTCTGTGAACACAGGCGCAAAATAAAAAATAAATAAAAAAAGGGAAGGCCACATGGAACGTGTGATGCGACCTTTCCCAGCAGGTTGCTGGTTGTGCTTGCCTCTAAAGTAAAGAAAGTGTTCAAACACTTTTCTTGGAAGCACTCCTCCTCCTCAGGGTTGTTGTTTGACTGGTTTTCTTGTTATGAATTAGTTGGTTTTTTTTGTCAGAGGGTGTCACGGGACATGATTTTCCCAAGAGCACTTGCAGTCAAGGCATACGAAGAAACAAAGAGAAAATTGTGTTTAATCTCTCAAATCATTATATAAAACGCTTGACTGATGCATCTTGTGACCCCCCCCCCTTCTCCTCCCACAGATGCCTCAGGTTATGGACAGCAACTCAGAGGGGATCGACCTGCACTTCTGGGGACGGGTTCTTAAGGCGGCATCAGAGATGATCCAAGCTGTAAGTGCTCCCAAAGTCCATCTATCCCCTTTCAAAATCTGCTCCCCTCTCTCCTCCGCCTCGGTCCTGCAGGATCAGAGGCACCAATATTTTTAGCCCTGCAGGAAACTCGCCTCTTCCGCTGCTCCCTGTTTGAGAATCGCTCACAGAGGAGCTTACTGAGTGATGGCCCCAACAATGTAATGTGGGGTGTACACGCGCGTGTGGACAGCCTGTATGTGGACCGTGCAACTGCTGTTGTGCGAGCCTACGTACAGGCTAACGGGATATTTGTGTGTGGGTGTGTATATGTGTTCATGCACATGCAGTGTGTGTCTTTACACTTACATCTGAATCACAAATCAGAATAAAAAGGAACTGAAATAGATTCTGTAAAGAAGCAGGGAATGTAATAGTGAACGGAATGTTTCCGCCTTATGGTCAGTTTTGTCTTCACTTCTTGGAGCTTTTGATCACATCACATGACCTTCATCAGCGGCTGGAGTTTTTCCCAGCTGTCACGTTCCTTCGCAGACATCAAAAGTTGAAGGTGACGGTCAAATTAATAGCTTCCCTGGAGCAATTTATTAGTCATTCAACAAGACAATAATCAGCGACTACCGTGTTTTGACAGTAGAGCAATCATTTTTGTCATTTTTCAAGCAGGGCAACACCTGGGCACACCTGTGGATCAACAACGTTCAACTCCCACACTCTGTCCTCTTTACTTGCTTTTAAAACCACGCTTTGGTACACAGACCTTCATCAGGTTATTAGGAAATCAGGTAAGGAAAATGCCCCTGATAAAGGTCTACGTACCCAAACATTCTTACATTTTCCTAAATGCAAGTGAAGACAGAGGACGGGACGTGCAGGACCTTCCTTTCGTTCATGTTAGGAACAAAACACCCTTTCTAAAACATGTTATGTAGAAATTGGCATTTAGTACGATCTGGCATCCCAGATGTGGCCGAGACACTATACACCGGGGACTGGCAAAAATGATTTTGAAGTGTTAGTTTAAGGTAAATAAGTTACACAGTGTTGTGTAATTACTTTGTGCATTCTTTTGTCCTGAGACCAAAAACTGATTATCTTTGGGCTTTTGGCCTGTTTGCCTGTGCATCTTTAAATTTATCATGACATGATACAGACCAAATGATTAACTGAAACAATATTCAGTGTTTTGATTGATGATCAATCATCAGGCTACATCTTTGTTTCATATCAAATGATCTTCATCAGAAGTTGTCATTGAACTGTCGATGATTACATGTCCATTGTTCTCTTTAAATGTGCCACAAGGAGCCTCATTTCATATTTAAAAAACAAACAAAAAGCAGGAGAGGAACAGGTGCACTGAGCTCACGTCATAGAAACAATGACAAAATAAATAAAACCAATAAAGAAAAAAACAAAAAGTAGACTAAACAATAAATAAAGAACAAAAACATAATAGAATAGAACTTCAGTAAAATCATCTACAATGGCCCGTCTGAACACTCTTTCCCCCTCGTGCTAATATTAACTCAAACTTACACACACACACACAGAATGAATGGCTGGGATTGTGTTGTGTGTGTTTCGGCACGTTCACTGTGACTCCCAGGGGAAGGTGTATTCCATCATCACCTAAGTCAGGGTCAGGGAGACGCAGAGGGGACGGGGGGTGGGCGAGGGACAGAGAGAGAGGGAGAGAGAGAGAGAGAGAGAGAGAGAGAGAGACATTCCTTTTAGGTGACACATCCTGTAGGTGGGACCCTCGTGTCACCCTGGTGACAGAGAGGCGAGCCAAATGCTCTCATTACCCACCTCTCCTTCCTCTCAATCCAGCGAGAGTGTGTTCGTGTGAAATGACTAATTTGGGAGGAAAGGGGAGTGAAAGTTAAATCATTTCAGGGGTGTGTTTTAGCTTGGCTTGTGTGTGTGTGTGCGCACGCGTGTGTGTGTGCGTGTGAATGTTCACACGTAACTTGTTGGCTGAGTGAGGGACATAGAAAAGCAGTGAGTAATTCTCAATCTGGAACCAGTTTGATTATCTTGTGATGAAATACATCTGGGAGAAACTCAATTCCACCAAAATCTGATCCCTCATGAGATCATCTGCGGATCTGAAAGGGCAATTCACCACAATTAAGGTCATCATAGGCTGATTTCATTCAATATCTGATTTTATCTTCGGAGTGATCTGTTCGTGACCTCCGTCTGAGTATTGGCAGCCCGCTCCCTCTTTCTTTAGAAAGGAAGTGATACACGCTGTGGAGAAATGAAGCTATTTTCGTTCCATCAATAGGAGGATATTTAGTCCACCCCCAGACTATCCTCGACATGTGAGGAGAGCCGTCTGTCGCGCGTTTGCTTATCTTACAAACTATTGTTTTCTAGTGATCGTTTATGTTATGCAAGTCCCACAGTATGAATGAATATGAGAGACATAAATATCCCTGTCATGTAAATAATTATCCGACGAAGGTCAAACAGCTCAGAGCTAATTATTTACAATTTAAGTCAATACTCGACAAATAACCTAACTGGTGTGGCTCCATTAAGCCTCCCATGTGTTTTACCTGAAATAGGTCAAATTATCTTTGGAAATAAATTAGTTGTAGCTTTGTCGGTGGTGTTTTTGGTGTGACCACATCACAATAGTTTGAAGTTTGGAACTTTTTCTGTTGCAGGTTTAGAAGTAATTAAATAAGATGACGCTTTGAATACTGCATCTACACTTTCTGGCACCCTCTTTACAGCATAGCGCTGCGTAAATACACCGATTCTTCTACTATCTAGCAAAATAACAGAGTTAAGACACCAGCAAATGTTCAAGAAACACATCTGAGCTGGGACTTTTAGATTATATTTATTTAAGCACACCAAGCTGAGGGGTCAGGGTTAGATGTTGGGTCAGGTCTAGAACACACAATACACTGTGTCTTCGGTGAATCCCGCTAACAGTTCAATACATTTACCTTTTACCCTGTGTTGAGCAAAATGTAGTTATTGACCATTTGCAATAGTCATATGTTAGCCATGCTACTGGCACGTCTTTCAGTCAGTCGCTCTAACGTGCAGACTAACATATCCCAACATCTATTGGAAAAAGATTCACTTTCCCTCCCGTAGGCTACTTCCACTAGCAGGTTTGGTTTTATGACTTGCAAAACTCGTGATATTACCACGAGCCTCAATTGTCAATTGTGTTTTTAATGCAAATTGGCAAATTTTAGCATCACAACATGCTAAACTGAGATGATGAACACTGTAAGCATTGTAGGTACTAAACATCAGCATGGTAACGCTGTTGAGCATGTTAGCATGCTGATGTTAGCATGTAGCTCAGACTACAGCCTCACCTTGC
>CAEMYA010000024.1:9801408-9831659 GCA_903131615.1 Diplodus sargus
GGGCAGCTGCACTGCTGCGGATCCCCCCTCTTCCTCAAGAACTGTTTCGGGGTCGGTTTCTATCTGACGCTCGTGCGCCGGATGAGGGATGTCAGGAAAAAGGAGGTGAGGGTTTCGCTCAGACACACGAAAGAGAGAACCTACTTTTCTTCCAGCAAAGTTTTTTAGTTTCTTTTCCGGGAGGATTTTTTTTCCAAACTGTTAAAAGTGTTCTCCCGTCTCCTCTGTTTTTCCTGTAGAACGACTGCGACTGTGCCTCCGACTGCTCCTGTTCCTGCTCTATCTGCACCAAATACAAAGACCAGTCTCAGAACCAGCTGCAGCATCTAGACAGAGTTCTGGAGGGTAAGTGTATATTTTGTTGTTTACTGTAGCTGCATACTCATGAGCCGCTCCTGCTCCGTTTGTGTGCATGTGTTCTCCTCTCGTGACCCTTGATCACCCTTTTTAAAGAATAGTAGTACAAACCTGTAGTGTGTGTGTGTGTGTGTGTGTGTGTGTGTGTGTGTGTGTGTGTGTGTGAGCTGTAGGGGTGTGTTTGTGTGTCCTGGTGGATATTCTCACGACTGGTCCATTTGTTAAGTTCTCGTCCTCATTCCGCCTGAGGACACTTGCGATGCAAGAATTCTGGCAGAATTTTTACTATAACAGTGTTTGTTTTTTGTTTTTGGCACGATTAGCAGTTTCCCTTCCCCTTGTCCTATTCTCGGTTTCCGCTATTTTTAGGAAGACTTTAACTCTCCATACATGACGATTTTCTGCTCTCCTCTCAGGGGACATCGACAGCATCACTAGCCTCATCCACCACCACGTCCCCGAAGCCAAGCTGATCGAGACGATCGGCCAGGAGCTGACCTACCTGCTGCCCAACAAGGGCTTCAAACACCGAGCGTATGCCAGCCTGTTCAGGGAGCTGGAGGAGACGCTCGCTGACATGGGCCTCAGCAGCTTCGGCATCTCTGATACATCACTAGAGGAGGTAGGGACGTCACCTGACATCACCAGTGACATGTGTCGGGGGTTTAATGCTGCATTTACACTCCATGAGAGGGATGGTAAATAAGTGCTTCCAGAACGTATCAGCTTTTAGTCTATTTTATGGGTTTTCATCTATTAAGCTTAGCAAAAGTCCAAAGCATAGAGTATGCAGGATTCTTTTGTTTTTCCACCGTCAACCACCGAAGCTGATCAAGATGTGTACGTGGACTATTCTAAACAAATAGACACATTTCCTATGAATTTGTGTCAGTATATTGAAAGTATTGGAACTCAATTTGAGACAATTATACTGATAAGTCCATAAGTCTGTAAGTGATGACAGAATCTCCCCTGTCTACTTCTAATTATGTTTTTTAAGCCAAGTGAAAAACTTCATCTAACTTCTAAACTTAAAGGAGGGACTGCCTGAAAGTTCTCCTTTTTCTCTCTCCAGATATTCATAAAGGTCACTGCGGACGGAGAAGCAGCGAATAATGCCACCACTCCTGGTAAATACCGCCGCTGATATTCCACGTGGCCTTTCCCTGGAATTGAGTTTCTGACCCGTTGCCCCGTCTCTCTGCCGTGTTGTTAATCCATTTACCTCACACCTGTTTTTATTATGCTGCTGTTGCTGTGTAACTTTCCTACCTCCAACACTTGTGAGCTTGATGGTGGTGCTTCGTGTGTCAGTTTAAACCCCTCAGTCTGTGTCTCACCTGTGTGTTCCCACCTCTAGAACAGTGGATGTTACAGCGGAGACAATGCGACAAAGTTGGTGATGAAGGTCAGAGTCTTGGGAGGCAAAAGATTTCAACTGACGCTTTTTTTTGTTGAATGTGCTTGACAGTATGTGCAAGAACTGCTGTTTTTCTATGTCAGTTGATTTTGACTAAGTTTGTAGGAAATCACGTCACATGTGGGCAATTTGGATATTATCAAAGGCAGTGGTTCTCAGGTTGTGGGTGGGCTGCTTTATTGGGTAAATAAACAAAACAAAAACATAGTTTGAGACCCCTTTTTCACTATAATTTACCTTGGATCCTGTTTAAGCAATTGCTTCCATTCCATTATTAATGACCAATTTAAATTGTGGGCTGAGAGGTACAGACCTTTTTCGACTTCTGAAGCAGGGTACATCAGAAAAGAGAACCTCTGCTGTAAAGTGTCATCACTGACAAGTCCAGTATTTGGACATTAAAATACTTTTTGTGATCAGTTTAATGACAATCATTGTGGAAACTCCAAGCAGTTTAAGTGATATGTAATCTGGAGCAGACGCCCCACTTGTACATTTAAAAACAAAGCAGCTAGTATGCCGATGTGCCTAGTCTTTGCTTCCCCTGTTTGCTCGCTGTTCTTGAGAACAACACCGCTTTAAATTAGTCCTCAGCTGCTGCCCAGGAAAAGCTGAGATGAGTTTAGCTTCCTTACCACTGGCTCTCTAGCAAATGCTTTCTAAATGTCAATCGTTCAAGTGCAGTAATTTACCGCATGTTTTCTCAGTGATTGCAGGACATAATGGTGTGATGGAGACTAACGGGGTTACCCATGGTGCATCAGACAGCAGTGCAGGGAAGGGCTCCCGGCAGGTGAAAGGAGCCACTCTGATCCTGAAGCAGTTCCATGCGCTGCTGGTGAAGAGGTTTCACCACGCCATCAGAAGCCAGAAGGACTTCATGGCACAGGTACAGTTCACATGTTCACAGTCTGGTATTTATTACTTTTACTCTAGAACAGGATCTGAATACTTCCTCCACCACTGCTTGCTTACTTGTATGTTTGGGGGGATTTCAGATCGTCCTTCCTGCCAGTTTTGTCCTCGTCGCTCTGATCTTCACCATGATCGTCCCTCCATTCGGAGAGTATCCGAGTCTGACTCTGACGCCCTGGATGTACGGACAGCAGTTCACCTTCTTCAGGTCAGACCTCGAGACAAACGCTGTGAATTCTACAGGACACTAGTTTTAGATAAAGCATCAGTTATGTATCACATAAACACCGGCTAACGCTGATTTTGTTCTCTACACTTCCTCCTTCCCAATTTAGTAACGAGCAGCCGTTTGACCCCAAAATGAAGCGCTTCACGGAGCGCTTACTGCAAACACCAGGCCTGGGCACTCGCTGCATGGAAGGAGAACCACTAGGGTGAGTATGAGGACAGGATGGGACCATTACACGAGTGCATGTTTACTGAATTTACCCGAATTCAAAACGACTGGTGCAGAAATCCTGCAGCATTCAAACATTTTCAACTCGCGCAGACCTAAAAAGTTCACGTAAAACTGCAGACGTTTCGCCTGATAATCTTTATCTCGCCTGAAAGTGACATTTTGAACTTCCAGTGTATTCCACATCATCATCAGTTGTCACATACCACTAAAGTCAAATTTTGAATAAAACTAAACTAAATAACTAACTAAATAAAAGATCAGAATACCTCTCCCACTATTGCTGCACATGATAAAGTCTAGACCTTTTTGTGCTTACATACTTATTCAATCTCCTTGCTGATTCATTTTGACCTCTCCCTCCAGAATGTCCTGCAGTAACAGCACATCAGAGTGGGAGTATCCCGATGTCTCTCCCGTGGTCAGCAACATCTTGCTGAGTCCCGCTTGGACCCAGAGGAACCCGTCGCCTTCCTGCCAGTGCAGCACCAGTAAGAAGCTTACCATGATGCCCATCTGTCCCGCCGGAGCCGGGGGCCTGCCGCCTCGCCAACGAATCGAGGCTACAGGAGACACAATGCTGGACCTGACGGACAGGAACATCTCCGACTACCTGGTTAAAACCTACCCCAGCCTCATCAGAACCAGGTAGGGATGAAAAGAAAAATCCCGCAAAAAATGTGTTAAATACCTCAAAGATAACCATAACAAAAGAAAAGTTTGTTACTGAAAATCATCAAAACTCTGCTCAGAAAGACCTTCAAGCTTTATAATGCTACAACAGGCCATGAATGATGTGTTTGACCACCCTCTTTTCATCTGAATAACTGCCTTCCTGTCTGATTCAATTCTGAATTTCACTTTCACAGTTTGAAGAGCAAATACTGGGTGAACGAACAAAGGTGACCATTTGCACTTTATTGCTCTAAGTCTCTTTCTGTCAGTCTGAATCTCCCTCTTTAGTCGACCATGTTGGACACTGAGTGTACGTTTTCTCTGCCCCCAGATATGGAGGTCTGTCGGTGGGAGGACAGCTTCCCATCCTGGACGTCAACCCCAGAGACATCCAGGGTTTTTTCCACCAACTGGGACGAATGCTCAACGTCACGGCGGTGGGTACTCACTTGCTTGTTTCTGTTCAGGAGAACCCTCTGCGAGCTCCATTATGTCAGTTTCTTACAATGAGTATTGTATTTTCACAGGGTCACTACTCTCGGCTAGCACTGCGGGACATCGGTCCTTTCTTACGATACATGGAGAGCGAATTCAACATAAAGGTACGTGTGGGCAGGAGACAGATACCAACCCAGGAGGTGGCAGAAATGAACTGCAAACACTCGCCGTTGCTGCAGCTCCTGTTCTTTTATATTATGAATATTTAATCTATAGTTTAATCTCTAGAAGTCTGTTCACATCTCAGAGACGTTGACTAAGTGCTCGCTGTAATAGCTTTCCTTTCAATTTAAACAGTGAGGCAACAATAAGGAAGGTCGGCCCGTCTGTATTGTGCATCAGGGCTGCAATTAGCAAGTCAAAGGGTTCGGGAACGTTTTGGATTGACTGCGCTCTCCTCTGTCAGGTGTGGTACAATAACAAAGGCTGGCACGCCGTGGTGGCCTTCATGAACGTGGCCAATAACGCCATCCTGCGGGCCCTCCTGCCTCCGTCCGCCAAACCTGTCGAGTTTGGCATCACTGCCATCAACCATCCTCTGAACCTCACCAAAGAGCAGCTGTCAGAAGTCACAGTGTGAGTGTGACCGTGACAAGTATCTATTTTTTCAATATATTGTATTTGTACTTTTAGTTACATGACATAAGATAACATACATACCAAAAACACCCATTGAAAATATGCATTTAACACAGTGTGCATTTATAACCGTAAATACAAACTTTAGGTAAGACAAACACATTTACATTCAATTAAATTATTGAATTTCCCATTCCAGTTCGCCAGCTGACTACATTTTATACTCACAAGTGTCTAGTATGTTTAGTGTTGTGATGTCATAAGTTAGTGTTGTAAAAAAATATATTTTCTTGAATTCAATTCATTTATTTATTTGTTTTATTTCTGGTACACTGACTAGCTACGAACCCTGCTGTTTATACTGACATTGTAACACGTGTTCTGCTTCTTCCCTCAGGCTGACCACTTCAGTAGACGCCGTGGTGGCGATCTGTGTTATTTTCGCCATGTCCTTCATCCCCGCCAGCTTCGTCCTCTACCTCATCCAGGAGCGCGTGACCAAGGCCAAGCACCTGCAGTTTGTCAGCGGGGTCAGCCCTTTAGTGTACTGGGTGGCCAACTTCTTCTGGGACATGGTCAGTCCAGCAGGGTTGGACACAGAGGTCATTACTGTATCATCGGCGTTTCTCTTTCTGAGAATTTCTCACGGGGATGCTTTATTTCTCTCCAAGGTTAACTACTGCCTCAGCACCGCAATGGTGGTCGGCATTTTCATGGCTTTCGACAAAAAGTGTTACACGTCACCTTCCAACCTGCCGGCACTAATAGCCCTGCTTCTGTTATACGGGTGAGGCTTTCTGTCATTTAATCCGTTTAAAAAAACCAAAAAAAACCCTGATTGGAATTGTTTGTGAAACATTGCTCTTCTCTCTGACTCGGCTGTCTTAAAGGTGGTCGGTGACGCCCATGATGTATCCCATGTCCTACATATTCAACATCCCCAGCACTGCATACGTGTCGCTGTCCTGCATCAACCTGTTCATAGGCATCAACAGCAGCGCCATCACCTTCATCCTGGAGCTGTTTGAAAACAATCGGGTGAGTGCATGCGGATTGTTAAGTATTGCAAGAGAAAAACTCAACACACACCTAAAAACAATTGATTTCCATTGATTATTCTTTAATTGTGCTGGACGTGTTGGCTCTATTTGCAGAGAATAACTCATACAGTATCAAGCGTTAAGGGGCTGACCGTTGAGTATATTGATTATTAAATGTGCAAGTTAAAACAGCATTGAGTTCTTGTGAGCTTGGAGGTTGTAGAACAAGCTGTAAACATAAATAAGCGTTTGTTTGTACATCCGGCGGACACAAAGCAAAATGAGCATTCATGTGGATTCTCGTTTCTGGGGGGCTGGGTCCAATATTCACTTTTCTTTAGCCTCTCGTGGGTCTTGAACAACTCCAGAGGAACGCGTCTGGCTCTTTGGTGGCTGAATATTTCAATATGTTTGCCAGCTATAGCTGCTAACTGTGTCTGTCACGCAGTGGGTTTATCAGAGCTTTTTAAAGCTGGAAACAGCTGCATGCTGCACCTGGAAACAGGCTTTCAGGAGAGCGGTGAAACTAAACCAAAGCTCACGTATACAGCAAACAGCAGCTATACGGTAGACATAGACACAGACTGATTAACTTTGTAGCGCAGCTGGGGGAGCAGAAGGGCTGACGAGACGAGACGACCATGACAACTGCCACCAGTCACTCTGTCAAGTGTTTAAGCAAATCTGCCACGGTCGGTGTGTGGGATGCGAGTCCTTCAAGAGAAGTAGGTGCTAAAGGGCACAGATGCTGCTGTCATGGTAACAGGTGAATTCCTTCTATGTCAAAAGAAAAATGTTAGTATTGCCAGATGCTCCTCTCTCCACCGCACATCTGCACTCCTCATCTCAGCTCTCACTGATAGATCGCGTAACAGGTGTCTCATGAGAGAACCGTACCGCAGTATTTGTGCGATGTTATTTCCAAGAGTCTGAACTTTGTCGCCAACAGTGAATCATTATGCACTCCTGTGATTATTTAGTATTTACAGACAAATTAAAATCGTTTTTCTTGATGAATATGTGTGCAACGGTGGGAAAAAGACTCAGTGTTTAGGTTTTGGCAGAGACAGGTTCAGGATGCTTTTGCAGCAGGCAAGCCATTCGTTATGACACACATGACTTGTATATATAATTGCAGACCAAGCTGGACCAGTGATTACTGTACAACTGAGGTTTACCTTTAAAGAAAGTTTAACTTTGTTTATTTACAACTCACATCTTTTTTTTCGCCCAAAGCAAGAGAAAAAAAAACTGAAGCGTGGAAGAAGCGTCTGTAAAATGGTGGTGACATTATTTTGAGCATCACAACCAATTGGCTTCAAAATGCTACTAAAAAGCTTTCATAGGAACTGATGGGGCTCAGCAGCAAACAATGTGTCCAGATTTAATGTAATGTCCTTGTTTCCCCCTGGGAGTTCAGAGAACCAGGAGAGTTCTGCTGTATACACCACTAACACAGGAGCTTAAGTGAAACTCTCGCCAAAATACAAACTAGGTTTTTTTTGTGAATGTATGTGAGTCAAACCTTTGTGTAAAAGCATAATTACGAATTACATGATTACGAAAGAGGCACTTTTAAGATTGATCATATTTTCGTTTTTGGGTCAAGCTCATTTTCAATGGGAGTGCGGGGGCACTTTTACGCTAGCATCAAAATCGCTATTTTTAAAACACTAAGAAGGCTCCACACAACATGAAACTTTGCTCGTAGTATCACCAGGGTCTCTACACATGAACACAAGCATTGAGAACATTGTTTGTGTACACAGAGTTTGCTAAAATATAAAGTTTTTGAACAACTCACCTTAGCAGTAGCTTGTTCCGCTCCCAGTCGTCATGGCAGCCGAGAAGTATCGATCTCCGAGGACAGTTAAGGTGGAACACTACTGTCTTCCGGCAACAACTATCCACGCGATATCTCACGTGACTTTTCCGGCTTTTGATTTTAGTATTGTTTCTTATAAGAGGCTCCTTTTCCAACTTCAAGGTCAATATTGTTTTTAGCTAACAACAAAACAATGAATTATCCGTATCTGAAGCATTTATATGGAGCTAAGCTTTAGGAGCGGTCCACCTTAACTGTCCTCCATGTTACGTTGCATTCGGAGAATGGCGCTTCTCGGCTGCCATGACGACTGAGAGTGGAACAAGCTAATGCTAACGCGAGTTGTTCAAAAACTTTCTTTTTAGCTAACTCTGTTCTCAATGCTCGTGTTCATGTGTAGAGACGAGTTGGGGCTAGCTGGTTAGCCTGCTAACTTCAGTGTATATATTTGCAACACATTTTATTATTACTTTTAGTTTATTTTTCACATGTTTTTACCTAAAACTCTTACACATTGCACCTTCGAAGTCAGACGAGCCACGCATTGCACACGTTTTCTGCTTCGAGTGAAGTTTGTTTTGTTTCGTCCAGTCTCTACATTTAAATGATAATGTAACAGTATGCTGGATGTGTGGAGAACACAGAGCTTAGCTGATGATACATAGGCTCAAAATATTTAGAAATTATTCTATTTTAATTTAGTTCATTATTTCAAGGTGTATGTTGGGAACTGTATGATGAAGTGCTCTATTCATTCTGCTCTCAAGTGAAATGTGAATTGAATATGTGTGTGTGTGTGTGTGTGTGTTGCCAGTCTCTGCTGATGTTCAATGAGTGGCTAAAGAAAGGCCTGCTGGTGCTGCCTCACTTCTGCCTGGGGCGAGGGCTGATAGACATGGCCATGAACCAGGCTGTTACTGATGTTTACGCCAGATTTGGTAAGCTCTTATGTTTCCACAAGATGTTCCGTCATTATAAAAATGCTTTTTAACATCTACAGATTTATACCTTATATTTTGTTCGTTACGAATAGAAAACACTGACTTTGTTCTGACTGAACAAAGGGTTTATTCTCAGTACAGACTTCCTCTCTGCTTTCAGGTGAAGAGTACATACAGGACCCTTTCCGGTGGGACTTTGTGGGGAAAAACATTGCTTTTATGGCAGTAGAAGGCTTGATCTACTTTATTCTCAATCTTCTGATCCAGTACCGGTTCTTCTTAGACCACTGGTAAGGAACCGCTCAGTGTAAGAGTTTACATTCACACAATATTTTCCTCTTTTTACACCAGAGCCTTGACTTGATCAGGGAAATACTTCCACACAGGGTCAGAGCTCATATCTGCACAGTAACAGATAAAGTGCAGCACTGTTGTACTAGCTGCTTCTCCACAGATGATTTCTTGCCCCCTTCAGGTTATCAGATTACAAGCAGACTTCAAAACAGGATGAGGACGACGATGTGGCGGCAGAGAGGCAGAGAATCTATGACGGAGGGAGCAAGACTGACATCCTGCAGATCAGAGACCTCGCTAAGGTAAACATGACTGACTCATGATGCCTATATAATTACGCCTATATAATTTCACATTATACTTTACACCGTCAAAGACTTGTATCTCATATATGGTTTATTTCTGGCCATTATTTAATGTGATTTAATTTGTTTTTGTAAGGTCAAGCTCAGCTTTACTTAAATGTATCCTTTCATCTGTCCGACTATAATGTTGAATGAATAGTCATGGAAAAAGGAAGAAGGAATATGTTGAGGCATTTACATGAATCCTCTGTGGATTTGGTGCTGGATAGAAAAAAAAGAATAGATAGCAATAAACTACAGGTTTTCCTCAGGCAAATAACTGAGAAGAAATAGAAAAAAAAAAAACAACAGGACACAACAGTGTAGACAAAATAACACGTTCCTTACAGGCCCACGTCTGTTTTCTAAGGCAGAAATGAATCAACTTATAAAAAGTTACATGAACGTCATGACTTCTAAAATAAAGGGTCAGAAAAGAGAGAAATTTTGCTTAAAGGAGGGCAGGGAGGAGCGTTCGTTTTTGCTCTTTGAATTTCTTCTGTGAATCATATTTCTTCTATTATTCATTCCGGGGTGGAAAAGTCCGTCAGCACCAAAACCGTGGGTAGGTGGGTCACTTCACTCAGTCAGTGGCTGTTATAGGCATCGTTGATCAGAAACTCCTTATCAAACGGCAGATGGACATTTGACAAAAATGTTTTTCTGACAAAGAAACAGATCATGCAAATAAATGATCATTTCTTTATAGCTGCAGCCTATTTAAGTCATACTGGACTAAAACCCGTGGCACCTGATAACCTGGTTGTTTTATGTTCATATTTTTTGGATGTTATTAATAGTCTAAATAATTTTCACGCATCGTCGTCTATACAAATTCAAGAATTCTCTCAGCAATCTCTAATTGTACAATATGGAAAAATTAAAGCATATTTGTGATGCAGAACAAACAATATAAGGTTTAGGAGAGTTTATGCAGACAGGTTAATGCTGCAGAAAAAAAGGGTTCAGGCATATGTTGTTGTTTTGCTTTTTTACCTCTAATTTTTGCTTTACTTTAAAAAAAGTACGACACTAATGGAATATTGTTTCCTTGCCTTCTCTGCACAGACGTATGTGGGCAGGAAGAGGGCAGCTGTGGACCGGATTTGTGTCGGTGTCCCTGCAGGAGAGGTAAAGTCACTGAGTTCATTTACAGCGTGAGCTGCTGCCGTCTCTTTTATTTGTACAACTCAAGTTTTTCTCTCCTGGTGTTTGCTTGAGTAAGTCTAGCGCGGATGAGGCTGCAGACTGTTGCAGATAATATTGTTGTCTTTCACCGTCGGCAGCCAGATGATGAAGTGTATTTATTTATTTATTTGTTTTCTTGTCTGGATGTGTTTGCTATATTTGTGTTCTATTTCCTTTGTTAATGCATCCATATACAAGGACGTTCCTCAATTCATGAAGCCAAATAGATTTTATATGAAGTCGTTTTCCATAAGTGCACTTCAGCAGCATGTGTCCTCAAAAGGTCTGAATTGTCTTTTTTCTACTGCCAGTGTTTTGGTCTCTTGGGAGTAAACGGAGCTGGAAAGACAACGACCTTCAAAATGCTGACTGGTGACACTGATGTCAGCTCTGGGGAGGCGACCGTGGCCGGTTACAGGTACATAAAGATCGCTCAAAAACGTCCCTACATGGTCGATAGAACACAAACTCTGTTTTCGGGGGCCTGGATCAGATGGTATTTGTGAAATGCTTCCTGTTTGTCCTGCGCTCGGTTCCAGATGGGAGAGGACCAGAAACAGTCCAGTGAGTTAGAAAGTTTAAACACGGGAAGGTCAATGTGAAATAATTCTGTTTGATGACACTATCTGGCTATAAAACCAACCCATGTGGTGAAAAAAAAAAAAAAGCTAGAAAAGAGGGCTTGATCAATCGACGGTTGAAGTCTCAAATGAATGTTTGTTGTGGAGCTACCCCAAAGTGATATTTTGTCTTTTAAACATCGGATTTGCGTGCCAACAGTCTGGATATGCCCACTCAGAATTCTTGTCAGGGTGAATGAGCCCATCAAAACTGCATTTGCACCATTTATGAACACTGAAACTCCATTAAATCCCAGATTAATGACAGTCTGGGTTAACAGCTATTTCGACCAACCATCTATTGCAGTTGTTCTCACACTTAAAATAAAGCAATAAGCCCTCATGACCCCTCCCCCACAGGTCCTGGCCTCAGTGTGGATGTGATACATGAGCAAATCCTACAAAAGAGTCATTATTCTTTCTCAGATTCTTTCATTTGAAAGATAATTTGAAGCCTAAAGAGTTTAAAGTATCGTACATTTCACACAAAAAAAGGAAAAATACAAAATTTAATACAGTAATAAAAATTGCAATTTTGTGTAACTGGGCTACCCATGTATCAGAATCAGAAATGATAATAATTATGATATTAATATATTCAACTGGCAACAAGATTAATTGTAATATTTGCACTGTTTTTTTGTAGTTTTGTTCATTGTTTACATAATTCCGACGCAGCTTCCTCTTAGATCTGGGTGTTTTAAATAACAACTTCACCACTGCAACTATTGTTTTTATTCATTATTTTCTCTGTTTTCTGTTTGTGTCTTGTTTTGTAGCATATTGACTGAGATCCTGGACGTGCACCAGAACATGGGCTACTGTCCTCAGTTTGATGCCATCGACGAGCTCCTGACTGGCAGGGAGCATCTGTACCTGTACGCTCGTCTCAGGGGGGTTCCTGAGTCAGAGATCCCCAGAGTGAGTCGGACTGGGCTGCTTTGCATCCTCCCTCTAAGGATGTTTCATTCTGCTGTCTGAATGCAACTACTGTTTGGCTCAGCATTGCATTTGTTTGATTATGGTTTAGTTTTGGACATTGTGCCTTTGCTGCTGCTTTGTGTCCTTTTAACGATGCTATGAAATTGTGACAAAGGGCTCAATTAAACAATGCAGGTTGCTCGTCCCAAAAATGTAATGTCAGTGTTTCCCTTCTCCCTGTAGGTGGCAGAGTGGGGCATCCAGAAGCTGGGTCTGACAGAATATGCCGGCCGCTGTGCAGGGACCTACAGCGGAGGCAACAAGCGCAAACTCTCCACAGCCATCGCAATGATTGGTTGCCCGGCGCTGGTGCTGCTTGTGAGTTAGCCAATGACGAGGAGCTCGAGAGCCCATTGTTGGGGTTTTTGGGTTTTATGCAGGGATTTATCAATGAAATGGTCTATGGATCCAGATGGGAAGCCATATGGGTTCAGTCAAGCCTGGCCTCGAATGTTTTATACACTGGCAGGAAAACTCAGCAGTTCAATTCAAATTGGCATAAATTTGAGATCTTTGCCATATGCTGATAGAGATAAGGATTTGGTCTCTGTTCATATGGAATTATGTGCTCAGAGAGTCAAGTTTGTTTGTTTTCGTGGCTGTGTGTGTGCTTAGGACGAGCCCACGACGGGGATGGACCCTCACTCTCGACGCTTCCTGTGGAACGCCATCATGAGTGTCATTCAGGACGGCAGGGCCGTGGTGCTCACTTCACACAGGTTCGACATCTAATAATGAAATTAATCCGAGGCACACATCTGCTGCAGCAGCTGACCAAACACAGTTAACTCTGCCGCCAGCGACTCTCGATGAAATCAGGACCAGAGTAGCATTTGGTTGATTTCACCACAGAGATCTATGAAATGATGATTTATGGATCACAGACATGAAACAGCAGCAGTAAAAATAGAGATTGATTATGGTTGTGTCCCACCAGTATGGAGGAGTGTGAGGCCCTCTGCACTCGGCTGGCCATCATGGTCAACGGGACCTTCAAGTGTCTGGGTACCATCCAGCATCTCAAATACAAGTAAGGGGTTTCCTGTATTTCCAGAGTTCAGTCATCTTAAACAGACTTCCCAGCATGCATTGACAGTCCAAACTCTCCTGAGACTCTTCGTTTTCATAGTTTGAAGAGAAAACACCTGCTATAGAATCTTGTTGTGTGTCTTGAATACAGTTGTCATGGTTGTTCTTACAATAATAAAAACATTGCAAACCATGATAAAGATCAGTATTGAATTCAGTTCTCTACTACTACGTGATAATATTGTTTTGAATTGTTGTTCCACATTGAAGAAACCCCCCCAAAATAGAATGATGATTTGAATGTAGTACAAGTAGTGGATGTTGATATAAACTGTAGTAAAAATCACATTGTACATCAAGATTATGGTCATGTCTCATCTTCATGCTGTGTTTCCTCGATACAGATTTGGTGACGGCTATGTGGTGACTATGAAAATCAAGGCAGCTAAGGCAGGCTTGTCCCCGGATCTGGAGCCTGTTGAGAGTTTCATGGAGAGCTCCTTCCCTGGCTGTGTTCAGAGAGAGAAGCACTACAACACGCTGCAGTACGAGATCGCCTCCTCCTCCCTCGCTAGGATATTTCAGCTGGTGGTAGCCAATAAAGAGAGGCTCAGCGTGGAAGACTACTCCGTTTCCCAGACAACACTGGACCAGGTACATATGAACCAAGACAATGACAGAAGGGGGTAGTGACCAAAGAATGCCAACCTTTGTTCAATAAACCGGAAGGAATTTGTCCTGAGTTGTGAATCCCATCAACAGCCAATAACTTATGAAAGGTCCAGTGTGGAGGACTGCAGGGGACTTGGGGGCAGAATTGGAGTTTAGTATTCACATTCACGTTTTCATAAGTGTATAATCAACCTGAAAGAAAGAACAGTTCAAAAAGCTTTTCATTCTGTACTGAACCAATTTGTCTGTTGTGCAGGTGTTTGTCAACTTTGCCAAGCTACAGACAGGAGAGGACGAGGACGTCACCTTGCACAGGCGGACGGCAGGTGGACGAAAAGACCTCAAGATCTCGCCTGTTCAGAGGAAAACATGAACCTGCCGCCTGTGAATGCACAGAAACAGAGACTCTGCAGGGCTGTGTTGTAACCTTTTCACATTCCGCAATTTAAAAGCCACTTTGAATATTTTACTTTAGCCAGACTGCTTTTTAGGTAGAGTTGAGCCTGGCCAGTTACCTGCCAAAGTGAAACAGTTCATTTTTCCAGTCACAGATAAACTTTCCACGCCATGTCTGACTGTCACTTAGACTTGAAATGATGTAAAAACAGCTGGTTATTTATCTATTAAGCAGAGAAGAAATATATATTATGCTTAGACTCATTGGCTTGTATACATTTGTACATATTGTATGTTCAAAGAATATTTAAGCACCTTAGAAGCAGTGTTTTTTTTGTTTGTTTTTTAAATGTTTACATTAACGCACTCACCTCAATTTTATGTGACATACTGTATGTAAACAAATGTCATGTTGGTTGTTGTTGTTTGTTTGTTTGTTTTCCAAAAACACTATCGCTTCTATACTTTTCATTTATTGCTGTGCATTCAATTATTTATTTGTCTGCTGTGTTTCATACATCGCCATGATATGTTGTTCTCCGATGTCAGTACCAAATATTCCTCTTGACGATTTAAATTTGAGGGAAAAAAAAGGTAATTAGATAAGTATAGCTGGAAATAAAGAGGAATGATATTTTATATCTGCCCAAGTATAACTTTAACATGCTTTATATCTCATGCTCCACACATTGTTAGTTGATTTGTACTACAATCATACAAATAAAACAGTTTCATGTGAAGTATTTCTTAAATACATTTCTCAAAAACGTCCCTTTCCTTGAAGCTTCTGGATGCTACTTTGGAGCTGAAAGTCTTTTCCCCTCCTGAAAACAACCCCACTGACCTCTGCTGAGAGCTAAGAAAGCTGCTGCAGGTCAGTAAAGTGGCTGAGAGATAGCTTTGCATCAGGGCCAAGGCGACACTGTGCTGAGTGGCTTGTCACAACCTGGATTTATCTGACACACAGTCCAATTACTGTTCTCCTGCCGCAAGTAGTGGTGTCATTGCCTCAGGCTGCCCACGAGCCTGAATTTCGTTGGCTACCTCAAAGAAACAAGAGGGACGATGGCACTGTGCGATATGGGGCTGCTAATGAATTCTCTGGTGTGGATCTCACGCTCCTCTCTGGCCCATATGGTCATCTGGACGAGGCTGATGAGCACGGATAGTGTCGCTGTGGGAGAACCAAGGAGTCATAACAAGCTGTGAAATATGACTGTTTGTGAACTGCTGAATACTGAGAAGAGCACAATGTGTTCAGTGTGTTATCATAACCAGAACCAATTAGATCACTGAGCTTTTCATTTGCACAAACTTATATGAACAACATTGTGATTAGAGGTTAAATCAGAAATATAATATTATAACAATTATTTGAAAAAACAGTGAGCAGAGATGGCAGAACACATTTTCATACATAAAGTTGTAGTTTGTTACTATTTTTTGGATATGTTTGCTAAAATTGTTATTATGATCTGACAGTAGAATCAGATACAGGTCAGCTGTGTAAAAATCCACTTCTGTGGGTCCACACAGTGGCCCTAATTCGATTTGCAAGAATCCACCGCTCCAGGGATCAATACAACCAATCAGAGCCAAGGGGAGTGTCTGAGAAGTGTTAATCACTCTCATGCATACACTGCTGGCAGCCCCCCTCCATCATAGCTACTGGGCAGGGGCTGGGCAGTGCCCCTCCCCTTCACCTGGTCAGACATGTTCAAGCTCAAGCTCAAACTGTAAACAATGGTGGAGAACAGACAACAACAACAGAATCGGAAAATGCCCCAGTGTTGCCTACATCAAAGAGAAGAAATAAGTAAGTAAGTAAGCAAGTTTTTATTTATATAAGAAGACTGACGAAGAAAAGCAGTGTAAATAGAAAGAATTGGACCGAGCCAGAGACAGATAGACACAGATAAATATCAAAGCATTATCCCAGAGGTGGAGGGAGCTGCGCGATTTGTAAGGACTCAAGAGCTTTTAAGAGCTACGCAGAGTTGGCCGCTTTTCTGCTGGACAGTAAGGACCCCTGCTTGATATTCATTCTATGTTTTAAACACAAGGCTATGATGGTGGCGATAACAGTATTACTCGCAATAGCGCATACCTCCGTATAATGTTGCAGTCGAGCTGCGTAGCTTGTTGGTAAATCTAGCTTGCTAGCTTGTAACGGTGCTATGGGGAAGTGTCTGATATGCTAACGTTGTTAGCATACCGGTGCATAACGGTGTTTAGCTTTATCTTTATGGCTACTGGTTTGCAAAAGTGTCTTTCAAGTGACCAGGCAGTTATAATGTTAGTTTGTGTCCTGTATGCTCTGAAGTGGTTGAATTGGCTTAGAGAAATAAAGTTACTCATGTTTCACTAAGGCAGCATGGCGTTGCACCGGGTAATGATTTCCTGGTAACTCTGTCTACCATGATGTGAGGAATATTACTTGTTACGCGGGATAACTACAGTGATCTGCATGAGGCACATTGTAATTTAGTTGTATTGATCAGAAATAGAAACATCAGGGCTTATTATTTTCAATGCGCCATCTTGGTTATCTGGCGTCCTCTGTTACGTGGTTACAAGCCTGCTCGTGGGTCTGCAGGGAGGGTCTTTGAAGGAGGGTCCTGGGAGCTGCGCTCATTCAAATATCCTGGCTAAATCCATTTTTTTCCTCAAAACTCCAGAGTGCAGCTTCAAACTTATTACCTCAAATGAGCCTAAAAAATGTGAAACTCTTCCCCCAGTAAAGATCGCAAATGTCAACATGCTTTTTAAGCTGTCATCATGCAGACACTTCTAAACTAACTGACACTGATGCATTTGCATTTAAGAAATGAATTTAGCTAAAAAGCTGAACTATGTTTATGTATTTGAGGTTATTATCTGCAAATTAATTTGTATCATGTCAAATACATACAATGGAGTAAACAATACAGTGTTTCCCTCTGCAATGTAGTGGAATTCAAGGAGCCTATCAAATGGGCCGAGCATTAATTTGAAATTATTGAAAACAGTAAGTAACCGTTTGAATTTTAACCAAGCTTAGGTGCCTCCCACTAATGTGGAAGTAAATAAATTGTAGGATTGTTAGTGCATGATGGAAATGTCCTCCCTGAGTGACAGGAGATGAGAAGTTTGGCATGAGGTCACCATCAGGTCATGCCATACATCAGTGAAAAGCTGTTACTCTTGTTTATCATCTTTTCCAACTTTATTCTACTGGAACTGTTCAATGTCAGCTGTTGACAGACTTGGCTGTGACACTTCTTCATCATGTCAGTCAGCTGAGTGCCAGAAATGTGACTTTACTAAAGTCGGCTTGACTGTGTTGAGTACATAAAGGAGCAGCTACAATAGGAAAATAAAGTGAATGTGACATTTGTATCCTATCCATGCAAGTATATTAGTAATTGATTTAATGCTGCCTACATTATTAGACTGAAATTAACAGAAAAGCTGCCTCACTTAAAGAGAGGTTCAGCCTGTATTATAAACAGTAATCCTGAGACATACATCTTTGTCCAAAACGTGAAAAACATAAGCTGCAAAATAAAGATAATCCCTTTTTAAGGGCACGTTATAAATCAAGCCACTGAAATACTATTTTAGATGATGGATTTCATTTCATGGTGTAGAAAGCGGGTGATCGATGTAGCAGCAAATCCCTGGTCATGTAAGTGTTCTGAGAGGGAGAATATAAAAGGTTTTTTGTTCTGTTATTACTGAGATAATATCAAAAACTCTCCATCTACATGTTGCCTTTAGGATTTGATTGACAAAAAATCATGCACTGATTTCTCTTGCTGTGCTGTGATTTTGTCCTCTGTTTATTTGCTTTATATCATCCAATGCAAGTAAATGTCAATAGATCTAAATATACACCTCTTTAACTCCTGACCTGCCTGAGAATCAACACATTCTTAAGTTTATCTTCAAGGTCAAACTAGTCCAGTGATATCCGTGGCACAACAACGGGCTAAAGGAACATTCTACTTCCTTGAAAAGTAGTGGGGCCCAAAGTCCCACGTACTTTGGGTGGAAATGTGGCTAATGCATGTACAGTAGCAAATTAGATAAGCTAAACTATTCCACAGTAAGCACCACCTACCCACACCACGACCCATTCAAGTCCAATAACCTCCTGACAGTATTGGTTTTTCCCATTTTTCTCAAACATCTGTTTTCCAGGGCTTTACCCAATAAGAAACCAGTATAATCTTTATTTTATTTCCTCCAACAAGCCCACTTGTTACTTCCTTGTTACCCCTATTAGTTACTTCCCTATTTTAACTACTCAGATCGTTTAGGAAAGTCAAATCAATGTAATTGTTGTATGATAACATATAGGCCTAGATAAGGAACTGTTAATCCTACAGGACTCAGTCCAGGGACTTGACATGACCAGTATGTTCTGCTACAGATCACATTCCGATTACCCTCTATACCGTTGTACCGTCCTACTTATCACTCATGTAAAGTTTATTGATCTAAAGCTGTGCTTAGATCCTGAGCAAAAACAAAATCAGTCTCCTGGCCTCGATCTACAGTATTTGGTGTATTCAGGATAACGTGTTCTAAAACGCTGTCATGTAAACCGCACTGAATTTATTGAATGTGAAATATAAACACACCTGACATGACCTAGTACAATATAGATTTCTTACTGTTAGCAGTTAACATAAATGCCTTACGGAGAACTGGCCAGTATGAATGTTATAAAGACATTATTAAAGTCACATAAAATTACAACCAGAGATGATCTCAACCAGCCTCTTGGTGTGATGGAACAGACAAATCAACCTGCATTATTTCGGATTTTATTTTCCACCACTTCCACATATTGATTTACCAGCCCAGCCTGCGAATACAGAGGGGAAAATGGCTCAAGTGACATCACCTCAGGAGTCTCAGCTTGGACCACAGGTCAACATTACAAAATGGCTTGTGCCATATAAGGGAGTAAATGTTAAAGAGTCTCTGCCTTGGCTGCCTAAATTTAGATTTATTTCTCCCTCAAAAGTAGCATAATCATAATAGTTTACTCATTCAACCTCAGAGAATATGATCAGAGGAGCCTGTCTGATTGCAAGTCTAATATATAAGTGCAGTTACATTACTTATGGATTAGAGTAATTGCAATGCTTTTTTCCCCTGCCACATGAAAAGGTTAGCGGATGTTTACACTGGGAGTGCGTTTGAAATAAAAGATATAAGGTTGCTCTCGGCATTGAGTAGAAATTAATGAGTGATGATAAAGTAAGAAGATTTCTAATGAAGACAAAGTTCCTCAGGTGTTTCAGAGGATTGTAAGCTTCTTGTGGGAACTGCATAGCTCTTACTTGTCTTGGTTGTCTCGGTAAGCTGCAATGATAACAAATGTTCCATCTTGGGAAAATGTGATTTACTATGAATTAGTGTTTTTCATGCAGGGGGAAATGTAAAAAAGTTTTCATAGTACACTGAACTCTTAATGCTGTTTTGAGGCTGATGCATGTGTTTCTTGGAAGTGAAATATGTCTGCCCCCATAATTTTTTTTTCTTTTGGCTTGTTAGCCAGTGCCGTGGATGTTTTGGGTCATAAGATTAATTGGGGCCATGGTAAAAGGATGGAGTCAAAAAGGTCACTTACAGAGAGCGGGCACAAAATAAACATCAGAAGAATGAGAGATGAAGGTTGGAAGAGGAAGAGGAAAATCGTGCATTAGGTTTGGTGTGTTGCATAAGAGGAGACGGAGAAAGGGAGATAAAGATAGACATGTACAATGCCAGAAAAATAATTACAATAAATCATCGCAGCTTTATCTACGAGTGTTCAGCAGCGCAAACAAACACATGATGGGAAGTAAAGTGGACGACCCTGAGAGTACATTTTGTAACCTGGCATTGTGCGTGTTTAGAGTTCGTCAAAACCTTTCCTTTTTTCTGTTCTGCTTCCTATGCTTGGATGCAGAATCTGTGATCCCTGTGGTGTATAGTTTAATACAAACAACTGCTTTTATCATTTCAATTAAGGATCTACGGGGAACTGTTTTTTCTCCTGAGTCTGGCAGCACCAAAAACTCCAGTGACCTCCACTCATAAAGATACTTATCTAGCTCGCACATACTTTTTTTTTGGAATGGGTAAAAAACTGATGCAACTTTTTAATATTTATTTCATAAGCTTTATCCCCCAATCAAGAAAGTGCATGAAATTGGCATAAATCTTGTTTTATCTTCATGCCATTTACAGGTCAGGTTTTGTTGTTTAGAAGGTCTTCTGAGGAAATCCTGCAGCCCACAGAGGAGATTTTGGAGACTTGCGAAGATTTCAGAGTTTCCAGAGCAAGACTTCCAATACTGGAGGATGAGCCCAGCCCATAGGAGATACCGAGCCACCTGTCTGCAGTTAGAGGGCTGTGAACTAAGGATCACCCACGCTTAACTCAAGTGCCGTAGGATTGAACTGAACATACACAGCTTGGGAGATAGCATACATAACTTGCTTCATTCTGGTCCTGCAAATACGACTCACTTACATTAGGTCCCCATTGCTTATTTGCTTATTACCCCATTCTTAAGTGTTTAGTATAAATAGTTCAAATTTACAGCAGGGTCTTGTGCTCTATTTCACTCATGACTCATGACTCACTTTATTTGCTCCTGCCTTTCCTAAGTTCTTCTGAATCTGGTCAAATCTTTAAAGCCTTTATTTTCTCGTACTGCAACACACTGTAGCACATGCAGGTTACAATTCCTTTAGAAAAGGTTTTATTGTTGTATTGAGTAAAGAATTCATATTATAGCACTGCAAAACTGAACTCACCATTTGTACCTACAAAGACGAAATGTGTAGAATGGTAAAGCCAGAGTTTACAGTACAATTAAGAAAAAAATGGATTTGTCCAAATCTGCCATAAACAGAAAATATTAGCCACTTGTATTGGTACGATTACTGAATGTACTCAAATGGAAACCTTTACAGTGATCTCTCGAAGCCTTACAGGTCCACAGTTTGTAGAATCAGATTGCTTGGAGAAGAACATCGATAAAGTCTGTACCTCAGCTCTCAGCTGTTTCTTAGATTAGCCTAATGATGGCATTTTCCCCGAGAAGGCAAGAATCATCAATCATTTGTTACGAAAATGTAGATGGCTTACAGTAAAAGAGCTGCATGTTCATCACTCTGATTTTCGATCAACTGGATGCAGCAGGTGACGAGCAGTTTTCTTTCTAAAAAAACCGTGATGATTTATGTTGTTTTGTAAACGTTTTGTCTGCCTGTGACCCAGAACCAACCACATGAGGGCAGTAGTTTTATGAAAATACTCCAGTGATATCTTACGTCAACAAAGTGAGGAATCTCTGCTGTCATCTCCTCAGTTTCTGTGCCCCTAACCTTCAGGAGGCTTGTTTGAAGTCTGAGGGATGTGTAGGCTCACAGAAGGAATTGCTGATCAAGTGTGCTTTTAAAGTGCATCAGAAGTGTGCAGCCAGCCTGCATCTCCTCGCCTCGTGCCTGTGTGTTCTTGTCTCTTCAGAAGCTGCAGGACTCACCCTTGAGAAATCCCGAAACAAATATTTCTCTCTACCCTCTCACACCCACACACCAGTGTTCATGCTACACTAAAACATACAACTGAAGTAGACTTTTGTTGTTCCCGCTTTAGCACGTCCAATGGAGATGATCGACATGTAAAGGATGACTCGTATCCCCTGATAATTTGTGGTAAACTCGCAAATCAGTTCATCTGAAAAATTTCTTTTTTCGTCTTATTCGGTCGGGTTCTGCACTTGCCTGAGCACTTAACTGAGACTCTCGGTCATTTGCATTTTGAGTGCATACTGGAGATAAAACAATGGTCTCAAAATGAAGTCACTTGGGACTTGATGCCAGGAGATGAAGTTCTGCTGCTGGATAAGATCGGTTAGGCAGAAAAGGGATGGCAAAGTAAAAAACTAAAAAATTCCTAGTAGTTGGTATCGGTGGAGAAATCTCGGGATAACTTGAGCTAGTATCACTGGTTCTGTGTGTGTGTGTTTGTGGGCTTGTGTGTGCCTCAGGGAGTAAAAAAGAAAAAAAAAAGCTGGCTCTAATCAATAGCAGAGTTGACTCATCATTAGTTTGCCATTCCCGCACACTTGCTGATGTGAATACTAACTTCCCAACTCTGTGTGTTATGGCTATCATTTGGTGTGGCACATTGTCAACGTTTTCACAGGTTTGGCTCAGAAAAATGCTCCGGTGCTGTCAATTTAATGTTCTCCCCGGTGTCTCATCAGTGCAGCCCGCTGTACACAGAAAAACTGAAAATCCTAAGACAGAGTGCATTTGCAGTCATGATTACCATAAATCTCAAGCCAAGGTGCTGTGGTGATATAGTGAGCCATTAGAGATATGACAAATACATTCATTAGCTTCCCCACAGCACCTCAGCTCAGTGCTCTTACTCCCTGGTGGAGGTGTGAATAACTTTGTTGTCGCCTCTAAAGGCAAAGGTATCGACCCGGGGAAAAGACAGGAAAAGATGTTTGAGGAAGATGGATCGACGCGGCTCACCCTCAAGTACTATTGTTGGCCTGATTATGATTATGAGAAATGTCTGACAGCAGAGCTTTGTTTTGTCTCACCTACAGGTCAGGGAGATAAAGAACACTCGTGTGACACTCGTTGCATGTGATTCTTAAAAGTGATTTTTGAATCAAGATCTTGGAGCAAAAATACATTCCTTTTTTACTTGAGGTCCACAAAGCTGTCAAGGTGAATTATAACTCCTCCACAACCTTATACTTGTTGTAGCCTAGCAAACATTAGATTGAAGAGCCTGTTTTTATATTAAGTCTCTATGATGATTCAGTCGGCAATGTGAGAAACCACCATCACGCAAATTGAAAAATGTATTTAAAAAAAAAAAGGAGTGCGCAGATGAAGAGACTGTGGTGACATCACACACTTTCATCACCCGCAGAAGCTTCCCAGCCGTGACAGATAAGCGCCCTGACATCCAGGTTTCCACTTTTATTTCCCCTAAAAGTCCAACTGCTCTTTAAATCACATGCCATGTGTTCTACTTTGAGAAAACAAATGAAATATTTATATGTCGTATTTTTTCATTTCCTGATGGCACCCTCGAACTTTGCATTAGTTTGATGGAAACTGTGAGAACTTGAGCGCTTAAGAACTGCGATGGGGCATAGAGGTGCAGTGTCAGCGCTATTTCATAGGCAGGCGGCAGCTAAAGTCTCTTATTTGAAGTACAAAAACTGATGGAGCATCTTGTCCGGCCTTGACCATTGCTTGTTGAACGACTGAACAAGCATTGATAGCGTGAGTTAAAAGAATAAAACAGACAAAACAAACTTCTGCTCTAGTTTATCTTCATGTTGTAGCAGTGATGCTGAACAGTATAGTAAGGCCGCACCAGCAACTATACTTTTTAAAGTGCCATGTTTTGTGGTGTCCAATATTTTCCTGAGCAGATGCACTGAGGCACATTCAGATTAGAAGTTGGGAATACAGACACTGAAATATCAACTTCCAACTTGCATTGAATTGCAGCATCAGCCTGGCAGCTGCTGTCAATCACACCCTGACACAAACATGGCCCTTCAGCTAATGAGACACCCAAATACTTTTTTTCCCCTTTATGGGTGGCGATCCGCTGCCGGTCTAATGCAGCGTAAAGATGAACTGTTGTGTATTTTTTTGGTTGGGGTAGTCGGGTCATTTTCGGGTCATTTTTACCTCACTGTGCCTTAACAGCTGGGAGTCTCCATCGCTGGCACAATTTCTACTATATCGACATATTCCTGTTTTTAAACATTATAGTATAGGGCAGTCTCTCAGATGACGTTGTTACCTGACACTGGCTGAATTGTTCTGATATTCTAAGCCCTATTTGACACATCAAAATATGCTAAATAGATCAGCTGAACCGTGGAAGCAATTGTGGTAACCGAACTATGAATAGTTCCCCGTTAAAAGGTCAGTCATGCCTCATTTAGGGAACATAATTGAATCATTTGCCTGGGGAATACATATTAATCTCTCATGAATGTCTAATTGATTTAAATTTAGACCATTAAGAATTAGAGAGTCGGAGCAAGTTACATTTAGCTAAGATGTGCACATCTATACTGTACACTGCACAAAGGCACCAGATATATGCACACCCACATTGGCTGATCTCGAGACAATACAGTCGGAAAAAAACCCAGAATAGTTGCTGAGTGACAGCTTTTAAAAATAGCTGACGTACACATCCACAGACGCAGGCTTCTTCAATCTGTCCTAATGCAGAGCAGGCTGACAAGAGATTTGTCCCACCTAACCTGCTGCAGCAGCTAAGTGTAATGAAGGCGATGCCATCCCTGCTGTTAGCTCCTTAATGTCAAAGACAATGAGGTTGACTGCCCTGCAGTTGTAGCTTATTGCAGGTCGCTGTCAACTTCTGCGACATCCATGACTAATATAAAATTATGTTTCTTGGTTACATTAATGATGCTAACAATGTAGTGAATGAAACAAACTTTATGCTTAGAGAGAAAGATTGATCTGTTGACTCTGTTAAAGGAATTGCTCCACAGTTCGGTGAATAATCTAGGCAAGAGTAAATAAGAAGATCAATACCATTCGTATGTCTGTGCATTAAAGGAGGAGTTTGTAGGATATAAAGGGCATAATAGTGGTGAGGTTGAAGGTTGCAACCCCACTCCTTCTCTTTGGTAGCTGCCCGAAAATGCAAAAGAGCCAGTGTTTTATCCGTTCTGAGCTTCTGTAGAAACGTGGCAGTGGAACTAGAGCTGCACGATATATCGATCGAGCATCGTCATGGCGATGTGCATGTGTGCAACAGTCACATCACAGAGCCTGCAATGCAGGAGGCAAATGAACTCATCTAATTTCAAGGGTACCTGACACACACTGTGCAGTCACATTAGTTCTCAATCAGTGTGCCGAAGCAGACCACGCCCCTGCACATGGAGTGAGTCGCTGGTAACAACATTGAAAAATGAGCAAGGAACAAGAGAAAATCGCTGAAAAAGAAGACTGGGTGCCATAAACAAAAGCAACGTCAGTTATCTGGAAATATTTCGGCTACAAGAAGGATGATATTGACCAAACACGTATTCTGTGTCGACAGTGCCTTGCATCTGTTGCCACAATGAGAGGTAATAACTCATTTGTTTGACCGTTTATGTCGGTACCACACAGCTCAGTAGACCTCAAAAAGAGGTAAGATCAGTGCAGGTTAATTGTCCACAAGATAGCAGCACTGCAGCATAACATAAAACGCTATTCAGGTCATCTGATGAAAATTCCTGTATGTTTTCATATTGCAATATATATTGCAAGGTTAAAAAAATCACAATGTCAGTTTTTTCCAATATCGTGCAGCCCTAAGTGGAACATTGTAGATTCTAGAAGAGGACATGCTCCCTCTGTAGATGTAAAATGCCCTTTAAACACAAATATTCTTAGTTTCAGATTATCACACACTGATGAAAACATAATTATTAATATTGAATTTAGGTTCTGCCAATATTATATTCAATTTTTGCCCTAACACAAGTCCTACACAAGTTACTCTTAACGATCACAAGTGGTTTTAACATTTAGATTTATGTTGATTAGTAATCTTTAGATGCGTTGGAAGGCTTTTGGACTTGTAAAAGGGGCCAGTTTTAGTCTGCATGCTAATCTAAGATGAGCTAACGACTGCCACTCAACCTCCATCGTGCCCAGAAGAACTGAACAAGCTCATTTCCAAAAAATACTTAAATATTCCTTTGGCCCGTCTTCAACAATACTCACATAGCGCGACTGCATGGTCATGAAAGACCATCACACAAACACAGATTCACTTACAAATAATAACACTGTATATTTAGCTGCTCTGGAACAAATCCAAGCAAATTTGTCACAGACTGTCTCAGAGCTAGCAAACCCCCTGGCAGAGATTTAATGAACATGAACTCATATTACAAACCTTGCAAATTCATGAACAACCAGATAGTAAGAAAGAAGGAGGCTGAGGAGGTGGGTGGAGTTACATTTCGGAAAGCAGGCAGCAGTGAGGAAGCAGAACTCATCATTGCTGACTGAATGGGTTCCATATGTTTATATTGAGACATACACTGTGGGTCATGGACGTGCATGATTCAAGGGGCGCATGGAGCATGACTTTGAAATGACTTCCATGCCTGCCCGAACTGCTGAACACATTACAGACAATGGTTGGAAGTGATTTAATAAAACGCATCATATTTCTTTGATCATGCTGCTTTCCTCACAACCCTGGAAGCTCTTTCCTTGAAGATCCAATCTCTTTTTACAATACCCACACCGAGGCCATGCCAGTCCTTCACACAGATCAATCTCCGAGGCTCGAGCAGTAGAAAGTTAATCTGGAAGAGGGGCCTGTTCGTCTATGCCTTGACATGCTTGGCTGTCAGTCAAAGATCTCGATGCACCTGTCCTAACAGCTGTAGAAGTGAACTTCGCAAATGGCCCCTTCAGGACCTGTCGACCGCCATCCCTTTATCATCCATCGACCCCATAGTACCAAAATTACTGAGAGGGACTGAAAGCTGACCCAATGTGTGACAGCGAATCTGTTCTTGATTTCACATTTACATTTTAGGCTTTTATCTGATGCATTATTTGAGCAATTTACTATTCAGTATTAAAAAGGAGTTAGGGATATTAGTGCATATATGCATGTGTATGGTTATGCAATAAAGGTCAAATGAAATGTGCTGCGTTATTTTTGGGCACCAAAAACATTCACAAAACGCAATAAAAATGTTGATATGTCACAGTAAACAATCACGTGAAACACTACAACATACGACGAAAGAGGCACTTTTAAGATTTACGGTATTTTCGTTTTCGGGCAAGCTCATTTTCAGTGGAGTGCTGGGGCCCCATACGCTAGCATCAAAATAGCTATTTTTAAAACACTAAGAAGGCTCGACACAACATGAAACTTTGCTCTTAGCGTCGCCAGGGTCTCTACACATGAACACGAGCATTGAGAACATTGTTTGTGTACACAGAGTTTACTGAAAGGAAGGTTTTTTAACAACTCACCTTAGCAGCTGTATCTTTGGCGCGCCACCGTCATGGCAGACAAAAAGTGAACATGAAGTTTACCACCACTTATGTATTTGTAAGCGTACAGTACATTCTGTATAGTATTCCAACAGTTGATCTGTTTCTCCCTTTTAATGTTTTGTCCATTTTGACAGCTCTGTTCTTTTTTAAGTGGTTGGATTGGATTTACAATCCAGCGCAGCTAATAGGGACTCTGACTAGCCAGCTATTTATGTCATAGCATTGTTCCTTTAAATATTCAGGCTGTCCTCATCAGAACTGCCACACGGTCGACGGTGAAAGCAGTGATTTTCAATCGATATTCAACGAACTTACATCAGGGATATACACATTTTTAGCCAAATCATGATTAACCAAGCAGTTTTATTGCTGAAAACCCAACCAAACTGAGCATCTGACAAAGGTCCAGTCACTGACAGTCGACCTATTGTATTGTATCAATATGAATAGATATAAATATGATAAGTATGAAATGTACATATTGAATGTATTTGTGGTTTACAGAAATATACAATGCTTTGACTGGGCAGTCAAATAGACTTTGGTTTAGCTGAACGTTTAGCAGTAAATGAGTAGATGGCAAACCTGCAATAGAGAGGGCCATGGTCCCAGTCTGAAAAATAATCGACCAAGTTACTGGTTTATTCTTCAAGTCAAAGTGCTAAGAGCAACGTCAACTGAGCAGAACAACAAACAAATGTACTATATTAAGTGACTTTGTGTTTTAGTGGTATTGTCATGCGTGGGAAGAACATCACGTCGTAAATCTGTAGCCAAACCTAAGCTAATAAAAAGGATGGATCGTTGTAACATGAGTCAATACAGAGTCAACAAGTCTGGGCTGTGACAGGTTTATTGAGCCCATTCATTCAGAGGGGCGAACCCTTAGCTGCTGTGCACACAGATAAGGGATGATTGCAGAGGAGTGCAGCCAAATACAGAAATGCAAACCTGAGCAAGTGACATTCAAAATGAACACCATTGGCGTGGCGCATCGTTGTGAAGGACAAACACATCTCTTCGGCTGTACCTCTCTCCATCTATCTTTATCTATCGACACAGTCTCTGTTTCAATACATTCAGAGGTACCCTGCTTCTGTTTCCTCTCCCTATTTTCCCACAATGAAATATCTGAGATGATCTCAGACAATGATTCCTGCCTCTGGGTTGAGTGCTTCGGATTGTTTATAGACAGTACAGAGTTTACAGTTGCTTTGATCATCCAAAGCGGCTTGAGGGAATGTGACATTTATGCATGTGTGTGCTTGTTTTGTCAATATTTGCTGATGGAGGCATTGCAGAGAGATGTTGGAAAAAATATATTGAAGTGTGAAGCGTATTGGTTGCGTTTGTGTCCTGTTTTTAATGTTTTTTTTATTTGTACAAGCAGTGTATTAGAGGCGGACTTGATTCCCACTGTGGTGAAGCATGCATTAAAAGCTGTGCACTGTTTTTTTGCTCTGTGAGTAGATAATTGCCTCCAACTGTTATAATTCCATTAAACTAAGGTCTCTGAAGAATCTTTGGACGAACACTTAATATAATCATTGTTTGTGCAAAGTGGGTCAGCCTGCGGTTTCAAAGTGTTTCCATTTTAAAACACTACCATTAGAGATTGTTGACAAGCCTGCTCAGAAAAGACAGTCCAAATTAGCGTTGGACAATATATTGTTGGGGTTAATGTTAGGGTCAGGGTGTCTAACCCTCAGTCAAAGTCTCCATCACAGTCACTATCACTGTCTTCTGATACTAGTTTAATGAAAGACACCTGTTTTAATTGGATTTTGGTGGAAATTTGGAGGTGAATATTCCTCCAGTCATTAACCGAAGTCAGTTTACTGCCTTGAAGCCTAAGTCCACCTATATGAAACTTTCGAAAAAGTGTCACTACAAATAGGTACCAGTTGAACAGCTCGAAAGATGCTCTTAAACACCTCCTAGAGGAACTTTTTTTGAAATTGAACATTTGACACCTCTGATACATCCCATTCACTTTGCATGGGAACAACTCTTATTCAATAACGTCTAGGTCACTTGACCCATTGGCTAAAAATCAATGCCAATGTTTTTATTGGATTTTGGTGGAATTTCTATTTTCACGAATGTCTTATGTCTAACCCTCATTTTTCATTTTGTAGGTGATTTTGAGGTGAGATTCCTGTACTTTGCTGCAGTGATATGAAACCAAATTTGACACCAGGAAGAAGACACAAAAACAATAATGAACTGACCTATGAAGGAATTGATTTGACAGAAGGTCAAAGGTCAGAATATCTTAGGTCCAACCCTCAGTCATTGACTGAGGTCAGTTTACTGCCTCTAAGCCTAAGTCAACCTATGTGAAAGTTTTGAAAAAAGTGTCACTACAAGTGGGTACCAATGAAAAGGTCCGAAACATGCTCCTAAACACCTCCTGGAAGAACTTTTTTGGAAGTTGAACATTTGACACTGACACAAATTTCTCCTCTGATCCATCCCATTCACTTTGCATGTTAACACGTCTTTTTCAAAAAGGTCATTTGACCCATCGGGCCCTATTTTGACGATCTGAAACGCAAGTGTCAAGCGCAAAGCGCAAGTAGCTTTGTGGGCGGATCTCAGGCGCTGTTGCTATTATGCCGGCGGGATAAATGGCTCTTGCCCCCGGCGCAAATCTAAAATGGGTTGGTCTAAAGTAGCTGCATTAGTCATAGGTGTGGTTTGGGCATAACGTTCAATAAACCAATCAGAGCGTCATCTCACATTCCCTTTAAGAGCAGGAGCGCTTGTTCCATGGCGGATTGCTATTATAATGGCGCATTTGCCACACTCAAAAAAATAATTCATTGGATGAACGCAATTTTATCTTGCCACCTATATTCCATCTAAATAAACCATGTTAAATCAATTTATCTTGATTGTGTTATTTCAACAACACATATCTTTGTAAGT
>CAEMYA010000024.1:9832136-9853841 GCA_903131615.1 Diplodus sargus
AAAGTCATTCCCTAATTTAAGGACGCGAGTCTGTGGAGGGAAAACTCCGCTGTGCGCCGAGTGCAAAATAGGAATTACACAAGCGCCAGTGAACAAAGTCACTTGCGCCGGGTGCAAGATAGAGCCCATCGGCTCAAAATCAGTGCCACAATGTCAGATGCCTTTTTTGTTGGACTTAAGTGGTATTCTATTTTTTATGGAAACATCTGCCACTGACCCACTTCAGTGTTCTGCCTCTGACCTAACCCCGAACCCTTAGTAGGGTTTAGGGTTCAGGGGTTAGGGATAGGGCCAAGCAATGGCAAATTTCATTATTGCTGAAAAGGAACACTGTTTCTCTGAATATAACCACAATTATAAACACCATAAACCGAAGGTGATACGGTTAGAAGTAAATCATTTGCTGATACAATGAGAGAGACCAGGAACATAAAATGATAGTCACAGTTTGAAAGCATCTTAAACGAATGAACTCCAAGACCAACATTTTATTGCAAGGGCCAATAAGCTTATGTATTTAATATTAAAATGCCAAATCAGAGTATTGTCTAGTTTAAGGATTGCTTCTGTTTTGATTATTTGTGTCTTTCTCGGTATTATAGTGATCTTCAGACAGCAAAAAGAAGTTGTGGATGTGGAAAAACATTATGAAACCTCCACCCAAGTCCCGTCTCATCACAGCTCTTTCAATTGCAGTTAAAATGGTATTGCATTTGTAATGGATTTTCCTGGGGTTATTGAAGTGTGTTTGAAGTCGCTAACTACATCTTGGCAACCTCACCTGAAACACTTCCAACTACTTAAATATTCAACTCTTTTGTGTTTTTGATTTCTGTAAATGGGAACATTGAGGATCAAAGACGGGGAATAATATCTACTTTTTTGGTAAAGATCCAGAGCGAAATGAGACTGGGAGGGGAGGCTTTAGTTCATTTTCAAACCGAAAACAACAATGTTATTTTCTTTAAGTATCATAACGATGAAAGTGCTATTTCCATGCTTACTCATCTGGAAAGAAACCCAATTATCAAGTCTGACATACAAAGGGAGGCCTGCGATGGCGGCTAAATCTTGTCTTGTTATACTCCGGCTTTAAATGTAAAGTCTAAGTGTTCCCTGCCACCAATAGCTGTTAACTTTAATGACTTCAATCACCACAGTTGACTTGTTTTAGAGACACTCTGTGGCTCTGTCTTGAACTCAAACTGTTTTCCACTGCCCTCGAACGTGCTTCGATTGCATAAGAGAACACCTGATGGGATCGAAACTAAATTGATGTTTAAAAGCAACTTCTTTCCTCAGTTAGGTCTGAAATTGGCACAGGGACTGAAAGCTCCTTTTAAAAAGCACCATTTCTCAGGACTGACATTTTGTCTTTTTTTTCCTCTTTTTTTTTTTAACACAATGTCATCCGTCTTAAAGTGGAAAGATCTGTTTCCCTGCTTTATTTCTTTCGTGGTTTTCCTGTGATGCCTGTCTTTGGCAGAATGTCTGAATCCCATTTTAACACACATTGATAAGGCGATCTCCCACTCTTAAAGGATTAGCTCACAGCTGTCAGGATGATTTGTAGCATTGCATGCTATAATCAGAGTAATCACAAATATGCTTTGTATGTCAGTGAAAAGGATATATCACACTCCCCTGCTTAACATATCGTTTTATTCTTGTCCTTTTGTGTTTGCAAAGCTGGACTGACAGGTACAATCATCCACACTGTTGGTCAGCAGACATGAATGTTTATACTGTAATAATGATAAATAGGGGCTTCCTGTGGTTGTTCATAAAAAGACCAGAGTAATTATGTTTCTCATTTGGGTGATGGTTTATGTCTCGCAAAGTAGAAGTGTGTGTTTAGTACAACTTCTGAGTCATTTCTATATTCCGCATTCAGCTTTTCTAAATTGGTCTGGGTTTATTTCCTGCAGCTTTTATTTGTTCATTTCAACAGCTGACAGGAAATACATTTCAACCCATGAAACACAGTCCCAGTGAACGAGAATAGGCTGTTAACACCACATCACGGCAGTGGTGGAAGAAGTATTTGATCATTTATTTTAGTGAAAGCATCAATACTGCCATGGGAAAGTACTCCACTACAAGTAAAAGTCCTGTATTCCAAACCTAATCAAGTACTATATCTTCGAATGCTGTATAATTGTGCATGTTGCATCTCACTGCTGTAGATGTTAAAGGGATGAGCTCATTTGAACTACTTTGCATATCGTAGTTTCAACGATGCTTCATATTCTTAGTCATCATATGTTTGTAGCATTGCTGTCCGTTGAAAACAACATATCTCTAAAATGTAAAACTTTCATGAGCTCAGAAAAAAACAGCCCTGTTTTCAGTGATTCCACTCATCTTGATTTTGATTGCTTTTCTAGTGCGTTTATGTGCATGCTGGGTTGTCTTTATTTATGAATCAATTCCTGCTGCATGTGGTTTTGTGTGTTGCTTTGTATTTCACACTGTTATATTGTATTTCTTCAGTAGGGGACTGTCCCCCGAGGTAGCGGTAGAGTTTGTTTACATTTTCAGTCAAATTTCGTATGACGCTCACAAAATCTAACAGATATTAAAACTGCTAAAGCTCGAGAAGCAGTATGATAAAGTTTACAGAGCGGCATGTACTCCAGGTGATAGGAGGTGTGAAAGCTGTTAAATAATTCAGAATAACTCAAACACATTAAATGTCCTGCTTCTTCACTTTAAAGCCCCAGAAAACTCGGTTTCGTACTGAATCCTTAAATATTTCAGGACTAAATGAGGAAGTTAGGGGGAAAAATATGAAAGATACAAGGTACTAATAATAGAAATAGATAATAAATTGATAAAAGTTTAAAACTGAACACAAACTCCTCAATCTGTTGTTTAAATGACATAGAGGCAGATTTATTCACTAAAACGTATGGATATTGTATTCAGCATATCTTTTCATCACAAATAGAGTTAAACAGCTAGCATTAATGACAAATATTGTGCTACATTAAATGTGTCCACTGTGGCGCATAAACCAGGTTGACGATTGTCTCAGTGTGCTGAAAGATAAGCATCTTGTGCTTATCAACCCTGATTTAAAATGAGGGAATTATGAGCACCTACTCACTGCACGTACATGCTGTTTGATGCAGTCTTGCGATTTAGCTTTCATTACATTAGCGGTCCAGTTTTGGGTCGCTGCTCTTCGGGGCTGTTGGACAGGAAAGATGATGATGGTACACTCTCTGGTCGAGAGCTGCTCCACATAAAAATCGCTAATTGTTTGTCTGAGAGAGGTCTACAAGCACATAATAACTGAACAGGAGTGTTGCGCTAAAGCAAGCACACTAATAGGGAAGTAAACATGAGCGAACAAGAGTTTGGGTCAGTGAATCAAGACCACTAATGACAAGATTAGAGAATTTCTGGCTGGTGGCAGCGTTTGTGGGTTGGCAGGGTTGTGGTTCATTGAGCTCTAGTCAGAGGGAGCCCTCCGTAGGTGGTGGTGCTGGAACAGATGTACAGTATTTGTTTAATCTCCGCTTGGCGAGGGACTTTCTGTTCAGTTTGTACTCTCTCTTCACCTACCATTAGAGTCATGTCTGTAAGGTGTCCTGGACTGGAGTTGTGTCCTTAGGTGCTGCTCAATGGCGGCTTCTAACTTCATTTACTTAACAGTAAGGAAGCCTAGATGGCACACCATCACATTTTCTCCACAGGAAGGGCACCTTGGAGGGCACTATTCGTTTTCTCGACTGGAAGAGCACCATAAAGGGGAACCCTACACATTTTTTACACAGGAAGTGTGCCATTCCTCTGGAAGGGGACCTTTTGAGGGCACTTCATCATTTTTTTCTGCACAGAAAGGGAACCTCTGATAGCGTTTTATTCTATTTTTTCTCCACTGCAAGGGCCTTTTTATGGGCCATTTTCTTATTTTTATTAGTTTTCTTTATGCAACTGTCATTCTGTACTTGCACTAAAAGTACTTCCAGAATTATAGAATCCAGATTGAATGCCTCTCAGTGCTTGAAGAAGTGTCTCAGTAAATACACGGAGAAGTCTTTGACACCAGCACACTCTAGGGATCAATATCTCAAGAGATCCATACTGTATTACCTAAGGCATGAAGTTGCTGTTGCTACTTCTCTGACCTTTAGGATGCTTGCATTGATCTGACCTGGAGGGGAGTTCCATCCCCGAGCCTATCAGAGATGGAGCTGTGGGCAGTCAGTAGTCTCATAGTGGATATCCATATAGTATTGTGTCCATACTGTAAGTTTTGTATATTCAAGCATACTCGTGTCTACTGCATGCGCATGTAGTGCAGGGACACTTGGCCCAACACTGATGGTTACCTTTGGGCATGCAGCAGTGCGTGGTTAAAAAAAAAAGTCTCCAAGGTCATGACACACAGTGTGCAATCACACCTCTGTGCCACCAACAAGGCTCCCGAAAAAGTCAGCATCCACACGAGTAAACAGACTGCAAAAGGTGTGAATCTGTATTAAACAGCAAAATCCTGTGATCATCACTCCAATGTAGTGGGAGGATTTCACTGGTTTACATGAATTAGCGTATTATAAGCCACTCGCCTCTAGACATAGTTTACAATATTTTGACCTTGGAAGATGTACTTTGGGACTAACGGCTATGTTAAATTGCTTGGAAACAAATGTTTTACGTAACAAAACATTTAAGTCCCTCATAAGACTCAGAGCAGAAGCATGCTTTGGTGAAATCCGGCTCCTTGAGAATTTGTGTTTGCTTCGTAATTAATTTCTATTCTTGGATTTCAGTGCATCTACAAAATGATGTTTGAGAATCTCATTGTTCACAGGAATTCTTATCCAGTTCATATCTTACCCTCTCTTCATTGTGCACAAATAATCCTATTTTTAGCACAAGTACATTCTGATAAGGCTTGAGATGATTTAACTCGTTACAACAGCGCATAAGCTTGTTTGATTTGACTTGAACATTTCCAGCATCAAGTGAGAAGCATATGTCGTGTTTTCTTGTTGGGTGTTATTCACAGATATTTCATATCTCAGTTTTCATTCAGCTGCATTAAGATATTAGTCGACATAAACAGGATGCCAATTGAAGGTGAAACTTTGTTAGCCTGGCTGCTGTTGGTTTATCATATATAATGAGTGGATTCACCACCTGTTACAAGAATATGCACCAGTTGATGCTTCCTCTTACATTTTATGATGGACAGTTTCTCAAAAAAAGAAGAATAAAAACAATGTTGCTGCTCTCTGTCCTTGTTATGTTATCACATTATTATACTAGCACTTCATTCATCTCCTCCAGGGCATTTGTTAAGAGAATCATTTGTATTCACTGCAAATCTAATGCATTCAAAATAGCAATAGATAAATACAAAAACAGTTTAGTTAAGGAATATCACGTCAATTTAAAAGTTATTGTAATCTGCTCCCAGAAAACATTAGTTATAACTTTATTTGAAGGGATGTGTGTTAGACTGAAGTGACACCCATCCTTGTGAATGTTGTTAGTCAGTGTCATTCTGTACGTTATGTTACTTTTAATGCCAAATTGACTCTATTTTATTTAACTAAAACAACACAACTTGTCATAAACAGGTTTGCCAATGACATAACAGCCAATGCCAAAACCAACCACGTATGGCAGTCGCACTAAATAGTTTCTTGAAGTTTGATAATGAGGTATAATAATTGTTAGGACATGTTAAAGACGAGTTAGTCTTGGTTCATGTCAAGCTGTCATGACAAAGACAACCCAAACAATTTCAACAACTGACTACATGACACTTAATAACATCGATCATAGGCGTGCATAGAGACTCCCTCGTGTTCACGACAGGTGCCATGTCTGTCTGACGGAACACCCCTGCAAGTATATGAATGATATTTCTTGTTTTCTTGTTTTCTCCTGTTTTAGTTTTTCTCCTGGTGTATTTAAGTTTCAGAAGGATACAGTAGATAGTTTTGGACCTCCAGTCTTCATAATTTGGTGAAGCCTTTCAGTACAGATAATCTTCCATTTTAGGTAAAAGACACAGCCCAATCACCACGATAAAATGCTGGCAATAAACATATCTCCAGACCACTGATTCATTCACTTATGTAGATGTGAAGGGCTATTTACTAAATTGCCAAATAGAAGTTTCTACAAAACATGACTCATGTTTGACATAACCTCACTATGACTATATATATATAAATATCTCTCTCTCTCTCTCTATATATATATATATATATATATATATATATATATATATATATATATATATATTCCCACAAGGTTTAGGAGTGTGTTTATGGGAATTTTTCACCATTCCTCCAGAAGTGCATTTGTGAGGTCACACTCTGATGTTGGACAGGAAGGTCTGGCTCTCAGTCTCCGCTCTAATTCATCCCAAAGGTGTTCTGTCAGGTTGAGGTCAGGACTCTGTGCAGGCCAGTCAAGTTCATCCACACCAAACTCTCTCATCCATGTCTTTATGGACCTTGCTTTGTGCACTAGTGCACAGTCATGTTGGAACAGGAAGGGGCCATCCCCAGACTGTTTCCACGAAGTTGGGATTTTGGAATTGTCCAACATCTCTTGGTATGCTGAAACATCCAGAGTTCCTTTCACTGAAACTAAGGAGCCAAGCCCAGCTACTGAAAAACAACCCCACACCATAATCCCCCCTCCAGCAAACTTTACACTTGGCACAATGCAGTCAGACAAGTGCCGTTCTCCTGGCAACCGCCAAACCCAGACTCGTCCACCAGATTGCCAGATGGAGAAGCGCGATTCATCACTCCAGAGAACGAGTCTCCACTGCTCTAGAGTCCAGTGCTTTACACCATGTAAGGCTTGGATGCAGCTGCTCGGCCATAGAAACCCATTCCATGAAGCTCTCTACGCACTGTTCTTGAGCTCATCTGAAGGCCATATGAAGTTTGGAGGTCTGCAGAAAGTTGGCGACCTCTGTGCACTATGCGCCTCAGCATCCGCTGACTCCGCTCCGTCATTTTACGTGGCCTACCACTTCGTGGCTGAGTTGCTGTTCTTCCCAATCGCTTCCACTTTGTTATAATACCACTGACAGTTGATTGTGGAATATTTGGGAGCAAGGAAATTTCACGATTGGACTTGTTGCACAGGTGGCATCCTGTCACAGTACCACGCTGGAATTCACTGAGCTCCTGAGAGCCAGCCATGCATTCACAAATGTTTGTAAAAACAGTCTGCATGCCTAGGTGCTTGCGTTTATACACCTGTGGCAATGGAAGTGATTGGAACACCTGATTTCAATTATTTGGATGGGTGAGTGAATACTTTTGGCAATATAGTGTGTGTGTATATATATATATATATACACATACATACATACATACATACTTACATATATATATATATATATATATATATATATATATATATATATATATATACACATACATACATACATACATACATATATCTAGTTTTACCTACAGGTAAATTGTAATAGTGTTAAGAGCTGCAGATATACTGGTGTGCTTACACATGCCCCTTGTTATTTCTTACACAATTCTAATAGACATTAATTTATTGTGTAAAGGCTGCCAACAAAGTCCACCGTAAATATTGGTACTAATGCTTTCAAGCCTTATTAGACAGTACGGCATTGTGACACAGGCCAGTATGCTCTGATGTTTGAATCCAGTCAAACCAAAGCCTGAAGCTTTTACGAGCTGTTGTCGTCGAGTACAAAGTGATATTTATGGCTCAAAGATGCTGCCTTCTTCCTTATTGAAAGCTACCATAAGATTTCTGTTAATGTGATAAAGTTGTGACACTGATAGAAAACAAGTTACAGGTAGTGCGGGGAATGTGGAGAAACCTTCGTCCCTTTGTCCTTTTAGAGGACAATGAAAAAAGTCTTTTTTTGGCAGGAAAACATTGTTGTCCTCAGTTCTATGGATTTAAAGTGACGCCACAATAAATCAAATCATGCAGTGTTTCTTCACATTCAAGGTATGTGTGTTTCTTTTTTTGCGGAACACGAAAACACAGAGGACACTGGCTTAATGAAAACAATACTTTTATTTTGGTTATGTATAACTTCTTATTTACACAAATGAACGTTTAATAAATTAATCTACTGCTGTCTGTATAAATGGATCTTTACCATTGATATAGCTAGAGAGGAGGGGGCATGGGATGTTGTGCAGATACAAAATACACAGATATACAGTTACAGTAAAAATGCTATTAGGATAGCCAACATTCATGCACATGAGCTGTTATCCAGGCTTACAGAACGTACTGCACTGTATAAGGCATACAAACTGTTGATGAAGTTACAAAAATGCTAAGATCTCAAAGTACTAAGTAAAAGGCAAGCAGATGCTTAGTACTCCAAGACACCCTCATGGACCTGGATGACTGAGAATCTTCATAGACACAGAAAAGCCAAGTACAGTAACTACACAGGTGCATTATGGTTCACCACATTTCTCATTGTCTTGTACAAGGTCAAGTGCAAAAACTTTTTGAAATGAAAAGTACAGAGACAAATTGAAAAGCTAAATGGAGGCAGTGAAGAGCGGGAATAAATTAGCAGATGATGATGAATAAGTGGCGAGGAAAAGAATAGAAACAAAATGAACAATTAGTGAATACGGTCAAAATATGAATACATTACGGGGGCATGAATAAATGCAGTTCTGAATGAGAAAACCATTACAAATGTGAGGACTTCATCTCGGGAAAAGCTTTTTTTCGCCGAGAGAAGAAGGAGCTGCAGAAATTACTGGAGGTTCATTGTTCAGTGTTTCTAAAAGTTGCTTGGTAAAAGTGCCATTATTTAATGGAATGTGTTACCTGCAATCTGCTCTTAAAGCACCAAATTCGTTTTAACGTTGTGCTGTCGTTCCTTTTTCTTTTACGGAGAAGGTGTCATGTTTCCATACAGACAGTATCTTAATTAAAACTCTTGTGAAAGGAGGGGAAATGATGATTGAATGTATATACCATGGCCAAAACTAATCAGATAAATTACTTTAATAAATGGTAACACTTGAGATTAAGGTAAAAATATTACCCATTAAATAGTTGCTTGCTAGCATGCACATTAGTACCATACTGGCTTATAGGGTAAACTGATTATCGGCCTTGCCTGAACATCGGCCAGGGTCGTGAATATCGAGTGGTGGGAACAATTACAGCCTGCGACAGCTAGTGTGAATGAGGAAAGCAGAGGGAGGATTTAACATCAATTTTAATGTGTTATATTGTTGTTTTGTCAAATTGTATTTGTCATTGTGGAGAAAAATAAACACATACAGAGTGACTGGATAACACCTGTTTTAGAGGCTATTTTTTGTGAATATGAATACAGGTGGACACAAAATTTTAGGAATAGACTGTATTTGTTGAGTATCATTAAGGAAGAATGCGTGTTCTTGCGGCATTTCCACCTTTTAAGGCCCACACAGAGCAAATAATATAAAGATAGTAATTCATGTTCTTCCTCAGTTTCTATCATAAAGCCTTAATTAAGACGTTACTGAGGGAAAACTCTTTAGGGCCTGTTGGTTGTAGAATATGATAACAGAGAATGAGCAGAATGAGCAATATGCATGCTTATAAGCAACTAGTTAATGATTAATGTATTCCCTAACGAATAAGAAGTGTTACCAAATAAATAAATAAATAAATAAATAGATAAATAAGTTAATACAATTCACGAGAACATTCAAGCGCAACGATCCATTTATCATGTTTTCACAATTTCCTTCACGTGTACAGTACGACCGTCTGCTTAAGAATCGTCCTCAGTTTTAATGATGTGGAAAAGTGTGACATTGAACAGCACCTGGTGGCCGTTGTTCCAGCCGTAAAGGGCGCGGTCCCTAGCGTTGTAGTCCAGCATAGACATGTGGAAGTACTGGTTATGAAAGGGAATGTCTGTGTACTCGTACGTGGAGGTTTTCGTGGAGTAAGCATAGTACACCTTTGCGCCGGTCAGGTGGGAGTTGGTGATGTAGAGCGTCCCACAGATCATAAAAGACTCGCCGGCATTCCTCTTTGAGTATTCCGTGTTCCACGTGTTCAGGATCTGGAGCGTGTCGGGGTTCAGCTGGCTGACAACGATGTTCCCGGCGTTCTGGTTGGTGGCGTACACCGCCCACAGGCCCAGCTCGTCCGCCATCAGGTCGATGTCAGAGAAGCCCCCCCAGGTGTAGGGGTAAACGTTGTGGAAGCCGGCCGACTCCAGAGCCCTCTGGGTGACAACGCGGCCCGTCTCGAAGCTGTACCTCACTATGATGTTGCTCTGCATCTTGTTGTAGTACAGAGAGCCGTTGTACACCACATGGTTGGTTCCGGCCCATTTGAAGGGCAGATTGTAGGTTCTCGACTCGACCCCTGCCACAAAGTCAGCGATGGATTTGAACTCTTTCACTATCTTGTTGTTGGTGTAGCTGTCCATGTACCATACCTGAGGAGAAATAAACACATGCCTGTGATGTTTAGTCACAAGAACCTCGCCAGCTGTGAAACCAATATGTTTACTCATTCTGTGCTCTGAGATTTAAAAAAAATCCCCTGTACAACAAAACATAGACATTTGTTCGAGGTCAAACTTTCACTGAAAGACTTTTATTCTCCTTTTATTGGTACTGAAAAGGTCAAACCTTAAAGCAGAGAGGGAGACCTTAACTATCCTCAGGATCAAGGAGGCTTTTTGGATTTAATAATCACAGAAGACTGAGCGGGATGAAAAGTTGTCTGTGTTTATAGTTATTCAAGTTTGAACCATGTAACGGAAATGGCAGCTAGTGCCAGAACTGGTATTCTCAAATGCTTCATATCCTGTTATGCTAGCCAATAAATTAGTATTGAAATTATGTAAAAAAAAAAAAGAAATAAACACACAGGAAACATTGATCCAAAATACTTCTAAATGTAGAAACATGGACAAAATACTTCTTAACAGTCCACAAGTTATTTTAACTTTTTTAACGTTTAACACCGCCCATAACAACACAGAAGCCTTTCGGTGGTAAAAATAATGAATGCTCCAGCTATTGTGGTTTTATTTTAGATCCATCAAACAGCAAATCTCCTGCAGCTATTTTGGTGCTGCTGGCACAGGGTCAAATTTCATAGGGTCTGAAATAACTAAAAGAGACGGGGATAAAAAGGGGTTTTAAGTATTTCTGAGTTTGTGCAGGTCCCTTATGGTACAAAGTAAGATGTCCTGTCTTTGATTATAAAGCAGGTGTGGGTGCAAGATAAACACTGTCGTAGTATCAAAAATGCTCAATCCTAGCAGGAATACACACATATTCAGAAACTGTGCCTTCAAAGAAGTTGTCAGGACTTCTTTAAGGTTGTGATATCACTGCTATACAGTCACTGCCTTCAGCCACAGCCCCAGCAAGGCTGTGGTAGGAAAAATACCGGCAGAACTGACCAATCAGAGCAGACTGGGCCTTTTTTTAAAGAGACAGGCACTTAAACTGAGCTTTAAGATGAGGGAGTAGAGGGTCTGCAGCAATGAACAGCATAATATATGCAGCATGAAATAAAAGTATAAGCCTGAAAATAAACATATCAGAGTTTTCTTATTTATTTAGTCTAATTTTGATGTTGACGGAGGGGTTTAAGATCCACTGTGGAGTTTTCAACCACTGCTCAACAGCTGCTATGAAAGGCATTGTTTTGATAAGTAGGCTAGGTGTCTTTTATGTTTTTGTACATGTTTTTATCAGTTCACGTACAAGCAGTCGGCTGACACAATGGAAGCTCCTGCTTCATGCTGCTACACTGAATGACAGCTGATAACACAGCAATGTGTCAGCATTAGGCAAAGGGAAAAAAGAAGATTGCTACTTAGACTTAAGATAGCACCCATGGATGTAGACAAAAGGAGTTTTGAAAACAAAAAGTTTTGTATGTAAAGGCTGTAACTAAAATAATAAAACTGCCTCATGTGCATCAGAATGTTCAGCAAGCGACATCAATCTCAGCAGTCAGGAGTACAAAATAACATCTTTAGTGTGTTGGATATTGACACCATCTATCCGTCCGGAACTGCAGGCAGGGATGAGTTGCATGTACCTCATTAAACCGCTTGCTGTCGCTTCAAAGGCTCGAAACATACAGCAAAGCAGATTAACTCGGCTCACCCTGTTGTTTTTGGGAGACGCCTGCGGGTCGGTCATCCAGGCTCCGAATCTGGTCCCTGAAGTTTTCACTGTCAGCGGCCCAGTGATCTTCATTAGCTTGCCACATGCTGCGAAACACATTACACAGTTCCAGTCACACACAGCAAAGAGTCCACATGATAAAGCTAAAGCAAATGTTTTGATGGAAGGAAAAAAACCCCTCAAGAAATGGATACAGTTCAATATTTGGACTGTTCTGACCACTCGCTGTTATAGAAATACAGGAGGATAACCGAAGGAACTGCCGCAATCAGAGCTGGGTTAACATTTATCCCACATGGTTTAATATTTGAAGTACTTGAGCTGCACTTAATTTATCTTGCCAGACACTTTAATTGTGCCAAATGACAGCAGGCTATCACTTGCACGCAAGCTTGCAAGTTCCCTATTAAGTATTTAACTGCTATTTTACCAAATCAATCAAAGCTTGTGCACAATGAATGCTCAAGTAATCATCTCCAAGCTCAGACGGATTTCCAGCCACATCCCATTAGCATTCGCATGTTAGCCATTTACGTTGACACTTTGACAGGCGCCTTCTGTGTTGATAACCTGGCAGTCGGCAAATCGTTTAGCCATGCAAACCTTTATAGGAGGCGAAGCTGCTCTGGAGGCAGAATTGATTTTTATCAGATGAGTTAAATCACAGTGGGTGGAGCAAAGAAAATTGTTCTTTGACTCTGCAAATAGAATCAAGCCACAACGTAATTCCTGCCTCCTGTAGCAGATCCACACCGCCTTCCTGCGCTGTATCTAAAATGCCAATCTGCTGGTAGCTGACAGAACTGTGCCGATGATCCCTGCGTCGCTGCATAATCTAGGGTCACCATGCCCGGATCAGCTTTTTTCTGCCGGTGGACTTACTGAGCTTGTTCATGCAGTTGTGGAGCCGATTTTCCAGGTTTAGGACCCTCTGTTGCAGCTCCTCGTAGTCGTAGGCTCCCATTTCTTCCTGGATGCCCATCAGCACGCCAGACAGGTTCCTGATCTCCTCTTTGAACTGGGAGATGAGCTTGGCGTCTGTCTTGTATTGCTCCAGGACGGGGATCAGCGGCTGCAGGGACTCCATTTTTCCCTTCAGCTCCTGGAAAACACAGAGAATACACTACTGCAAAGATGGCGGTCTTAACAAACCTCTAAATCTGGCAAGAAGAGTTCAGTTTGTTTCGAATATAGCTGTTTCTGGGGTTTTCTCCACGGCACAAAAGTTTATTGCAGCATATTACCTCCTCCCTTTGGCACTAGTCTTCATCTGTGTAAGAAAATAATGATTCTAAGACTCAGTAGAGATGGGCACAGTGGTGGAAGAAGCTCGGATTGTTTGCTTATGGAGAAGTTCACCCAAAAGTGAAAGTTTTGTATGCAGGACTTTTACTTGAGATGGAGTGTTTTCACAGTGCTATATTGCTACTTTTTATTTAAAGGATAAGTTCACCCACATTTCTTGGGGTGACAGAATAATCTGTGAAACTCACATAAATCATGTACAAGCCAAACTGTCAAGAAGCATTTCAGTACTGAGTAAAGCCCAACTTCTGAATCACAAATCTCTCCACTTTCTCTACTGTTCACTGGTTTTGACAAAATAAATCAATATATAAGCTATAATATAATATATAAGCTTCCTTATTTCATTATAAATGATTTATTCATCATTTATGATGAAATAAGGAAGCTTATGCTGAATTATTAGCTAAATTTGAAAGGAGAGGGGCTGGAATTATTTAAATTCACACTCCTTTTTGAACATGATAAGAATTGCTTTGTATGCACTATTCTTTTCTCAGTTTGTTTGTTTTCAGTCTGTTTCTTTGGTCACCTTATGCCTTGAGCTTCACAGCAAAACAGCGTTGCAGCGTTCATTAAACTAAGTAGCTACTGTGAAAAAAGGTTGTAAATAGTGTCCTTTGGCCGTGAAGCTCCATAAATGTTTTGTGGACTATATAAACTTCACCCAACTTTCCATCGACTACCTTTCTATTTTTTGGTCAACTTATCAAAGTAGCAATGCTGCAGCGTGACGACACTTCAAAAGTCCTTCGTCCAAAACCTTCGACTGAGTTTGTAGAATCAGCAACATTTGCTTCAAGTATCAAAAGTAAAAGTACTCAATGTGCAGTAAAATGTTCCCTGTCAGTATTATACTATTATACACGTTTTTGTAATATTATTACTTGTAATGTTATTGATGTGTGATGTGTATTTACTGCAATTAACATAATTATAGAGCTAATTGGAACTTCTTTATACACTTCTCAGTCATGCATCATGTTCTATAATATAATATTTATTGTCTGTCCAGTGAGAACAATGGATCTCTTGTCCACATTTTCCAGCTAATCCAACAGTTTTTGTTTTGTTTTAAATAATTAAATGTAATAATAAAATCTCAAATTAAATTAAATCAAAATAACCAAATCTGGAGATTAATGGTTTGACTGGATAGCGTAAGAATGATTGTGATCTTAAAAATAAATAGTAACTGAAGTTCCCAGATAAATGTAGTGGGGTCAAAAGTGCAATATTGCACCCATAAAGGTACTTAGTTACATTGCACCACTGGATAGGCAGATAGATATCAAAAATCTAAATTCTGCTATAAATCATCTTCTTGTACACAAAATGTAGATTCCTTCACTTATGTTTGTGTTTACTTTGTTTTTCTTTTTAATATTGGGAAAGATTGTCTGTGTAAAAACCTTAATAATGAGGAAGAGTAGAGGCGCTGTAAAAGGAGGAGGGACACGCTCTCATAAGACCCAAACTAATCCCACTGATGGATGATAATAGCAATGATTATTATAGTGATTGCTCTTGTTATTATTGTCGTGCAAAGTCAGTGTCATTATGTGGAAATCTCTCTTCTCCTGTGAGTTCTCCTCATGAATAACAATACTGAAGATACCTGCCAGGGTAATACTTTGTGTCCTTCTGTTTACTGTGGATTCAATTCTAACGTCAGAATCCATTTCTGTCAACCTAAAGAATCAGGTTGTCGACAAGATGAGGCAGCCATAACTTCACATAACGAGCTGAGATTATACATGTAAAAGCTACACGTAACAACTCAACGCTGTCTAGAGTGATTTTAACATACAGCTGTCTTCTATCACTGCTGTAAAACGTTCAGTGTTCTTGTGGTTAACAAACAGATAATGGGAATGCTTCATACAACTATCGGATCCCCTCACTCTCACTAGTGTTGAGACTCAATGTCGGACGCTGCTTTCGCAGCCTGTCTAGCTTTTTAGACAGTTCCATCCTCGGCCGGGCAGCGGTAGACCCGAATCGATCTCATCCGGAGTGAAAGTTTAGCAATTCAGATGCTTCTCAGGTAGCTTTAGAAGGAGATAATTTCACAGCCTTTTCCCTGTGATGTTCCTTCCAAAGTTCAACATCAAACAAAAAACTGTACCTGAAAGTTTTTGTTGACGAGCGTCTTCCTGTCCGATTCGATCTGTCGGAACTTTGACCGCAGCCCTTTGATCTGGCTCTCCATCCTCATGATGTACTGAAAGTCCCTCTGCGTCCGCAGGTTCAGCACCTCGATTGACTGCGACATGTTCTGCACCTTTTGAAAAGAATGAAACAGCGCAGCATTGATTTTTCCGTCCACCGACAGATTAAAATGTCCTCCGTGTTCAGCCGTTCGGTAGGCCCGCCATGCTCCAAACTTCCCCGGGAACAAATCAACACTCTGACCTCCAACGTGATTGTCTTTTAACCATCCACATGTGAGCTGAATAGAGCTCTGAATGGATTTGACACGGACACGGGACTTATTATTTGCTTGTTTTTTTTTTTATGTCACGAATGTGCTCGGTTTGAAGACACGTTTCAGAGTCCATGCTTGACACAGAAACATTACAGTGTCTCAACAAAAGCTCACTGGGTTTATGGGGCATGTGGACAAGAAGTAATGTGCTCCTTTCTCTCTCTCTCTCTCTTCTGTTTGGGCTCTAATTGTAACTAACCAACACTGGCGAGGCACATCGCTAGCAAAGTGGCATAACACTCACACATTGTGTTCTGCATACTTCTTTGGCTTGGGTAGAGGGATCCTGAAATGGCCTCATTGCAGCCCTGCGGCAGCTTAGTACATTAGTGTCAAAGGCCTCAATAACTGACAGAGAACACCCTTTGGCATATAGCATTAAAATGTAGGCTAGAGAAAATGTTCCCGTATATGGCATACTAGTTGAGGAAAGGAACTCCAGCACTGTGATATCTGTTTGTTTGTTGATAATGCATTAAATCACTTCGGTCACGGGAGAAAAAAAAAACCTAGATTTCATGTAGAATTAGTAGTCATGTTTCTACTTTAACCCACAACGTTGTTGTTTTTTTTCATATCAGCTCAAGTCAAATTGCTAACGAGACGCTGAAAATTCAAGTCCTTGTAAAAAATGATAATCTGGTAATCGTCCACTTTTCAACCAGAAACAAGATTCCTAATCAAATCCTTAAAGTGCTTGAAACCGTAACAGCGGCCTTGAATGAAAAAAACAAGCAGCAGCACAGTTAATAATAACAGTTCTGTTGAGGTGAGAAGGCAGACCACTCCGCTGATGTCATCCATGTAACAAATGCAGAAGTGGAAAAACAGGGTCGTGGAACCCGGCTGGTGCCATCTCTCAAGGGATTTGGGCGAGAATGAAGCATGAACAATGATAGAAATCAATGATGTCTGTATGGATTTAGGTGTGCTTACAGTGGAAACGTGTGTGCTAAGGAAGGCGCACGTCCACGTGCTGTCACATAAACAGAAATGTGTGCGCGTACCTTCTCCAGGAGCTGACGGAGCTGTCTGCCTTTGGCGTCCCTGGAGCACAGGTTCTGTTCAGGTGCCACCACTGTGCAGATGCAACGCCCATCCGCATCCTGAGCTGAGCTGTACACCTGCCACCCCTCCTTTGGCCGGATGGTCTGCATACAGAAACAACAGGCGCGGCGGTGACTAACACAGCACACACACCTCCAGACAGATGCACTAAATAAATTCAGCTCTGATGATATCGTTGCCATGAAACAGCGGTTATGTCTTCCTATTTTTTCCCTCGCGGGTCGCCCATTCCTCTGCCTCATGCCCCCAATGCTTTGACACCAACCAATTCCACTGACTTATAAAAAAAAGCCTGGCCTTTTGAAAGTGCTTTTGCTGTAAGATATTCCTCCACATGGTCTCCAGTGAATTTACTCCCCTACAATAAATAGCGTTTCCTGGCCTTGATGAATAACCCGAGTGCTGAAATTCCTCTGTTTCTCTTCGCCAACGCCTTAACTGAAAGTCCTGCTGGGAGACGCAGATAAACCTGATTTGTGGGAGCCTTTCCCGCTCTTTATTACATTCAATATGCTCCACAGCTCCTGAGCGTAAAGCTTAAAGAATATAAGGCTGTACATCATAAGCCAATGCGGCATATTTTAATGTAGCGCCTTCAACTAACGTCAGACTGTACACAGTAAAAACTAGCTTTGCTCCAAATGTTGATCAAATTGTCCGGAAGTGCCGGGGAAGTTGATAGCCATCAGACAGGCAAATAGCATCCATATTTGAACAACAGTGATGTTCACTGTCAGCACGGGAAATGAACACAAGCCTCTAGCCAAACACCGGCCACCTCTGACTGCCGATGGTTAATCTGTCCACACTACCAGCGTCTTTGGCCGGCGACCAGCCATTATATTTGGATTGTGTTTTACATTCTAAAACTCAACCTGGCGGCAGAATACCACGTGAAACATGTGAACTTTGGCGTGCGCCAGCTTTTTGATGCTTGTGGATTTAAAAGTTAGGAGCGCTCTGCTTTTATAGTGCAGGCATCCTCTCCTTTTCTCCCATTCATCCTCCCCTGAACAGTTTAAAGAGTGTTTTGAATCAGCCATGAAAGATCACGTCCCCTCTGAGCAGGAGAAGACGTCATGCCAAGGAGGGAGCTCAGTGTTTGACTCACCATTTTGTAAGTACTGAGAGACTGCTTTTTAATCTCAAACCTAAACAGACCAGTGTCTGTGTATTACTGCCATAAAAAAAGCCCTGTTTTAAGATTGAGAAGGATGCTTAGACATTCACATTGGCATTTCTGAATATATATATATATATATATATATATATATATATATATATATATAGTGTTGGGGAGACTTAAACTACATGCAGTTGAACTACATAGCTTAACTACAATTTGCTGTAACTTGCTGGTAGTTAAACTACATTCATATTTTGTGCTACGTCAAGTATTTCAACTACTTGTGGGGTCATTTTTTGTAGTTTAACTACTACAATTTACAAACTACAATTTTGGCCAATAACATGAAATGTTTTTTTTTTTTATAAAAAAAGACCTATGTCAACGCTGCCTCTGATTGGTTTACCCTGGCAGTACTCAAATGCTTCACAGTGTGGGTGTGTCTTTGTGCCAAGGAACGCAGTGCTGACAAGGCACAAACACGTCATGGACAACCCTCCCGCTACCCCCGCTGCGGCCCCGAACACGCCAGCCCAACCATGGTCATATTTGAGCATGTACATATTGGATAGAGATGCATCTACAGACATGACCTACGTGTTCACATGTGAGCTCTGCAAGCCGAAAACAACAAACATTTCGACTTAAAAGAAGTCACCAGATGAGTCCACACAAAATGCTTTCAAATCTCTACCAAAGTGTCCAAAGTGTTTGTGAAGTTCAACACTGGTGTCCTAGCCAGTGCAGCATGTGAGCGGCTTTTTAGTGTTGGTAAAGATGTTTTTAGTGCCAAATGGAACCGGCTGTCTGATAAAAACTTTGAGTGACTGCTCATGTGTCGTGTCAACAAGCGATTCTGCCCTGGCATCTAGTTCTAGTGCCTAAGTGTTAGTGCCTCTAAAGTTCCTGTGATGTTGACCAAAAATGTCAGCTTTTGTTCTTTAAAAAATAAAACTTGTGTTGAGAGCCGTATTTCTGCTGGCTACAAACTATATTTCTCCAGGGGTAGAAATGCAGTTTGTTCAAACTACTGCCAGGCTGAAGTACATGTAGTTTTACAAGCTACACTTGCAAAGTAGCTTCCCCAACACAGTGTGTATATATATATATGTATATATATATATATATATAAAAAATATTCTACATTTGACAGTAAACTAAATATCTTTTGGTAGTAGACAAGACATGTAAGGATATTGTCTTGGTCTCTGGGATACACTACTCAACACTTTCAACAGAGCCCGACCGATTTTTGGGGCCGATGCCAATACCGATATCTGGGAGTGAAAACTTCAGCTATTAATTTATTGACTGATATATACACATTTTTTGTGATCATCCCTGACATATTGTTATGAAATGCTTGTGGCAATTATATGTAACGGAGGCAGGATATCTTAATGTTAAACAATACATTTCATTGTCCAAACAACATCAGTTCAAAGTAAATTTAATTGAAAAGGTTGGCGCCATTTAGCTCAGTTGGTAGCACAGGCGACCCTGTCACCTCTTCAGCTAATCTATCAATACAGCCACAAAAGGCCAAAAAAAATCTTTAAAAAAATGAAATATAACTGAAAATGTAATAACTCTTAGAGCCTGACCAATATATCTGTTGGTTGATATTATCAGATATATCTGGTTTGGGGTCAGGCCCTAACTTTTCAGTCATTCAAGAAAAAAATTGGTAGATCAACCGTTAGTTGAGGCCCAAATTGAATTAGTATTTGCCGGTTCAGAATGTGTGTTACTTACGTCTAGGCCTGGGCGACACAACCTCAAAATAATACCACAATATTTTTAGGCCATATCGTGATACACAATATAAACCTTGATATTTTGAAATCTCCGGAAAAGCTCTTCGTAAATGTTCGGAGTGGTTGACAAAATCACAACATCGCAATATATTTGGCCAAATAGGCCCCAATGTAATATCGATGTTGCAACCATATCATAAAGAGGACTATTAGTGCTTTCACAAGCTACCAACACAATGAGATTTGTGAAAAAATGATCATCAGTAATGTGGATATCATGAGTAAGTGGGTAAGTAGAACAGTCTATGTTGATAAAATGACATCAATTTACTGTAATGCAGCCTTTAAAACCAAGAAAAGACAACACTTATGCCATATCATGTGAGACATATATGTAATACTGCCCAGCCCTACTTAAGACTCTTACTTTTTTAGTTTTTGTACATCTTACACCTCTGCCACATCAGCTTGTCTTATCTTGGAGTCAAAAAATAAAAAAAATCATGTGCTGTGCTATCAATCTCTTGAGCTTTCATTCTTTCCTTCCAGCACAACTCTCTTATGTTGCCGTTATCAGATTGTCCGAAAATTGTTTCAGGTATTATCAAAGCTCTGCAGCCCCAATCTTTGTCCACTTTGCTATTGGTTGCTGGTAAAGTTTGTGATCTTGAGATGAAAGCTGATTCTACTGATGCCCCGACCCTCAGACAAAAGCCACAAAAGTAGCAGATGATGTCGATCCGATTTTAATTATGTGCCACCTCTGAACTCCGAATGCCTGGCGTGCATTTTTGTGAGAACCGCGCTGAAGAGCAGCAGGGGAAAAAAGTGCCGTTGCATTGAAATGTCTTGAGGTCATGTGTGGTGCGTCCTAGTAGAAATGATTAGAGATACTGGAGTGACTGTCGCTGGAATCTGCCTCTCTCTCTCATGGCATCGTAGCTGAAGGGGGATAAAAGACTCCCTAAAAAGAAGCAACTTTAACTAATCTGGTAAAATGCTTTTTCTCCTCCGTCTCTTGAGTGACGCACATCCTCTCCCCTCTTCTCACTCGCACATTTCCTCATATTAAAATGAATCTGTAGCTCAGCCAAGCCAGATGCACTCTCCAACTAGGCTTTTTTTTTTTCTTCTTCCTGCGAGGAACTCTACACAAAGAGTTTTTTCTCCCATTAAATAATCCAGACAGCTGCTTCCCCCTTTGTTCTCGTCGTTCATTTAGACGTTTCTGACAGACCTCTCTACAGTTTCCCCAGAATTGGCTTAGCCTGTAAACACTTCCTGCCTCTGTGGGCAAATGGGAAAAAGATTCATTCCACAACACAATTTTCAATCGTGGCAAGGTGATCGTATGTGAGGACACTGCTTTGCAATCAAGACACTGGCGCGAGGGGGATTGTACCCCTGCACGGGTGGGATGGACCTAATCGACCATTGTTCTTGTCCAAATGGGCTCGGTGATCTGCAAGCTGCTCCTCCTAATTTGCAATAATGCTCCCAAATGCATTCCCACTTTCGTAAAAAAAAACAAAAAAAAAACAGGCAGGGATGAATCATGTCACATTCGTTCACAAACAAAGGTGGACTGGCGCAGGTACACCAACAGAGGGAAGAAGAAGCAAATGATTTGACAGGATGGCATGAAACATTAATGAATCCTTTCAGTTAAAGCAACTGAGCAGAGTGAGAGAGAGAGAACGTGCCTGGATGAAGATGTTCAAGGCAGCTTCTCTCTGTCTGGGAGGGGATTCGGATGTAAGTCACAGCAGCACTGTTTTTATTTATTTATTTATTTAT
>CAEMYA010000024.1:9855302-9884460 GCA_903131615.1 Diplodus sargus
GTGCGGGAGTGCACGCGCACAGAGAGAGAGACACACACAGAGAGAGAAAGAGAGAGAGAGAGAGAGAGAGAGATATCGTATAAAACATTAACCTCAGGAGGATAATCACTGTTTCATTAATTAAAGGTCTACCAAAACATGTGCAGCTCAGCTCTAATTTGTTATATGGAGGTTCATTTAAGCCAAGATTATTTTTTATAAAAAAAAGGAAAAAAGTTGTGAGTAATGGAAATAATCGATAAAAATGCTGAATAATATGGTTTAATAAGTCAAAGTTAAACCAGTTAAAGTTCGATGGCCAGAGCTCTGATTGGCTGGCAGCAAGTGTCAATAAGAGTCCGACCAATCAGTGCTCGTGTTGTTGTTTTGTGGGCAGGATTTCATAGGAGTATTTTGTTGTTGTTGGTGGTGGTGCTGAAAGCGATCCCGAGATGGGAAGTAAATGTTAAACTGGATGGGTGAACTGTGAGATGGTGTGTAATTGGTGATACATGAATTGGAAAACAAGAAAAGTTTGATCTGAAATTGTATTTTAAAATGAATTTCGTGACCTTTCATGACTCCAGAGGAAGCTGCGGGTGAGCTGGCTGAGCGGTCAGGAGGGGTGAGACGAAGCGTTTGTGGATTTTGAGAGCAAGACATGAAAAAGAACAACAGCCGCGATGACATCAGCAGCGCTTTTCTGAAGTATTACACATTTTTGTCATTTCTAACATTTCACCTTTTTTTCTTCTTGAGAATCCAGGGGTCATTCTTCACTCTGAAAACGGTAGTAATAGAAGTATTTTTTTCTGTCCCTGTTTTTATGTATCTGACCATTCAAACAGCGTGCCTTGGTGTGGACTAATTTACTTAATTTTCCAGAAGACACAGTCTTTATTACAACTGCTCACAGCAAAGTCTTTAATAATCCAGAGTAAGAAGGGGGAACCACGTCTCTACATTCACATTTTTCAATGCTGTGACCACTACAAACAAAATCCCATCGGGGTGGCGGCAGATGCATGTCTCAAAACCTTGACAAATAACACCAAAGCTCAGCGCACTTCTATAGCTTGTGATACTTCAGTATTATGAGTGCCCCGGCCCTTTCAACAGGGCGAAACACGGCTGTTTACCAAAGACCTCATTACCATATAAGAATTTAAAATCTGTCATATTACTGAAACAAATGACACAAAGCTTTCTGTGCCGTTATAACGCTCCTCTCTGGACGAAGCCATTACTCACACACTCTCGTATGACACAGTATTTTCTCTGCGTAAAATAATTGATACGAGAGGTATTAAATAATGTGCGGAGCGCTCATTTCGAATATGAATAGGGCTTTCAGTTTGTGTAGGGGTTTAATACACAAGGCTGTTTATTCAGCTTTTGTGCTCGAGCAGTTTTTTTTTTCTTCAGTTGAGGTTTATTAGAGACTGTCTGCAAATCAACCTTCAGACTTTGTTGTTTTGAAGTAAGACTGGAAATACGTTTGGTCAGGGAATAATGCCTCAGGTTCCTTTTTGTTTGACAGTTATCAGTTTCTCCTTACCATTTTTGTTTTTCTCCACAGTCGTTCGCGAGCACTGTTCTGCAGCGTTTGAAGAAGCGACTTTGATGAAAGTACACAAAAAAGACGCAGTAAAAGCGTCATCTGTAAAAAAAAAAATACTTTCAGAGTATGAAAAGTCTTAAAAACGTTTGTCATTTTAGATATTGTGCTTTATGTAACAGATGTCGCCTCTTTAAAATGTATATCTCTCCTGGTTACAAAGTTCTTGGTTGGTTTTGGAACATATTCCTTCCTTCACCTTGACTTGGAACTCGAGCCACGGCTCCTGTGCTTTGTCTGCCGTTCAGAGCTCCAGAGGACGGGCTCACAGTCTGCAACAAGAGCAGCATGTCCTTGACTGCAGGAGTCACCTTCACCGCAGTGGGAAGCCTTTTCACTGTGGTATGTCAATCAATTTTTCCCATCTTCTACGAAAAAAGGACAGAGAAAAAAGTAGCGACAAGAGGATGCAGAGTGCCGTCAGGTTAGGTGAGCCACTCGGTCAACTTTTGTCCCCTTCTCGGGGCTTCTTCGGGCGATGCTAATGTAAGAGAACAGCTTGCGCAAACCCGAGGAGACCTGAGAAGCAGGGGCGTCTCCAGGCCCTCGCCAGATCCACAGTCTGCAGCAGGCTGGGACGAGGTGATGGGCCGGGCGACGGAGCACTGTACCGCTGGAGCGTTTCCCAGTGAAACTGTTTGAACAGGGAATACTTAAACTCAAGGAGTGCCTTTGACAGCAGAAGGAGACGGAAGTTTCTTGGCGCGCTTGAACAAAGGGTTTCTCGCACACCATGCCCTGCATTCCTGATGAGATTCTCTCCAGCAATAACAGCGGCTGCTGCCTGCCTCGTGGCCTCGAGCCGGTTCAAATCGGTTAGGACACGTGATCAGCTCGGGGTGTCTTTTGCGGTTCAGGTGCACGTTCATAATTGCTACAAACAATGACTTCAGTGGAAGCAGGGAGGAGAATCGATTGATAAATGTTAATGTTGCGAAAACACAGCAGGTGTTGTGTCTGTAGGAATTCTGTCTGTCAAGAAAACATCAACCGAGAGAACAAGCAATTATCTTGCTACAAAAGAGACAGCAGTCAATACGGGCTTGCTTCTAGTGTTCCTCTCCAAAGAGCTGAAAATTACGTGGTGTTTGGCTTTTTTAAACGAAGTCAGCTCTATCCACCTTTTATCCAGGAGCCTCGGTCTACACTCGCTCTTTGTCGCCGTTTGTCTTTCCAACAACAACAACAGAAGTGTTCTACACTTGTCACTGTGCAGTTCTGCTGATGTAGTTGGGAGAGTTTAAGACTTTACTCCCATCTGTCCAGATATCAGAAAACCAACCGCTCACAGAGTCAGATTGCTAGTGTTTAAGCGGGTAGAAGTTGTTGTGTGTTGTACACCGATTGTAGATCTCTGTGAGGGGGAGTTTGTTTCTTGTGAGTGGGCTCGTCAAATGAAATAAACTCGACCTGAAAAGTGGAAAGAGTTATCCTGTTTTGCAACATCAAATAGTTGCCTTATTCTTACTGGCAACTATGAGATCATTTGTTAATATGTTGCTAATGCTACTTCCATACATCCTGTATCCTACCGTTTTTCCTTTGTTCCACTGATTTTTAATACATATTATGTTGGTAATCAATAGATACACAATATTTTCACTATTCTAAAAAATTTTAATGCCCATGAATTTACGTTAAAGGTGCAGTCAGACGTTAGGCAGAAAGGTGGCTGATTGTTGAGTCTCACTGTCAGACTGTAAAACACTGATGCCTTGCATTGGTTTATGATCGGTTGTTGGTGTTGGGACCTAACTAATAAGTAACTGCCGAGTGTCTTTCCCATGTTGCACATGCATTGTACACTAAAGTGACGGTATTTGATGACCTGCAAATGATGCTCAGCGATCAACGATCTTTCTCCAGAATTGCACCTTTGATAAACCCAAGAAAACTACATAGGAAAATCCTCATGTAAAAAGGAGACATGAGTTTTGGTTTTAAACATTCAAAAATTAGCTAAAATCATTACCAAATGATTGTATCATAATACCACTTTGTGTGTAAGCGCCACCACTTCCCTGTGCTCCGAGCTCCAGGTCTGGACAGAGTCACGCAGGACCGCAAGCTGCACGGCTAACTGAGCTAACAATTAGCAGCGGCTTGCTTTTACTCCGGTGAGGCACTGTCACCTTTTTGTTCAGAGTATGAATTCGACAGGTGGACAATTCTTACTAAATTAGATCCATCAAATAGCGAACTTTCTCAAGTAGCTGTAATACCATGCTAATTAACTAAGCTAGCTACATCGCCTAGTAAACATAGCAGGACTGCCTGTGAGCCCTGCCATAGCCATACAGATGGTGAGGTCCAGACATATGCCAACTTAGCTGTTTTACTAAATTCTGTGTGTTACAAAGGTTGTAAAAAAACACTTTTTCAAATTTGATTTAGTTTTGAAATGCTATGCACAGTTAAAAGGGAAGACGTGTGCTGAGATGGCTCAGTCTATCTTTTTTTTTGGTTTGTTTTTTTAGCGTTTGGGTTTTTGGCTTCAGTTTTTTTTTCCCCAGTTTTTTTCACCCATTTAAAACCGCCCAAGTAAGACTAAACTCTGAATTGTCTTATTGCCTTAAAATGAGATTGTCTGTCTCTTCATGTTAGTCCTCAGACACACTGGAAACTTTCCAGGGTGCATTTTGTCCTCTGGCTTAATTCATGCTGTGGCAGGGTCCGACTCTTCATGACCCTGGAAAGGATTAAACGGGGAGAGAATGAAAATTGTGAAGAGGAGAATTGAACAGTTCCAGCCCAAAAAAAAGAAAACAACCCCTCCCCACTCCTCTACCTTCTTGGAAACTGGCTGTCATCAGATGTGACTGCAGCCTACGGCAGCTCTGGACTTTTGACAGAAAATTTTTAGGCACGTCGACCAGAGTGGGCGTCCCGACAGATTGGCTGTGACCGGCTAAGATTTAGGCGTCGGTTTAGAGTAAATAAGCGGCCCCTTACTCCGGCCACCTCCTCTTGTTGGACTGCAGCCTTATTTTCCTTGTTTTGATTCTGCTGCAGCCATTTTCACCTAACATCACAAACATGTTGTTCTGCCTTCAAAGATGAGCAACAGGTGGCCCCGTATTAGTTTTAAAAAAAAGAACGAGGGGTGAGAAAACGAAGACTGGCCATCAGCGCAAGGAAAATTGTCAGGCACACAAAGTTAATGATTACTCATCACCATATGTGCTTCTCCTGACCAAACGCACACACAAACACACACACACACACACACACACACACACACACACACACACACACACACACACACACACACACACACACACACACAGGCAATGAATCACCAAACAGAAGGAAAAACAGTTTTGGAGTTTGTGCAGAAAGCCAATAACCAAACAGACCTCATGAAAGTCAAATAGATTTTGTCCGTACTTTAAGATAGTGCTGCTAAACAGGGAATGACAAGGCTTTGAAATAGAGGTTTCTAATGATGCTAATGCAGTGATGGAATGTAACTGAGTACATTTACTATAGTATTGTCCTTAAATACACATTTGAGTTTATACTTCACTTGAGTATTTCTATTTTGTGCTACTTTCTGCGTCTACTCCATTGTGGAGGCAAATATAATTACTTTTTACTCCACTACACTGATTCCATAACTTCAGTTACTAGTTACTTTGCAGATTGCCTGCTGCATCAGAGCCAAGGTAGCACATTTTAAAATGTATTCATTTTATTGGCAAAAGATTAAAAAAAATAAATGTATACTGATTCAGATTATGTATACACAGTATAATATCAGATGTATGAAAATATATGAATAATTCACTTTTACTTGTAGTTTTGATACTCAAGTAAATTTATTGCCAGGAAATGACTTGTGATACTTAAGTACATTTACTATCAGACTTTACTCAAGTACTGTCTGTATGGGTGACTTTCACTTTTATGTAAGTCGTGTTTTTATACACGATATCTTTACGTTTAGAAAAATATACCTTTTACTGTTTGACTGATCAGAGAATCAACTTTGAACCAGGCGAGTTGAAGCCATAGACTGTATGAAAACAGCCAGCAGGGGGCGCTGCCCTTGGTTTCAAAGGAAGTCAGTTTTTCATGTACGCTTGTAAGATAATTGACTTGACTTATTACCTCAGTAAACAGATTCCTAATGAGTTAATAGACTTTCAAGTCTTCTTCACTATGGCACGATGTTCATATGTTCCCATTTAGAGTAAAATAGACGATGAAGTAAGGTTTGTTTTAGGGGCGACAAACTTGGGATCAGAAGGTTGCTACCCCGCCGTGTCTTCAGGGTCTGGCCAGATCCAATCAGTATCCCCCTAAACAGATGATGACGACTGAAACCAGCAGACCTATTTTTTTCTTGAAACATGTCGAGCACAATCTAAACCTTGTGTATTGATGTTGACAACATCCTTTCTTTGATACCAAATCCCTTTCTTTAAAACAGAAAGGGGTTCTCCTGTAAGTAACTCTATCCAGGCAACTTGACTTTAGCCAAGACAACATAAATATTTAATGGCAGCCAACAGTCTGTTGTTACGTTTGATGCTGTACTAACAATTTATTGCAGCATATAAAGCCTGCTATGATATGTTTATTGAGTTGTCATGACCGGATTTTATAGGGAAGTGTTGACCGAACGATGATCATAATCTTTTAGAAATTGTTAAAACATGGGAACAAGCCATTTATAGACTGAGGTATTCATGTTGTCGTAGTTGCATCGACGTTGTCATAGATGAGTCAGACGTGAGTACTGAAAGCAAAAACCCTCCGCAGCCGGGAAAAATTATTGGTAGGGATGAAAAATGAGAGCTCTCTCTGGCTTTAGCCCATATTTAATTGTAAAAAAGCTTAAATGAGACCGATTTTAGTTTTTTCCTTTTTTTTTTGCAAACGCCAAAACTTGAACATATATCGCATTCATCACCACCACAGGAAGACACGCACAAGAAATCCTCCTGCTTTCTTGTTGTTGCCACTTTTGGACGTGATCTAAACTCAAATTCACTGCTGCCAGAATGTCTATTTTGTCCCACGGTTTACATCCTTCATTATCATAAATGTAATCCAATTTCCACACTCCCCACTGCTAAAATAACAAACCCCCTGGGGAGAAAAGATAATTACTGCCAATTTGCATTTGCTTCATTCTTCAGCAGCACAAATGCTCTGAGAGCTATTATTATGTGTGATTCTGTGGAAGATTACACTTGTGATACCTGAAAGGAATTCATTAGAGGAAGAATGGACAAACATTTATACATACGTATATCTGTATGTGGATACATTGCACTGAAGTGATGAATGCGGCATGTTGCTTGATTAATGCCATCATGTGGTCTGACTATTTTTGACCATAGCCAGCGGCGCTGTTAGAAAGCCTGATCAGCCTGGGGAGTGTTGTCGTCATTCAGCGATCGGCCTGTCAGATGTCGGCATGCACTGTGTAATCACGCATTTTTGGCTCAACACACTGGTTCTAGGGACTCAATTATGCTATAATTACATATACTTATAATCTGTAAGTGAATGCAAACGATTGCAGTGTGCATTTGGCAAAGCACCAAACATTTATTTCAGTTGTACATAGGTTGTAAACATACTGTAATTACACAGGTTTGAAAGCGACTCTGAAGTCGATTGCTATCATAGCTTTAAGCTAAAGAGACGGAGATGCAAACAGATCTTGATCAAAGTCAAATCTGAGTCAGAGAAATAAAAGTGGAAGAGATCACAGCGCCTGGGCTCGGCAGAATCAATCACATGAGCCCAAACGCTTGGAACCACTAATCCTCCTAATCTTAAATTATCATGGCGAAAGGAAGGTAAAAACGTATAAGGCAGCGCAGAATCACAAGGAGCACTAATCATTTCAACAGCCAACAATACAGACGTTCAACCCGACATTTTTCAGAATCCAGTTTTAATATTTTTGAATGAACAATTCAAGGCACATGAAAACATTTTGTCCATTGTTACAAAGACGAAAAATCGACAGGGCTTTTTTTCGGACGAACACAAAAAAATGTTTGGTTTTTTTCTACCACAAATGATTCAAAACTTGGTTGAGTCTTAAAGATTAAAACATGGTTGAAGAGCCAAATGTGTCGACATTTTAAGGAAGTGAGGTACAGTACAACATCTGGGTGAATAAAGTTTGGAAGAATAAGCCCTTTCTTACAGTATTTATATTACTATCTATATTTATTATGGCTTAATATCCTGATGGGCACACCAAACGGCATGTCGTGAAAAAAGACAAAATGCTTTTTGATTTAGGTGTGATGTTCCAGTTTGGCTTGCTCTCATAAAAAATCCAATATTGAAAGTTATATTATTTACAAAAATGATTATTTTATACTTACAAATTGGAATGTTTCAAAGGACATTACATTTCTTAACAAATTTGTTTGTTTTTCTAACACAAGTCAAATATATTCATTGGATTTCATTCTATATCGTTTATCAACTGTTTATTTAGAGCTGGGGCACATGCAAGTTTTTTTAAGAGTGGATTCGGAAAAGGAACAAAATTGTACAAAATAATAATAATAATTACAGTTTTATCAAAAAGCACTTTTTGTAGCACCTTTGAGTGTTTTGTGATTCTGCACAAAAGCACCTCTGTGGTTGTATTCAGAGCAGCACCTGGAGCACCCAGAGAGGGAGGCGTGGTGGGAGGGGGAAGGACAAGGGAGGATGGGGCTTGGGGTGAGTGGATCCTCTCTCTGTTGCTGAAAGTGCGCCACTGTCCGCCACGGCATCAAATGTCCTTTTCCTGATGTCACTCCCATCACTACATGTAAGTTAAAGTCATGTGATTCTGGCCCTACAAGGGCGAGGAGTAGTTTCCCCTGGTCAGCGCTTTCAAGACAGGGCCGGGGGGGCACTCTTCTTCTCCGGGCTTGAGTGGATCTTCTCGGCAACATAAGAAAACACAGGGTTTTTTTTTTTTGCTTCGCGGGGAGAGAAGGTAAAGGTTGTCGGATCTCAGCGTGCGGGTGTTAATGTGTACCCTCTGACCCTGTCCTTCAGCGGGGAGTCGGGGCGCGTTTAGCCGAGGAAACAGACGGGGCCGACCTCGAAGCCAAACCTCTGGTTGGATTCCCCAAAGTCATTCAGCATGACGTCGATGATGGGCAACTGGTCGATGCGGGGAGTGTTGATCTCCATCACCGTCTTTGAATAGCCCTGCTTCAGCTGCGAACACAAAGGGCAGACAAGAAGGCGACTTTAGTGAGGTGGTGGATGTTCAGGTTCACTGTGTGTTTTAGGGGGAGATGATCAATATGCTCAGCTTGAAGGAGCAGAAATCTGATTGCATTGTTGCTACAAATCAGTGCTGAGTCACTGTGTGGTCGACAACAATTTTGATGAGAGCTGCAGCGTTCTGCCGATTGAAAGAAAATGAATCGCCAGCTATTCTGTTCGATTAATCGTTTCAGTTATTTTTCAGGCAGAAATGTCAAACATTTGTGAGTTTTAGCTGCTTAAATGTGAAGATTTGCTGCTTTTTTTTGGTGGTTGGAAAAAGGAAGCTATCTGAAGACATCACTGTGGGCTCATTTTTCACATTTTTTTCACATTTTATATACTAAATGAACAAATTGTGGGATGATGTTTTTCTCTTCTCTACATCATCCAAATTATATATGCTGAGGTTCAGGAAAGTTGATCGAACAAACAGAATCTGAAGATGTTACTTCCGAACAATTAATCAGTTAAAATAATTTAAATCTGTTGTAGTCTAAAAGGGAAAGTCCCAACTGCCCTTATATTAGCAAAACTCTACTCCATAGACTTACCATTCACCCTGCAACTACTTGTTATGTTCACTAGTGAATCATCTGCAGATTATTTTCTTCATTAATCAGTTAATCATTTGATCCATAAAGTAAAAACTGCCCAACAAAGTGTCCTAAAGCACAAGGTATTGTTCTCTTTTCATATCTGGTCTGACCAAGTGTAAAAAAAAATTAAAAATATTCCATTTAATATTATAAATAACTAAGAAATCCAGCAAATATTCACATTTGAGAAGATGCGGACAGAATCTTTGGCATTTTAAACAACCAATTTAAAAAAAGAAGTTTACTTTCTCTCCATCAGCTTATCAGGAAATCATTTTAGCTCTTTTACTTTCTACATAATGTTAAATAATGTAAATCTAGTGAACACCTGCTGTCTCAACCAAAGCCAGATTCTACATTTGATCCCTTGATTCTCCTCCTCTGTACCTGTATGAACATGACTCACACTTCACAGTCTACATATTTGTGAGGATTAGTGGGCTTTAGAAAAATTGCAAACTGGAAAGTTAGAAAATGAGTGTTTACCGAGCAGCCGTCCGTCAGCGGCTTGATGAAGGGATTATTGTCGTAAGACATCTCCTCATCGTTGGAGCCCAGGAAGCGCAGCGCCTTGTCGTAGCCGTCGGCCTTGGCGTCGTACCAGGCCACAGACTGGTGGCAAATGTAGGTGAAGTTCTGCCGTGCCGAGGAGCTCAGCAGCTTCAGGAAGGTCATCTGCACTGTGTTGATGGTGCTTTCTCCCATGTCGACGTAGCTCAACTGCGGACAGACAGATGGGGAGAATGACGCAGGGAAGGAGACAAGGACAAATGGTTGAAGAAGAGGAACAGGGAAGGGGAATTAAAAAGGTTTGAGTGAAAGAAATGGAGGGAAGGAAAGATGAGGGGGTAAAATGGAAATAAAGACAAAGAAGGGGGGGAAGGTAATGGAGGCAGGGAGGGAGGGGGATCAGAACGTATCTAAAAAGAATGTGAACGCATGCTGGGTGGTAATAGGAAAGAAAATAGGTAAATAAAAAGTCATTTGAGTCGACTCACAATTTTGCCACGTTTAAATTCACTGAACCATGAACCTGGAGCCTCCTTGGGCCAGTTGGATATTCTAACCTATGATGGAAAACAAGCACACAGTTAAGAGATTCTTCAGAGAACATGTCACAGTTGCAGTAGCTGTGCACGGATCAGCAAAACAGCTTCATCTGTTTTAAAGCGAAAAAAAAATAATCATTATTGTGGATTCAGCTGTCTTTAAATTACCATTACAATAAAACACTGTTTGATTCAGGTGTAAACGTTCGCTCATTACTTACTCCTGTGGATTTCTTATCAGGGAAGATGCAAGTTTCTCCACCCGCTGTGAAGTTGCAGAACACTTTGATTGCGTCTCCTATGCAGCCCTGGTTTGGATCAATCCAGTATTCACCTGAGAGACGAACACAGTCATGACACAGGGGCAAAGCAGTGGTGGTGCGAAGCACAGCGTCGGCCTTCTAGAGAGTGAATACCACTGCGGTTACTTAACGTTCACAAATAAACAGAACCGCTGCACTCGTCTACAGGGAGGTTAGAAACTGTTGTTTGTTGCTTCAGAGCTGCAGCGTTTAGTCAATTTGTTGTGTTTCTATAATGTTTTAATGATTCTGAGCACAGTTGCTGTTTTATTCTTTGGATTTTAACTCACAGTGAGAATTGCCTTTCTTTGTTTTATTGTCATTTTATTTTTTAAAGCGCTCTTTGATTTTTGTTTTCTAAATGTGTCTTAGAATAACATTTGGATTGGAGTATTTCATTTAAAATGAAATTAAACTACATTTTCCAGAAAATCTAGGAAATGTAACATAATTTTAAACAAAATTGCCCCCCCAAATGTATTGTTTCAGCTTTTAACATGTGAGAATCAGCTTCTTTTCATCATTTGTTAATGTAGTAAATTGACTATTTCGAGGTTTTCAACATTTTGATGGTGTCAGGTTGTTACCATCTTTTTTATTTCTTTTGTTTTTACATATTTCTGTTGATTTTATGACTCTAGAAAATAAGCTGTAGATTAACAATAATGAAAATAATCTCAAAAAAGGAGAATTTTATATACATTAATTAAAATTTACCATACAAAAAGATTAAATTAATTACCATAATAAAAGAATCATAATTGCCATGATGCCATTACCTCATAATCCTATATAACTTCCCACAACGAGCTCTGTCCTTTACTGCCTTGTAGATTGATGCTCATGTGTTTCAAGAGGAGAGTAAATGTAAATAAACATGTAAATTCAGTAATTTTCAAACAAATTCCTGCGCATCAGGTGTTTCTATCCTGAGTAGTGCCTTCTGTCGTTCTTTCATGCACTCCCATCAACCTCCAGAATTATGAGAGGGCAGCTCGTAAGTACGGTCGCCTTGTAAAGCTCTCTGTGAGCTCATGGTCGCACTTGAAGGTGACTCAGATGAGTTTGTCAACATTCGTGTCAACTCCTCTCTCTCTCTTTCTGCAGGATTTCGGCAGCCTGACAGTCGGACGACACCGCTTATAGAGATTCTAGTGAGTAAATCAAACTAATCTTTAAAGTTGGTGCAGAAATTATACCCTTGGAAATGACACTTTTTGGTTTCGACTGAAGCAAAGTGAGAAATAATGTGCCGAAGTGACACTTGACATATACTGTGTGTTTCTGCAGACCAAAATCCACGGCTGATCTATTCTGTCTCCTTGTTATTGCTACAATAGACACTGTCTCTGTCCTACCGTCAGGGTAGTCAGGCTGGCTGAGGTGCAGGTCGTTGCAGGTCCTGGCAGGGTTGTCCTGGGTGCCCATGGGGAACTTCATGCGCTCGATGTCCTGTTTGAGGTTGTTGAGGGATCCAAAGACGTCCTCCATTCCCTCCATGCCCACGCCATCGACGCCGTAGTCCGCCATCGCCGCGTCGCCCTGCATCTCAGCTTGCCGCCTGGTCTTTCTGCCAGACTGCTGGATGGGGAGTGGCTGGATGATGTCACCGGGTGGTCCCTGAAACATGGAGGTCAAGGTAAAGCATATTATATTGTTTTAAAATAAAATTCTTGCAGATTGCACCTTCAAAGAACCACGTGTATAACAGCAATGCTTGAGTAGATCTGTTTCAATTAATGAAAATGAACTTACAGGTGGTCCAGGTGGTCCAATCATTCCACTGTCTCCCTTCTGACCTTGTGAACCCTGTCGGAAAAGAAGGCATTGTGAACTTAATTAAGAATAAGTAAGAATAAAACTGAAAGGAACTGTACAAAGGATGAAAACACAACTTACACTGGATCCCTTGGAACCCTTCTGTCCTGCAGGGCCCTGTTGAAAAGGAAATATTAAGAGATGAGCAACAGCCGTGATGTAACAAAGTGTAAAAAGTGCATTTTTTTTATCATGAAGACTGAGACTGAACTTACAGAAATACCCGGGGGACCAGGAGGGCCGAGAGGACCTTGGGGACCAACGGTACCCTTATAACAGACAATAGATGACATCAGTCAGAATGCATTTCAATAGATGCCTCATTTAAGATATGACATTTGATGGATGTATTTGTCTAAAATGTTTTGCAGTTAGAGTAGGAAGATAAAGTAGAAATATTGGCTGATATGCAAGTCATTTTTCAAAAGTGACACCAGAAATTTATATAATTTCAATACATTTCTATAAACAACAATACCCAGAAGCCCCTCTTACCATAATACGAGTATAAGTTAGATAATATAATCTATCCCTGTTTCTTTATGGAAGTCTTTTGGGAATTTAGGCTATAGGTCTGGAAAAGTCTGACTTTATAAGATTCACATTCCTATGGAGACATATTTTAAGGCAGCAAACTCTGCCTGACACAGAGACTGACTTACAGAATCACCCTTGCCACCTCCAGTGCCCTGAGGTCCAGGCAAGCCTCTGTCTCCCTTCTCTCCGGGCTCACCAGGAGGCCCGATCAGACCAATCAGACCTGGATGACCCTGGAACAGGACAAGAAGAAGACAAATAACAAAAACTGAGACAAACCCAGAGAGCAAAACAACATTTGTACTAATTATCCATTTGACAAACAGTAATTTTTGTATCTGCTGAAGTTTTAATTTCTGTTCATTCATCATCTGCGGAAAATTAAGGCAGTTTTTCAAAGTGAAGTAAAAATGCAAATTCACCAGCAGGTTTATGCGCCATGCCTGGCCAGCAGACCTCAGTACTGTCTTTTTTCTGCCTATAAATAATTAGTGTGTTTATAGTGGTCGTCATATTTAACAATGGTGCTGTGTCTCGGCACCTGCTGCCGGGCAGAGTTATGACCATCTGCTTCTGACTGCTGCATGCTGGCATTAAACCAATGACCATTAGAAAGATGATATTATTGAACTTATACATATTCATCCGGTGCTTTAAATCACCGTGAAAGCTCCTCGCAAGGCAGAACCTTTCTTCGCTCACCGGGGGAGTGTGAACAAAGAGATAGGAGGCAATAGGGCCTAGATGTTTGCTCACTGTGGAAGCTTCAGATAAGGCGTGTACGCAGATATGAGAAATACACAGTGAAGCCATTTGAGATTAGCATCATAATAATATCTTGCCTTCTCTCCCTTGGATCCAGAGTCACCCTTCATACCAGGAAGTCCAGGGGGTCCCTGTGGAGGGAAAGAATCAGATTGTCAAGCATAATGTGAGTAAAATTCACAGTATATTACAGTGAGAGCCATCGCAGATCTCTGCATTCATGGTGACTACTCAGTGTTTATCCTGTAGAGATACGTCAATGACTGCCTTAAGCAATGTTTTAAGAGTGCTGCAAATGATGAGTCTCACCATCAATTAATCGTTTTTTTCCATAAAATATCCCTAAAATTAAAAAACGGAGGACATACCTTCGAAAGTCATGTTTTATCTAACAATTAGTCAAAAAATCCAAAGCTATTCAGTGGCTATCATGTATGATAAAGAAAAGCATTGAATTCTCACATTTACGGAGCTGGGACCAGCAAAAGTGAAATTATCAGGTTATTTTCTACTACTAATCACACCAACACTAAAAAACTATCCTTTTTTTTTCAATGAGGAGGTGATGGGACATGTCTTACAAGAGGTCCAGGAGGGCCGTCTTGGCCAGAGGCACCAGGAAGTCCTTGCTCACCCTGAAAATAATAAAGAAAAAAATAGTTTGGTTAATAACACTAGAATACTAATATTTCAATTTAGAGACTCTAAACTGTGTATTTTAAGAGGCAAAAAGTATTTATGATACTAGAATAATGGTTATAATTGCAATAATAGTTGAACTAACACAAATTTGCAATCATGTCATTTACTCCATAAGAATTAGTCAGGTCCTAATGTCATGTTATAATGTCAGGTTACAAGATGTATTTATGAACAACATGTACTCACAACAGGGCCAGGGATTCCACGCAGTCCCTCAGGACCAGACTTTCCAGCAAGCCCCTGAGGTCCAACAGGTCCAGTTTTGCCAACAGGCCCCTCTGCTCCAGCTTCTCCCTGTAAAACGATAACACAGTTACTACCTCTGCATCATGATCTATATGGCTCTGTTTCTAACCAAAGCATGTTGTGTGTTTCCTTTAGTATTAACAAAAAAATGTATTCATTTATTTCCTTAAAATAACACTGGAGAGGCAGATTTTTTTTGGGCTTCGGTTCGCCGTGTGCAGCTGACACAAAACACTTGGGACTCGTTCTTCAAAACATCGCTCCGCGGTGCTATTCTTGGTCTGAAGTTCAACATGGCATCTTAAAAGCTGTAACTAAAAACCGACAACGAGACATTTATCTAACTTCATAATTAAAGCAATCTTATGTCTGGAAGTCACATTGTTTGATGATTTGCGATGTTTTTCCTTCCACCAAACCTCAGATTGAAAGGATTCAAGGATTTGCAACATCCAAACAGATCAAATGTTACCAGATCTTATCTGTTGTCTCTGAGCATGAACAGCGAGTTTCTGTTGTATTGAAGTTGCAGAGATGTCATATCGACTTGGCTCATCGGAGGAGGGGATTAAATTGTTCTGACAACCAATTAGGCCTGGATTTGACACTCTAGGATCAACATGCAGGCTTTGTCTTGTCTCCATCAAATCAACTCTAATCCTTTACCTCAATGTGAATAGAATGTGCACTTTGTGTGTGTGTGCATGTGTGTGTGTGTCAGTTTAAGAGATAGAGAACGACAAAGAACAAAAGGAAGAGCGAGGCTATGTCTGAGATTTGTCAGGTTTTTGTGCCCGTGCATTTCTTTGAACCAAATGATTTGTAGACAAAAAAAAAAAATCTCTTTAAGGCTTACAAAGACTCGTCAACTGTGCAAACAGTCACATGTTGTTGATTTTAACAAAGCAATTAAACCCGCTGATAGGCTCAAAAAACCTCACTGCTTCTCCTGTGAGACTAATTCGTCCAATTTTTTTTACAAATTCATACGATCTGAGGTGAACACGTGAATGAACTCCTGGACAGAACATGCGAGGAGAGGGTTTTCAATCAGTGTTGACCTCGCCCTTCAGAACATCTGCTGGACAAATATCATCACAGACTTTTGATTCAGCTTTGTTAACCGATGGCATGTGTGCAGAAGTTGTGACACTATTTCTATGATCTACAGGTGATGGTAAGATGCCAAAACATGTTGCAAAGTGGCAACAATGCAGAGTAGAAGACTGCAAGCTGGTAAACATGGGTGTAAACAATGCTGGATTTTGATCATTTAAAAAAGCGGCTTAGCAGATGTTTGATGAGGAATTAAATGTGCTTAATACATTTGTTTAAACTCAAAGATTAACACAGTGCAATCTGGTGAGTAACACTAAAGTTAAAAATAACTCAAATGGGCACTTCTCCACTAATCGATAAATGAAATTTTACCACTGGTGGATTCATTCAACCTTACACCTTTAGCAGGGACTGTTAGCTTGAGAACAGGTATCAAACTCAATTTCTCAGGTGTAATACTGAGAAAGGAGTGGAGAAAACTCTCAAGTATGGTTTTGACTTAAAAGGCCTTTTAAACTTGAGAATACTTTTGGTATTAATGTATTAAGAAAGATAACATTGTCTTGCATACAGTACATCTCCTTTATGTACTGTGTGTAACATCTATGAAGCACTTCAAGGACATAGACAGAGCTGAAATTATAAATGATGGAACACTTTTTGGGCATGGAAAATAATTACTTTTAGATATAATCTATAATAAAGTATCACATTTTCTTTTAGTTTTTATTCTAAGGGGCTCTGTAAAAAAAGTTTTGGGAAAATGCACTTATTATTGAGAAAACATCAAAATCCTTGAAAGCGCAGCTCCATTTAAATTCATTTATAATTGGAAAGTTTAGTCTCCATACTCTGCACGTGTTATTGCATGCTGCCTTTGGACAAATATCACATTTTGGCAAGTTCAGCCAACCTGCTGAGCACTGACTCTCAAGGGTAAGCTAGCACGTAGAGTTAATTTAATAAGTGGACATGTGCCAATTGAAGACTCCCTGTAATAAGTACTAAATTACATAGTTCTTCTGAGGGAACTTCATAAAAAATTATACTAACCTGTAAAATGAAGGATTATATTTAACTGTGAAAATCAGCCATTTGAATTGATGTAGTTTGAATTCGCCTCTTTACCAAATAAGGTAATTTTCAAGTTTTGTAATATCAAAATGTAATAGATCAATTAGGTAAATTCATGTGTCCTGTGTTTCACTCATCAGAACTTCTCTCTCTCAGCAGCCCTAATGTGTGAATTTTACATTTTAGTGTCTGAATTTTAACAATCCAGCTTGAGTATTTTGAATATTTTGACTTGGATCTAAAAATGACCCACTGAACCAAAATTAATAAAACAGCATGAACTCAGACATGGTTTTCTATGTAAATTCTGCTGTGTTTATATTTTATATTAAGTATTCAGTTGCTTATAACATTTTAACTAAGACCCCTCTTTGCTTATTCAACCCTGATCCCAGTAAAAATAAATATATCCAACTTTAATAGTTGATGCTAATGTTTGAAGTCAGACGGATGGCAACTCACCTTGGATCCCTTTTCTCCTTGTCTGCCCTCCTGACCGGCTCGGCCGACGGGTCCCTGAGAACAACAACACATTTGCAATCGTAGTTTAGAACATGAATACTTCAATTATACAAATGAATCATTGTAGTTAACAAACTACGTGTCAAAACCATTCACATAAACCTTTTCAAAAGGACGTGGAATAGGTAATTATTTGAAAGGGGAATTAAACAACATTTGCTGACGAGCTGTGGTTTTGTGTACATACTTATTGTTCAGCTGATGCACACACTGACCTTGAATCTTTTTGAAGAGGGAGTGTTATGCACGGCCAGACAACATCAGTACGAGTAAATTGCCCTACATTCCAAACATACTGGGCTAAAAGCACATCAGCATTTTCACCAAACAGCCTCTGGTCAGAAGCTTGTAAGTGGGCTGTCGTTTGCTATTAGAAACCATAATCAAATAGACCAAACAAAAGCCACCGGTCTTCAATGTAGGTTATGAGCCCTGGCGACTGTGTATGTGCATTAGTGATTGTGCGTTTGTGTGTGTATGCGGGCATGTGTGTGTGTGCACCCGTGCGTCCATGTGTGCTAATGTAGTCAAGCAGCCACATGCATCAATGAGCACCAAACCTGAGTCAATTTCCAAGAGATATTGGGAGAGAGACTAACCCAGAATTACCTTGGTGAGGGATGAAAAATCATATCGCAAAGTCCATTAATATGGACATGGAACTGGGGTCTAATTTGTTCTGTAGCCTCTGTCACCTGGATGCTGTCCCGAGGAATACAAATTGTGGGTGGGAAAAGTGCTTACCATACCAATGTTTTTAAAATACGATCAGCTGCATTTTAATCCAAGCAGCAGCATTGCAGGAAAACATGCAAACCAGTGTGCCGGATGCTTAGCGGGGATGCTTTCTGGCAGTGAGGTGAGGGAAAACCACAGGTAGATATATCTTCTTTTTTTTTCTTTATTTGTTAGACATTTCTGATAAAGCTTCTGGCTTGCAACGTGCAGGACTGTATGGTCTCAAAAAAAGTCAAATTGTATTTTTTTTAAATCATTAAAAAAACGGCAAATAGATCAATTCTGCAAACAGATTCCGGATCCCTTACTCACATTAACCTGGATTTCTTAAACTATATCATTTGACTGCTAAAGGGTAACATTAAAGCATGTTTTGGGGAGTAGTAATGCATTTGTGAAAACAAGTAGTATAAAGCCTTTCGTGGCTCTCAAGAAAGCTGCATGTCATGATGTCACTCAGTGGCTACGCTGCATTGTGAGTAATGTAGGTGACATTTTTTTAAAAGGAAGAAGAATGCGTGGAATTATAGTCTGCTGTATCGATATTGTTCATTTGTTTTTAAATTGTCCAAGTTGACTCCAACACTGTTATTGGACCAGTGGGTTGCTTTTCAAAGCCTGGCACCTACATTACCCACAATGCAACTTAATCACTGAGTGACATCCCTGGAGGTATTTTTAAGACAAAATGCCCTACACTACTTTGTTTCACATGTGCAGCAGTACTCTGCAAGACCTGTGAACCTCTTATTGTGTCAAATGGTAAGATTTAACTGTTACAGTTGTTCAAGGCAAAGCAAGTCAAACTATAGCTGTCAAATAAATGTATGGAGCAAAGCAAGTTAAATATTTCCTCCTGAAATGTTGTAAAATAGAAGTAGACAGTAACTCTGTTTGCCTCAATACACAGAGATGTCTGCAGAGCTTGTTGATACTGATACTCTGGAGGGAAAGTTAATTGAGCATCAACTCTGCTGAAGTAAACAGAACAAAATGAATTCACTCCAAATATGAAAGTTTCTACTCTCTCTTGCCATATTGCGCCAGCCTTTCGTACCCAACATTAACGGCATGCTTTATTGCTAACCGTAAAACATTATTACAGTAAATGGAAGGCATCATAAAAATTGCTACGCTAGTGAAATGAAATAATATCAGCTCAAGTCTGGTGTGACAGAAAGGCCATGGAGTGGCAGAAATTAAAGTGACAAGTTAATTCCCTGACATTAGCAGCAGCAGCAGTCCTACTGCTTTCACATTACTGCAAGTCAAACTCACTATATGTCATTATTCTCCTACAGGATGATCTTTATCTGCAATTACTGCCTGCTGTAGAAACTCAGTTAACTAATAGGCACCACTTTCTGTCAAATACATATAAATTAATTTAAAATACAAACATATAATGCCGTCACAAATGTGCTTCAATCCCCAGTGGGAGCCGGTAAGAGCATTGTGGATCTATAAATAGAGGGCAACTCGAGAGCTTAGCAGAAGTATCATCTCATGCCTCATTTTGGAAATGTGCTCACCCTTTTGCCAGGAGGTCCTGGTACTCCAGCTTCACCAGATGGACCTGGAGGACCCTAAATCAGAGTAGAAAGTACGCTTAACCCCACTGCACAAAAACTGAAGTGTTTTGTTACATAATGAGATAACTCTACTTTTGCAAAAGATGATATCTATGTTCACTGAACAGAATAGTTAGCATACACATTAAAGAATCAGTGTTGTATCTCTGCACATCACTGTATACATTATTGGAATAGTTTTTAGCTGCAGAATGTGACTGGTTGATATCTCTGATTTGTTTACTACAGATCTTAAAGACTTACAGGCTGTCCAGCTTCTCCGTCATCTCCTTTGTCACCTGGTAAACCATCAATACCCTAAACAAAATACAAAAATGACAACATTAGTCAGCCATCATTCTGAACTGCAAAGCTATTTCATGCTCACAGTAAGGTATACATTATATCAAATGAAAAAATATGTACAAACAATGACAAAATCCTTCCAAACAAAATGGGAAAATCAAGAACCACACAATTGTTATTGTTTTTAATTTAATTCCCAGAGTTATTCGTATTTATTAAAATCTGCTTGACACAAGGATAAACGATTAAGACTGAGCTATTGTGTGAAAGTTTTATGCATGTTAAAACATTTTTTAAAAAGTCTGAACATTCGGGATAATGTATGTAGACAACTCAACAAAATAAATAACACAGGTCTGATTGTTTTAGGTGTTTCATTATTTCTTGAATGCTAAACTGTGGGAAAATTAACATAACACAGTCACCGAATGGTATTATTTCCTAAAAGTAAGCACAAGATCGATTGAGGGATAAATTGCAGCACTTACACCAGCACCAGGCTCACCGGGGGGACCAGGGTCTCCTGGGAAGCCGACAGGACCCTGCAGAGAGACCAAGACAAGAAGACTGAGCCCCACTCAGATATTTGACATCGTGTCCACAACAACTCTGGCAGGCAGACAGCTCTACTGTGAAATGTGACATGGTGATTCTGTTGCTGACAGCTCTAATAATGAATCAGTCATGACTGTGTGTGCGGCAGTGGAGCTGACATACAGGGTTACCCTTGGGACCGTCATCTCCAGGGGGTCCGCGGGCACCGGCGGGTCCAGCAGCTCCGGGTGGGCCAGATTCTCCCTTCTCACCAGTCTCTCCTCTGGGGCCCTGAGGAAAAATACATCACACTTGTCATCGTGACGACCACATGAGTGCCATCCACGCCACTTTGATGACAGAATGCTAAATGAGCCACAAGACATATGTGCCATCAAATCTGTCACTACAACTGGCTTCAAAACATGCACCAAACTGTCTCAAAGTTTAGCTCCTACAGCCTCATGAAACACTGAGATGAAACCTTTAGGTGTACTTTTTTGATCATTTGCTTCAGAGTTTCTTTTTAAAATCCTACTAAATGATCACACCAATTAGTTTTATCATTACAATACCATTTCTTGCTCTTGTAATAGCAGCATCAGTGTCTTCAAGTGTTGGCCATGAGTCAGAGCAGCAGTTGGAGCATAATTACGAGCCCAGAATCGTTATTTGGCCCATTAGAGCGGAGCGTTTCTCTAGTCGATGCCAGTGTGGCACCTTTAAAATTGACCTTGATGCGACGAGCAACACTGCCTCTATCTGTCACTGTAAACAGATACGTGGCAGCAGATGGATACGTCAATACGACCTGATGGACTCAAGGAGGGTGACTAGCCAGTACCCATTACTCAGGTGAGGCAACGCTGGTCCCCGCAACCAATGTCTACCGCTTACCCCGGACTCAATGGCACTTTATCATGATTCAGACCACCGGAAAGTAAAAAAATGAGACGTCTTTGTTTGCTGCATCATGATGTCATTTTGTAGACACCAAACAACAAATTGTTTTTGTGAAGAACCCAGCTATTGTGATGCTCCGGACTGAATAATTCCTGAGATATTTTGACTTTTGCCTCTAATAGCAGACTTGTACAGGAGGTTAGATTAATGACACCACCAACAGAGGAGGTGTCGAAATGTTGCTGAGCTAATTATCTGCTGAAAAGCCCTCAGGTTGCTGGCATTGCTGCACATCAGCCTACAGTAATATGGAGGTGAAACACTAAGAGTGTAACAGCCCCCACAGCTGAAGTGTCAAATAGTAAACATAAGTTAATTAGCTTCACTCTTACATATTCACAGGCAGACACTTTACATATGGGATGAGTTATATGACTGGATTCTGTGAAGCCAGGCATTTTGAGTGCTCTTAACAGTGAAAAAAATGCTTTCTGAAATAAGATGAGGGGTACTTCAGCATGATACTGTACTCACCCCAATGCCAGGCTCTCCAGGTGATCCCGGGTTGCCAGCTTCACCAGTTTCTCCCTGTTGGAACACAGTGAAAGTGAGCATGAATGTGTGAAAACAATCCAGCGAGTGTTATCAGCCGACTCAGGTCGCCAGCTCAGTGCTATTGTTTTTCCATCTTCAACTTCAAACACTCAACATGTTTTATGCTTTACATGTTAAATGTTATAATCAAAATGGCAGTTTCCTGCAGGAGCAGAAAGAAACTTTAGACTTTTGTGCACGTTCTTACCTTCTCACCAACACCTCCCATTGAGCCAATACTACCAGGAGGACCTTGTGCACCCTGTGGATGAAGCAGAATAAGGACAGATAGAGATTATCCAAAGAATGTAAAAATTTGCATTTAAAAAGAAAAAAAACAAAAACATAAAAGCAATCATAACTTACGTTGGCTCCACTGGAACCCTGAGGACCTCTGGGGCCTGGAGGACCAGGTGGACCCTGTCAGCAAAGATGGTAGTAATCTTCAGTATACAGTAGTATAATATGGCTTTCTTCTGATGCTGCAGATACCAAAGTTAAGGCATGCTCGACCAGAATAATCACGTTACTATAATATTTGTTTCTAGTAGTTATCAGAGCCTGAATCAATATAAAAGACATTTACCAACCATGTGCAGAGCTGCAACTAATAATTATTTTCATTATTGATTAATCTGCTGATGTCATGGTCCTGTCATTTCAGTTTCATTTTATTCGTGTTTCATGTGTTTTATGTGTTTTTGCGATGTTCCCTCCTATTTCCTTATGCTCCTCACCAGCTTGATTTTCTCTCCACACTTATAAGATGATATACAAATTACACAAAAACAATATATACAACCAAATATACCATGGAAGTAAGTAAGAAAAAAGTGCAGAATACACATGGGTGTCTTCACTACAGTACACTGCAGTCAGGATGGACCGCTGCAGTCATTTGTCACACACTGCCTGCTATTATATCTTCTTTTTGTAATAGTGTCTTGGCAAAACACAGAAGGAAAAGCAGCATAAATAATCTTATTAGATACATGCAGATTTGATTGTCTTCAGAAACATTGCTCTGCCTTTCCACTTTTGTTCTGTTTGATGGCAACTTCTGTATTGTGAAATGGGGTTGTGACTGACCATTGAGCCTAAGTATGTATAAAACTCAGATATCTGCTCCGTGCTCTGTGTACCAAAGCCATGATCCCAAAAGTTCACCATGCAATCAGTTGTTCACAGACAAGCTCGGGTCTTTTCTGTTGCAGTAATGTGCTAGTGAGACTGTATGCCAGAAAATCAATCCCCAATACTGTATTTGCACATAATACTACTGAGCTTTCCCTTTTAGAGCTCTACTGACAGTACTGTTAGTCTCTCTATATTGAAAAATTAATAAATGTTAGCAGATAAAAACTGCATCAGAACAGAGCATACAAAGCTCTCACCAGCAGGAGTGTTTGTGTCAATATATCTTCCACAGACTTCAAAAGCATCTGTCAAGTGGCTCGTGGGGTTGCCAAACTCAGCCACCAGCCAAGACTTCAGACCCATCAGCTCAATTTCCCACCTCACTGGGTTGTACGTGAAAACAATGCGAATCGCATCAACGGGGGAAAAAAGAGACGTAGAAAAGAGCGAAAACTCACCATCGCGCCGACGTCTCCGTTCTCTCCCTTCTCACCGGGAGGGCCGGGCAGACCCTGCAAAGAAGACAAACATCCTTCAGAACAAAGCAAAAAAGGTCATGTGAGGCAGCACCTGAGACAACGCTGCACATTAAAAAAATAAATCCACAGACAGGTTCATAAATGCATTTTTCGCTACTCATTAACAGGCAATTTCAGACGATGTGTATTGAATAGTGAGTTTGAGGAGGCGATGTGATGGAGCGTGCACTAATACAAGCAGAACCCCTGAGTGTAAACACACAATTAGTCAAAAAGGACACCTATTGTAATTAAAGGGTATGGGAGGCTTGGGTATAATCAGGCTGTGTAAATTACAGGGTGGGAGCTCCATCCATCTACGTCCAAGGGAAGGTGGAAACAATGGGGGCAGCGCAGGCGGTGTGTATTATCCAGCTTTGGGATTCAATCATGTTCGACCAAAACCGTTACCACACAACTCGGGACGCTGTACTGTATCTGCAACTAAAATGAAGGAGCTCTCACTTTCTATTGTAGCTTATTGTGCATCTGCATAATTGCGGTTATCATGTTGTGCTAGTTAGGCTCCGATGGTGGAGCGTGCATAATCAATAGGTGGGCGGAAAGCAGCGGTAATGATAAGTTGCTGTAAAATCCGAGTGACGTGGATATCAATCACTGCGATCATATATGTGTAGTTTCAGCCCATTTTGTTGATTTACTTTACCTTTGCGACGGCAGAGAGGGCTAATTCATAACGGATCCTGACTGGGACTTTAGTCACAGTAATAAAGTATGAGGGTAGTGAGAATGGAAAAATAAATAAAGCATCAACTTATTTCATGTATAATGTTTGGAAGTGACGGGCATCGTGATTAATGCCGTCCTTGCTCGGCTTCTTTGTGAAATATATGTTGGAACGCATTAGAAGGCAGGAGAGGGGAGTCGTATTGTAAGTAAAATTACACACACACACACACACACACACACACACACACACACACACACACACACACACACACACACACACACACACACACACACAAATCATCACACAACACAAATCAGAGCAAATCAATAATGTTTACTCATGATTTTCCACTCCAGCTTCAAACCATTAGGACGGTATCAAATCTGATATTTACAGTCCTCTGGGTCCACATCTTGACCTCTTAATCTGAAGAAATCAGTGCAGACTCCGATAACTCCACAGCAAACACAGCCCCGAAACGATGGAAGCCTTTCAAACCGAAAAGCCATTCATTTCCCACAGTCAAAAATCATTAATGCTACAGATAATTGCATTGAAGAGCTGAGCTCGCAGTGGCGGCTGCCATCTATTGAAGGCCAGCTTAGCCAAACATAATTAAAAGAGTGGAGATGGAGTGCATTATGCCCAATTAAAAGCCAATTGCACTTAATAACAACGTTATCTGGCCCTATTGACCAGCAGGGCTTCGCTCTAATTTCATCCTCAGTTAGTCCTTGGATAATTGACTTTGAGATTTTCTAAAATGTACCGATTTCTTTATTTATTGCCGCCAAAGCAAGTTTCTTCAACTTCAGCTCACTGGTTTAAATGAGCCAGTCCTTTGCCCTTCTGCTCCTCTTTCACTCTGGAGTTTTAATGAAAAGAGAGCTGAATACTGCAGCGTAGAATGAGGTCTTGATCTGAGTTTTACTTCCTTTACAGGAGAATTCTGTTTACTCCAAAGATCTGGCAAAAGCGAAGACATAATATACTGCGCGACTACTTAACTTCTGCTGAACAGTAACCACAGGTGGCAGTTACAAGATAACCATAAATGCGAAAACATGACATTTCTTCATCATTCACAGATTTATTTTTGTATTTCTGTCGATTTCTGTCACTATGTAAATGCAATTGTATTCACATTTATACAGCATATGTTGCTACCCCATGAATAGATATACATTATGTGTGTTATGCACTGCCAACACAATAATTCAGTTCAGTTGATGTTTACATGTATTATAATGTCCAAATGATAATTTGGTCAATAACACTTTGAAATAACCAATATTAATAAATGGTAAATATATAGGTAATTAAACATGAGTTAAATTTTATTTTACCATTAGCAAACTTTATTAAGTATTTATAATCAACTGTTTGTTATAAAGTTGCAACCATTGTTTATAATATCTTGTGAATGGTTAATAAATACTGTGTTTTATAAATAGATTAAATTAAAGGTTTATAAAGCATTTAATTGTTTGTTAATATTAAAATAACCTTACCTAAAGTTTAATTAACTATACATTTAACAATTATTAATGATGGTTGTTATACATCTGGTTTAAAACAATTGCAGAAGAAGTCACTGACAACAGTGATGACTCAGCACTATCTACCAAAAGGTTGCCAACAGGAACCACTGCATTAAAGAAAGGAGCAATTTATTAGTTATTGTTTTATCTTTCTTTTGGAAAAGAAAGAATGTGTTATTTCTTCTCTCAGAAGGTAGCATCAGTTTAATACGGACACTGGTTGCTACACTCCGTGCATGACTCCAAAAAAATCAATCTCGATTGATCCACTTCCATTAAAAATAAGATAAATAGCCATGGATCAATGTGTGTTGAACTGGAAAATAAAACCGCAGGTCGTTTATTGGTAAAAGCCTTCAAACACAACTCTTCCCTGTAGACTTTAATATGCGTAGTCCATGTTTGTGTAGGCAGAATGTACCGGTGGTAAGACCATTTTTGAAGTTCAAGGTTCGTTACCAGACAAAGAAAATGTTTCCATCCTTGAACAGAACCCCTAGACATGAAGCCCATTTTCTCTAAATCCTCTGGGAAATGAATACTGTTTGTGTATTATGTCTGTAATAAGGCATATTTGCAATAGATAAATGATTTTATGCCGCGAATTGATAAAAATATCCGGTCAAATACAGGCTGCCAGATCTCTTATTTGAGCCTGGGAGCACTGCAGGGAAGAGGTTTACTGCATGATAATGATGGAGTCTGAGTGGAAAACCAACGGCGGTCCCCCCCTCCACCATTAACGCAGCGGCAAAATGCCAAATGCAAAATGTTAGCCATGGTGATGGATTTTTTGCACTGTCTATTCTAAGAAAAGTCCTTGAGGGGGGGAAAAAAAGCATTATTTGCCTCGGAGCAATACAAAGTGTTATTAGGAGCCGAGGCTGCATTAATAAATTATGTTCTGTTTTGATGTAATGTAAATGATGTAAGGAGAGATGAAATGTTGTCTGTTTAAGGGGTGTGGAGGAACTCATTCTGCCAGGGTTGTCTGACAGAAGGGAGAGCGATGTGCAAACAACGGGATGTGTGACGTTCAACGGGATCTCGTTGTCATGTGTTAAAGAATGAGCGAGAGGATCAACGTGTATGTGTATGTGTCTGTGTCTGTGTCTGTGTGTGTGTGTGTGTGTGTGTGTGTGTGTGTATAAAAAATGCACATTTGATGTGTCCTTACCTGCAGTCCGATAGGTCCTGGCAAACCTGGGAATCCTCTGGGTCCTTCGTCTCCTTTCTGGCCAAACATACCCTGCTGTCCTCTCGGTCCAGATTCACCATCGCTGCCCTGCAGGAGGTCCAAGTTCATGAATTCCAAACATCTTTATTCTGAACCCAATTAGCCGGAGCTTCAAGTCCACAAACATGAGTATCTATAAGGAATATCTCTTAAGGGATTTCTTTGCCCTCTTAATCCCTTTCAAGGTTATAGAGTGTGTCCAAGCTCACATGGTAGAGGGTGGGTCGATGCCAATATTCAACCACAGATTAGGACAGACAGTTACAGCAATGCCTTTTCTGAAGGTCACTTTATGGAGATTTCAACCATCTATTTATTCTCTAGAGATACATATTCTCACTCCTGGACACTGGGGGGCTGGCGCTTTTCCCAGCGTGCACCATGGACGGGTCAGGGCTAACGCATAACCAGTCATTTGCACTCAGATGCCATTTAGACCTGAAAATCTTGTGACACGGTAAAGCCTATTTGAGCATTTTGAGGTAAATGCAAACATAAAAGTAAGAAGTACAAAAGTAAGGTGACCGGTCAAGCCACTGATCCACCGTGCTGCTGGGCTACCTTGGGAGACAGCAGCCACATTACCAAAGCTCCCTCACCAGGGAGGATGCAGTACAGTTTAGCCACAGGGATAAGGTACAGAGAGTATGCGAAAGATGCTGACATCATCTGTGAAGTCAGAGGTGCACAGGGCTAGAGAGGATGGAAAGGGGAGACTACAGGGGAAGGAGTGAAGTGCTGACAAACTGGGAGTTTTCAGTTCAAAAGCATGTCAGCACTTGAAAGTGCTTGTGGAGCTCTTGCTGAGCCCTGGGACATGTAGGCAGCCTCAGGCACCGCTACTGAATGCAGAGCAGTTAAGGAGGAAATGTTAGGTGATTACAGGTAGCCTGAGTACAGCTTTGAACTGAAGAGCTGGAGACAATGTGGACTAAACTTAACTTTCACCCAAACAAGTCAGAAATCTGACTGAACCCAGCAGCTCCTCAGGGATAGCGGAATCAGAAATGTGCGTGGCTGTGGAGTGTTTGAATTTTTAAATGCTGCATAATTTGTCATTCATCGTAACACAATCACAATCAGCGCCCCTGGAACAGCACAGTGGAGCTCTTTGCACAGTGGTATTGGATACAACCAGAAAAACACGGAGGAACGTCTGGAACAGTCGTCGTGACCAAAATGCAAAAAGTATTTTTCCAGTTTGTTTAGTTAGCTTGATTCTTGTAATTCATGAATTTGTCCAGCAATGACAAGTGTCATCGGCTGATTCTATTTCACCTGGTTTTCTTTTATTGTATGTTTATTTTAACTTGTAGTGACTAGTTTGCCTTTCAGTGCTTTGTTTGATGTCTTTCTTCATCAATTAAGGTTTGAATCAATTAATAATATTGTGGCAATGGGCTTCAGAAATTAAATTAAAATCAAAATCATCAACAAAAAAAAAATCCAACCAGTGTTGCTATTTTGTGATTTATGTTTGCCTCATGTCATGATAGAAACTTTAACACCAATATCCTGACATTTTAACAACTGCTCTTATGCAACATTTACGTTGATTACGTCAGATGATGCACTTAAACAACATACTGAGATTCTGGAGAGCTATAATATTTATCTTTTGAACAAAAGTTTATCGATGAAACATTAGAAAGAGTTATGACTTGATAAGTACTTCCTTTTGAACACTAATTAATTACAATGAGTGTTTGTGAGTTTGCTGTTTGTTTACTGAGAATCTAATTGGTTATTCTTCTTACATTGTTTATGATTAACATGTTTGACATAAAAATCTAACCTAAACATCACCTACTAGTGCCCTGCTTTCATTCCAATTGCATGACCTAGGTTGCATCTTGAAGACAATACTGGCGACTGAGCT